>OX376372.1:144852519-144900479 GCA_947369275.1 Nemotelus nigrinus
TAAAAATTCGATTGGTGCTGCCAGCTATGGTAATTTTTGTGTCTTTGGTTTTGAAAATTCTCTCAGGAAAATAAAATTTTTTGCCCTATAACTTCCAGTGCAGTCATGAAATCAATACAAATTTCATACAATTAATGAAACCTGTCATAAACATTATTTAGGCCAAATTTGGTTGAAAAGCCACGATAGGGTTGCCAGCTATTGTTGGTTTTGTGTTTAATTGCAATATCTTTATTAAGCGGTTTTATCGTAGAATTTTCAAATGGTAATGATATTGTAGTGACAATAAACAGCAAATATTAAGCTTTCGATCATTTGAAAAAACTCGCTGCAGGTAACCCTAAATTTCTTTATACTCCTATAACTTCGAATGTAATTAAACAACGTGAAGCAGATTTGATATATTCTTGGCTTTGATACTGGCGAAAGGTTGCCAGCACGAGTCGGTTGTGCTACTTTTGTATCAATAAATGCTTACAGTTAGTATACATACCGGAAACATTTACAATGAAAATAAATAACCGATGTTACAATTCGCAAAGTTCTGCAAATTTTTCGGATCGCAGCCCCAAACACCTACTTCAGTTACAGTGCTGCAGGCACTGAACATTTTCTTCATTGATGTTACATGAGATGCTGCTTTCAAAATTATGTGAAATAAGCAACTGATAACGAATATAATTAACCCGTGTTTTGCTCTCATAAACGTTGAAATTCATGCCAGTGGTAATATCTGAAACCTTCCACCATATGAGTTATAATGCATTCTTAAGACCAAAGTAAAACGTGGCATTTGAAACAGTTTGGCCGTAATAAGCAGCACATGTGGTGGAATATGCACTCAAAACCTGCACGATTCTTCTACTGTTCTTCGAACATTAGTGTTTCTAGCGGTTCAGGTGCGCTAGAGTTTTTTTATTTCATTTTAGTACTAAGCTAATTTATTTATAATTGGGCTTTTTGCCTGTTAATGGATTATTTTAAATAAATAATATGGGAACAAAGCTGCGTCCAGATGAAACAGATGCGTAGATGAAACAATTTTATATTATTATTAAATAATAAAAGCTTTATTAAGACTGATTCAGGACAGAGAGTGAAAAGAATACAAGAATTGAGGTAATGTTAAAATTAAAAGAGAAAATGTAGACATTTTTAGTGCGAAATTGCTATGGTTCCACTTTATTAAAATATAACAAATCAATGTTTAATATTACAAAAACCAGGTTTCAATATTTAGTACTGCCTCCTTGATTTAGTATCACTTCGAAAATGCGATATTCCATGCTGTTTATTAAATTTCTTAAGGCACTTGCAGAAATCTTTTCCCAAGCTTCTTTAATTCCAGTTTTGAGCTCTGCAGGGGTGTTATACTGCTTTCCATTTAGATAAACTTTTCGCACCAGCATCCCCCATAGGTTTTCAATTGGATTAAGATCCGGGGAACGGGCAGGCCAGCTCAGGACTTCAATTTCCTTCTGTTGGAACCACTCCTTAGTTGCTCTGGAACTGTGGATAGCAGCATTGTCATGCTGAAATTTCCAGTTTTCCGAGGAAATCCTGTCACCGTATTCGATTAACACTTCCTCCAAAAGTTGAATATAATTTTCGGATTTCATTTGCGTTGAAATCCAACAAATCGGTGTTTTTCCGTTGTACACCAAACGCTGCCCAAACCATCACTGTGCCAACTCCAAAATTTCGGCTCATAGCTACCTGCTTACTTTTACTCAAGTCATGCCAATAAAATTGTTGGCCATCTGGACCATCCAGATTGAATTTCTTTCCATCAGAAAAGATATCATTTTTCCATTCATCTTTCCAACCCATGTGTGTCCTGGCAAAAGTCAGTCTGGCTTCTTTGTGGTTTTTTGTCAGAGCCGGTTTTTTTTTGCTCTTTTAGCCCATTTAAAACGACCAGATTCGTTTAAAATTTGTTGGACTCTCCTTTTTGAAATCAGGAGGTTCTGTTCCATCCTTATTTGACTTGCGGTAACGTTTCCAGACGATGCCGCACGAAGAATTGCCGTTCGTTGCCTCTTTGTTATATTCGGACTCCCAACTTTAAATTGTTTTTTCCCATAGGTATCTTCACAATTCAAATAGTGGTTGACAACATGATGAGATCGATTTATTTTCTTTGCAATGGCACGATTCGAAAGTTCCATTTCTTTGTACGCTTTAATTTGCGCTATTTCTTCCGCAGTCAACCTGGTACCACTTGGCATATTGAAAAATTCTAATCAACCACTACGGTTTTCACTTGAAAAATATCCTAATGTTATAATAACTATTTCACAAACAAAAATGAAGACCAAAAATTATTTTTTACACAACCTCAGACGCACAATGCTCAGAAAACACTATGTGGAACCATAGAAATTTCGCTCTTAAATAGGACTAATTTACAGTTTATAATAGCACTGACCCTTCTTATTGCTTTCAGACGAATTTTAATGCGCATTTCTAAGAAAGTGTTATCTCAAGTTCCTTTTGTAAGAAACGCTGTCAGGCGATTGCAGTAGGTTGCAGAAAAAAATTATGAAAATGATGTGGAACCATAGCAATTTCGCTCAGTGTATATATGTATGTATGTGTATATATATATATGGATGTGTATATATATATATGTATGTGTATATATATATATATATATATATATATATATATATATATATATATATATATATATAAACACATATATATACACACATATATATATATATATATATATATATATATAGATATATATATATATATATATATATATATATATATATATATATATATATATATATATATATATATATATATATATATATATATATATATATATATATATATACTTCTGTTTTTTTTTATCCCGTAGCGTATGTAATATGTATTCTAATGCAAACACTAAGGTATTTCTTGAAAAAAATTCATACTGCCTTTAAAATTGTATGTAAACAAATGCCCTATCTCTCTTCCATCAAAAGCTACATGATTTGAAAGATTTTTTGTAAAAAATATTTTTTGAAAATTTTTCAAATTTCACTAAATTTTCCGCGAAAATCCCATGAAACGGTTCTTTTTTCTTTGAGTTTGATTCCTTAGTTTTCTACTTTTTTTCAAACCTGTCAAGTTATTTCCGCCAATATTACATAGTGACAGAGAGCAGCCGCTGAGCTCTTTAGTTAACCTGATTTCATTGCCACTTTATTCCAACTCTTTAGCATTATCCAGGGAACACCACGTGGGAACAAACTGATTAACCTGATAACTCTGCTAAATATATTTGCAAAAGGCAAGCCTGGTGGAAGGAGCTGACTCCTCTCAATGCGGGACTGATTGAAAAAGGTAAGGATATAGACAAGTGGAGTGGCTTGACAATTTTCCGAAGGGAAGCAATTGGTTGATGTCCATGGTTGATTACGCTTTCCGCAAATTCGTTACGTGTAATAGAACCCCTCTATAAAAGCACCCAGTAATTAGTAACGGGGTCGTGAGAGTAGACATTCTATACTCTTATGAAAGTCTTCACACAATAAGAAACTATATCAATATTTATCAATAAAATAATAACATTCCCAGAACTAGAAATATTATATTTTTGAAAGCGGCCAAGCTTCGAAGAATTGAATAGGTTTAAAAATCTCAAATCTTGAGTTTATTTTTACGATTATACTTTCACTTATTTCGACATAAGCACTTGTAAAGAATAGTACAACATTCTTATTGTTGTCAATTATGCACCTTGTTGTTTTACGACATTGTGGTGTTTCGCAAATCGACCATAATTTGTTCCCAATTTCCGTGAAACTGTTTCTTAAAGATTGAATTAGATCTGAATATGATACAGTATATTACTTTGTTAGGACTGAAATATATCGAATAGGTTAGGTTAGTAAAGAGGGCTGCCGCGGGAACGCGGCTTGCATTGGGCCACCAATTTGGGCCCATTTGCCAACCTCCGCTGGCTTGTAAGAGCTGCCAAGTGACCGCTTCGCCAAACTGGATCAGCTGACTCAGCGTGACGGTACTGGCCACCTCTGCTAACCCTTGAAAGTGGTAACAACCAAAAATCTTGAGCCGTTTATTATTTAGGGCCGGACAATCACAGAGTGTATGCTCGATGGTGTCCTCTTCCACCTCGCACCTCCTGCATAAATTGCTGGATGTCAGTCCCATTTTTTTCGCATGAGACGTGGTAAGGCAGTGCCCTGTGAGCAAGCCGACCGTGGTTCTCAAGCGGTTTCTGCTGAGCTAAAGCAGTTCCCTGCTTTTGCTTAGATCAGGTGATGGCCATAATGTCCTGGCTACCCTGCAGTCCAACCTGTTTTCGCATTCGGACTTCAGTTTGGCCCATATGGCGGCATCAAATTTGCTTGTGGTGTCAGCGATTGACCGTGGTACAGTGATGCAGGAGCTATTGCTAGCTCCTGAACCTTTCCTCGCCAATTCATCGGCTTTTTCGTTGCCTAAGACTCCACTATGCCCTGGCACCCACATAATCCGGATAGGAATATGCCTTGCCTTTTCATTGAGTGCCACTCTGCAAGCGTTAACAGTTTTTGAAGAACATCTGTAAGACGCAAGAGCGAGAATGGCTGCTCTGCTGTCGACGCAAATCGTCATTGGTCTAGTTGATATTCCGCTATATCGAATAGTATGTATTTTTATATCTATATATCGAATAGTATGAATTTTTTTTTTTAGAAAAAACATTAAACAGAAAAATTAGCTCAGAATCTTTAAGTAAAATAAAAAGCCCACTCTCACTATCTATAATCTCTCCGTCTTAATGAGCACTATCATTTTCAGTTTTATATTCCACGAGTTATTTTGATTGCTCGTTATTATAGAAAAATTGTTAAAAATAACCCACCATTAAAAGTCCAACGTTTTGGAGATAATTTTGGGAGCATTTTTTGACGAATAAATACAAAGCACATAAGCTCATTGTCGTTATTGAAAATCTAGTAATCGATTGGGAAAATATCTACATTCGCGTATACTATAGAACAATTTAGATAAAATCAAATTTAATTGATGTTCGAAGAAATGAATAAATATTGCGTTTTTATACATTTCTTTTGTACATGTTTGCAATCCAGCTATTTTGGCAGATATTACAGAGGCTCATAGAGACTTTAAATTTTCGTACAGTATGCAAAACAAAGTTAAATGAATGGGGCGCAGTTTAGTTATCAGACACATTTGTGAGGTTTGTGAAAGTTTCTTTAACTGCACCGGAAGAAGTAATATAACCAAAGGTTGTTGAAAGTTGTGATCGATATGATACACCGGTTTTATTTCTAATATTATTACTATGAGTTTGCTTTTCTTCATTTCATTACAAATCTCTTTAAATATTTTTTTTTTTGAAAATCAACTAACGAGATCGTTTTGAATATAATTTGATGTTCCCGAAGAAACATTTGCTTGGTCCAAGTGAGCTGGCAATTATCGGTTACGCACTGTCAAAAGATTTATTGTCTTTAGGTGATTAACCCTATTGCAAGAATACACATTTTCATTATGACTATGTAATGCTTCTTCTTGATATTCTAAATGGCACACAATGTATATTAGAATCTTCATTGTTTCTCAATTTCTCCTAACTGTGAGCAATATTTTTTTTTTTATATAGTGCTTTATTTCCATATCATGACAGTAAATTACACAATTCAATTTAATGCACTAATCCTCCTTTTAAGGTAAGGAACCTTGTATTAGGAGTGAGGAGTTGAAGATAATTTTTCATTTCAAAGTTGTACAATTAAAAAAGAAACGACTTCCAGCTCATTATAAAGTAAATACATAAAATATATTTAAAGTTAAAAAACAAAATTATAAAAAACAAAATTATTAAGAAATAGAAGGTATGCCTGAATATTTATATTGACTACTCAGCAATTCTTCAAATCACCGGAATCAAACTTGGAAAGTAAAAGCACTGAATTGAAATGATCAATGTTGTTATTTCTACCATGCCTGCTCACAGATTTAATATTATTTAAATTACAAAATCCGATATTTCGCCAAATGTCTGAAAAGCTTGAAAATAGCACACTTGATCAACTATTTTTGTTTAATAATACAACCGATAATCCGTTCCGAGTTGTTCATTTGTGAATTTTGCGATCAAGCTGTCGAGTAGGTACATCTTTTTGTTATAGAGACAATTTCTGGTCCTTGTTGATGATGTCTTTTTTTCAGCTAATTACCGAGATCCAGTGAAATGAAAATTAAATAGGTTGACGAATTCTAAAATTTTTACCCACAGAACAAGTGAACACATTCACCTATTTCAACCTTTCACTATTTCAAATATCAAACAAAAGTATCATGCAATTTTACACAGTAATTTTACACATTCAATTCTACACAATTCTAGTCTACAACTTCATCTATAACTACAAAATCCTATAGGTAATAAGTGACTAAAAGCCTTCGTCAATTGAAAGCACCTTCATAAAAGTTTCATACGAAAAATAATGTCATAATATAAATCGTAAATATAACACAAAAAATAGCGACTTATTGAATTCACAGCCTCTGGCAACGCTTGCAACATATCGTAACTCAAATTCGCTCACAACAAGCATTCTTTATTCACAAAAAATCTGTACAAGCAAAGTAAAATGATAACAATAACAATTTACTCTGCTACTAGTGAGAAGAGCGCAGAAATAAGTTCCACAGTAGTCATGCGTTCGCAGCTCCGCTCTGAGTCTTTCTCTTGAGAAAATAATTTCCTCTTGGAAGCAACATCTTCATTGCTTCCAAACAGATCGTATAAACACATTTTTTTTTAATGACGTCACAGTCTAGTCTACGTGGGGTCAAATAAACCATGCAAGAGGATGAAATGTATTTTTGCTGTTTATTTATATGCTTCTTTAATGGGGAAGAATCGAAATTTTTAAGAAAAACAGTTTTGCATTACCTAACTATCTATTTATGTTTTACATTCTTAAGTACGAACATTTTAAAGAAGAAATAATAAAAGTAATAAGAAAATGCCACCTTATTCCTTAAAGAAACCACAAATGAATAACTGTCCGTAATTTTATTTTGTCTTTTGAATAGTCGTTAAAAAATATCCCAAAACAGGTAGGAAATAAAAAGTTACAACGTGTAATACAAACCACGCGTTAAGGGTTAGTTAAAAAGTTCCGTTTTTGCTCTCTATCTTTAAGTTACATTTGAGAAAATCACTTGGCATGTCTGAAAATAGGAGGAGACATTTAGTTATTTAATTAAAGGTAACATTTCAGTCAATTTAAATCTGAAAAAAATGCACCATTTTATGGGATTTTTGCGGGAAATTAAGTTAAATTTGAAAAATTTAAAAAAAGTATTTGTTTTAAATCTTTGAAATCGTATGGCTTTTGATGGGAGAGGGATAGGGAATTTTCGTTACATATAATTAGAAAAACAAAATAAATTCCTATCAAGCAACACCTTAGTGCCCGCATTAGAATGTATATTACCGACGCTAGGGGATAAAAAAGGCAGAGGGGTCTTAAAAATTTACAAAATCTTTTAACCTCCTCTTTCTCCTTAACGAAGCTCCATCTGACAAAATGCCTATATAATTCTTTTCTTGCAACGTCACAGCCTAAACAATGGCATATAGCAGTGCCCTTATTTACGAAACACCCTATATACAATATAAATACATATATATATATATATATATATATATATATATATATATATATATATATATATATATATATATATATATATATATATATATATATATATATATATATATATATATATATATATATATATATATATATATATATATATATATATATATATATATATTTATATATATATATATATATATATATATATATATATATATATATATATATATATATATATATATATATATATATATATATATATATATATATATATATATATATATATATATATATATATATATATATTTATATATGTTAATTATTAGTATAAATATACATATTTAAAGGAGAAATGCGTACTTTCTCCTAACCAAGTGCTTTTCTTACAAATTAAACCTTCTTCTGGGATTTTTTGAGAAAAATCTTCACAAAATTAGATAATTTACTGCATCAATTTTGATTAATTATGGTCAAACCGTTTGGCTCTTGATACAGATTTCAATGCCAAGGAATTATGTGAACACAAACGTAAGATTGTAAACTTGTTTTTTAGTAGATTTTGACATATTGCAGATGATCGAATTTCTATTGTAAACCTCAAACTGTTAGCTGGAATCTCGGCAAAACTTTATACCCTCTGGCCTGTGACTGAATAAAGTGGTAAGCTGTAGAATTGCCTTTAAGCTTCTGTTATTTTCATAGTTATAATTAGATGATTTTATTATTCATTCAAAATGACTATGTGGCAAAGCGGCGGAATGGCTGGGCATGGCTCACAGAAAAACCCATGGATGAAGCTTATGGGCATAGTTCATAAGGAAAGACGACACATTGAAAGCACCAAAATCAAAGTGGGTCAAATGAAAGAACACTAAAGTAGATAGAGAATGGCGGTTCTGGACATAGACAAGGGGCAATAGACAGGGAGCACAATGACGTCACTGATAAGGAGGTATTCGCTAAAGTCACTGATAAGCGGGTATTCCCCAAAGCCACTGATAAGGAGGTATTCCCTAAAGTTACTGAATAGGAGGTGTTCCCTAAGGTCACTGATAAGGGGAGATAAGAAGGTGTATTACGCTTCCGTGCTGAGAAGTAGGAAAATGACGTCGATGTGGAGGATGGCGTCACTGACGGTGCAAATTATGTGAAGCATGACGCTACGGAGGAAGATGACGATGAAAATTATGTGAAGCATGACGTTTGGCCTTGACTGTCTTATTAAAATTGGGATGAATATTGAATTTCGAAGCACCAGCGATTATCCCATAGCGTGTGAATTTTATTGATAACAACATTTCACAGATGTTAACGTTTTCTATAATCATGTGACCTTAACCGTCTTATTAAAATTTGGGTGAATGGCTAAATTTTGCGATTATCGCATAGCGTTTGAAATAATTAGAATTTGATTGATAACAGCATATGAATTTCACATGAGAAATGTTATTTTGTTGACGTTTTTTATAGTCATGTGCTTGTGTCTTTATTAAAATTTAAGTATAGCCTATGGGGTGAATGGCTTTGATTTCGCAACATGAGAAATGTAAGCGTTTTTTAAAGCTTATGTGAATATGGGGGGTCATGTGACCTTGATCGTCATAGCGCCGGCGATTGTCGCATAACGTTTGAAATAATTAGAATTTTATTGAGCGTTTCAAATAATTAGAATGACAGAAAATACATTTCACATGAGAAATGTTATTGTTTTTTATAGTCATATGTTTGTGTCTTTGACCGTTTTATTAAAATTGGGGTGAATGGCTTTGATTTCGCAACATGAGAAATGCTAGCGTTTTTTAGCATGCGTGTGATAAGAGAATAGGATATCCGGTGAATGAGAATATTTCAACAATGGTGCAGCGTGTAAAAAAAGTTTCGTAGCGACAGTGACTATGGAAAAAATTGAGTTTCATTGATAGCAGCAAACGAATTTCGCAATATGAGAAAAACATTTTTTTAGCATGCGCGAGAATAGGATCTCCGGTGAATAAGAATTGTACAGCGATATGATGCAGCGTGTAAAAAAAGTTTAGTTGCGTGATAAGAGATTGCTTTAAAAGGAGGTTGTTTGCAAGCATCTACATCAGAAACGTTTAGTGCGAGTGACTGCAAAGTGGTAGTAACAAATTATATTCAAAAGTGCTAAATTAATTATGGAATCAGCTGGTAAGTACCGAATTTTCTATATATAGAGTTAGTGAAAATAAAATGGTAAAAAAATTATGATGATGAAATCAGGTAAAATTTTTCATGGGCCTCTATGTGTCTCTATATGACCATGTGTGTGTGTGTGTGTGTGTGTGTGTGTGTTTCTCCGTGTGAAAATAATTTGAGACAGTAAAGCAGGTTGGAAATAAAAGAGTAGTTTTCTTCCACTTCCAGGTTTAAAACGAACTCAGCCTCATTTAGCTCGGTAGGCTATAATCGGCACGCCACAGTAAAAAAGGCCAAAAAAGAAGCAATACAAGCTTTTAATGATATCGCAAGATATTTTAAGCCTTGTATTAGCGTAAAAGATTTGATTATTAACCAGCCGCACAAAGTGTTGAATGGCAGTGTGAAGAAAACAAGATTTGGCGAAAAGATTTGTCTTGAATTGGAAGAGAACGTACTGTTCTTGCCTGACCGATACAACAAGCTAATTGGGGAAACGTTGGACATTATAAGCAAAAGTTCGTTGTCGATTACATCAAAAGGTCTAGTCAAGGACGGTGGAGGCATATACGACTTACATCTTATAGATATTGGAAAAGCTGTTGCGAAGAACCCAGTCAATGAAATAGGAAAGCCGGCATTATATGCGGACGAAGACGACACTGTTGACGACATAATTTACTCGCAGTGGAAAACATTGGTAGCACCGGGAGATTCAACATCATCGCGACACATATTTTAGTTATTATTATTATATATACTCTTAATATTTGATTAAGTATAAAATAAAATTTTATTAAGTATAATCTATAATGTTTGCCTGCCCCAGCTGCGCTAAAAGTTTTAACCGATCGAACAATCTAAAGCGTCACATTAAAAATGTCTATGGAAAAAACGAATGCCTAAGCCTTTGTAGTGTACGAGTATGTAATGCTGGTTTTGATAATTCGGGCAGTGCATCAACATCGACGCTCGCATCCGAGAATCGCAACCCAAGGATTCTCGAAAACGACGGCTAGTTCTTTCGTGAACCCATCTCATATCACGCCAGGTAAGAACTTACTTCATTTGGCTTCTATAGGATGCCATGATATTGAATACATTCGAATTCGTTCGTCGGATGATCTTTTGTCCGCGGCTCTGGGTCGGTTCGTTACGACGGGTTAGTGCAAGTGACTTTTTCGATGTGTCTCCGTGTTAATTCTATGTGTCCGTTTCACGTTTGAGGCCCCCCGCGTTCTATCCGACATCCTGCGTGTCCTGCGACGATCTTGTGCGTAATTATGTACGAGATCATTGATTTCGAAGCTCGCTCGGCAGCTGTATATAGGTCAAGTATTGGCCTAGGTTAGTTGTTGACGTTTCGAGTGGCTTGAGCAGTGCGTTGCTCTGCCGTACGTGTCTATACGTCGACCTTGGTGGTAGATTAGTTCTGACCGCGTATCTGATTCTATTATGATATACAAAAATAGATTCGTCGAAAGTTGTTTTTTTTTTAACTTTTGCTGCAAGCCAAATTTCGCCGCAAAAAAAGGAAGCCAGCTGCCAAATTCTGTTACTGCTGCAGTTTGCTGGAATACGCAAATAGACCTTTTGTGATTGTCGTTAGCGACATTAAACTGACGCTGGATTTAATCATTCGATGCGTGTGTACAGATTGTATCAAATGTACAGATTGTCGTCGGAACCGTAGATTGTCATGTCCGAGTACTTACGTCTAATCTTAATAGTAATAGTTCTTGATAGTAATAATTCTCGAGCACTTAACGTCTAACCTTAATAGTAATAATTCTATAACTACAATTACCTAATTCGCGATTAATTCGGCCTATATCTCCATCGTCTTCTCTGTTGGAGAACGGTGGAGATTTATTTTTTTTTTTCCGCTTTTAAACTTAACAAAATTCCGATAACCGTGACACCCCCCTCTTCTCAGAGAATTGCGTAGTACTTCTTTGCCGGACTTAACACCGTACTAAGTTATCATTCAAATACGACTCGCACGCACCTGTATCTTAGACTTACGAACGATTAAAGTCACGTTTGAATTTTGGTTTGTTCCACCACTCAATGAACAGAAAAACGAACGTCGTCACTCATTTGCCATTCATCCATGCAATCACTAGCGTTGCCTACTTTCCCAACAAAACAAACCTAATATAACCCTAAGCATGATTATATGTGTCGTCTAGTAGTTAGTATGGTGTTGGTGTCTCTATACTTATTCTATGAGAAACTAATGCATATTGAACTCGTTTTTAGGACACTATGGCTATTACGGCTAACCTTATGAGGAGAAAAAGAACGAGGAAATAAATGACTAAAACTAGAACGAGAGAATGAACCGAAAAAAAAAACAAAAAGGAAAAGGGAAGGAGAGAAAAACAAAAGAAAAAAAAATAAAAAAACCCAATCGGAAACATCACCAAGCTTTCGGTAATTCTTTCATTTTTATTTAAAATAAACTTTCGTTCTCTTTCAAACTAACCCTAAAGTATATTATGAAACATAAAACTAACCACCGACTAATATTATATAATATAACCCACCACCAACCAACTTGCTAACCATCCAACTCGCTATTTGTAGCCTATGTACCGCCTTTTTCTGGCTAACTATAGATTCTACTCCTCATCACCTTATCAATTTATTACCTGCTAGGGCCAGGTGAAACAACTCTACTCCTATTAAATATTTAATCCCACCACCATATGTACTTACTACTAATTCTGTTCTAACGGAATTCTTTAGTATTAAACCCACCACCGACAATAACTATCACTACATTGTCTTTATACGTTCTTCCCCATTACCCACTATTTCACGCGCCTACTATCTCCGAGCTCCCGTCTGGCTGACGGTCAACTTCTATACAGCGCTTCAAATCTTTTGCGTGCCATGTACCTGCGGCCTTTCCCTTCATGTCCACGAGTTCATACGTCCACGCGGACAACTTTTTCCGTAACCTAAAAGGGCCGACGAACGCTGGAGCGAGCTTCGCCGTAAAATGTTTGCTGGCATCGAACAGGACGTAGTTTCTCCTCCACACCAGATCCCCGACCTGGAAAGACTCCGACCTTCGGCGTAGATTATACCTCTTTTTACTAGATTCAGCAGCCTGCCTCATTCTCCTGACTACTTCCGCTCGAATCGTTTCCAGCATCATCGCGCTCCTCGATGGTGAGAAGTCAACCTGCTGATCTCCCGGGGGCTCTGACTTTTCCCGGAATGTAACCATCTCCCTACCAAAGTTAACGAAATAAGGTGAGAACCACGTTACTTCATGTTTATAAGACCGCAAGGCGCAGGCGATTTTTGCTAGATATTGATCCCAAGATCGGTGGTTTTCCGACGCGTAACACCTTAACATGCATTTAACATCCTGATTACGCCTTTCGGCCGGGTTAGCCTGAGGGTGATACAATGCAGTGTAGCTCACATGCACGCCATACTCTTCCACCGCTTTCCTGAATTGGCTGCCCCGGAACTGCACTCCATTATCACAAATTAGTACCCTGGGGACACCGTACACCAAAAAAACGTTCTCTTCTAACAGGCGAAAAACAGTCGTTGCCGTCGCACTTCGCACAGGTAATAAAACCGAATACTTTGAGACGTCATCGAGGATCGTTAAGATATAAGAATGACCTCTAGACGACCTCGGCAATGGCCCTACCAAATCTACACCGATCATCTCCCACGGGACTTTTGCTGCACCCGCACGAGTTGACATTAACCCAATCGGAGCTTTCCGTTCCACTTTGGATGTCTGGCATACCTTGCATCTTCAGACGTATTCCCGGATATCCATATTCATCCGCGGCCAGTAGTAGCTCTGCGTAATACGAGCTATCGTTCGTGTCGCTCCCATATGGCCCGCTTTTGGGTCATCGTGATAACGCTCCAGTATTGCTGGTCTCTCACCTTTGCTGACAAATCGCTTCCAGACTTGAGTAGTCCCACCGCCTGTCGCTCGAACTGTGAGCCGTTTCCACAACGTATCTCCGATCACCTTCCAGTCCGAAAACCTATCTGGGTTTTTTTCAACCTTGTCCAACATGCTTTTATACCAACGCTCTGTTACCTGGGGCGTGGATACGCCGCCTACGTCAATCATTGCCCGCGAAAGCGCGTCCGGAACCAGATTTTCCTTTCCCTTTCTATGAACTACCTCGAAATCGAATTGTTGCAACCGTACTGCCCATCTAGCTAATCTACCCGTCGGGTCTTTCAATCTGTTCAGCCAGACGAGCGAATGATGGTCAGTGATTACAACAAAATGAGTCCCTTTGATGTAGGGTCGGAGCTTTTCGATGGCCAAACTCCCAAACACTCTTTCTCCGTTGTAGAATACTTCCTTTCTTGTTGAGACAACGCTCGGCTGAGATAGCACACGACCTTCTCTCCAGTCGTGTGTGCCTGACTCAGCACAGCCCCTATACCAACATCGGAGGCATCAGTCTGCACCTTGAACGGAAGTTCGAAGTTCGGACAAGATAGTACGGGTGCAGTTGTAAACTTTTGTTTGCAGAACACAAACGCGCGATCACATTCCTCAGTCCATACAAACTTACGGCCCTTCTTGATTAAGTCGGTCAACGGCGCCACCATTTTTGCGTGATCTGGTATGAAGCGTCTGTACCAGGACACCACGCCCAAGAGCTGCCTCACTTGCTTGACCGAGGTAGGACGGGGAAACTCGCTTACCGCCCTCACCTTCTCGGGATCTACGTGCAGTCCCTCCACATCAACCAAGTAGCCCAGATACTTCAGTTGTGCTCTACAAAATTGGCATTTCTCCCTTGAAACCCGTAAACCAGCTTCCCTTAACCGAACGAAAATTTCACGCAATACCTCAAGATGCCGGTCGAAAGTTTCGGTCACAACTATCACGTCACCGAGATACGTAAACACAAAAGGCTCTAGTGCAGGTCCAAGCACCTTGTCTATCAGCCGTTGCCATGTGGCCCCCGCATTGTGAAGTCCGAAAGGCATCCTACGGAACTGATACAAACCTCTTCCTGGCACGTTGAATGCGGTGTACTGCTTAGATTCCTCTGCCATCGGTACTTGCCAGTACGCAGATTTGACGTCCAGCGTCGACAAGTACTTCACATTTCTTAGCTTGTATAAGGTAGCTGAAATGTACGACAAGGGATAGGCGTCCTTTTCTGACACCGCATTCACCTTCCGGAAGTCCACGCAGAGCCGGAATGACCCATCTTTCCTCCGAACTAGTAGTATCGGCGAAGACCACGGACTAGAAGACGGCTCGACTACACCCATCCGAAGCATCTAGTCTAACTCCGCGTTGATCTGTTTTTGCACCGCAGGTGAGACTGGGTAATACCTCTGCTTGATCGGGGAAGCCGTGGTTTTGATTACGTGCTCCACGGAATTCGCACACCCTAGTCCGTCACCCATTAACCCGAATTCCTCTCCCAATAAGCTCGCTAAAGTATCTGCTTCCTTTGTCGATAAATGAGATCGACTTCGCAGCGCCTTACCCGTCTCCACCTCAACTGAAGCGATTGATGTCCACTGCCGGCCCTTCATATCCAACACGACGCCGAAATGCTGCCAGAAGTCTATACCTAAAATCACTTCTTGCGGAATCGATGAAATCACCAGTGTTTCGATAGTATGCTTTCGTCCATTCAAAGCAAACTCCAGTTCAACAACTCCATCTACCGCACACGTTACGCCGTTTGCGAGCCGTACTTCTTCGATTCCGTTCTGTCTCAGTGTCAAACCTCTACCTGCCAACCGAGACCACCCTTTCCATCCCAGAATCGTACAACTCGCCCCTGAATCTAATAATCCCTTCAAAATCGTACCTTCGTACCCATCCTCCACCAACGCATAGTCTATGTTCGGCTGACGACTCCTCCGTTCCAGCCTCGCTCGGCGGCTTAACGAGCACGACGATCGTTTCCTGATCCCTGCGTGTCTTCTCGAGCACGATTTTCTGGATCTCCAGCTCTCACTTGGCATGATGGGCATGAAGACCGCATGATCCCCTGACGTCCACAGCCAAAACATCGCCTGGGTTGGGAGCACTCTCTTGACACATGTCCTTCTTTCCTGCAGTTCCAACATCGCACACGACTGTTACCGGACATAACCGCCACCTGCGCTGGAGTCTCCGCACTTACATATGCTAAGTCTGGCTCTAAGCACCGCCTCGATTGCGTACTCGGGGGTACGAACGCCGCTACTGAGGCCCTCGTTGCATCCAATGTGCGCCCCATTCTAACCAATTCGGATATTGACGCGACTGGCGTCAGACACAGCTGCTGTTGATAGAAGGGAGCGATATTCCTTCTCAAGGTCCGAAGTGTTTCTTCTTCGGAGCAACTCTTCTTTAATCTACTAAAAAGGTGCTCCAATATCGCCACGTAAACCCCCATCGACTCGTTTTCCCCTTGCGTCCGTCTTCGGATTTCCTCCCAGAGGCGATCTTCATAGTCTGAGGGCAAGAATTCTGCCCTCAGTTCTTCTACTAGCGCGTCCCAGCTCTCAACAAGGTTGCGGTTGGCCCTAAACCAAATCAACGCCCGCCCATCGAAGAGATCGACTGCTGCCCGGAAGAGCTGAGATTTGGTAAGCCCTCGTGCCTGGCGTAGCTCTTCGACCCGCTTTTAAAAAAGCATTGATAGAACCTGACGAGTCGCCATTAAACTTAAGGCCCCATTTCGCCACTTCTGCAAGACTAGTGCTCCGTGCTGCTGGCATTGCGTTTGTCGCTTGGTCTTCGCTCGGCTGTTTCGTCTCATCGCCAGTCGAATCCCCTACCCTTTCCTCCAAAGAACCCATCGCCAGGATGAACCTATTCCGGAGAGACCTCGCTCCATTCTTTTGTTCGATCGTCACCGCCTGCATATTTGCCAAACGCCGGAATCCAAACTCGACCTTGGCCTTCGCCTTGACATAGTCCGATGCCGCTCTATCCCCTGACACCCTAGCTATAAGCTCCTCGACCTCTGACGCTTTTGCCGTAAGCTCTGCATAATCCGTCGCATAATCGAACGGGTACTCCGTTTCGACGTAGGAAGTATCCAACGCTGCTTCCGCCTTTAACGTCGCCCTCAGGGTCTTTCGCATATTATCGACCGTATCCGCCGGGAAACCTCGGATCGCAAGCTCATACGTGAGCTCATCCTTGCTAAGTCGATCCACTATAATTTTCATTACTCACGATAACCACTGTGACGCAATTAACTCGAACTTCACTCGGATCACTATTTAATTTTAACAAACAAAATCTACCCAGCCTATCCCAACAACAATAACCAACAGTAACCTATGCTCAACTATACAAAAGTACTGCTTCTCCTGAAAATATGCTCCCTAGAAAAATACACAGTCCACCTGAAAATGTTGCCTCTTAGCTTAAAAACCAATCTCTCTTCCACACGCACACAAAAACCAATTCAATTCACTGAAAAACTCACACACTCCAGTCACTCAATTCAATCCAAAATTCAAACTGTTGTATCTTAAATAATTAGTAATTATACAAAATTCAAAAAATCTTCAATATACCATGCATAAAAATCTGCTTCACAACGCCTTATCGAGCAACGGATCTCGAGAAATGAACTCTAAAATTTTCCGGGTCCTGTTAACCGCGATAGGACCGCTAATACCGACAAAGCCTTAACAAACCGATAATACCGTTATTTCCGTTATTTTAAGCCCCACGTTGTTCCCTTCCCAGCTAATTCCACCGATAGTAGCCGCCAAAGAAAATCGCTAACAATTCATTTGAAAACCTGCTCGTTTTAATTCACTTCCGTCTCGACTTCCAAAATTCCTCGCAACCAAATAGATAAAAAACTAATCAGTTTTCAATTCCAGCTAGCACTCCAAATACGCCAAATACAAATGCGTCTGTCTTCTTACCCTGTCGATTCCAAAAAGATACCATTCTTTGCTTTGTTAGATCGCAGGAAAAATTTCACGTACCGGGACTTTCCCGGATCCGTTTGAATCACTCTAACTGGTTCGATTTCACTCGAAATGTCATTTAACTCCGAATTCTCTACTTTGGGACAGATGACTTTCGCCTGAGCCGAAATCGTCTGACAGCCGTCATTTGACAATTCGCACGTCAACTTGTGTATCTGCCAACTTGTGCATCAACATCGACGCTCGCATCCGAGAATCGCAACCCAAGGATTCCCGAAAACGACGGCTAGTTCTTTCGTGAACCCATCTCTAATCACGCCAGGTAAGAACTTACTTCATTTGGCTTCTATAGGATGCCATGATATTGAATACATTCGAATTCGTTCGTCAGATGATCTTTTGTCCGCGGCTCTGGGTCGGTTCGTTACGACGGGTTAGTGCAAAAGACTTTTTCGATGTGTCTCCGTGTTCATTCTATGTGTCCGTTTCGCGTTTGAGGCCCCCCGCGATCTACCTGACATCCTGCGTGTCCTGCGACGATCTTGTGCGTAATTATGTACGAGATCATTGATTTCGAAGCTCGCTCGGCAGCTGTATATAGGTCATGTATTGGCCTAGGTTAGTTGTTGACGTTTCGAGTGGCTTGAGCAGTGCGTTGCTCTGCCGTACGTGTCTATACGTCGACCTTGGTGGTAGATTAGTTCTGACCGCGTATCTGATTCTATTATGATATACAAAAATAGATTCGTCGAAAGTTGTTTTTTTTTTTTTAACTTTTGCTGCAAGCCAAATTTCGCCGCAAAAAAAGGAAGCCAGCTGCCAAATTCTGTTACTGCTGCAGTTTGCTGGAATACGCGAATAGACCTTGTGTGATTGTCGTTAGCGACATTAAACAGACGCTGGATTTAATCATTCGATGCGTGTGTACAGATTGTATCAAATGTACAGATTGTCGTCGGAACCGTAGATTGTCATGTCCGAGTACTTACGTCTAATCTTAATAGTAATAGTTCTTTAGTACTTAACATCTAATCTTGATAGTAATAATTCTCGAGCACTTAGCGTCTAACCTTAATAGTAATAATTCTATAACTACAATTACCTAATTCGCGATTAATTCGGCCTATATCTCCATCGTCTTCTCTGTTGGAGAACGGTGGAGATTTTTTTTTTTCGCTTTTAAACTTAACAAAATTCCGATAACCGTGACACCCCCCCTCTTCTCAGAGAATTGCGTAGAAATTCTCGACTATACTATAATTCTCGATTAAGGATGATCGTTTACGTCATGCGCGAGCCAATAATTGCAGACACCGTATCCTTATTGCTCCTCCTTTTTTGCGTTAGAACCGACACATATCTATCATTCCAACGTTCATCTTCTTCATCTTCTTTATCACTTGTGACGGCATCGTGCTACTCTTAAGTGTCGGCTTGCTCCTCTTTGTGACGTCATCGTGCTCTTCTTAAGTGCCGGTCTAAAAAATGTCCTTAATATGCTCGTAAGCGTATGATAATACTATGCATAATTCTGTTAATAAACCGTTCATTGCTGCAAACTAATAAAATTATGTTCTACAACAATCAGATTAATCATTGTTATGGCTAAAGATCTAATCGGAAGCTGAAATTTCACTACAATTCTATTAAAAAGCATAATGCTGATAACAATAATAACACTACAGCATGCAGATAACACAGAATCGTTACCAAGATAAAAGACACTAGCATCTAATGCCGTAGTTATTCCCACGCGTGTGCCAAGAGATATGCTTTTCCAAGGTTTACTTTTCGTACCCATCTGCTCAAACAGAGATCTCTATGAAAATTCAATAGGGTTATTAATCATCCCTTTTCATATGTTCATAAGCTTATGATAATACTTAATACAATTCTATTAATATATCATATTGTTAACAAACAAACACTACCAATTATATTGTAAGACCTTCATGCGCGTCTGTCCAAACAGCGATGTTTATCAATTCACTATGGCTATTAACCTGTTCAGACTGCCGTTCTTCCCGATTCTCATGGTTTGATAGTTTAGTTAATATTATTTGCAAACCGTATATATTCTAACTTTGAATTCATTAAAATCAAGATCTGGCCTAGTAAAGTTACGATGAGTCAGCAGTCAGTGTAACCTATGATGGAAAATAATGAATGATATAAAAAAATGTATATTCTTAATTAGCTTAGTATTTTATTACACCAATATGTGCATTGTAAGAGGTTAATAGCCCTAATAATATTCACTATACTATCAAATCATGAGAATCGGGAAGAACGGCAGTCTGAGCTCATGCAGTCTATTTTCAATAGTAGCAGTGGTAGAGTGCCGAAGAACCTTCAAACAGATGATGGAAAAGAATCTTTCAGCATCTGATGGAACTATATAATATTAATCACTATTCAACATTTAGCATAAAAATTCATCGATTGTGGAACGCTTTAATAGAACTCTGAAAAATCTGGTTTGGCGACAATTCAGTGCAAATAGTACATATCAATGGGCTAAAAACATAAAGGCTTTAACAAATCAGTACAATAAAACTATGCATCGTACGATAAAGATGCGGCCTATTCACGTTAATAAATCAAATGAATCCAACTTACTATCCTCAGCTTTCAATCCTACTAAAACTTATGGATGGCCGAAATATAAGGTTGGCGAGCATGTTCGCATCAGTAAATACAAGCATCTGTTTGAGAAGGGCTACACACCAAACTGGAAAACTGAAATATTTAAAATTCGTCGAGTGCAGCTCAAGAATCCAGTTACATACTTACTTGACGACTACCAAGGAAACCCGGTTCGAAGCTGTTTTTATGAACTGGAGCTGAGCAAATCAAAATACCCAAATGATTTCCTAGTGGAAAAAGTTTTGAAGGCGAAAGGATCCAAAGTCTACGTTAAATGGCTAGGATTTACAAAAGAACACAATTCATGGTTAAATAAGAATGATTTATTGTAACAATTTTGTTGAACTTATCTATAATAAACATTATTTTTTCTTATAATGCTACGTATATTTATTTATTAAACTATTGCCCCATGCTAATGTACTACAAGAATTAGGTATAATGAATCTTTTGTCATCATCGCCTGATAGGCTTACTTTATTAACTAATCTAGTATAAATAAGATGCTTATCACATCTGAACACATACATTTTGCTAAACATTTTAATTTTATTATTTTGAGCACATTAAAGAAAGTCTGATGGTTCTATTTCTCTATTTACTACAGATTTTTTTATTCCTTTTATTTTTTTAATGCATGATTCATCGGGAACTATACAATAAGATTTGGCTTTAGTGCCAATGAATTCTTTAATGGGAGCTAGAGGGCTTTCATCCTTAAATTTCCCCAGCACTTTTTTGTTTGCATGTGCAATATGATATGGGTTATCTAGGTCATAATTGCTTGTATCAAATAAGCTAATGTTATTTTTAATGTCTTCATAAATATCGGATGTTTCAATGTCATAGATGAATGAGTCTGTGTCCATACAGAGAAGCTGCGCCCGATCTTTAAATTTCTTTTGAATAAAATTATAATGAAAATCATACATGAGTGTTTTCGATAAATCAAGAATTGTGAACCCGGTATATATAGGCTTTTCATATTCGACATTCACCTGATTCATTTGAATCAGAACCAAATCCTCATTGATTTCTTTACTACTGTGAAAGTAGGGTCTACTAATATAATAATTTGCTCCTTTTTTCTTGCCAATGTTTTCCCAATGGGTTGAAACTTTTACATCAACATGCTTGTCCAAGTTTTTCATCGTTTTACCAAAAACGCTGTTGTTCATTAATTTATAAAAGTCTTTTTCGAAATCAGTTGCGGCTTTTGTACGCATTTCGGTATTTAAGTCTACATAAGTTTTTAGCCAGGGTGACTGAGTAAATTCTAATGCCTGGTTTATCTTTACTAATTTGAGCCCGGACCGTAAACACTGTTTTAAATTTCTATAATGAATAATATAATTTTGTTTTTCAGATTCAGCCGCCAACAATTTTTTGTATTTTGAAGTTTCAAGAGGGGAAACTTGATTTTCTGGGCAAAATGGGAGATCATTATGAGCCGAATGGAGTTCTACTGGATAATGTAAGTCAACAGACAAAATTACACCCTTCGATGCATCGTCTTCAATATTCATTGCATCCAACCGCTCAATTTCATGGCTATTTAGCCAACGGAAGTCGCTAATGGGCAAGTACTGACTCATTGCCCACCCGTAAAGATTATTCGCATCCACATACAAAATGTAGTTACTAGCAAGATTTGAGTCATATTTAGAGATGTATTTGTTATTTGCCCTTGCATGTCTCTTACTGCATTGACATAGCCAGCCCCTTATCCCACGCTTTACAAACTGGTACATGTCAATGTCAGTCAACAGTTCCAGCTCGACTTTAGTGCTTTTCAGCATACTATCCCAACTAAGTGAGGGCGCTGTGAAATAATTAGCCTGATCAAGTTTATAGGTCTGCAAGCATACATTTCTGAACTCCTCAAATATATCTGTCAGTAGCAGCACATCTGTGATCAGGTATATATCCGAGTATTGGCCTAAAGTTTGGCAGTTGAATTTTCTCCAAACATTTTGAGCGTGGTCATACTCTGCGTCGGTGATGTTGCTATTTTGCAATGTGCTATAAAACGATGATTTAGCTGGTAAGGATGACTCATTGAGTTTATCGAAACAATCAATGTACTCATAAGGAAAAACACCTTTCTTAACGACAAGTTCAAGCAGCTTATCGTTGTGATGATATTGACGGGCTTCGAAAAATTTGTCTTTGCTGAGGTTTTGGGCAAGTTGGTCTAAACTACAGCTCATGAGTCGGTATGAGTCGATAAACCTTAGCGCAATCTTTTGTACATCGATCCTCATGTATTTCGTGAAGGAAATGTATTTCTCCTTATTTTTGGGTATGACACTGATATTATTAGAATCTCCTCCAAAGTTTGGAAATATGAAGTGGGCCTCATAGCCACTCAAGTTATGGAAAACAATTGGAATGAACTTGGGTACTCTATTAAGAAGATTGTAATTATTACATGCTGCACCTCGAAATGCTCCAGTTAAATGCCAATCGTCTCGCACTTTCTGAATTTCCGAACCAAATTTTTGTCCACATATGTGACAAGATATAGAGGTTAGAAACTGTGTTTCCTCTGCAGCTGTTATTTCCACAGGCTTATTGTTTTTAAAGATTTTGATTTTCTTCTCAACATCGCGCTGCACCCTAGTGAAGAAAACATCAGCACAGCCTTCACCCCGAAATATTTCTAGTTTGTTAAGAGATGAATCATAACTACATTTGATATAATATGCAAAGCTGAATGGTAAATGCCGATGAGTGCTCTCTGTAAATGAACTTTCAGGGCAAGGTGAACATGAATGAATAGGTTGCAATATAGCTTCAAAATCTGCATAGACTATGAAGGGGACTTTGAGCTGCTTCCCGAAATTTTCGAATTTCAATATTTTATCATCGTCTGTTGGTAGAATTGTGCGGATTTTATTGCAATCATGCTCAATATGTTTATTATATCGCTCAATAGTTGTGAATTTTATGAGACAACCATCACATAAATATGATCTATGCTCTTGGTGGAACAATCCACTTCTCACCAATCGGCTTAGATTTTTTATCCAGCAGTAATGATCATTAGTACCACTATCGTTCTCAATATAGAGTAAATTTAGGTGTTGCTCTTGTCTATTTTTAGAATAATAAAATGCCCCAATAATGGAACCGTCCTTCCACCCGTAAACGTTGACGCTTATCCCATTATTTTGCTCAACAATAGGGATATCGTCTAAACAAATCGGCATACTAGCACCCTCCAAGTTTAAAACACTTGAATTATCACAGTGTCGTTCAACAGGATATAAAGCTGAAACTATAGCCCAGGCAAAGCATGCATCATCAGAGTTTTTAATATTAACACATGCTTTTTTCAAGGCAACTTCTTTTGGCAGTGGTTAATAGGATTCCCCGTGAAATGGCTCATATTTATTAATGTTGACTTGTAAGTAGAGGACCTGCTGGAATGCCCATCTACTACCCGCTCTTGAAACTCTTCACTTTTCTTTAAAATAGTAGCCGAACAATTCTGATACACTTCATCAAGGTCGCATCCGATAGTTATTAAAACATTTTTGGTATTAAACGATTTCAAGTCACTTGAGCTATTTTCTTTGTTCACATCAAATTAAATGTAAATTGCAAACAGTTCCACATTGACTTTCACCGTAGTAAGCTCATGAAATTGATTTTGCAATAGTTCTTTAAAACAATTATTCTCCCCTCTCAAAAACTCCTCAATGCTTGATTTCTCATTTTCGTTATTAATCTGGTATGAGGCTATTCGACTTGCAAATGCTTGTGAAATTTTCATCACCTTCTGGTTTTGAGCATTATTGATTCAACCGATATTTGTTTTATGTAATTTACCTCTCAGATGTTTTTACTAATTTTCGAAGAAAAGTAGTATTAAACTCGTTTCGCCGAAAATTCATATTTCTTTATATATATATATATATATATATATATATATATATATATATATATATATATCATCAAAATGATTAAGGGAGATAATCTCTGGAGTGGCCAATTCGATTGAGCTGAAACTGTCGGAGAACGTAGATGTATTTAGTAGGTAGGTCCACAACTTGCTGAAATTTAGATATCCTAAACCTTTTGGCGGCGGCGAGCGTTTTAGTGAATTTTGAGGTACTCCTATATTTCCAAGCAGCGTGAATTTTTGTTCAAAAAAAGTATTGGGAATGAAAACTTATTATGTTTTAAGCTTGCTTATGGTAAAGAATTGGAAATTTTGAGCCGTGTGTGGGTGCAGCGTGCCTAAAAGTAGGCAAGGATTTTTTTTCAAATTTTGATTTGTCATTACTTCTGACAAAAACCTTGGATCATCGTGAAATTTGCTGTGCGTATTGATGTTGACTAAAGTTTAATACACATGGATTTCCAAGGTAGTGCGGGCAACCCTGTAGCTGCGGCAGGCTCTTGAAACAAAATCCTTCAAATCATTGAACCTCCTTAAAAATTTTTGATTTTTGACGAAAAATTCAAATCATTCATAAATTTTAAGGTTTGTGCATCATGTCAATTTGAAATTTTTAAAATTCCGATTTGCGCAAGAACGGCAACCCATCACTAAATTACCTCTATTTTCAGCACTCGAAAGTTCTGTTCACGAGAACTGGCGACCGGATTATCCGATCATAATGAAATTTACAGGACATGTTGGTATTAACTAGGACCAGGTCTGATAGAAATGATTTTGAAATGCGGGCAACCCTGTGGACGTGGTGCCATCTTGAAAAATCACTGAGAAAAAAAAAACAGCTTTTTGGCCTATGACTTCCGATTCAGCCATCAGATTTAAACAAAATTCACACAATATTTAGATCTTACTTAAGGTAACATTTGGTGAAAATTTGGCTGAAAAATTAGAATAGGGTTGCCAGCTATGGTAATTTTTGTCTCCTAAATCTTGCAAATTTGCTCAGCAAAATAAAGCTTTTTTCCCTATAACTTCCGGTGCAGTCATGATATCAAAATGAAATTTATGCAGTAAAAAACATTTGATGCGAACCAAATGTCATAGGAATTTCGTACAAAAATCGTGAAAGGGCTGCCAGCTATGACCATTTTTGTAATTTTTTAGAATTTCTTTACTGCGCGAGTATGTCATTAGATTTGCAAATGGGAACGATCCTGCAATGAAAATTAACAACAAATATTAACGCTTTAAAAATTTGAAAAGTTTTGAGGGTGATGACCCTAAAAATTTTTTCACCCGTATAACTTCTAGCGCAGTGATTCAATCGAAACGAAATTTACTGGTTGGGTTTAACTTAACGTCAAGCAGATTTGGTATATATTTTGCTTTGCTGCTGACACAGGGTAACCAGCATTAGCCACTTTCGTAACTATTGCATCAACAGATGCTTCAAATTACATACACATATGCAAAACATTTGCAATAAAACTAAGAAACCAATTTTTAAATTTTCCGAGTTTCGAACATTTTTCGGATGGTAGCCTCAAACAACGTTTAACCGGTGAAGCTTTCGATGAAATCCTCCGATGAGAACAAAATTCAAAGGATAAGTTGATTTAAGGATGAGCTTGTGAAGGTTAACTTATTGCTGCTTCGTTGGGAAAATGTTGCCAGCACTGAACATTTTCATCATTTGTGTTATAGTTGAGTTCTGTTGCTTTGAACAAGGAATGGTTGATATGACTCTACAAAAAAGTGTATTACGTCTTTCCACATTTTTTTGTCACTCAAAGACAATTTCTTCGAAAATTAGTTTTTTAGCGGTTCAGGTGCGCTCGAGTTTTTTTAAAATATGATTTTGTTATGTCCTTTTCACAAATATGACAATGTAACGTATCAACATTATCATGCTTTCTTTTGATAGCTCTACGCTGAACTTGCGCCACTTGATTACTTTCGGACACAGACTCATTCAACTCCACATTCAATAAGCTCTCGCGATCTGACTCTTTAACTAGGGGGCTTGTGCATGTGATGAGCTCTCTCTATTATGTTTTAACTTAAATTGCCTGAGTTATCAAAACCAGCATTACATACACTACATAAGCTTAGGCATTCGTTTTTGTCATGAACATTTTTAATGTAACGCTTTAGATTATTTGATCGGCTAAAACTTTTAGCGCATCCGGGGCAGGCAAACATTATAGATTATACGAAATAAAATTTTATTATATACCTAATCAAATATTAAGAGCATATATAATAACAATAACTAAAATATGTGTTGCGATGATGTTGTATCTTCCGGCACTACCAATCTTTTCCACTGCGAGTAAATTATTTCGTCAACAGTGTCGTCTTCGTCCGCGTATAATACCGGCTTTTCTATTTCATCGACTGGGTTCTTCTCAACAGATTTTTCAATGTCTATCAGATGTAAATCGTATGAGCCTGCACCGTCCTTGACAAGACCTTTCGATGTAATCGACAACAAACTTTTGCTTATAATGTCCAACGTTTCCCCAATTAGCTTGTTGTATCGGTCAGGCAAGAACAGTACGTTCTCTTCCAGTTCAAGACAAATTGTTTCGCCAAATCTTGTTTTCTTCACGCTACCATTCAGCATTTTGTGCGGCTGGTTAATAATCAAATCTTTTACGCTAATACAAGGCTTAAAATACCTTGCGATATCATTAAAAGCTTGTATTGCTTCTTTTTTGCCCTTTTTTACTGTGGCGTCCCGATTATTGCCTACCGAGCTAAATGTGCTGAGTGTTCGTCGTTTTAAACCTGGAAGCGGAAGAAAACTACTCTTTTATTTCCAACCTGCTTTACTGTCTCAAATTATTTTCACACGGAGAAACACACACACACACACACATGGTCATATAGAGACACATAGAGGCCCATGAAAAATTTTACCTGATTTCATCATCATAATTTTTTTACCATTTTATTTTCACTAACTCTATATATAGAAAATTCGGTACTTACCAGCTGATTCCATAATTAATTTAGCACTTTTGAGTATAATTTGTTACTACCACTTTGCAGTCACTCGCACTAAACGTTTCTGATGTAGATGCTTGCAAACAACCTCCTTTTAAAGCAATCTCTTATCACGCAACTAAACTTTTTTTACACGCTGCATCATATCGCTGTACAATTCTTATTCACCGGAGATCCTATTCTCGCGCATGCTAAAAAAACGTATAACTCATATTGTGAAATTCGTTTGCTGCTATCAATGAAACTCAATTTTTTCCATAGTCATTGTCGCTACGAAACTTTTTTTACACGCTGCACCATTGTTGAAATATTCTCATTCACCGGATATCCTATTCTCTTATCACACGCATGCTAAAAAACGCTAGCATTTCTCATGTTGCGAAATCAAAGCCATTCACCCCAATTTTAATAAAACGGTCAAAGACACAAACATATGACTATAAAAAACAATAACATTTCTCATGTGAAATGTATTTTCTGTCATTCTAATTATTTGAAACGCTCAATAAAATTCTAATTATTTCAAACGTTATGCGACAATCACCGGCGCTATGACGATCAAGGTCACATGACCCCCCATATTCACTTAAGCTATAAAAAACGCTAGCATTTCTCATGTTGCGAAATCAAAGCCATTCACCCCATAGGCTATAATTAAATTTTAATAAAGACACAAGCACATGACTATAAAAAACGTCAACAAAATAACATTTCTCATGTGAAATTCATATGCTGTTATCAATCAAATTCTAATTATTTCAAACGCTATGCAATAATCGCAAAATTTAGCCATTCACCCAAATTTTAATAAGACGGTTAAGGTCACATGATTATAAAAAACGTTAACATCTGTCAAATATTGTTATCAATAAAATTCACACGCTATGGGATAATCGCTGGTGCTTCGAAATTCAATATTCATCCCAATTTTAATAAGACAGTCAAGGCCAAACGTCATGCTTCACATAATTTTCATCGTCATCTTCCTCCGTAGCGTCATGCTTCACATAATTTGCACCGTCAGTGACGCCATCCTCCACATCGACGTCATTCTCCTACTTCTCAGCACGGAAGCGTAATACACCTTCTTATCTCCCCTTATCAGTGACCTTAGGGAACACCTCCTATTCAGTGACTTTAGGGAATACCTCCTTATCAGTGGCTTTGGGGAATACCCGCTTATCAGTGACTTTAGGGAATACCTCCTTATCAGTGACGTCATTGTGCTCCCTGTCTATTGCAGTAAGTATAAAGCTCATTGAATTGAATAGTTTTTTTGAAATGATAGCAAATCGAGCGAAAAATTTTCTGCATGCACTTTAAATAGTTGATTTGATATGAAACTTTAAGGCGAAGATCTTTCGTAACGCAAAGTGATTCATCATTTGTTGCTTCGTCATCTCGCTTTCATACACATAAGCAGCGGCAGCTCTACGTATGGGGCTAGTGGTGCTTAGCCCCACCATCTTTTTTCATTGCAAAATGTGAAGTAACCAATCTGTATTTCATTTATTACAAACTATAAAATTTCATTTTAGTGAATCAAGTTAGCAAAATACTTCGTTCACCTACTGTTTTTAAAATCCATTTTTGTCTCTTCTCTTTTAAAATTTATATATCATGACACAATTTCGTTTCTATAATAAGCTATGTCTATAATTAAATTCAAGAGAACCTACTTCGCTGATGCAAAATGCGCGCGATTCTCTTTTCATGTTCTTTTCCATATTCTGTTCCACATGCAATGTGCGCCGGGCTTAGTTGAACTAGCACCAAAAAAGAGAGGAAACGAATGAAAAAATTCAATAAGCGCAACGTGTATGCATGTCATACGCAATGACCGAAAGAGTAATCGATGGGCTTAGTCCTAAAATTAAGCTTATATTGCTGCATCGCTTGTTCGTCGCTTGCCAACTGAATGAAGTGTGTGTTGTACCAGTGGGTTAAATTAAGCTTATTAGTTTTTGCAATTGAAGAGTAAACGATGGTTTTGATTTTACAGTGCTTGTTGATATTATCGTTCAGGTGACAAATATGATACACAAACTATGCGCTTCGATTAAATATGATTTGATATGATACAGACATATGGAAAATGTTGATTGCATTAAATATGTGTGGTATTACAGTTATTTGTCGCCACGTGATTACCCACCTGTGGCCCACTCTTGGACCAAGGGGGGGATAGTTCCGGGTGGCTTACGCTCACGGAGAATGGGGTGGTTCGGGCGCCACTCGCTTCACTCCCGGAAACTATCACCGCGCTGTAGCCCCGAAGCGAGAAGGAGGTCACAGCGTTTAACTCACCGGCCACTGAAAATCTACCAAACGTGCATGAGATTGCTACTAACGATAATTTGATTGGATTTCACTTTAATTTGTTTTCTCTCCTTTCTTTTCGGCACAATTTACACGCACAGTTCTGTATTCATACGTCAAGCGTTACCATTTCATGGTAACCATTCTTACTTCTACACAAAGAATATATTGAATTATGACTTACACCTATCTAATCTGGAGCCTCGTTCCTCCGCTGTGTTCCGATATCATCGATGAATTCCTCACGCTGTGTCCAGCGCCTGTCGATTAACTTTTCAGCACCGATTCGGCTACCAACTCTTTTCCAGCACCATTTCGGCTACCAATTCAGCTACCAACGCCTGTCGCTTAGTTGCTGTCCTCGATCTCGTTCAGGGATTCTCTCCGCAACCACCAGGAACAAAATAGAAGGAAAGAAAAGAAAAACCACTTGAAATTTCCTATTCAGCTCTGGATGCATCGGAGTCCTTACCCGGTCCAAATCAGAGGAGACCAAAAAACAAGATTTTTTCCCCAACTTGCACTTTTTACACTTCCCCACATATCGGGACTTTTACAGACCCGTTGGACCCACTTTATTCGATAAATGCTAATTTACGCGCTGGTTCCATCCACGAACTAATTTACTCGCTGACTCCATCCACGAACTAATTTACTCGTTGACTCCATCCACGAACTAATTTACTCGTTGACTCCATCCACGAACCAATTTACTCGTTGACTCCATCCACGAACTAATTTACTCGCTGACTCCATCCACGAACTAATTTACTCGTTGCTTCAACTGTCAAATGACCGCCGCTTGTCATCTGCGCTAAACGCAATATTTATGTTTTGCTTTTTTTTTGAAACGCTAATTTTCCTTTTGCTGCTCAAAGATGCATTTTAAACGAGATTAGTGATTTCTAGCTATGAAAGCTGATAAATGCGCACATAGAGATCCGAAATCACCTTTTACGCCACTCGCTCCTATGGGCAAAAACGTTTTGACTTTTTTGAATTCCCACAATATCAGTCACTGTGTAGTAAGTCTCCTTCAAATCAGACGTCTTGTGCGGCAAGTTTTTTTTCCGTGGTGCCCGAAAGTTGTTTACAAAGAATCTCGAAAGCCCAGCTCAGATTTCGTGTCCATAAGGCGCGGTCGGCTTGGTTGTGATCAATGCTGTAGGTGCATACGGGCGTCGTAGATGTTGATGTTGCTTCGTTTCGTTTGTATTGTCGTAGTATCTCGTGCCTATTTTATTATACTAATTATTGTACTAATTTATTTCTATTATAATTATTATATTAATCTATTTCTATTCTACTAATCTTATCGTAGTTAACCAGTTACATGTAGCTAATCGCAAAGTTTCTGAATTCCTATCGGGACTGTCAGTAGCAAATCTCCATCTTTCTCCCTGTTGGACGGCGGCGGAGATTGTTATTTTTTTTGTTTGTAATGAAAAATTAAGGCTCGCGGCCGTGACACCCCCTTCGCCTCAGAGAATTACGTAGGAATTCTCGACAATTAATACCCCGGACACTTCGCGAGTCCCGGTACCACGTCGCGTCGTTCCCCAGCGGAGTCGCATTTAATCTTATTTTGGTTCTACCTACAAAGATCTGTGCATTCACTCTCATTCCTATTATTGCTTCATGATATCTTTTAGGTAATTCTTTTTGCGGTACGATCTATATGTATTCTAAATTTATTTTATTCCTAACTGAATTTGCTTAGTTCCCCATCACCATAGGTATCTTAATCTATCCCCAACTAATTCAACCCGCCACCGTACTTAGTTCGAACTGCCAATTGTTTTTGTTTGTAACCCACCACCATACGTTTTATTATTCTTTTCATCACGGTTATTGTCCTTACTGGACCTGGAGTATGGTCGTAACGCCTGCCATGCAACGTTCTTAATATATATATATATATCCACCACCTTTTAGTTTTAACTACGTATGTACTTAGTTTTAAATACTTATGTACTTCCCCAGTTTCCCACAATTACACAAGAAGATTAACTTATGGGTATGTCGCGCACACTCCCGTTCTACTTTCTAGCTTAAGACCATCTTCGTATTTCTTTATTCCACGTACCGTTTTAAATCTTTCGTATGCCATGTTCCCGCGTTTTTACCCTGGCGGTCCACTAGTTGGTAGGTCCACCCGGAGACTTGCTTCTGTATCCAAAAGGGCCCAACGTACTCAGGTGCCAGTTTTGCGGAATAAAACTTCGCCGCATCCGAGAGAGTGTAATTCTTCCGCCAAATGGCCTCTCCTAGAGATGTGCTTAACTGCTCTTTTTACTGAGCAGTGATCGCAGAGAGCAGTTTGAGCAAAGAGCAGTTAAGAGTAGCAGCTATTCAATCGCAATTGCGATTGCAGGTCCGTGCGTACGAAAAACCGCTCGCTAATTTTGATTGCTCATTGCCAGTGTTTGCTCGTTACCTTCTCATCGCCTTCGATTTGTGCTTGATACAGCAATTTCTAACCTGAGATTGCAATCGCTTTGTATGCTTACAATGTGACTGTATTTGGATGCTCATCTTGAGAACAGATGTAGTATGTTTGGGAATACGTTGCCTGCATTAATTTGGCACTTGCTAGCAGAAGAATGCGTTGCCAAGTGCTTGGTAAATCGCATAGTAGTTTTGTGGTTTCAAAATGTCATACATTGGATGCAAGCAACGTAGTGAAATGTTATTATGCATGTGCAACAGCTGATGCTTTTAATTTAATTTCGAAGATTAATTAAAAAACGTAATTGATTTTTCAGACTTTTTTTCATATACTATAAAATGCTCATAACAATAATAGTTACATTGAATAATAATAGTACTAGTTGCATAGAATTAAGTTTCCGAAAAATTATGTTTGCATTTATATTTAACTAAATTGAAAACTGAATTTTCCTGATTATTTACAGTATATTCATTTAAAAAAATTCAAAAAATACAATTATAAATTATATTTTAAAAACAAAAGTTTACAGACTTTAGTATCCGATAATCTCGTGCATCGGTCTGTTATGATCATACCAGCTTTGGAAAAAAGCCTTTCACAAGGAACGGTTGTGGCTACCATGCAACCCTTAAACTTTGCCAATTCGCTTAGATTTGGGTATTGCGTGCTGTTGGTTTTCCACCAAACCAAAGGATCCTCTTTCCTTTCAACCACTCTGTCTGCCATATATTTGTCCACTTCTAATTTAGCCGATGATATTGTAGTCGTTGATGGCTGCACTTTCGAAATCATTTCATCGAATTCCGACCAGTAAGAAAGTGATGCAGAATCATCATGTGGTCCGCTTTGTTGAGCACATATAGGTTCTGTTACTTTATTTCGAATATTTTCGGATATCCAACGTTCAATTTCTTGTTTTAATGTGTCCAGTGCAACTTTATTTTGAAACACATACTGTTTAAACCTAGGATCTAAGAAAGCACACAATGCGACATTATCGTTGGCTTCAACGTCACTAAAACGTGTTTGCAGCTGCTGCAATAATTGGTCTGCAAAAGTTTGTATGTTTCTTGCTTTTCCTTCAAGAATTGCCTTTTGCAGAACTTTTTTTTAGACCGGTGGATACAGGGATGATTTTCCCGGCAGATAGATAGCCTTCGCTACTCATTTCCCTCGTAGCCTTCTCAAAAGGAGCAAGGAGTGTGCAAATTTCAAATGCTATGCACCATTCTTGGTCAGTATGCAATTGAAGGTTTGTTGGGTTGAAATTAGCAAAAGTAATTCTTATTGCTTCCTTCAACGTAATGAAGCGTTCTATCATCAAATAAGTTGAATTCCAGCGGGTTTTAACATCATTTATCACCGACAATGGTTGATTCCCTAGCATAAGCTGACTTTGGTTCAACTTTTCATTTGCTTTTGAACTCCTCTTTATGAAGCTTACAATTAATCTTATATTTTTAATAGTAGCTGTCACAGTATTTTTATCACTCAGATGTTGCCCATCATCATTTTCATTTGACTGCAAAGATGTTTGCACACACAAATTTAGCTTATGAGCAAAACAACCGAAATGGGGTTTTTGTAAGCCAGTTTTTACCGCTTTGACAACGTTTGGAGCATTATCGGTGATAATTATTTGCACTTTGTCAAGCAAATTCCATGACATCAGTGTTTTTCGTAGTTCGTCTGATATCGCAGTATATGTATGTGAGCCACCAAATTTAATGCACTCAAGGAGAGATGTATACAGTTTGAAAATATCATCTATATAGTGAACTGTAACACCTATATAGTTTTCGTTTTTTTGGGAAGTCCAACAATCGGTAGTTACACACACACTTTTCACACACGATAACCTGTCCTTCAATTTTGATCGACATTCATCGAACATCGAGTCCAATAACGTAGACGACAAGTATTTTCTGTTTGGTATTTTATAATTCGGAGCTAAGTATTGAATGAGCTCTTTAAAGCCTGCGTCCTCAACGATTGAAAAGGGCTGGTAATCTTTAATGAATAAATTCATTAACAATTTATCTACCCGGTCTTTTTGCTCCGTCGAAAGAATCCGCGGTATAAAATGTTGAATGCTCTGCTGCTTCCTACTACTCCTGAAACTTGGCTGTGAAACCTCGACTGTACTTGCGACAGGGACCTGATCCGCAATTCGTGCGATCGAATCTTGTGTTGAAGGAACTTCAACCACCTCCAAGTGAGATGAACCAGTGCTTGTAGAAGCAACAGGATTAGCAACTTCTGATCTGGATCGAACTGCAACTCCAGGATGTCTCACAGAAAGGTGACGCTTCAAGTTGGTGACTGAAGTTTTGTAAGACAAAGTTTGCTTACAAAAATTACACCGAGCAGCTTTATTATCCACTTTTACAAAATGTAACCACACATCACTCGTTGCCTTACGCTCCATTTTAAATACTTTCTTACACACTTTCAATATTTTAACAAAGAACGTTGAATGAAAACTAACAAACGAAAAATGTAAATCATTTTCCTACTCATTCATATATCATTATCCTTCGTATAATGTACGCTAAAGCATTTACATACACATATTATATAAAAAAATATTCCAGCAGCAATAAAAATCGATCCCTTAGATTTCCAAAAGTAAATTCCTTGCAATCATATCCTTTACCTTTTTGTGTAATTATTAGGAAGGTAGATGCGAAAAAAATACATGTAGAGATTTCAATGAAAAACCATTAGAGCAATAAAAAGATCTAAAAACCCAAAATAACATTCTCAATTATCATACCCAACTACCGATTCATGCAGATCAATATGCATCTTAAACGGCCCAAAGACGAGAGATCTCGTCGACAACTAGATCTGCAATATGCGATATCTGCAACGAAATTCTCTGTCTGCGGGCTAGTCTCAGGTTGCATTTTTAGTCTCTGCAACGGTTGCAGTAAAAATCAAAATTTTTTTATATTTGGTGGGCGGAGCTACTGGTCGACGACCACGTTGCTGTGTCTGTTGTGATTTTGAGACTGGAATGGAGATCTCATTTGAATTTAGTGTAACGTAATGGTAACATAATTCGAAATCATTGGTTTAACGGACTGAATTGTGAATGAATATGCTCAACAAGAGTCAGTTAGCATACTTCATGATCCCGTTAATGTTTTATATATTTCAGGAATTATTTATGAACGAAAAAAATATATGTGGAACAATAATATCTTTAAACATTTGGCAGCAACGGACATTTAGTTCATTTTCAGTGCTGCCTGGCTATGATGACCACCAATTAAAATTCAATAAAAAAGTATTTAGAGGGCTACATGTGGCTGAACCAAAAAGTACAAATACCTAGATACTCGTACATACCTGTTCGAAATAACTTTACGATAAACATAATTTTAAACCCTATTAACGCACAATTGCTGCCAGCTCATGATACATACATACATATTAAAGGTGTAAAAGAACTGACGGCACATTTGGATAAAATATACTTTATCAGATTTCACCCGTTGGCGAAGGATGTATTGCTGACGGCGAGCTATGATATGACAAATACACCTTTAATATGAAAAATTACTGCCTGGTTATGATAATCGCCAACTAAAAATTATTTAGAGTGATCAATGACTAGGCTACAGATGCCTGAGCCAGAAAGCACAAATACCTCATATACCCGAGTATATGTACCTGTTCGAAATTACTTTACGTAAACACCATTTGCTAGCAATGCTTACAATGTATGTCCTCCGTTTTCTTACAACGAAAATGACCTGAAAACACCCATTCCAAAGCGTGTGTTGCCTCAACGAAAACAACGTTCGAATGAGATTGCAATTCAAGTTGCGGTTACATTCTGTGTCTGTGGCAAATCAATTGAGATCCAGTCGACGACCAAATCTCCGTGTCTGTGGGCCGTTTTATTCTCATTAAAGTCCCATTAAAGCATTTTCAAACCATTAGAGCAATAAAAAGATTAAAACTCTCAAAAAACCCAAAAATAGATTCTCTATTAAACTCTATAGACGATCGAACCAAGTTCTACAGCTTGGAGAGCGAACACGTGCATTTGTTGTTTTTAAATGTTTTTTTTTTAATGGTAATGGCATTTGTTGTTGTTAAAAGTATTTACCGGACTACAACAACAACTGCACTGATTCGCTGTAGAGTTGGGTCGTACTCGGATTTTCACATATTAGGTATTCCTAGTACGAGTACAAAAAAAATACCTGTTCCAAAAATACTAACTTGTATTTTTTGAAGTATATATACACATACAAGTACATGCGATTTGCAGTGATGTAATGAAACGGTATGATATGCCCTCCCCCAACCACCAGACACAAAGTTCCCAGGCTAGAATGGTGATGATGCAGATGACCGTGAAAGGATACCGAGCTATTAGTCCGTGCAGTTTGTCCGTAACTTTCCAATGGCCTGTCACTTATTTGGTAAGTCTTTCTCCAATCTAGGAGCCATCTAGGGGAAAACAACCAAATTCAATCAATTTAATTTTCAGTATAATATATGTACAATAGACCTCCTGTATTCCTTCAAATTACCAATGTCGAAAAATTTCCTAAGATATGATCAACTAATCCTGTTGCTCTCTATATGACTTTTCATCGATCGATCTCTGATATCAAACTTTTCCTAGCTAATCTAAAACAGTCGGTTTTCCAATTCTCCTCACTGAAGTATGAAGTTTTTCGAAAATTTTATTCAGAAATGAAATGATAAAACCTCTTCGGTAAGGCTGGGCATGACTCCAGGGGCATATTACCTCCCACGGTCTCATAAATTTTACAACCCCGGTAGGGTTAGAGACACCCGCATGGTGACCTGCAGTCACGAGTTGGGCCTCAGCACAGCCGAAGAAGCCAACTACAGGACCAAAAAGGATCTCAACCATTTCCTACTTAGCACTTTTAGTGCTACTTTCAGTTTTTTCAGACGGTTTTCTGGCTGATCTCATTTTGCCGTATCTTCGAAACTAGGCCGCTTTTTCCCAGATTTGTATGGAAATTTCGCCCGAAACAACTCAAAAAGTTCCCCGAATTCATGCTAGACCAAAAAAAAAATTTTGGAAAATATGAACGTTTTTGCCCAATTTCCCCTATCAAAAATTTTGTCGCCCTTAATATATCACTAATATACTCCCCGACCACTTTCAATCATCGAAAGCGCCATAAAGGCAGGTTTTGCCAAACTATGGCCAAAAAACCCCTTACTCCCCTACAAAACCGAAATTTTTGTACCACAGCAAAAGGTCTTGGCCCGTTATGTCCGAAACCACTCTAACCCAAAATTGGCCGATTTTGTCCGATTTCAGCTACTTTTGCCTTATCTTCGAAACTAGGCCCCTTTTCCCCAGATTTGTATGGAAATTTCGCCCGAAACAACTCAGAAAGTTCCCCAAATTCATGCTAGACCAAAAAAAAAATTTTGGAAAATATGAACGTTTTTGCCCAATTTCCCCTATCAAAAATTTTGTCACCCTTAATATATCACTAATATACTCCCCGACCACTTTCAATCATCGAAAGCGCCATAAAGGCAGTTTTTGCCAAACTATGGCCAAAAAACCCCTTACTCCCCTACAAAACCGAAATTTTTGTACCACAGCAAAAGGTCTTGGCCCGTTATGTCCGAAACCACTCTAACCCAAAATTGGCCGATTTTGTCCGATTTCAGCTACTTTTGCCTTATCTTCGAAACTAGGCCGCTTTTCCCCAGATTTGTATGGAAATTTCGCCCGAAACAACTCAGAAAGTTCCCCAAATTCATGCTAGACCAAAAAAAAATTTTTGGAAAATATGAACGTTTTTGCCCAATTTCCCCTATCAAAAATTTTGTCGCCCTTAATATATCACTAATATACTCCCCGACCACTTTCAATCATCGAAAGCGCCATAAAGGCAGTTTTTGCCAAACTATGGCCAAAAAACCCCTTACTCCCCTACAAAACCGAAATTTTTGTACCACAGCAAAAGGTCTTGGCCCGTTATGTCCGAAACCACTCTAACCCAAAATTGGCCGATTTTGTCCGATTTCAGCTACTTTTGCCTTATCTTCGAAACTAGGCCGCTTTTCTCCAGATTTGTATGAAAATTTCGCCCGAAACAATTCAGAAAGGTCCCCAAATTCATGCTAGACCAAAAATTTTTTTTGGAAAATATGGACGTTTTTGCCCAATTTCCCCTATCAAAAATTTTGTCGCCCTTAATATATCACTAATATACTCCCCGACCACTTTCAATCATCGAAGGCGCCATGAAGGCAGTTTTTGCCAAACTATGGCCAAAAAACCCCTTACTCCCCTACAAAACCGAAATTTTTGTATCACAGCAAAAGGTCTTGGCCCGTTATGTCCGAAACCACTCTAACCCGAAATTGACCGATTTTGTCCGATATCAGCTACTTTTGCCCTAAAAACTCTTTGAATAATTGAATAAAATACTTGCAAGTCCGAAAATACTCGCAAGGGTAGAAAGAAAAGAATCTGAATAGATGAGCATTTAAAATTTTCTGTATTGCAAAAGAGCAGTGAGCAGTTGAACAGCATGAACAGAAAACAATCAAATTGCTCACTGCTCTTCATAAAACTATCTGCTCTGCAAAAGAGCAGTGATCAATTGAACAGCATGAGCAGAGAGCAATCGCACTGCTCACTGCTCTTCATAAAACTATCTGCTCTGCAAAAGAGCAGTGAGCAATTGAACAGCATGAGCAGAGAGCAATCGCACTGCTCACTGCTCTTCATAAAACTATCTGCTCTGCAAAAGAGCAGTGAGCAATTGAACAGCATGAGCAGAGAGCAATCGCACTGCTCACTGCTCTTTTCAAAGAGCAGTGCGATTAGTAGCAGCGATCGCAGGAGCAGTCCCATCTCTAGCCTCTCCCACTCCATACCCCACGTCCCGTTTCCGTAAATTATACTTTTTGGAACTCTGTCGAACCGCGGCTGTCATTCGCTCTCGCACGTCCACTCGTACCTGCTCAAGCTCCACGGCTCTGGCTTCCGGCCCTAGACTTTCCTGCCTCACTTCCGGCCGTTCTTTGTCGTCGTGGTAAGTCACCATTTCTCGCCCGAAGTTAAAGAAGTAAGGAGGACTTGTGCGACTTCGTGCTTATAGGTCCGCAAGGCGCACGTGATTTTTGCCAGATCCTGATCCCACCGCCGATGGTTCTCCGTGACATATGAGCGCAACATACGTTTGATGTTTTGATTTTTGCGTTCTGCAGGATTAGCTTCCGGATGGTATAACGCCGTGTACTTTATTTTTGTTCCATACTTTGCCGTCATGTCCTGGAGATACTTCCCTCTAAACTGGACCCCGTTATCACACACGAGCCACCGGGGTACCCAAACAATAGAAACACTTGGTCCTCGAGCACCCTGGTAACCGCGGAGGCCGTCGCCTGCCGAACAGGAAACAGTGGAGTGAACTTACTCACGTAGTCAAGGACGGTTAAAATGTAATTGTGTCCCTGACTAGTTCGTGGCAGAGGCCCCACCAGGTCTACGCAAACCATTTCCCAGGGTTGCTGCGCCTCTCCGCTTCGGGAGACCATGAACCCAGCCGAAGCTCTTCTCTTCACTTTAACAGCTTGGCACACCTTACACCTCCGCACGTAAGTGGTGACGTCTGCCACCATCTTCGGCCAACAATACTTTGCCCCCACCCGTCCTAACGTGCGACTAGCCCCCATATGTCCGGCTACTGGGTCTTCATGGCAACGATACAGAATATCCTTCCGCTCTGCCTTAGGTATTACCCTCTTCCAAGCCTTCGCTCCTTCCAACTCAGGGTAACGCCCCGGTAAATGTTTCCACAATGCTTCTCCGGCCACACGCCAATCCGCATAGCGCTCCGGTGCCCCTAGCACTTTGTTCCTCATGGTTTCGAACCACTTGTCGCCAAAACCGGTGATTGCTGCTACCTCTCCGTCTGGCAGCATGTGCGAAAGAGCGTCGGGGACTAGATGGTCCTTACCCTTCCTATGAATGATTTCAAAACTGTATTGTTGAATACGCACGGCCCACCTTGCCAGACGCCCCGTAGGATCTTTCAGATTGTGGAGCCAAACCAAGGAATAGTGGTCAGTAACCACTGAGAACTTCGATTCCTCCACATACGGCCTCAGTTTCTCGATGGCCCATAAAACCGCAAGACACTCTTTCTCGGTTGTGGAGTATTTGCGTTCCGTTTTGGTCAAGGATCTGCTAAGATAGCATATGACCTTCTCCCCATCCGGGTGGTTCTGCAATAGCACTGCTCCCAACCCTCGTTCTGACGCATCAGTCTGAATGCAGAAGGGCAGACGATAGTCTGGACACGTTAAGATCGGTGCGGTGCCCAACTTCATTTTTGCCTGCGTGAAAGCATCCTGACATTCCTGGGTCCACAAGAACTTTTGATTTTTCTTTAATAGAGTGGTTAGTGGCGACAACATTGTGGCGAAAGATGGTATAAAACGTCGGTACCAGGATACCATTCCTAAAAATTGTCTCACTCCCTTCACGGTGGTAGGAGGAGGGATATCCAGCACGCATTTAACTTTGTCGGGGTCCACATTCAGGCCTTTTTCGTCCACCACGTAACCAAAGTATTTAAGTTGTGGTCGAAAGAATTCGCATTTATCACGGGACACCCGCAACCCCGCCTTCCTGAGACGCTCGAAAACCTCCCGCAGAACTTCCACATGCTTTGGGAAATCCTGGGTCACTACAATAATGTCGTCCAAATAAGTAAAGACGTACGGGTCCAGATCAGGACCCAAAACTTGTTCAATCAGTCTCTGCCAAGTCGCAGGGGCGTTCTTCAGCCCAAATGGCATTCTTCTAAATTGAAACAGCCCGCGATGTGGCACAGTAAAAGCTGTAAATTTTTTTGAGTTTTCAGCCATGGGCACTTGCCAATAAGCTGATTTGATGTCTAAGGAAGACAGGTACTTGGCTTCTCGTAGCTTGTCCAGCGTGGCTGACACGTAGGGGATGGGATAGGCGTCGTGCTCCGTGACCCGATTTAGTTTACGGTAATCCACACAAAATCGATAGGAGCCGTCCTTCTTTTTCACCAACAATATGGGCAATGCCCAGGGACTGACAGATCTCTCCACTATTCCCTGAGCTAGCATGTCGTTCAGCTCGGCGTCGATATGCTGTTGGACCGCAGGCGAAACCGGGTAGTAGCGTTGCTTTATTGGCGGCGAGTCTGTCTTGATGACGTGTTCCACCCGAGTGGTATATCCAACCCCTTCCCCCATTAGGTTGAACTCCTCAGTCAACATTTGGTCGAGCGCCGCTTGTTCTGCCCCCGACAGTCGACTGCGTGCCCTGAGCTGTTCCTCTTGCTCCACCCTTACAGTGCTGACAAAATCCCAAGTATTCTCACTTAATTTCAATACTACCTCAAACCGTTTGGCGAAGTCCACTCCCAGAATCAGGGTCAACGGCAAAGAAGGGACCACCAGCACCCGCAGCCACTCCACCTTTTCCTTTAGCTTGAACGGAACCGCCGCTGTCCCGATGATGGGACATCCTTGGTCATTGGCCAACCGTATTGTCCGCTGGTTGGTAGCCAGGAGCTCCACTCCCAACTCCGTCATCGCCTGCCAGCCCTCTTCACCCACTACAGTATTGGAAGCGCCAGAATCTAAGAGCCCCAGGAATTTACGTCCCATAACATCCACCTCCAAGTGTGGCCTCTCATCTCCCAGCTTCTGATTCAATACGAAGCTTAGTTGCGCGGCCTTGTCCGTCTCGCTCGGCGTGTCCAGGCTGCCGCCTACTGGACACCGTGCCTGTTTCCCGAAGATTCTGGTGGACTTCTCCTACTTCCGGTGTCTCTGCGTGGTGGCCCCCCATTACGACTCGGTCTTCCCTGACAGTTTGGGCAATTAATCACTCACGCCTACCCCACCACAGCCGAAACACTTAGGAGGCTCAGGGCAATTCTGGGAAGTGTGTCCGTTCCGTCGGCAATTCCAGCACTGAATATCATTTTCGGAGATTGTCGCTATATTCACCCTGTCTGCACACTCCACGTACGCCAGATCCGGTTCCAACAACCGTTGAGACTTGCGAGTAGGCGGCGGTAAATAGGCTTCTACAGCGACTCTCGTTGCTTCTAAGGAACGACCCACTCGGATAAGATCGGCAATGGTCCGTACTGGAGTTAGTACCAGTTGTGTCTGGTAAAAAGGAGCGATGTTTCTCCTAAGGATCTTCAACTTCTCCTCTTCCGAACACGGGATCGCGCGGCGTCTAAACAGCCGAGACGTATACTCCCATGGTTTCTTCTGGCCCTTGTGTGCGTCTCGTGATCTCTCCGAGCAAGCGATCATGGTAATCCGGTGGCAAGAACTCAGCGCGCATTTCCTGGATGAGTTCCTGCCACGAACTTACCCTGGATCGATTCGCCCGAAACCAAACTTACGCCTTCCCTTCAAAAATCTCCACTGCCGACTGAAATAACTGCCTGGTGGTAACTCCCCTTGCTATCCACAGCTCTTCCACACGCTCGAGGAAAGCACTGAGCGAACCCGAGTCCCCACTATAACGCAAACCCCATTTTGCTACCTCTTGCCCTTTTGCCAGCAGCGGTACCATTCTGGGTGTCAAAGTCGGAGGGTCGCTAGGGATTTCTAAATCGGGAAAGGGCTCTACAGCCCCGCCGACATTCCACTAAATTTCTCGGCCGGGCGTCGATTCCCGCTCGTTGTTATGGACGTCTTCTGGTACAATGGCTGACTCTGCCTCCTCCTCATTCTCCTCCTCACCTTCGGCCTTTACTAACAATTTGCCCATTGCCATCATCAACGGAGTCCGGAGTTTGCTGGCCTCCTCCCCCATCTCCTGGTGTTCGTGTTGCGCGTTCTTCAACCTCCAAATCCCGAACTCGATCTTCGTTTTAGTTTTAAAGAATTCCGACGACTGCTGCCCCCCCTGAAAACCTGAAATCAAAGTCTGGACCTCAAGGAGTTTCCCCTCTACAGCCTCCAAATCCTCCTTGAGAGTGAAAGGGTATTCCCTCACGGAAATCAGAGAAGTATCCATCGAGGCCTCCGCTCTCATGGCCACTCGAAGCGTCTTTCTCATCGTTTCCACCGTTCCAGTCGGCTGACCCTGGATCTCCAGCTCATAGGCAAGCTCATCTTTATTGAGCCGATCCACCAGTATTTTTTTCGCCTGACCCATTTCAATGTGTTTGCGCAACTCTGAAGCTGAAACTAAAGATGTATTACCCGCTCCCACACTCCATAATTCGCTGTAATCTATCTGGCTAAGTCTAGAACCGTTCCTACTGCACCCCGTTACCACAAGGAACCCCCAAGGACCGAAAAGTTTGAATTGCTGACTGCGCCAGGCATCACACAAAACTAGGCAGTCTTTCCAAAACTCCACTTTGCTCAAGCACCACCTGGTCACTTATCGACTCCCGATAAGCTGACTCTTTTCCTATTTCACGGTTCACCAATTACTTACGCGCGGCCGTCCCCTTGCTCTGAAATATAAGCCCACCAGAAGATACCACTCCGACCAATGGGGCCCTGTTCTATTCGGTAGTTACTAGATTTATACAAAAAAACTAATTAACCAGGGAACGTGAGCGCGTAGACGGTAGTAACTAGATTTATATAAAAAAACTAATTAACCAGCGAACGTGAGCGCGTAGACGCAAGATTTGGGAGTTTTACTCGTGGTTTACTAGGCGTATTCAACAGCGGATAAGAAGATTTCCGCGGATAGTGACCCTCGACAAGTTAATTTGGATCGCAAGCTGCTAGAGGTTTCAAAACCCCATCAAAGATCCCAATTGGAGATTTTACAACAAAGACAATAATCCACGAGAGCACTCAACCCCCGGTCTCGACTTATCAACGCGACACTCTGAAATCTTCACCAATGCGCAGTTTGGCACAAGATATTTTCTTTTTCTTTTCAAAATTTCACATCATCACAGACACAAACAGCATATTCACCACAGGATCTATCACTCAAACAGCCTAGCCTTCAGTAGGTAGAACCAAATATTTAAATATAAAATTTGCTGAAAATTTTATTTAATATATATAAAGACTCTGAAAGCAGGATCCAAATCAAATTCAAAACGTACGCTATAATATTCTGAGTTTGGATCACTATATACGTAGGCATCTGACCTTATGCCACTGTTCTCCGACTTTGAATCTTTGTAACGGTATCTTAAAATCGTTATCTTTGTGTCTATATCTTTGTGTCGTTTTTACGGTAATTTTAATTTGCCCCCGTTCACGTGCTTTGATCGAAACTGATTACTAATTTTGGGCGAAATTGCAACCACGTGTAAGCCAAAATTGTTCGCTTCTTATAATCGAAATCGGTAACCGGTTTTAGCTGAAATTATAAGCCCCACGTTGGGCGCCAATTTATTACAGTTATTTGTCGCCACGTGATTACCCACCTGTGGCCCACTCTTGGACCAAGGGGGGATAGTTCCGGGTGGCCTACGCTCACGGAGAATGGGGTGGTTCGGGCGCCACTCGCTTCACTCCCGGAAACTATCACCGCGCTGTAGCCCCGAAGCGAGAAGGAGGTCACAGCGTTCAACTCACCGGCCACTGAAAATCTACCAAACGTGCATGAGATTGCTACTAACGATAATTTGATTGGATTTCACTTTAATTTGTTTTCTCTCCTTTCTTTTCGGCACAATTTACACGCACAGTTCTGTATTCATACGTCAAGCGTTACCATTTCATGGTAACCATTCTTACTTCTACACAAAGAATATATTGAATTATGACTTACACCTATCTAATCTGGAGCCTCGTTCCTCCGCTGTGTTCCGATATCATCGATGAATTCCTCGCGCTGTGTCCCGCGCCTGTCGATTAACTTTTCAGCACCGATTCGGCTACCAACTCTTTTCCAGCACCATTTCGGCTACCAATTCAGCTACCAACGCCTGTCGCTTAGTTGCTGTCCTCGATCTCGTTCAGGGATTCTCTCCGCAACCACCAGGAACAAAATAAAAGGAAAGAAAAGAAAAACCACTTGAAATTTCCTATTCAGCTCTGGATGCATCGGAGTCCTTACCTGGTCCAAATCAGAGGAGACCAAAAAACAAGATTTTTTCCCCAACTTGCACTTTTTACACTTCCCCACATATCGGGACTTTTACAGACCCGTTGGACCCACTTTATTCGATAAATGCTAATTTACGCGCTGGTTCCATCCACGAACTAATTTACTCGCTGACTCCATCCACGAACTAATTTACTCGTTGACTCCATCCACGAACTAATTTACTCGTTGACTCCATCCACGAACCAATTTACTCGTTGACTCCATCCACGAACTAATTTACTCGCTGACTCCATCCACGAACTAATTTACTCGTTGCTTCAACTGTCAAATGACCGCCGCTTGTCATCTGCGCTAAACGCAATATTTATGTTTTGCTTTTTTTTGAAACGCTAATTTTCCTTTTGCTGCTCAAAGATGCATTTTAAACGAGATTAGTGATTTCTAGCTATGAAAGCTGATAGATGCGCACATAGAGATCCGAAATCACCTTTTACGCCACTCGCTCCTATGGGCAAAAACGTTTTGACTTTTCTGAATTCCCACAATATCAGTCACTGTGTAGTAAGTCTCCTTCAAATCAGACGTCTTGTGCGGCAAGTTTTTTTTCCGTGGTGCCCGAAAGTTGTTTACAAAGAATCTCGAAAGCCCAGCTCAGATTTCGTGTCCATAAGGCGCGGTCGGCTTGGTTGTGATCAATGCTGTAGGTGCATACGGGCGTCGTAGATGTTGATGTTGCTTCGTTTCGTTTGTATTGTCGTAGTATCTCGTGCCTATTTTATTATACTAATTATTGTACTAATTTATTTCTATTATAATTATTATATTAATCTATTTCTATTCTACTAATCTTATCGTAGTTAACCATTTACATGTAGCTAATCGCAAAGTTTCTGAATTCCTATCGGGACTGTCAGTAGCAAATCTCCATCTTTCTCCCTGTTGGACGGCGGCGGAGATTTTTTTTTTTTTTTGTAATGAAAAATTAAGGCTCACGGCCGTGATAGTGGGAAAATACAATATACACTGTTTGCATACAATACAATGTACGCATAATTGATCTTTGAAGATACTTTTCAAACGTTTTTTTTTTTGGTAATAGCAAAAATATTTATTTGTTAAAATTAACCAAAGCCAAAGAAGTACCCCAAGATCGATGGATATTTGCTGGGATTTGCAGTTCCCAAATTATACTATCTGTTTTTGAAAGCCTGGGGCATTTAATTTATTGCTTTGATTTAATTGACAAAAATTGTTACGATAATAGAAGCTACCGTACTGTCAAATTATATAAATGGTGATAATTTTAATTTTTTCTAGTGATTTGTTAACTCATGCAAGCTAAAATTTAATTTATAAAATTAAATTAAGTCTATTTATAATAGTTTGAAATTAAAGAAGCTAATCATAAGGAAGAAATGGTGAAAAAAAACTTTCAAATCTGATCCTCATGTAGTACGGTAGATAAGCTTGGGATATAATTATAATCCAGTTTGATCCAGTCAAAACTAATATATAATGATAAAGTGTTCTAAAATAAGCCATTTGCTACTGAATTGTAAAGCTTTTTTAAAAGATAATAATTTGTTTACTTATGTTTAACAAACAAATAATTTATTTAAAATACATTTTGTCACTCCAGTTATACTAGTAGATTCTGGAAGATGATTTAGCAATCTAAAGAATACTGAAACTTTCAAAACTTATAACTCAGTAAAATGAGTCAAAACCGTTTAAATTTATTTTCAGTTTTACCCATTAATAAAATGGCTAAACATTTTAATGGGCAGGTGATAGATTTATTAAGCAGAAAAATAGGCGCATGGAAAAAAAATCTCTAGCGCACCTGAACCGCTAGAAACACTAATTTTCGAAGAACAGTAGAAGAATCGTGCAGATTTTGAGCGCATATTCTACCACACGAGCTGCGTTTTACATTCAAACTGTTTCAAACACCACGTTTTACTTTGGTCTTATATTTCATATGGTGGAAAGGTTTCAGATATTTCCACTGGCATGAATTTCAAAGTTTGTGAGAGCAAAACACTTGTTAATTATATTTGTTATCAGTTGCTTATTTCACAAAAATTTTCAAAGTAGCATCTCATACAACATCAGTGAAGAAAATGCTCACTGTCTGCAGCACTGTAACTGAAGTTGGTGATTGGGGCTGCGATCCGAAAAATTTGCAGAGCTTTGGGAATTGAAACATTGGTTATTTATTTTCATTGTTAATGTTTCCGGTATGAATACTAACTGTAAGCATTTGTTGATACGAAAATAGCACTACCGACTCGTGCTGGCAACCCTTTGCCAGTATCAAAATCTAAAAAAATATCACATCTGCTTCATGTTGAAATTAACCTACCCTGCGAATTTCGTCTCGATCCGATGACTGCATTCGAAGTTATAAGAGTATAAAGAAATTTAGGGTAACCAGCCGCAAAATTTTTCAAACAATCGAAAACTTCATATTTGCCGTTTATTGTCACTACAACATCATTACCAGTTGAAAATCTTACGATCAAATCGCTAAGTAGAGATATTGCAAATAAACGTAAAAGCAAGAATAGCTGGGAACCCTAAGGTGGCTTTTCAACCAGATTCGGTCTGAATAATGCCTATAATAAGTTGCAATAATTCTATGAAATTCGTATTGACTTCATCACTTCACTGGAGTTTATAGGCCTTTATTTTCCTGAGCGAATTTTCAAAACCAAAGACACAAAAATTACCATAGCTGGCAGCACCAATCGAATTTTTCAACCAAATTTCCACCAAACATGGTCTAGAGTAAGGTTCAGCTACTGTGTCAATTTCATGAAAATCTGATAATTAAATCACATTTCATACGGC
>OX376372.1:144900679-144954668 GCA_947369275.1 Nemotelus nigrinus
CATAAATATAAATATATATATATATATATATATATAATATATATATATATATATATATATATATATATATATATAATATATATATATATATATATATATATATATATATATATATATATATATATATATATATATACATATAGATGGAGCTAAAGAAGTTTTACTTCAGTCGTGTGGTCTAAAGTACAAGTTTTTTTTTAAATCTAATACTTATTATACCTGTTATGTCTAATTATATATTATAGTATGATATAATTTACTGAATTATTATGTATTCTAAATTATAATATTATTATTATCATTATTTTAGGTTAGTATCAGGGAAAAAAATGAGCGAAAAGAAGCTAGAAACAGATGAAGAAATTCTGGAAGCTTTATATGATTTGGCTTCTGAAACGAAGATAATTTAGAGTGCGAGTCTGATGACTCTGATGAAGATAGTTGTGACAGTGACGATTGTCTGGAATATCTCGCGGAACCGGAAGAGGAGTCAGATGATTTCGATAGGATCATAGATGACATAATTAAAAATATTCAAGAATCTGAACAGGAGAATGTTGAGGATAGTAATATAAATCTCGAAGAAACCCCTGGAAGTAGCAAGAAAAGTGTACAAGGAAAAAGACGTAAAAACCAAGACATCAACAGAAAGAAAAAGAGCAAAACAGAAAAAATCTCACTTGATCATCCATGTGAAAAATTTCAAACCGATACAGATGAAGAGATAATTTCGTCAATTATAACATTAGTGAAAACACTATAATTGGAAAAGATAAAGCTTTGTTGGTCTAAAGAACCTGTAGCTGCAGCTGGTAAAAAAAACTCCATCAAGAAATATTGTCCACATTCGACCGGGTCCAATAGCAAATGTCAAAAATTCTTTGCGTCCTGTCAACTGCTTCAAAGAATTTTTACTGAAGACATATTAGCAGAGATTTTGATGCATACAAATAGTGAAATTAATATTCAGCGAGAGAATTATAACGACAAATCTCATGGAGCTTGGCAAATATGGAACAGGAAGAACTTGACGCCTTTCTTGGTTTATTGGTGTTATCAGCTACACTCAAAGATAATCATTTGTCAACAAATTTGATGTTTGATACTACTTTTTGTGGAGATAGGTACAAAGCAACCATGTCAGAGAGAAGATTCAGATTTATTCTGAATTGCCTGAGGTTTGATGATAAAGAGACGAGATCTGCAAGAAAGAAATAACTAAACTAGCTCCAGTCTCTCCGATCTGGGAAAAGCTTCTAAAAATTGTAGAACCAACTACAAACCTGGCAGCTACATAACTATTGACGACAGCTTGTTGGGTTTAGAGGAAGATGTCCATTTCGAATGTACATTCCTTCTAAACCTAACAAGTATGGAATTAAAATTATCATGTCATGTGATAGCGAGACAAAGTACATGTTAGATGCTATGGTTTACCTTGGAAGAGGAAGTGTGCCTTCAAAAGTGGCTGCTGGTGAGTATAATGTGCTTGAACTGCTAAAAAATGTAAAAGGCAGCAACCGAAATCTCACAATAGACAATTGGTTTACGAGTGTGCCTCTCGTTCAACGCCTCCTTCACGAATATAAAATTACTACTGTTGGCACAATAAAAAAGAATAAACCACAATTGTCTCCTGATGCTACTGATATAAAATTTCAAAACCGCGCTGAATCCACTTCATTGTTTATGTTTCATAAGGATTTGACGGTCGTGTCATACAAGCCAACAAAAAAAAAACTTGTACTGTTGGCGTCTAGTATGCATAGTACTAGTAGCATTGATGAGACTACAAAAAACCGGAGATTGTTCACGTGTACAACAAAACAAAAGGAGGAGTCGATAGTTTCGACCAAATGTGCCAAAATATAAACCATGGAAGAAAAACCAAAAGGTGGCCTCTCTGTTTTTTTTTTAATATGATGAATATAGCTACAATAAATGCATATGTGATTTATACGCATAACTTGTGCAGCCATGGGCAAAAGCCACAATCAAGGATTAACTTCATGCTATCATTACACAAAGAGCTAACGGAAACATTTCAAAGAAAAAGGTTAACAGAAAATATAAATATGGGTCAGTTGCTGAAGCGATCCATTCGAAGGGCATTAGGCGAAACGCAAGAGACAAATATAGTCGGAGAAAACCAACAGGGGCCCAGAAAGTACTGCGAGCTATGCTCATATTCAAAACGCCGGTACACCAGCACTTACTGCAAATGTGGCATACCCATTTGCCGCGTACACGCAATAAAACGGTGCCCTCATTGTGTTTAAAAAATACTTTGTGAGTGCATAAACAATTTTTTGAATAGAAATAATAATAATTATATTTCTTTTAATTTCATATATACTACATTTATGGGCAGATAAATGTTGCTTTTCTCAAAAAAATATACTCTTTACAAGCAAAAAATCAAGTTTAATAATATTTATTTTATATATAAGTACCTACCAAAAATAATTAAGGTTTACTGTGTTTTCAATATCTATATTTTTTTTGGTTTAATGATAAAATAAAACATTACATTTCTTTTAATTCCATATATACTACATATATGAGCAGTTAAATGTTACTTTTCTAAAAAAAAAATACTGCTTAAAAACAAAAAATCAAGTTTAATTATATTTATTTTATATATAAGTACCTACCAAAAATAATTAAGGTTTATTGTGTTTTCAATATCTAAATAGTTTTTGTTTGTTTAATGATCAAATAAAACATTACATTTCTTTTAATTTCATATATATTACATTTATTGGCAGTCAAATGTTGCTTTTCTCAAAAAAATATACTGTTCAAAAACAAAAAATCAAGTTTGATTATATTTATTTTATGTATAAGTACTTACCAAAAATAATTAAGGTTTACTGTGTTTTCAATATCCATATAATTTTTTTTTTGTTTAATGATAAAATAAAACATTATATTTCTTTTAATTCCATATATACTACATTTATGAGCAGTTAAATGTTGGTTTTATAAAAAAAATACTGTTTAAAAACAAAAAATCAAGTTTAATCATATTCATTTTATTTATAAGTACCCACCAAAAATAATTAAGGTTTACTGTGTTTTCAATATCTAAATAATTTTTTTTTGTTTAATGATCAAATAATACATTACATTTCTTTTAATTTCATATATACTACATTTATAATTTAATTTCATATATACTACATTTATAATTTCATATATACTACATTTTACATATATACTATATTTTTAAATGTTGCTTTCCTAAAAAATACTGTTTAAAAACAACAATCAAGTTTAATAATATTCATTTTATATATATAAGTACCTACCAAAAATAATTAAGATTAACTGTGTTTTTAATATCTATATAGTTTTTTATGTTTAATGATAAAATAAAATATGTAAATAATACTATTGTTACCTTCTTTTTAATAAAAAACAATTATATTGTAATGATATACCATCAACATGCATGAAATGAATCAAACCAAAACAAACAAGTCAAAACAAAACACCATGTAGTTCATTCATATCGTCTACGTAATAGCAGACCACACAATGTTATACAACTGACCATATCATCATGACCATATCAGGTTTCCGAGTAGCGACCGTGAATATCCATGCCATATGGTATATTCAAATGTAGTACAGGGTCATATTGCGAACGATAATAAATTATGTGTCACCAAGGCACGCGACCCAAATATGTTATGGTTACAGTGTGAATAAGCGCACAGAGCAATAAATCCTATATGTGTTGATAGAATGGCGCTAGAAATGTTGGTCAAGTGTAGCGTGTGAAAGTTGAACACATGTGATTCATGTAGATTATTGTGTCATGGGAAATATACATGTTATTGATTTATTTCAGGGCATGCTGAGTTTAGTTAATAAAATAGGTTAAGTTATGTTCATAATGTGTTGTAAAAATCATATATAAGGAGTAGTAAGAATATTGAGAAAATAGATTCATTTGAGTAAGCGTGGAATACACAGTTTTATTTCTGTTGAATCTCTGCTAGCGAGGTTATTCTTGCGGAGCATAATCTAAGCACGGCAAATGTCCAAGGTTAGCTTTGACATGGTGCCAGCACTAACTGCGGCCTCGCCGCTTTGGTAGGTTGGATAGTGGTACAATCCACTCTCTGTTTTTGGGTTAGTCTAAACTCTGTTCCTCTATAGCAAGGACTCTGCGTCGAAGCAAACAGAGGGAGAAATATCTCAGGACCCAACAACAAACTTATCCCGTGACGACCCCATCACATTTCAAGGCAACCCTTGCATATTTCATGACGATCATTGCTTATTTCATGGCGATCCTGATGTACGGAACTCTGGAATCTACTATAAAGATTCAGGCAGCTACATAGAAGAAGAAGGGCAGTTAGAACAGGAAGAATACGTCCCTGAGCCAGTATCGACTACACCATCTTACTACAAGCCCACAGCAATAAATACACTTGGACCCAGACCTAGGAGAATTGAAGAATTCAAGAAAAGGAAAGCTGAGAAAGATATTTTGGACACCATCCCCAAACCAAGACGACCACGTGGAGGCAGGAAAACAAGGTTAAAGCGTGAACGAGCGGAACTACACAGATTGGTACGGATTTCTTTTGGACAACAGAAAGAATACTTCCGGAAGAGACTACGGGAACTTAAAGAAGATGGGGAATAATTGCTCAACGGAGGAGGTAACAGTGATACAGGAGTATCAACAATCAATAACAACGGCAGCAATTTTCTGTATTATATTAGGAATATTCTATGTTTACAATAAAAAAAATAAGGAGTATGTAACTAAGAGGTTAAATAGGAGTATAGATGTATAGCAATAATTAAAACAATACATATGTCTTGATACATAAATTTTAAAAAAAAAAAAAACTTTTATTTATGAATGTACGGTTCTTTCTTATAAAAATCCCAGTCTTACAATAATTATGTATGGACACTTTAGAAGGTTTAATCTTGGAAAACGAACAGGTTTTAAGAAATTTGAGAAAAAGTTCGAAGAATTTATATAGGTTTGAAACTTTAAAAGAGAAATTGAACGATTTACAGGCACGTAAAGAAAAATTTAAGAAAACAATAAGCAATTTTAATGACGAAAGCTCTGAGGTTTTAGATATAAAACTAAAGTTCAAAGCGGTATCAGCGATATTAGAAGGAGAAATCTGGCTACAGCTTGGTAAACAAGGATATTCTGCGGAAGACGTCCAACAAGAGTGCGACATCACCGAAGAATTAGAGACTAGTTTACAAGTACTAGAGGACAAAGCCAAGATGTCTGAGTTTAGTCTAGAGACTGCCATAAAAATAATTCCTACTTTCGAGGGAAAGTATAAGGAATTAGAATCCTTTTTGAAGATAGTAGAATTACTAAATTCCACATTAACCGCTTCAGGAAAAACTCAACTCATAGATTTCGTCACTAAAGTTAAACTTACCGCGAACGTGAGATTATCTTTGATTAACACCTCAATCAGCACTTTTGAATCTTTAAAAGATGAATTATCTAGCAGGTTTAGAAACAATAAAACAGTACCACAAATTCATTCTATGCTCAGTAACATGTGTCAGAACAGATCATCTGTTACTACATATAAAGATAAGATTTTATCTTTGGTTGATGAGCTCAATCAATTACAGGTACAAGGGCTAGGTAATCAGGCTACAGAACCAGAAAAGAAAGTTATCGCGCAAATGAACGATACTTATGCACTCACTATCTTTAAAAGTGGACTTAATGACCAGCTGAAAGGCACAATATTTTCAGCTAGACCCAAAACTTTTGCTGAGGCAGTATCATTAGCGCAAGAAATTGAGACATTAGAATCTCAAGTTACGAGTAGCGTAATGCATATCGGCAATTTTGCAAATAATAGAAATAACCGTGATCGAAGATACAGAAACAATGGCAATGATAGAAATAGCAATGGTTATAGGGATAGAGACGGTCGAAGAGATTTTAGGAATAAAAGATACGATAACCATAGAAATTTTAATAGAAAAACAGATAACAGATCAAATAATTATAGGGATAATAATGATAACAGGAATAATCATCGTAGGAATGACAGATATGCCAACAACCATAGTAATCACCGCAATAACGATAATAGAAGTATACACGTAATTTCGGACCAGGGAAACGTCCTAGGTTCCGGAGAGGAAATGAGGAACCTCCCGGAATAAATAACACGAGTAAAGAATGTAAAATTTACAGAATAACTGATGGCTGCACGAATTACGTAAGAATTTATAATGATGGAGCGAATAGACAACTATCGTTCTTAATAGATACGGGTGCAGACGTATCAATTTGTAAAGTAGGTATATTTAAGGCGTTAGAACATAGAGTGAATAGCAAGGATAAAATTAAGTTAACTGGTATTACTAAGGAAGTAACTACGTCTTTAGGTACTTCGAAATTAAACTTATTAATTGGGAACAAAGGGATAACAGAACTATTTCACATTGTAGACGACAATTTTCCGATTAGTACGGACGGTATTATCGGTAGAGATTTATTAGTTAGTTTCATGAGTAAAATTGATTATGAAACATTCACCATTTCTTTTAGTGTGTCAGATGAAGAAATTGTATTACCCATGGATACTAAACGTCAGAACCATTCGGGAATTAATATATCCGCGAGAACTGAAGCAATAGTTCCGGTAAATGTAAGCATCGATGAGGATAGCATTGTGCTGAACGCAGAAATTGAGAAGGGTGTTTTCATCGGAAATACTATTATACCAGCGAAAGGCGTTCGACACGTAAAGGTTCTGAACACAACTGATAGAGATGTAGTCATAAACAACTTCAACATAGAGGTTGAACCACTAAAGAACTACAAGGTATATGCAGGAAAACAACAGAGAGGTGATCAGAAACGTTTCGAGAAACTGCTGGGAGTTATAGATAAAGATAATTTGGACAAAAGATCTATGGACAGTTTGCTAGAGATAATCAAAGAATATCAAGATGTTTTTCACTTGGAGGAAGAGAAATTGACAACAAACAATTTCTACAGACAAAAGCTGCAGATGGCAGACGATAGTCCGGTCTACATTAAGAATTATAGGCTACCTCAAGCTCAAAACGAAGAAATATTACAACAAGTTAGAGACTTAGAAGATAATGATATTGTCGAACCGTCAGTAAGCCCATACAATTCACCACTTTTGGTTGTGCCGAAGAAGACTTCAGATGGTAAAGCTAAGTGGAGACTTGTAGTGGATTTTCGTAGATTGAACGACAAAATCATCAATGATAAGTTTCCTTTGACTAGATTGGAAGACGTTCTAGATAGGCTCGGTAGAGCGAAGTATTTCTCAACTTTGGACATGACTAGTTCATTCCACCAAATCGAACTTGAGAAAGAATCTAGACCCGTCACCGCGTTTTCGACCAGTGATGGTCACTATCAATTTAAGAGACTACCATTTGGATTAAAGATTTCGTCCAACAGTTTCCAACGGATGTTGACGATAGCTTTGAGTGGTTTAAGTCATGAGGCATTCCTATATGTAGATGACATCATAGTTTTTGGATGCAGTGTCAAACACCACAATGATAATCTTCGCAAAGTGTTACAGCGAATGCGACAGTACAACTTAAAGTTGAACCCTGGGAAGTGTCACTTTTTGAAATCGGAAGTAGTATATTTAGGGCATTTGATAACCAGTGAAGGTGTTAAAACAGACCCGTCTAAATTTGAGACGATCAGAAACTATCCGGTTCCGAAATGTGCAGATGAAGTACGCAGATTTGTTGCGTTCTGCAACTACTACAGGCGTTTTATTCCGAATTTTGCCGGAATTGCCAAAAGTTTGAACTCGCTATTGAAAAAGAACGTTACATTTGAATGGACCGAAGAATGTCAAGAAGCGTATGAAACACTTAAGAATAAATTAATTGAGCCACCAATTTTGCAGTATCCAAATTTCGAAAAACCATTCATTTTAACAACTGATGCATCTAATTACGCATTAGGCGCTGTATTATCGCAAGGTGAAATTGGACAGGATTTACCAATTTCGTATGCAAGCAAGTCGCTAGCAAAGCACGACATCAACAAACCAGTCATAGAAAAAGAACTTTTAGCCATACATTGGGGCATAAACTTTTTCAGACCCTATCTCTACGGAAGAAAGTTCGTAGTTGTCACAGACCATAGACCACTAGTATCTTTATTCACCCATGCAAATCCTTCATCAAAACTCACTAGAATTAGAGTTGACTTATCGGATTATGATTTCACGATTGTGTACAAAAAAGGCAGCATGAACACGAATGCTGATGCTTTGTCAAGAATTGAGTTGGATTCTGACTCTTTAAAAGCATTAATACCTCCAGTTATAGATGAAACAGCAAATCGTAAACTATTAGCAATTACAAGGGGCATGGCAAAGAAAACAGAGGATAAAAAGCAAGAAACCCGCAGCGAAAGCAACCACGTAAAAGTAGAACCTGATCAATTCTATTGTTGGGATTGCACTAGCTTGTCGGATATCACCGGTGTTATGAAATTAAAATTTATCCTGCGCAATGATGAAAATAAAGGTATTGATATCGTACGTACGAAAGATATTGTAAAAGTATATTGTAGCGATATATCTAACGTGAAACCAGTTTCCGTTAATGCAAAGCTAACAATAAATAGGGGTACCCGCAGACACAAAAGTAATGAGAATAATAGTGATAATCCACATTCAGAATACGTTTTGATTATGGAGAAACTATTAGATTTTGCTAGACGTAACAAAATCCTAGAACTCTCATTATCAAGTGATGATGTTATATTGAAGTCTATAGACAAGGAAGAATTTAAGAAATTATTTAACCTGTTGCAACGAAAAGGTAAAGATAATGCGCATATGAAGCTAAGAATAATGATATACAAGCCGCCCGCTAAGATAACGAATAAAAATGAACAGGTGAAATTAATAGAAGAATATCACAATTCACCGCACGGAGGACATTTAGGGATTCGCAAAACTTTGTTAAAGCTAAAACAAAGATATTGCTGGAAAAACATGAACGGTATGGTTAAATCCCACATAAAGAATTGCACACCTTGTCAAATAAACAAACAGGTGAGACACACGAAAGAAGAAATGATGAAAACTGACACACCAACTACGAGTTTTGAAACAATACAAATAGATACCGTAGGTCCACTAAGGATATCTAATAACTATAGATACATATTAACCTTACAATGTGAACTGACTAAATTTGTAGTAGCGTTCCCAATAGAGAATAAAGAAGCACAAACCATAGCTGTAGGAATAGTTAATGAATTTATATTAAAGTATGGACATTTCAAAGTACTCAAGTCTGATTTAGGTACTGAATTTACAAATAAGCTTATGAGCAACATCTGTGATTTGCTGAAAATAAAACAAATATTTTCAACACCATATCACCACCAAACTTTAGGAGTGGTAGAAAGGAATCATCGGGTACTAAACGAATATATGTATTCGTTTGCTGATGACCAACAATGGGACAAATGGGTTCCATATTACACATTTGCGTACAATACAACCCCAAATGTAGATACAAACTACACTCCATTTGAATTGATTTTCGGTAAACTTCCATATTTACCAAATGACATAGTTGATAATCAAGATGTAATTTACGATTTAGATAATTATGCCAACGAGTTAAAGGCAAGATTGAGGATGTCGATTAATAGAGCACGAAGTTTGATTGAAAAAGTTAAAATCAAAAGAACAATGAACCAAACAAATATACATTCTTTGAATCCTAAAATAGGAGATTTCGTACTTTTGAAAAATGAAAATAGAAAGAAACATCAACCGCCATATAAAGGTCCATATAGAGTACTGGACATGGATCACTGTAATGTCACTTTAGACATAGCAGGAAACCGTAAATTAGTACATAAAAACAGATTAAAACCTTACCACACATGTAACATAAACGACAATGTAGTTAAATAAAAAAAAAATATATATATACGAACCTACATATAAAAATTTTGTAATAGAAACGTTCAGAATGATACAAGCTAAGTAAGCATTATTGTAAATAAAAAAAAAAATATTGAACCATAAAAAAATATTAAACCTACAAATAGAGAAATTTTGTTATATTTTAAAGTACATTAAGAATGATAAACTTTGTTGTGACTAAAGATAAGAGAATATTATTATAAAAACCCCTTCTGGGACTATTGAACCTAATGTTTGTGATTAGTCTTCATTTTTTTTTGTTGCAAATGAACCCTAATCAAAAAAAGGGTAAAAGTGTAATGATATACCATCAACATGCATGAAATGAATCAAACCAAAACAAACAAGTCAAAACAAAACACCATGTAGTTCATTCATATCGTCTACGTAATAGCAGACCACACAATGTTATACAACTGACCATATCATCATGACCATATCAGGTTTCCGAGTAGCGACCGTGAATATCCATGCCATATGGTATATTCAAATGTAGTACAGGGTCATATTGCGAACGATAATAAATTATGTGTCACCAAGGCACGCGACCCAAATATGTTATGGTTACAGTGTGAATAAGCGCACAGAGCAATAAATCCTATATGTGTTGATAGAATGGCGCTAGAAATGTTGGTCAAGTGTAGCGTGTGAAAGTTGAACACATGTGATTCATGTAGATTATTGTGTCATGGGAAATATACATGTTATTGATTTATTTCAGGGCATGCTGAGTTTAGTTAATAAAATAGGTTAAGTTATGTTCATAATGTGTTGTAAAAATCATATATAAGGAGTAGTAAGAATATTGAGAAAATAGATTCATTTGAGTAAGCGTGGAATACACAGTTTTATTTCTGTTGAATCTCTGCTAGCGAGGTTATTCTTGCGGAGCATAATCTAAGCACGGCAAATGTCCAAGGTTAGCTTTGACATGGTGCCAGCACTAACTGCGGCCTCGCCGCTTTGGTAGGTTGGATAGTGGTACAATCCACTCTCTGTTTTTGGGTTAGTCTAAACTCTGTTCCTCTATAGCAAGGACTCTGCGTCGAAGCAAACAGAGGGAGAAATATCTCAGGACCCAACAACAAACTTATCCCGTGACGACCCCATCACATTTCAAGGCAACCCTTGCATATTTCATGACGATCATTGCTTATTTCAATATTTTAAAACATATCAGTTTCAAACATGGCAATTCTCAAGTGAGTAAAATTTACTCATATGTAGCAATAAGCATCCAAAAATTTACCGTACCATTCTAGGGTTAATCATCCCGCAAAAACAATTCCAATTTGATTCTGCTTTCGGAGGCTTATTCCGCAAAACGATCGAGTTTCCCGTATCAATTATTCTCTGCTTTGATAAGCTTTAGAGACGATATACGTTGTCTATGCGATTATAGACAAGAAGGGAACCGTGATCACAAATCAATAACCTTTATGAGTAAATTATTTCCATGGATATAAGTCGGAGATGTTAAAATTTGTCACAACGAGCGTAAATAACAATTAATGATTTCCAACTGCAAGTGGTCACACCAGTCAAGTATACACTGTGTGCTGGTGTCTGATGAGAATCAGTGCATGCTTTCGAAACCACTTTGTCAAATAAAATTTTCAAGATAAATAAAATTTTTTTCAATTTTAACCCTAGAATGGTACCGTGAGTAAATTTTACTCACATACGGGATATATTTTGCCGTACATCAGCCGGTTGGTCACCCTCGCTGCCATGGGACTAGTAGTGCTTCCCTCATTCAGTGCATAATCAATCTGCCGCGTCAATTATTGACTGTGTGATTTGATTCTTAGCACTTGTATCTATTTTAAATAATGGTGTGAGTAAATTTTACTCAGCAGTAGCATCCACGTATAATTTTTCAAGTGTCTGACTGTGCGATTTGAGTGCCGCGTCAATTGCCGACTGTGTGATTTGATTGAATAGATTTTATATAATTGTGTAAATAAATTTTACTCAGTAGTAGCATCCAAGTATATTTTTTGGTAAGTAATATTTAATTATATATATATATATATATATATATATATATATATATATATATATACATACTGTATATATATATATATATATATATATATATATATATATATATATATATATATATATATATATATATATATATATATATATATATATATATATATATATATATATATATATATATATATATATATATATATATATATATATATATATATATATATATATCTCTCTTTCAGCCAGTAGTTCGTTTGCGAGTTTGATAGCGTTACGCTAACGGTAATTTCTTAATTATCTCGTAATTTCAATTCGTGCTTGAACAATTTTATAAATTAATGTTAATTTATGCATGTATATATATACATATATAATCATAAATATATATATATATATATATATATATATATATATATATATATATATATATACATATAGATGGAGCTAAAGAAGTTTTACTTCAGTCGTGTGGTCTAAAGTACAAGTTTTTTTTTAAATCTAATACTTATTATACCTGTTATGTCTAATTATATATTATAGTATGATATAATTTACTGAATTATTATGTATTCTAAATTATAATATTATTATTATCATTATTTTAGGTTAGTATCAGGGAAAAAAATGAGCGAAAAGAAGCTAGAAACAGATGAAGAAATTCTGGAAGCTTTATATGATTTGGCTTCTGAAAACGAAGATAATTTAGAGTGCGAGTCTGATGACTCTGATGAAGATAGTTGTGACAGTGACGATTGTCTGGAATATCTCGCGGAACCGGAAGAGGAGTCAGATGATTTCGATAGGATCATAGATGACATAATTAAAAATATTCAAGAATCTGAACAGGAGAATGTTGAGGATAGTAATATAAATCTCGAAGAAACCCCTGGAAGTAGCAAGAAAAGTGTACAAGGAAAAAGACGTAAAAACCAAGACATCAACAGAAAGAAAAAGAGCAAAACAGAAAAAATCTCACTTGATCATCCATGTGAAAAATTTCAAACCGATACAGATGAAGAGATAATTTCGTCAATTATAACATTTAGTGAAAACACTATAATTGGAAAAGATAAAAGCTTTGTTTGGTCTAAAGAACCTGTAGCTGCAGCTGGTAAAAAAAACTCCATCAAGAAATATTGTCCACATTCGACCGGGTCCAATAGCAAATGTCAAAAATTCTTTGCGTCCTGTCAACTGCTTCAAAGAATTTTTTACTGAAGACATATTAGCAGAGATTTTGATGCATACAAATAGTGAAATTAATATTCAGCGAGAGAATTATAACGATAAATCTCATGGGAGCTTGGCAAATATGGAACAGGAAGAACTTGACGCCTTTCTTGGTTTATTGGTGTTATCAGCTACACTCAAAGATAATCATTTGTCAACAAATTTGATGTTTGATACTACTTTTTGTGGAGATAGGTACAAAGCAACCATGTCAGAGAGAAGATTCAGATTTATTCTGAATTGCCTGAGGTTTGATGATAAAGAGACGAGATCTGCAAGAAAAGAAATAACTAAACTAGCTCCAGTCTCTTCGATCTGGGAAAAGCTTCTAAAAAATTGTAGAACCAACTACAAACCTGGCAGCTACATAACTATTGACGAACAGCTTGTTGGGTTTAGAGGAAGATGTCCATTTCGAATGTACATTCCTTCTAAACCTAACAAGTATGGAATTAAAATTATCATGTCATGTGATAGCGAGACAAAGTACATGTTAGATGCTATGGTTTACCTTGGAAGAGGAAGTGTGCCTTCAAAAGTGGCTGCTGGTGAGTATTATGTGCTTGAATTGCTAAAAAATGTAAAAGGCAGCAACCGAAATCTCACAATAGACAATTGGTTTACGAGTGTGCCTCTCGTTCAACGCCTCCTTCACGAATATAAAATTACTACTGTTGGCACAATAAAAAAGAATAAACCACAATTGCCTCCTGATGCTACTGATATAAAATTTCAAAACCACGCTGAATCCACTTCATTGTTTATGTTTCATAAGGATTTGACGGTCGTGTCATACAAGCCAACAAAAAAAAACTTGTACTGTTGGCGTCTAGTATGCATAGTACTAGTAGCATTGATGAGACTACAAAAACACCGGAGATTGTTCACGTGTACAACAAAACAAAAGGAGGAGTCGATAGTTTCGACCGGGATGTAACTAGATCGCCTCCTCGCGGTGCATCCTGGGTTACGCTAAATGATCTAGACTCTCTTCACGACCGCTTTCGTCCACGGATTACTCTCTGACTAACGATTCGTTTGTCGTACTTGGGCTGGTGGTCGTAGCATTCCGGACCTAGTCGTCTTCAGGCGCGGTAGCGACGGAGTGAAATCCGCTTCGTGAACGGCTCCGGGTTAATACGATCATCTCCGTCCCGTTAAAACCCTGGCAGGCCTCTTAGTACGTTCTCAGTCTCGTCGCCATTAAGTTGGTGGTGTAGGTTCAGTTGAGGCGGACTCCTGATTCACACCGATCCGGCTCTGACCACTTGTCCCCATAAGGGCTAGTGGCAACCCTCGCATGGCCTCCCTGCTTGCATAGATAACCATGGGATCATTAAGGTGACTACACATTCGGACTGAGATAGCGGCTTTGAGTGGGGACCCTTTTTGAATGAACAAAAATAATAATAATAATAAACCTAAACCTAAACTTGCCAGGCAAAAGCCCGGCAACGCACAAAATCTATCCTCTCAAGTGAAGGGGGGGTCGAAGATTGCTGTGCCATCGGTTTCAGCTAGAACCCCAGGAGGCGGAGACATGGTGAATGAGCCAGCTTCGCGGACTGAGGAAAAGGCTGCTGGTATTCGTGGAGACATGGCAACTGAGTCAGCTCCACTGCCTACCGGCACAGTGGATAAACATACTGAAAGCTGTGGAGATATGACGAATGGGCCAGCTCCACGGGCTTTCAGTTCTTCCTCAATCCCTGTTTCAGGTGTTTCTGGAGCTTTGGTTACCAAGCCTGGCCCCGGGAAAGCCAATAAGCCCGTTTGTGGCCAATGCGATGGAAAGGGTATGACGAATGAGCCAACCCGGCCATCGACAAGTGCTACCTCCGGTGCCGCCTCCTCTTCAGGCACCCAACGCTCTTCCCCCAAATCTCGGGCTTACGGATCTAGAAGGGCAGCCTTCAAGATTCTAAGGAAGTTTGTAAATGTCCCCCCTGACACAATGTCCGACAAGGACAAAAGGTCCCTTCAATGGGCAAGAAAACAAACTGGGGAGCACACGCTCCCTCTAAACCCTGCAGATTTAGCTCAGAAACGACAGAGGTCGGCTGAGCAGAAAAATCAGGGCAGGCAAGATTGTAAAAAGCAAAAGCTTTCCCCTTCAAGGATAACTCGGCCATTTAATGAAATGGCCAAGGAGTGCCTTGTCTGGGCTGTTATTGATGCCAGCAAGGGAGATGGTATCATCTCTCCTGAAAATTGGCTCAAGTTAAGGCAGGCTTTATTCGGAGTCTGCTGCAAGCTGCAGAAAGCCAGCTCCTGTCCTCCACCTACGGTGAACGACGTGGGCTGGTATAAGGGAATCAGGCTGGTTGCGTGCGAAGACCAACGATCGGCCGATTTCTACAAGCAGGCAATATCCGAGCTGGGGGAACTCTGGCCAGGCGCCAAAATTAAGGCGGTGCTTAAGGAGGAAATCCCCAGTCGGCCAAGATGCAGGACATGGATTCCTTGCTTCCATTCGGATCCAGTGGAAGTCCTGGATATAGTGCGGCTCTTCAACCCGGATCTTCCTACGGGGGATTGGAGGGTGGCCAAGATTGGCGAGCCAGTAGACAATCGGCGGGAGGCTCTTTTCATCATTAATGATGAGGCACTACCAATATTGGATGCCCGCAAGGGTGTTATTAGGTATGGGGTCGAAACATTGACCTGCGCATCTACCGAAGTGACAGGCCAAAAAGCTCTGTTTCGGGAGATCCGAAAACTGTAAGGCCTGACCCAAAGCGGGTGGCTCAAACGGCCGGAGAGCCCCTTGAAAAAGAGTCTGTCGCCTGTCCGAGGACGACATCTGATGTGGAATCGGATGTTGAATCCCTCTCTGTTGATGGGGTTAGCATCGGTACTACCTCCGAGTTGGGTGGCTGCCTGGACCTCATGACTCTGGATGCAGAGCAAGGGGTTGAGGAGGCTTCTATGTCCGAGGAGGACCTCGACCTAACCCTCATCAACTAAAGCATGATGGTGAAGGTACTGCAGGTGAACCTACACCATTCCATAGCAGCATCAGCTGCCCTGCTGCTCCGCTTGTCTAAGACAGAGGAGGAGCTAATCCTAATCCAAGAACCATGGGTTGCCAAAAACCGGGTTTGCGGGTTACGCACCAATGGATACAGACTGATAGTACCTGACGGCTTGCACAAGCCACGTGTCTGTATTCTTGCTAAGAAAACCATTAAGGTCCTTGTACTGCACAATTTCTGTGACAAGGATAACATGGCTGTCGCAGTGGAAATCGATCAGAGATCATACTGGTTTGTTTCTTCGTACATGGCACACGATCATGGAGATAGCCCTCCTTGCGACATTGTCAAGGGTGTTGTGGCTGAAGCCATGAAAATGGGGGTGCCTCTTTTTCTAGGGGCTGATTCTAATGCGCATCATGAAGTATGGGGTAGCTCCAACACAAATGGCCGTGGTGAGGAACTTCTTGACTTCATCCTTGCCCACGGCCTTTCCATCGCCAACACTGGAAGTGAATCAACCTTCATTAACTCAAATCGTAGGGAGGTTCTTGACGTTACCTTGGTCAGTGGGCGGCACTCACATTTGCTCCGTGACTGGAGGGTTCTACAGGAGTGCTCTTACTTGCTTCCTGCACATCAGAGCTGTGGCCAGCCACGTTAAACGTGGCGGCCAAAGTCGTTAGTTTTGGCTTTCTTTTTTTTATAGTTTTCTTTTGGCAGATGTGCTTTCGGCTGGGGTGGCAAATGTTTAATAGGAGCATTCTGTTGCCTCAGCCATTTTATTTTTTTTTTTGTTTTCGTTGGCTGTGGTTGTAATTATACACCTGACATTTTCAATTATTTTACATCATCTAGTCGAGCGGTCGTCAATGCAGCATTGGCGCCCCTCTCGTGCTACTGTCTTGTGCTATGTGTCCAACAGAGCTTGTCTCTTCAATTTATATCTAGACTCTTGTCGTTGCGAGATTATCTTCAGAAGAGAAAACAAAATTGCGTCAATATCTTCTTGTTAATAGAATAAATCTGGTATTAGGATTTACATGAGTTTGCCGCATCTGGAGCAAAATATCCATGGAAATGACCCATGATCTAATCTTGATCCTTGTCCACCTGTAAGGTGTTGTTCATTCACTAGAACTTGTTCGAGCAGGATTCAAGACATGGATCAATGGGGAGTTTCTAAGTAACGACAAGAGATCTATAGCTCCCAAATTCCTAAGTCCTATTTTTTCAATTTTATGTGAAATTTTATACCTTTTCCCTTCCGTATTGAATTCCCGTCTTGAAGAGGATCCGTCAGAATTATTTTTTTTTATGCTTGCTATCCTTCAAAAGATCTGACTAACATTTGTTCGCTACAAATACATAAAAATACAACTTAATATACTATTATAACATTTTTAGTGAATTTTCTGATTTTTGATACATATTTAGCACATTTAAAGTACAGCTAATTGAGTGAGATAATCACGAATATTTATAATACCTGCTAGATTGAATTGGACATTCATTCAAGTTATTACGCTTCTTTTGGTAAATTCCATCTTACATAACAGGAACATAGTTGCTTGAATTTAGCACATTGGCTGTTGGTTTTTGTTTCTCTGAGTTTTCCTTGGGTTTTGGAAACATAATTTTTTTTTATTTTTTTTATTTTGATTGCGCAAGTTTTGTTTTGCGGTTAAACCTTTCTATAAAGAAAAAAAACTATAATCTGGAGCAATGCGTCGCAGAACGAATAGCTGGGATCCCAGCTACACGCCTTTCCAGCATCAACTGGAACGCTTAAGTATGTCACCATCTGCTGCTCAAGCCACCAGCAATACGGAGTCACATATCTTAAATAATTCCTATCCAAGGCAATCGGATTCCCATTTGGCAGAGACCGAAGCAAGAAGAAGCCGGAATACACGAGAGGAGGATTCTAGCTACCTTCAGGATCGATCAAATCGACCAACTACGTCTGGCAGTAATGAGGCGAGAGTAACTTTTCGGGATCAAGTCGAAGCAAGTTCTCAGTCATCCGTTAAATTACCCATGTCAAAGTGGAATGTTATATTTGACGGGTCCCCCTCGGGTTTAACTGCACGACAATTTATGTTTCGGGTGCTGTCTTTGGCAGAAGATTATCGCGTTCCATCAACCATTCTGGCAACTGATTTTCATCTGCTCCTGAAAGGTAAGGCAGCCGATTGGTATTGGCGCTTTCGGGAGCAGAATTATCCGCTCATATGGAATAGATTGAGATCGGAATTTTTGGAACGATTCAACGCATTTCGTTCCGATGTGGATATACGAAGGATGTTAGATGGTCGCTTACAGAAAACAGGAGAGCGTTTCCAAGATTTTTTTGACGCTCTCGAGAGTATATCTTTGCAGCTAAATATTCCCCTAACGGATTTAGATTTCCAATGCGTAGTGTTTAGGAACATGTCCCCCGCCCTTAGAGCCCATCTGTCTGGAGTAGAATTTCACTCAACCCGTGAGCTTGTTAAACGCTGTTGTTTAGTGGAAGCAGAGTGGAGATTGCTAGGGTGGAACAGCGAGCGCGAGTTGATTCGTCGAAAGCGTCCGGTGCACGAACTATATTTTGATTGGGATCGCGCTGATAATAGTCAGTCCAGTCTATCTACTTCTTCCACTCGTCATCCATTGTGGGACTACGAGGCAAGCACACAGAACGAGTCCAGGCAACATGATAGGCAGACAGTGCATTCGGATTTCCACGAAATTCCTTTTGAAAATTACAGCATATCCCAAACCCCCAGTCGTTCAGGTCAGTCATTTTTGAGACAACCCAGCTTTGAGGAAGAAACTCGCACGTATACAAACCGTGAAACACCCGCTCTTAGACATCCAGTAAAATATAGTGAATTTACACCAACGCCGATCGCGTCAAGACAGGAAGTACATGCCGTGCAATCTAGTTCAAATGAATATACTAATAGAAGTCGCAGGATGGATGACAGAAATAATTTACGGGTATGTTGGAATTGTCACGATCTGGGTCATAGATTTATGGATTGCACGACTCCCATACAGCGTGTTTTCTGCTTTGGCTGTGGTCGCGAGGGAATTTTGAAACCCAAATGTCCCAATTGTCAAGCGGGAAACTTGAACAGGAATGCGCTTCCCGCGGGGAGGTTGCGTATTCCTCCAAGCACTCGTTCCTCCCGACCCGAGATGACAGACGCGGCAACCAATATCGACCCAGAATTTCGCCGAACACGATAAATCCCTTAAATTTTTCTTCTAGCAAGCTCCCTACCATCAATTCCGAATTTGATTGTACGCGATTGGCCCGCAAGCGCTCGGTATCGCGCTTCCATCGAGCATGGAAGTATTTTGCCAATAGGCGATGGCTTCGTAAAGCGTGTGTCGACACCATTCTGACACCGCAAGGAGAGAACCGTCCTTTCGCCATCATCTCCATCAAGGGACGGGAACTTCAAGGGTTGCTGGACAGTGGTGCAAGTGTCAGCATCCTGGGAGCAGGAGCTTTGGACTTGATAGCGGAACTCAATTTATACATGCATACCATGGCATCAGATGTTCAGACCGCGTCAGGTCATAGGGCTTCTGTTCTGGGATATGTTGAGACCTTGGTGAAATTTGATTCGAAATCACGTCTGATTAAGTTCTTGGTCGTTCCATCGTTGACCAACCCAGTATACCTCGGAATGGACTTCTGGGACACTTTCAAAATTACACCGACTCAACAGGCGACGGTTGCATCCCTTTCTGAAGTTCCAACCCCGGCGTTTCACACTCTATCTTCTGAGGAGCAGTCCCGATTACAGCGCGTCATACATCAGTTTCCCTCTTATAACATCAACGGCTTGGGTAAGACTACTTTAGTCTCTCATCATATTGACACCGGGTCCGCCAAACCCATTAAACAGCGGCATTATTCGGTGTCACCAGTCATTCAGAAACTGATGTATGATGAGCTAGATCGCATGCTGTCCTTAGGAGTCATCGAGGAAAGTAGAAGCGCTTGGAGTTCACCAGTCACGCTTGTACGGAAGCCTGGCAAAGTACGGCTATGTTTGGATGCCAGACGACTAAATGAGGTAACCCTGAAAGACGCATATCCATTACCTCTCATTGAAGGCTTATTGGCACGTTTACAGTCCACTAAATTTATTACGAGTTTGGACCTTAAAGATGCCTTTTGGCAAATACCGTTAGATGCAGAATCTAGGGAGAAGACCGCGTTTACCGTTCCTGGCCGCCCATTATACCATTTCACAGTGATGCCGTTTGGTCTATGTAACGCTCCTCAGACCATGTGCCGACTAATGCACAAAGTGATTCCTCACGAGCTGCATGACAAGGTGTTTGTATATCTCGACGATCTGCTCGTTACTAGCTCTTCCTTTGACGAACATTTGGATCTACTTTCCAAGGTGGCGCAGCTGCTTCACGCAGCTAAATTGACCATTAACGTCGAGAAGAGCAAGTTCGTACAGCGAGAGATCAAATACCTTGGATATGTGGTTAGTGATGGAATCCTCAAGGCAGATCCAGAGAAAATCTCCGGAATTGTATGCTACCCTACACCTAAGTCTGCAAAGGAGGTCCGGCGATTCATGGGAATGGCGGGATGGTATCGGCGGTTTATCCCTAATTTTGCGGCAGTATCATCAGCCCTGACGGATTTGCTGAAGGGTAAGCGCTCGTTTCAGTGGACAGACGCTGCTAATAATGCTTTCTTAGAGGTTAAACGACTGTTTATTTCGGCACCAGTGCTAGCTAATCCCGATTTCTCCCGACGATTTTTCATCCAGTGTGATGCTAGTGCCACCGGGATCGGGAGTGTCCTGTTCTAAAAAGATGATGATGGTGGAGAGCACCCAATCGCTTTTATGTCTGTAAAGCTTAACGCTGCGCAGCGCAACTATAGTGTTACTGAATTGGAATGCTTGGCTGCGGTGCAGAGCGTTAAGAGATTCAGAGCATATATCGAAGGGTTGCCTTTCACCATTATCACTGACCATGCTAGCCTTAAATGGCTCATGGGACAGCAGGACCTCACTGGTAGATTGGCTCGCTGGAGCCTGAAGCTGCAGTCTTCTGATTTTAACATCGAGCATCGTAAGGGAACTCACAACGTCGTTCCAGACGCATTATCGAGAGTTTGCGGGTCGATCGAAACAAGCCAATTTCTCAGAGGTTATTTGCCTGAGCACCACAGGCTTGCTGAGGTAATCGCTGATACAGCATTCCGAGCTCCTGAGTATTTGGACCTCATCGCCCAAATAGAAAAGAGTCCTGACGATTTTAAAAATGTGCACATTAGGGAGGGACGTGTGTTCATTACGACCGGAACACATCATGACTTGTGCACCGATATACCTCGAACAAAATTATGGGTCCCTGAGAGTGAACGAGAACAGTTGATCATGCGGGCACATGATGATCCTAGGGGGTCTCATTGTGGGATTCGAAAGACTTTGGAGCTGCTGCAAAGATATTATTACTGGCCGCAGTTGAGGAAACAGGTTAAAGATTACATTTCCTCCTGCACCGTTTGCAAGCAGGTCAAGCCTTCGAATCGTGCCATGAGGCCGCCAATGGGGAATCAGCGGGAAACAGGTAGGCCATTGCAAAGACTGTTCGTCGATTTCATGGGCCCATACCCTCGTTCGAAGGCAGGAAATACTCAGTTGCTTGTGGTGCTGGATCATTTCAGCAAGTTTGTATGGCTCAAGGCCATACCCAAAGCCACATCGGAAGCAGTCGTGAAGTTCCTTAAGAACGATATCTTCTTGACGTATGGGGTACCGGAGCTCGTGCACTCGGACAACGGTGTACAATTTACATCTAAATGTTTCAAAACTTTTCTCCTTGAGTACGGAGTCCAGCATATCACTGCACCCTTGTATTAACCGCAGGCTAATGCATCAGAACGTGTCAACCGCTCCATACTTAGTGCCTTTCGCGCCTACGTCGGTGATGATCACAGGAATTGGGATGAGCTGCTGGTCGAATCATGTGCAGCATTTCGAAATGTTGTTCATGAGGCGACTGGTTGTTCACCTCATTTCCTGTTGTTCGGTTTTCACCGTATCCAGCATGGCGACGAATATCAATTACTCAGGCAAATGCAAGCATTAGATGATGGAGAGATAGAGCTCTGTCCCCACACAGATAGGATGCGGTGGATGCAGGATAGAGTGAAGGATAAATTGGCTGAAGCTCATGCTAGAGGAGTCCGGGTGTACGATCTCCGGAGCCGCACAAAAACTTTTATCCCTGGTCAGGTAGTCTTCGTACGGAACTTTGCACTTAGTAGCGCTGTGGACCGATTCGCAGCTAAACTTGCCCCTAAGTTCCTAAGGGCTATTGTGCGAAGGAAGTTAGGTGAAGTATCCTATGAGCTTGCTGATGAAAAGGGAAAAATATTAGGTGTCTATCATGCCAAGGACATTAAACAGTGATGAACTAACGAAAATTGCCCGGCATTTGAGGACTCTTCTCAGGGTAGGTCGGCCCCACGATTTATGACAGATCAGAATGACAGACTGACAGACGGGATATTTAATATCCCAATGTTTGGTGACAGTCCTACTTAATGTCCCATCAGCTGAAGTTATTGTTCAGAACTGTACCAGAGTGGGATGGGTGATGCCCTAATTGTATAAAAAGATGTTGAATTGGAAAGAAACCGCTTTAGCGGTACTGCGAAAAAATTTTCGAACAAAGGAAAAGGGGACTTTGGGCATTCGAAGCTGAGAGTTAAAGAGACGAAGTTCAAAAAAAAATCTTGGGTGTGATTGATTTTTGGGTAGAACAAGATTTTTTGAGTGAAAAAGTGAAATATAGAAAAAGTAACTAAAGTTCTTCTTTCCGATGTGTAAAGAAACGAGTGAAGTAGCTGAATGAGACAAGTACAGTCACAGTTCCGTGGTGCCTTTGTTCGTTTAAACTTCGAATTGAAATTGAATATTAATAATTTGAATTCAAAACCATCGGAAAAGACTAAGACATTGGGAGAGTGCAGAATTCAAATTTGGAATTGATTGCAACAGATAGGCTCGTGATTATAAAATTGAGCTTGTGAAGTCAACGAAGTTCGAGGGAAAATTTTGCCCAGTAGCCAGAAGTGACTCCAATAGACGAACGTATAGGTCCAAGTGTAGCTGCGGAGACCAAGAAAAGAAAATATACGCTATTTCAGCTGCGACGATCAGTAAATCCATTTTCGGACTTGTTGGGAAAGGTCAAAACATGAACGTGAACAACTCTCAGGAGAATACTCACCACAGCTAAGTACGAAAATTTATTGCATGGTTATTGCAGAAGACTTCAGCCAGAACTTCTACTGATCATTCACTAAACTAAATTTATTTTCTTTGATGATGAGCCGGTGAATACTCTCACGGTGAATACTCTCTTAATGAAACTGGTGAATCACGGTCATCACGGTGAATACTCTCTTAATGAAACTGGACCGTGCCGGCTGCAAAGTGATTGCTTATGCGGACGACATAGTTGTGGCAGTGTCGGGAAAGTATTTATCTACTCTATCGGAGAGGTTAAATCACTCTCTTGACATTCTTTCACGTTGGAGTCGTGAGTGCGGCTTGAATGTGAATCCTAGTAAAACGGAGCTAGTACTGTTTACAAGAAAGTACAAAATTCCCTTATTTGAGTTACCCAAACTAAATGGGGTCTCCATTGGATTGAGCCAGAAGGTCAAGTACTTAGGGCTTATCCTCGACTCGAAGTTGCTGTGGACCTACAATATAGCAGAAAGAGCGCGGAAGGCTTTCAATGCACTCTACTGCTGTAACAGAGCCATAGGAGCGAATTGGGGATTACAGCCTCGTACTGTTGCTTGGTTTTATACTACTGTGGTTGAGCCAATTCTATTGTTTGGGGTAGCGTTCTGGTGGCAGGCTGCTCTTAAGGCAGCCTGCAAACGGCAGCTTGAAAAGTGCGGAGGATGGCTGCACTGCTGGTAACTGGAGCGCTCCGATCCACTCCTACTAAGGCACTATTCGTGCTGCTTCATTGGCTACCAACCAATCTACTTATCTTACAGCAAGCCAATCTTGCTGCTGTGAGACTTAATTGCATCTCGGCATGGAATAGAACAGAAGTCGGCCATGCGAGAATTTTGGCCGAGGGAGTTCCTGCTCCAGCGGGGGTTGACTTCATCGCACCGCAATGCCTACTAGATCTGGAGTTCACAACTCGCATTCCTGGTAGGGATGAATGGCGTGATGGCGTCACCCTCGAAAGTGGGCTTGTCCATGTGTACACCGACGGCTCTAAGCTTAGCAACAGAGTCGGGTGTGGTGTATACTCGGACGAGCTGAATCTTAAGCTGTCCCTCCGTCTGTCAGACCACTGTAGTGTCTTTCAGGCAGAGGTTGCGGCTATTTTTCAGGCTATCGACTGGCTTCTGTGTAATCGAATATTCGGGGTCAATATTGGTATTTTCACAGATAGCCAAGCGGCTATTAGGTCCCTTGCTGGTCCTTGTACAGTGTCCATCATTGTTGCTGAATGCCGTGCATCTCTTAGGGAGATATCGAGACATTCGGTTGTTCAATTGATTTGGGTACCTGGACATAGGGGGTTTCAGGGCAACTGTGAGGCCGATGAGCTAGCAAGGCTTGGAACCTTGTTACCGGAGGTCTCTTGCTCCACAATAGAAATACCGATGGCATCGGTGAAATTGGCCATCAGGCAAAAATATCTTGAGGACGCTAGGAAGTCCTGGGCAGAGGAATCATCCTGTGCGATAGCAAGGCAGTCATGGTTATCCATGGATGCGCATCGCACCAGGCAGCTTTTAGGCTTAACTCGAAGCGCTCTGCGTTGCACTGTCGGTGTGTTAACTGGCCACTGCCTCATAGGGCGGCACGCGCAACGACTGGGCGTAGAGTTTAACGATTTTTGTCGGAGTTGTGGCTCTGAGGATGAGGAGGAATCCGTCGTCCATCTCATGTGCCAGTGCCCGGCTTTGGCAAGGAGAAGATTGGCGGCACTTGGTGCACCTTTTCTCTCAAATCTGACGGAACTGTCCCCGGTCAATTTAAAGGCGATAGTCCGTTTTATCAAAGGAAGCAGATGGTTTCCTGATTTTAGTGAATAGGAGAGAGTCACTAATTTAGTATGGTATCACAACGGGCCTCTCTTGTGCCTATGTGTGCCGGTCGTCAGGTCTCTGGGGATCGGCAGCCATTTCAACCTAACCTAACCTAGTTTCGACCAAATGTGCCAAAATATGAACCATGGAAGAAAAACCAAAAGGTGGCCTCTCTGTTTTTTTTTTAATATGATGAATATAGCTACAATAAATGCATATGTGATTTATACGCATAACTTGTGCAGCCATGGGCAAAAGCCACAATCAAGGATTAACTTCATGCTATCATTACACAAAGAGCTAACGGAAACATTTCAAAGAAAAAGGTTAACAGAAAATATATATATGGGTCAGTTGCTGAAGCGATCCATTCGAAGGGCATTAGGCGAAACGCAAGAGACAAATATAGTCGGAGAAAACCAACAGGGGCCCAGAAAGTACTGCGAGCTATGCTCATATTCAAAACGCCGGTACACCAGCACTTACTGCAAATGTGGCATACCCATTTGCCGCGTACACGCAATAAAACGGTGCCCTCATTGTGTTTAAAAAATACTTTGTGAGTGCATAAACAATTTTTTGAATAGAAATAATAATAATTATATTTCTTTTAATTTCATATATACTACATTTATGGGCAGATAAATGTTGCTTTTCTCAAAAAAATATACTCTTTACAAGCAAAAAATCAAGTTTAATAATATTTATTTTATATATAAGTACCTACCAAAAATAATTAAGGTTTACTGTGTTTTCAATATCTATATTTTTTTTGGTTTAATGATAAAATAAAACATTACATTTCTTTTAATTCCATATATACTACATATATGAGCAGTTAAATGTTACTTTTCTAAAAAAAAAATACTGCTTAAAAACAAAAAATCAAGTTTAATTATATTTATTTTATATATAAGTACCTACCAAAAATAATTAAGGTTTATTGTGTTTTCAATATCTAAATAGTTTTTGTTTGTTTAATGATCAAATAAAACATTACATTTCTTTTAATTTCATATATATTACATTTATTGGCAGTCAAATGTTGCTTTTCTCAAAAAAATATACTGTTCAAAAACAAAAAATCAAGTTTGATTATATTTATTTTATGTATAAGTACTTACCAAAAATAATTAAGGTTTACTGTGTTTTCAATATCCATATAATTTTTTTTTTGTTTAATGATAAAATAAAACATTATATTTCTTTTAATTCCATATATACTACATTTATGAGCAGTTAAATGTTGCTTTTATAAAAAAAATACTGTTTAAAAACAAAAAATCAAGTTTAATCATATTCATTTTATATATAAGTACCCACCAAAAATAATTAAGGTTTACTGTGTTTTCAATATCTAAATAATTTTTTTTTGTTTAATGATCAAATAATACATTACATTTCTTTTAATTTCATATATACTACATTTATAATTTAATTTCATATATACTACATTTATAATTTCATATATACTACATTTTACATATATACTATATTTTTAAATGTTGCTTTCCTAAAAAATACTGTTTAAAAACAACAATCAAGTTTAATAATATTCATTTTATATATATAAGTACCTACCAAAAATAATTAAGATTAACTGTGTTTTTAATATCTATATAGTTTTTTATGTTTAATGATAAAATAAAATATGTAAATAATACTATTGTTACCTTCTTTTTAATAAAAAACAATTATATTTTAAAACATATCAGTTTCAAACATGGCAATTCTCAAGTGAGTAAAATTTACTCATATGTAGCAATAAGCATCCAAAAATTTACCGTACCATTCTAGGGTTAATCATCCCGCAAAAACAATTCCAATTTGATTCTGCTTTCGGAGGCTTATTCCGCAAAACGATCGAGTTTCCCGTATCAATTATTCTCTGCTTTGATAAGCTTTAGAGACGATATACGTTGTCTATGCGATTATAGACAAGAAGGGAACCGTGATCACAAATCAATAACCTTTATGAGTAAATTATTTCCATGGATATAAGTCGGAGATGTTAAAATTTGTCACAACCAGCGTAAATAACAATTAATGATTTCCAACTGCAAGTGGTCACACCAGTCAAGTATGCACTGTGTGCTGGTGTCTGATGAGAATCAGTGCATGCTTTCGAAACCACTTTGTCAAATAAAATTTTCAAGATAAATAAATTTTTTTTTCAATTTTAACCCTAGAATGGTACCGTGAGTAAATTTTACTCACATACGGGATATATTTTGCCGTACATCAGCCGGTTGGTCACCCTCGCTGCCATGGGACTAGTAGTGCTTCCCTCATTCAGTGCATAATCAATCTGCCGCGTCAATTATTGACTGTGTGATTTGATTCTTAGCACTTGTATCTATTTTAAATAATGGTGTGAGTAAATTTTACTCAGCAGTAGCATCCACGTATAATTTTTCAAGTGTCTGACTGTGCGATTTGAGTGCCGCGTCAATTGCCGACTGTGTGATTTGATTGAATAGATTTTATATAATTGTGTGAATAAATTTTACTCAGTAGTAGCATCCAAGTATATTTTTTGGTAAGTAATATTTAATTATATATACTGTATATATATATATATATATATATATATATATATATATATATATATACATATATATATATATATATACATATATATATATATATATATATATATATATATATATATATATATATATATATATATATATATATATATATATATATATATATATATATATATATATATTTATATATATATATATATATATATATATATATATATATATATATATATATATATATATATATATATATATATATATATATATATATATATATCTTTCAGCCAGTAGTTCGTTTGCGAGTTTGCTAGCGTTACGCTAACGGTAATTTCTTAATTATCTCGTGATTTCAATTCGTGCTTGAACAATTTTATAAATTAATGTTAATTTATGCATGTATATATATACATATATAATCATAAATATATATATATATATATATATATATATGTATATATACATATATATACATTTAGATGGAGCTAAAGAAGTTTTACTTCAGTCGTGTGGTCTAAAGTACAAGTTTTTTTTAAATCTAATACTTATTATACCTGTTATGTCTAATTATATATTATAGTATGATATAATTTACTGAATTATTATGTATTCTAAATTATAATATTATTATTATCATTATTTTAGGTTAGTATCAGGGAAAAAAATGAGCGAAAAGAAGCTAGAAACAGATGAAGAAATTCTGGAAGCTTTATATGATTTGGCTTCTGAAAACGAAGATAATTTAGAGTGCGAGTCTGATGACTCTGATGAAGATAGTTGTGACAGTGACGATTGTCTGGAATATCTCGCGGAACCGGAAGAGGAGTCAGATGATTTCGATAGGATCATAGATGACATAATTAAAAATATTCAAGAATCTGAACAGGAGAATGTTGAGGATAGTAATATAAATCTCGAAGAAACCCCTGGAAGTAGCAAGAAAAGTGTACAAGGAAAAAGACGTAAAAACCAAGACATCAACAGAAAGAAAAAGAGCAAAACAGAAAAAATCTCACTTGATCATCCATGTGAAAAATTTCAAACCGATACAGATGAAGAGATAATTTCGTCAATTATAACATTTAGTGAAAACACTATAATTGGAAAAGATAAAAGCTTTGTTTGGTCTAAAGAACCTGTAGCTGCAGCTGGTAAAAAAAACTCCATCAAGAAATATTGTCCACATTCGACCGGGTCCAATAGCAAATGTCAAAAATTCTTTGCGTCCTGTCAACTGCTTCAAAGAATTTTTTACTGAAGACATATTAGCAGAGATTTTGATGCATACAAATAGTGAAATTAATATTCAGCGAGAGAATTATAACGACAAATCTCATGGGAGCTTGGCAAATATGGAACAGGAAGAACTTGACGCCTTTCTTGGTTTATTGGTGTTATCAGCTACACTCAAAGATAATCATTTGTCAACAAATTTGATGTTTGATACTACTTTTTGTGGAGATAGGTACAAAGCAACCATGTCAGAGAGAAGATTCAGATTTATTCTGAATTGCCTGAGGTTTGATGATAAAGAGACGAGATCTGCAAGAAAAGAAATAACTAAACTAGCTCCAGTCTCTCCGATCTGGGAAAAGCTTCTAAAAAATTGTAGAACCAACTACAAACCTGGCAGCTACATAACTATTGACGAACAGCTTGTTGGGTTTAGAGGAAGATGTCCATTTCGAATGTACATTCCTTCTAAACCTAACAAGTATGGAATTAAAATTATCATGTCATGTGATAGCGAGACAAAGTACATGTTAGATGCTATGGTTTACCTTGGAAGAGGAAGTGTGCCTTCAAAAGTGGCTGCTGGTGAGTATAATGTGCTTGAACTGCTAAAAAATGTAAAAGGCAGCAACCGAAATCTCACAATAGACAATTGGTTTACGAGTGTGCCTCTCGTTCAACGTCTCCTTCACGAATATAAAATTACTACTGTTGGCACAATAAAAAAGAATAAACCACAATTGCCTCCTGATGCTACTGATATAAAATTTCAAAACCGCGCTGAATCCACTTCATTGTTTATGTTTCATAAGGATTTGACGGTCGTGTCATACAAGCCAACAAAAAAAAAACTTGTACTGTTGGCGTCTAGTATGCATAGTACTAGTAGCATTGATGAGACTACAAAAACACCGGAGATTGTTCACGTGTACAACAAAACAAAAGGAGGAGTCGATAGTTTCGACCAAATGTGCCAAAATATGAACCATGGAAGAAAAACCAAAAGGTGGCCTCTCTGTTTTTTTTTTAATATGATGAATATAGCTACAATAAATTCATATGTGATTTGCCATGGGCAAAAGCCACAATCAAGGATTAACTTCATGCTATCATTACACAAAGAGCTAACGGAAACATTTCAAAGAAAAAGGTTAACAGAAAATATAAATATGGGTCAGTTGCTGAAGCGATCCATTCGAAGGGCATTAGGCGAAACGCAAGAGACAAATATAGTCGGAGAAAACCAACAGGGGCCCAGAAAGTACTGCGAGCTATGCTCATATTCAAAACGCCGGTACACCACCACTTACTGCAAATGTGGCATACCCATTTGCCGCGAACACGCAATAAAACGGTGCCCTCATTGTGTTTAAAAAATACTTTGTGAGTGCATAAACAATTTTTTGAATAGAAATAATAATAATTATATTTCTTTTAATTTCATATATTCTACATTTATGGGCAGATAAATGTTGCTTTTCTCAAAAAAATATACTCTTTACAAGCAAAAAATCAAGTTTAATAATATTTATTTTATATATAAGTACCTACCAAAAATAATTAAGGTTTACTGTGTTTTCAATATCTATATTTTTTTTTGGTTTAATGATAAAATAAAACATTACATTTCTTTTAATTCCATATATACTACATATATGAGCAGTTAAATGTTACTTTTCTAAAAAAAAAATACTGCTTAAAAACAAAAAATCAAGTTTAATTATATTTATTTTATATATAAGTACCTACCAAAAATAATTAAGGTTTATTGTGTTTTCAATATCTAAATAGTTTTTGTTTGTTTAATGATCAAATAAAACATTACATTTCTTTTAATTTCATATATATTACATTTATTGGCAGTCAAATGTTGCTTTTCTCAAAAAAATATACTGTTCAAAAACAAAAAATCAAGTTTGATTATATTTATTTTATGTATAAGTACTTACCAAAAATAATTAAGGTTTACTGTGTTTTCAATATCCATATAATTTTTTTTTTGTTTAATGATAAAATAAAACATTATATTTCTTTTAATTCCATATATACTACATTTATGAGCAGTTAAATGTTGCTTTTATAAAAAAAATACTGTTTAAAAACAAAAAATCAAGTTTAATCATATTCATTTTATATATAAGTACCCACCAAAAATAATTAAGGTTTACTGTGTTTTCAATATCTAAATAATTTTTTTTTGTTTAATGATCAAATAATACATTACATTTCTTTTAATTTCATATATACTACATTTATAATTTAATTTCATATATACTACATTTATAATTTCATATATACTACATTTTACATATATACTATATTTTTAAATGTTGCTTTCCTAAAAAATACTGTTTAAAAACAACAATCAAGTTTAATAATATTCATTTTATATATATACAGTCTGTTACATAAAAGCGTGGTCGCTGTTACATGTAGAAAAAAAATTGTAGCGATCTATTTCTTTTTCTATGACATAGACGTTACCTCAGTCGTTCATGCTTTATGGCAGGAATCAGCTGTTCGTTGAATTCAGTCGTTCTTCGAATCGTTTTTCGAAATGAGTGCTGCTTACGCGTCGCGCTTCGAGGCAATTTTTTTATGTTCGCATGAAAAAGGACCTAAATTAACGCAAGCAGCTGCTGCGAAATACATGGGGAAGTCGAAGCAGTTCGTAAGCAAGTGGGTGAATCGCTATAATAAGGTCGGTAATGTCGATAATTTTCCTAATCGCGGGAGTGCAAGTAAAGTGACAAAAAAAGACGAAAAAAAGATTTTAGCAGTGTTTTCCAAGGATCCAACTTTGACTCTACGTGAAGGTGCTGTAAAATTGAAAGCAAAAGGTGTCGACATATCATACGGAACGATTCGTAGGCACTTGCTTGCAAATAAAGTGAATTATCGGAGTACTTTGGAAAAGCCAATGCTAAGTGGAAAACAAGTTGAAAAACGTGCGGCTTGGGCGAAGGAAAACTTGGACCGCGATTGGAGCAACGTGATCTTTTCTGATGAATCTTCCTTTTGGGCGTTTCCGAGCATCAAACACGCCTGGACAACCTCCACTAGTAGACTGCTCAAACGGACTGTTAAACACCCCGTCAAGGTCCATGTTTGGGGGTGCTTTTCAAAAAAGGGTTTCGGAAATTTGTTCTTATTTACAGACAATTTGAATGCCGAAAAAATGAACAAAATCTATCAAAAGGCTTTGTTACCATCTGCCAAGCAATGGTTTATAAAAAAAAAATGAGAGTTGGATCCATCAAGAGGACAACGATCCAAAACATCGAAGTCGAGCGTGTAGGGAGTGGAAAGCGCAAAATGGGGTTGTCACCCTAGATTGGCCATCTCAGTCACCGGATGCAAATCCAATAGAAAATGTGTGGGCTCTAATAAAAATGGAACTTCGCAAACGCAGACCATGTAATTTGGATCAACTTTCTCGACAAATTCGGAAAATTTGGAGGTCTTTTCCAAAAGAATATGCCGAAAAACTCGTTGAAAGCATGCCCCGACGGTGTCGGGCCATAATTGATGCTGGAGGAGATTGGACTTGCTACTAAGATATTTGCATTGAGTATTGACTACCAATTAAACAATAAATGTGCGAATTTTTCACAAAACTGTTGTTGTTATAATTTAACAGTGACCACGCTCTTACGTAACACACTGTAAGTACCTACCAAAAATAATTAAGATTAACTGTGTTTTTAATATCTATATAGTTTTTTATGTTTAATGATAAAATAAAACATGTAAATAATACTATTGTTACCTTCTTTTTAATAAAAAACAATTATATTTTAAAACATATCAGTTTCAAACATGGCAATTCTCAAGTGAGTAAAATTTACTCATATGTAGCAATAAGCATCCAAAAATTTACCGTACCATTCTAGGGTTAATCATCCCGCAAAAACAATTCCAATTTGATTCTGCTTTCGGAGGCTTATTCCGCAAAACGATCGAGTTTCCCGTATCAATTATTCTCTGCTTTGATAAGCTTTAGAGACGATATACGTTGTCTATGCGATTATAGACAAGAAGGGAACCGTGATCACAAATCAATAACCTTTATGAGTAAATTATTTCCATGGATATAAGTCGGAGATGTTAAAATTTGTCACAACCAGCGTAAATAACAATTAATGATTTCCAACTGCAAGTGGTCACACCAGTCAAGTATGCACTGTGTGCTGGTGTCTGATGAGAATCAGTGCATGCTTTCGAAACCACTTTGTCAAATAAAATTTTCAAGATAAATAAAATTTTTTTCAATTTTAATCATCCCGCAAAAACAATTCCAATTTGATTCTGCTTTCGGAGGCTTATTCCGCAAAACGATCGAGTTTCCCGTATCAATTATTCTCTGCTTTGATAAGCTTTAGAGACGATATACGTTGTCTATGCGATTATAGACAAGAAGGGAACCGTGATCACAAATCAATAACCTTTATGAGTAAATTATTTCCATGGATATAAGTCGGAGATGTTCAAATTTGTCACAACCAGCGTAAATAACAATTAATGATTTCCAACTGCAAGTGGTCACACCAGTCAAGTATGCACTCTGGGTGCTGGTGTCTGATGAGAATCAGTGCATGCTTTCGAAACCACTTTGTCAAATAAAATTTTCAAGATAAATAAAAAAAATTTCAATTTTAATCATCCCGCAAAAACAATTCCAATTTGATTCTGCTTTCGGAGGCTTATTCCGCAAAACGATCGAGTTTCTCGTATCAATTATTCTCTGCTTTGATAAGCTTTAGAGACGATATACGTTGTCTATGCGATTATAGACAAGAAGGGAACCGTGATCACAATTCAATAACATTCTCTTTTGTCTGCTCTAAAATCTTTAAAAACAGCGCAATCTCACCCATAATCTTTAAACTTCCAGATCAATTGATAAAATACGAAACTATCGCTAGGGTAGAAACACTATCGATGATAAAATTTAGGTATATTCACTATTACTTTCAATAACTAACTCTCGAATATGAATGTCCTGGGTTAATTCTTTGTTTATTTTTTGAATCGAGTTTTTGTCGATTCTGCCTCCTTCAACCTTCTCTTTAATACGTCTTTCGACGCCACAGCTCCTGACCTTCCGATGTGGGAGCCCCGGTGCGTGCAGAGGAAACATGGAGGAGCCAAGAGCTTCCGCTACGGACCCCGGCTGAAAGGGTAGTCCCCACCCCTCATTCAGGTCAGAGGAGCAATCCTGCTGTCCTGTACCCTGGGTAGCATCTCACGAGGTGTTGTGCGCACGCACTTACGCATGCGGATGCGTGAGTGTGGAGCGTACGTTGGTCCTGAGGCTGGGAAAAAGTAGGGTGCGGTCCTCCCTGTGGTACGGCCGGCACTCCCCAAAACCCACTAATTTTATTTACTTTGAGGCTTCCGGACATGCATTCTTCGAAAGAATTGGATTCCCCCCCTTCACTCGTTCACTTCGCTTTAAACACGTGCTCACTTCCATTGCTTGATCCACTTGATCATCTATTCACTTGCATCACTGTATCAACTGTACAGTCCGATCACTTTGATCCCTTGTTACTTGCTTTAATGCAGAGTTTGACGTTGTCCCACACAAATTGGCGAAGTCCAGTTCATCCACTGATGATCTTGGGTGTGAAGAACTCAAGAACTGATTCACCGGGACTCTAAGATGTTCTCCATTGTTGTGACGATTACTGCTAATACCAGTGTTAAAGATTTCATCTCTGATATCTGTAGGTTCTGATGGAATATACAATTAGCGAGGTTTTTCCTTGTGTTTATTTGGATTGTCATCCTCCTTATCATTGCAGTCTGATCTTTCGTGATCATCTACTCTCTTCAGAATGTCGATCTTTCTGGTCATCAACACCTCAACTATTTCATATCTTGTTAACCTTCTGGCTTTCCATCATTTCGCTGTTCTCGAATATATAATTCAAGAGAATAATGCTGGCACCCTTAGCTGTAAATACTTGACCAACGCTTTTTACCACTGTTAGTGGGTACCTTTCTTTTGGAGGGAATTTTCCTCTTTATAGCGCTATTCGCGCGAACTTACCTTTATACTAACTCGGCGCGTGCCTTCTTTTCGCTTTTTCATATATAACTCTTTTGTTGTTTAGAATTCAGCTAGTTTGAATGCTTCTCTGAATCTGGAACTAATTTCCAGCTCACTATTCTTCTTTAACCCTGATCATTTAGGAGAATTCTCCCCTTCTGATGAGTTAATTACACTTATCACCCTTGTCATTTCAGCTGTAACCACAGCATCCACCTCTTTTGTACTCCGCCTCTTTTCTTTTTTTTTTTTTTTTTTGTCGTCATCTCCTATGGTTCGTCGCTGACTGTTTGTCCTGACAATCAGGTTGTCCCTTCTCTGTTCTGCTGCTTGGGGGTCACTTTCGGCTCGTTAGTTGAACTCTAACCGCCGCACATAATTGATTTGTCACTCGACTCATATTGGGTACACTTTTATTCCCATTCGTCGACCTTGCTGTTTTTTGGAACTTTGATTTCGCTACAACAATGGAAGCATGATTGAATTCACTGCCTTTTCACCATTTTCCCTCGCTAACTTTAATAATATTAGTAAATTTGCTAGTGATTCATCTTTATAATTCCCCAACTAAATCCCTTTCTCCTACTTAAGAGACCCAACCCTCATACTCTTTGGGAGTTACTTTAGAATAGAAATCCTTCAGCTCTTTTCTCTCTGTTTTCATCGTGAAAATACCTGTGTTGTAGCATCTGCCTACCAGAATCTCTTCGGCGACATGTGCTCGGCCTGTGCATGGTCACGTGTAAAGGTACTCTTAGGCACCTATGCAAATTCAATGTGCATACCTGCCCCGATTCGCATATGCATCTCAGCATGCATATGTACCCATATCCTAATATGCAAATCCCATATGCATGTATACTTTAATTCACATACGCATCTCAAAATGCATATGTACCTATATCATAATATGCAAATCCAACATGCATATATACTTTAATTCGCATATGCATCTCAAAATGCATATGTACCCATATCATAATATGCAAATCCAACATGCATAGATACCCTAATTTGCATATGCATCTCAACATGCATATGCCTCTTTAATCAATATTCCATTTTCCCCATAGTTACTATCGAAACGCCATCGGCTCGGAAATTTTACCAAATCCAATAGCAACAAGACTTTGGTATTTCCGGAGCTCATTCCCAGCTAATATTAATTACTGGCAATGAGCTCGGAACCCCGAAATTGTTGTTGTTGAATTTGGATGAAAATTCGAACCGCCACGACTCATAATACTCACAACGACGTTTTTTTGTTGCCCGGCATGAAAAAGCCACTAACAACAACATGGATTCAATGCTCGGACCCCATCTAAGGAATGTCGCTAATACTGAATGTGGGAAAACGTTCATGCGACCAAGTACAAGCAATTAGTTTCCGAGAAAATTCTTGGAACCTGGACGAAATAAAATCGCCAGAAAATTGCTTGGCTGGGGAGAGAGAGAGGAGTTGCAATTGAACTATCAAACGGGAGAAAATCTATCATCCGGGAGAAAAGTAAATTGTGCTAATTTCGTTGTAATAAACGTTATTCAAATCGGTTAAGGAAAGTAATGATGTTTTTGGTTTCGGAAGGACGGTTTTCTAGTGAACGTGTTGGAATCAAGATTTATTTATTTATTTATTTATTGTCTAAATCAACAGATACAAATCCAATTAAAGATTGGACAAAGAAAAAACTTATATATAAAAAGAAAAGAGACTATAAATTAAAACTAAACAAAGTATAATAAGGCGGTGAAATTTAATCATAATTCAACACAGATATGACATTAAAAATTCAAAGAGTTACTTGATTTCATGCGATAAAACGCATCCTCTTAGCATATTTTAAAAAATGCGTAACGAGGGCGGAAGAGGACCAATATTCAAAGAATTATGTTGCCTAGGCAAGCGTAAAAGAGGAGAGTAAAAATATGTATGAGTACGAGCAAATGGTACGTTGAGGATAAATGAAGACCTGGAAGAATGTACCGGGTCACGAACAGAAAACTGCGGTCCGGGGATATAAGTAATAGATCCAGTAATCATTTTATACAGGAGACATTCGTCGAAATACACTCTGCGTGAAATAAGAGTAGGGATTTCAAGGATGGAAAGACGCATACTATACTCACAGTAGGGAATACGGAACTTGAGGAATAGTGAGCGCGTAAATTTACGTTGTACAGACTCAACAGCATCAATTAAGAAACGATAATGAGGACACCAAATTTGACAACAATATTCGAGGACACTACGCACAAAGGAGATGTACAAGCGAACACACGAGGAAATATCAGTAAAAGGTCTGGACGCTCTTAGAATGAAGCCGCACAAGCGCGAGGCCTTGGATGTGACACGCAAAATGTGGACATCAAATTTTAATTTAGTGTCAAACATAACACCAAGGTCCATGAAATTATCAATAGGATGGAGGGAAGAGCCAAGGATAGAATAGGGAAACGTGATATGGGATAATTTACATGTGAAGGACATCTGGAAACATTTAGCAACGTTAAGGGAAATACAGTTGACAGAGCACCAGTTACTCAGAGCAGACAGGTCATCCTGCAGCTGGGAGCAGTCATTCACTGACTCAACCACCCTGAAAATTATCAGATCATCAGCGTACAAGAGACACGGGGAGTTGAAGAGAGCAGGAAGATCATTAATAAACAGGAGGAAAAGGAGAGGACCAAGAATTGACCCTTGCGGGACACCACAAGTAGGATAAAAGGGGGAAGAAGAACAAGAGTGAAATGTTACAAAACAAGCACGATCACGAAGGTATGAGGAAAACCAGCAACGGAGCTGACCCGAAATATTGAAACCATCAAGCTTTGAAAGGAGGATTTCGTGGTTCACGGAGTCAAAAGCCTTGGCAAAGTCTGTATATAATACATCCACTTGCTTTTGCTGGTCGATGACGGAGGCAACAGTATTGGTGAACGAAAGAAGGTTGGAAACCGTTGACCTACCTTTGACGAAACCATGTTGCTCAGAAGCGAGAAGAGGTTCAATTAGAGGGTAAACCCTGTTGTAAACAACTTTTTCGAGAAGCTTACTGAAGCAAGATAGAAGGGATATGGGACGATAATTGGAGACGCAGGATGAATTCCCGGTTTTAAGGATGGGATAAATATTTGCTGACTTCCAGGAAGAAGGAAACGTACAGGAAGCAATACTAAGGTTAAAGATGACAGATAAAGGAACACACAAGGATGATGACAATGACTTTGCAAATATGTTAGGTAAGCCGTCGGGTCCGCAGCTGGTGCTACAATCTAGGTTAGCAAGCAAACCTTCGACCTCCAACGGGTTCGTTAAAAACAAACAACAATTATTAACATCTGGAGAGGGAATATTAGCAGAGAAAGATGGATTAGGTTGAGAGGTAGCAGAAGAAAAGAAAAGAGCAAACAGCTCACAAATTTCATTAGGCGAGGAAGCAGACAAATCATTAAGGTGCATCAGAGAAGGGATAGAGGGAGACTTTTTAAGGGAACGGATATAGGACCAGAAGGGTTTCTGTTGACAGGATGATATAGAGGCTTCAATGTGGGTATGATAAGCACTCATCGCATCTTTAACCATCTTTTTAGCACACGAGCGTAAATTTCTGTATCTCAGTAAGTCAGCCTCTAAGCCGGAGCTTCGAAATCTACGACGCGCCTCGCCTTTGATTTTAAGAGCACGCATCACGTCAACTAACCAAGGCGGATCAATACTTCTGCGAACACGAAAAGTGAAAGTGTGACAGAAAACAATATTAGACAAGAAATCATAGAACGCATGAAGGCCGTCATCAACACTTCGACCTCTGAAAAAAGCAAACCAGTTAACAGCATTAATAACATTGGACATGGAAGTGAAGTCAGCTTTAGCAAAGTTATAACGCAGCGCAGAGGTATTTTTATTTTTAGGAAATGAGGTGAGGGAAAGTTCTATAGCAAGAGGTGGATGGTGAGGATCAGGACTGACATAAGGTGACAGAGCAGCACATAAACGAACAGATGACAGAGGAGAGTTAGTAAGAACAAAATCGAGTATTCTGTTATTAACATTTGGCACATTATTCAATTGTGAAAAGGAGCAAAGAGAGAAAAAGGAAGATGTAGCTAAAGAAATATTGCTCCTCGATAAAATTTCAGTGAAGGTTGTATCCCAGACTAAGCTGGGAATATTAAAATCACCACATAAAAGAACGAAAGAAGAGGGGTAGAAAGTGTTGAGAAAGGAGGAAATCTCAGTGAAAAAACGTTCATAAACTACAATAGGACTGTTACATGGGATATAAATCGAGGACACAAGTAACACAGTAGATGGAGTAACAGATATACGAACAAGGATACATTCAACAGGCGGAGAAGGCACGAAATCGGTACTGGAGGACACGCTAAGTGTATTGCGAATAGCAACTAAAACACCGCCGCCGTCAGATAAACCACTGGCTGAGCGATCACGATCTTTGCGGAAGACAGTAAAAAGAGGTAAAATTTCAGTATTAAATATATCTCCTGTCAGCCAGGTTTCGGTTAAGCATAGTATGTCGTCAGACCCGATAGTTGAGGAAATTTTAAGCTCATTGGTTTTGGTCCTCAGCCCCCGAACGTTTTGGTAGTAAACTTTAAGGTTAACCTTACGCTCTAAGTACGATTTTTTGTCGCCGGTTTCCGATGAAAATTTCCAGAGTTTGTTTTTACGAATTCTTTGACAAAAACACCACCGGGCCAGAAATGCTTCTTCAGCAAATCAGAGGTTCCGGATGCGACAGTGATGCAGAAAGGAGATATCAGCTGGTGATTGAGGTTGTCACGAGTGAGTTTCCTACACATTAGCAACGAAGGAGTGTATCCGAGCTTAGCTTTAATGTATGCTAAGACTTCGTCGGCAGTAGTTCTGTAAGCGAAACGTGATACGAAGACTTTCAGGGGTGGGACCATTACTTCCAAGCAAGGGAGTGATGTATGGGGCTCAGATAGTCCTCTAGATGGTCCAGGTTGACTGAGTACATCAGCATAAGACGTCTGGGTTACCGCAGGAGATGATGCAGCAGGAGTTGAAAGGCTCATCCTGTCAGCAACCAAATTCACCAAAGGTTCGCTCACGGTCACGCCATTTACCTGGTAGTGTGCATATGTGATGTGCAAATTTGAGGGGGAAAACGTATAAGGAAACAGTTAAAACCGGTTGAATTGAATTGTGAACGAGTGATAATTGCAGTTGGGGATTTTAATGACAATTTTACATCAGCTGATTTGAAGCGAATTCACTTGTGGATTACCGAATCTCTCAGCATCAGTGTTATTTGCTTCGAGGATTGCCCACAACATTGGCGGATGACTCGGATGATCAGTGTTGTGGTCGTACTGCTGCTTTAGGGGTGAGTACGTTCCGATTTGTTTTGGTGTTGAGGATAATGCGGCTCATGACCGCACACGTGCTTTTGGGGAATGTATGGGCGAAAGCATGTGTCTAGGCTGTCATCGCTCTGAGTCCATTATTGTGGGCGATTTAAATCATTTTTGGCGGATGGTACTGCGAATACTGTTACCAGTCTAGCAAAATCGTAGACTGTCTGCAAGTCGTTTCGCCGCTGTTTTTCCCAGATTCGGAAAAGAAAAAATCGGCAGATCGACAGCAGCTACATACAAAATCTGATTGCTAGCGGATTGTACGTGGACGGGAAACGCGATCTGCACAAATGGCATCAATTTTTCGACAGGTACTATGCACCGGATCATGTCGAGCAGAACGGCTGGCGTTTCGACAATATATTAATAAATTTGTTTCTCACGTTCGAGGATAATGATGAGTACGAGGATTGACAGTGGACTGTTTTCACTGGAATAAAAGATTTCGAAATGATTTTTGTGGAATACGTTTGTATCTCGTTTTTCTTGTGCTACAAGTGTTAATAAGTTTTCAAACACGTTTCGAGAAAAGTCGTAAGCCAAGACATTTCAATTGCGAATATTTTTTTGGTTAGGATTTTTTTGGAACGTCCGGCTATAAATTTCAATCGCTATAATAAATTGGAAGTGTTAATAGAGCCGAAGTCTGAGGACATCTAATCAATGAATTTATATCGTATTTAAAACTAAAGAGAAGCAATCACTCGTTTGAAGCAAGGTAGTTACAGACTGATAGTTTTTCTAAATTGATTATGAACAATTTTTGTTTAAAAAGAATTGAACACGGCATTACTTTCTTGTGATTTTCAAATTAGATAGTTAAAGGAGCATTAATATCACTGCTCTAAAGGAGCTTATACGGTTCGGGTGCATAAACGATGCTATGTAAGTGGGAATAATTTTCTATATATTCCCCTAAAGAAATAATATAAGATCGTAGTAACACTCCCCAACAAGATAGCTATTCTTTTAATTAAGTAATATAAAATATACTAAATTAACGATTGTAGTTCATGGCAAATAGTTTTGAGATGAATGTTTTGTGCATAAGTTGCAACGCTTATATTTTGCTGATGATTTCAACTGAACTTTTCGGTTATTACTCAAACTTTCCTTCTCAAAATATCATTATACCCTATCGTGCACATGATTAAAAATGTTATTGTAAAATCAATGGATAATTCCAATTCAAAGCAGCCTCCATATTTATTTACAGACTCTGGTCTATAGTATTGATCACGTTAGGGGGAAGTAAATCCGATCTTTTTTATGGAACCCGTAATTATTTGTGTTATCTTCTAAACTAAAAATTTAAACGAAACAACAAACAAACAAACAAAAATTCTTTCAAAAAAGAAAGAGAAAAAAAAACCGTTTATATAAATCTAGCTTTATATACCATAAAAATCAACGGTGTAAAAGGCCTTTAGAAGTATAAGACACACAAAACACTAAAATTTATGCGACACAAATAAAAATTCTTTTTCTACTTAAATAAAATAATGTTGTATTAAAAATTAAACTCTGTGGTCTTGTTATTGGGTCTTGACCCATGAAGTACTGTAAGCGGTAAGTGCGTACTGGTCTGGCTGGCATCAGTTTAATAGGAGTGGTATTTCGACGAATTTTGATGTCGAAAGCAGTGGGTGGCGTTACCCCAACTATATCGGGGGTAAAGGCCCCAATTATATCAGGGGTCTGAGGTTGTGTGCCTTGCCGCGGGTCCGCACAAAAATCAAGGCAATTTAATGTTCCCTCTTAATGTAACGTTTTTCAGGTTCCCTTACGTGTGTTGACACGTCTCGGCTGAGTCTGGTAACAACTCATGCCTGAGAGTTTTGTATGGTGGTTCTTTACGAACATAGGCCTTAAATCCCTTTTGTAAATTTTCACTTTGCGGTTACTACTTTGTATGACGGATGAGATACAAGTAGCAGTCTTTTCTTTCTCGGAGCATATCCATTTCTGTAATGACACACCAACAGCATCCGTCGGGGTTGGATAAAAGGGTGCTCCGCTATAAGCGGACTAGGGGCCTCTACGGCCAATTCTAGGGCACCCTGCTCCAGGGGCAATTAATTATTTTTTTTTGCCTCATTGATAATTCGCCATCACCCTCTTTGCTATTCCTTGTCGGTCTCTCATTCATGCTTCGGTAAGGATGAGGGGAGCTGACATGGAATAGAAAAAAGTTAAATCTTTCCCTAATTTCAACTCAATTTTGCTACAAGGCCGCCCTAGGTTTAAGACCCCAGGTATTGGAGTAGGCGAACCGGCACGCAAAAAGTGCTGCGCGAGCCTTACCAATTCTGTGCTTCACGTTAGCTCCCCAGTTCAGTTTCCTGTCTAGTATAAGGCCCAAATATTTAATAATATCAGCAAGTCTCAATGTTATTCCGTTGAGGTTAGGCGTGGCGATAGCCGGTACCCTGTGTCTTCTTGTGAAGAGTACAAATTCGGTTATTGTCGGGTTTGCCCTAAGACCGACTTTTCTGGCCCAGATTTGGATATGGTCCAGCGCCGATTGCATAAGGTCCGACAAAGTTTGTGGGAACGCACCCCTCACAAGTACCACAATGTCATCGGCATATGCCACCACCTCAAAGCCACTGGCCCTTAAATTCTCCAGTATTTTGTTGACTGTCAGGATCCAGAAAAGAGGATATATAATCCCTCCTTGTGGTGTTCCGGTTCCGACTATGCTTTCCGCTTTGGCCTCCAAAAAAGTAGCTTCAATCCGCCTGCTCTTGAGCAAGTCCGATGCCCAGGTCGCCAGAGTTTTATCCACTCCATATCGAACCAAGGCATCGATAATACTTGCGACAGTGTCATTATTGAAGGCCCCCTCAATATCTAAGAAGGATGCCAACGTAAATTTCTTTTGCCGTAAGGATTTTTCTATTGTACCGACAACTTTGTGTAATGCCGTATTTAGTGATCTGCCCGCTAGATACGCGGTTTGATCGACACAGAGTCTCGCGACATCAATCGAGCTTTTGATGTGCAGATCAACAAGCCTCTCTAGTGTTTTGAGCAGAAACGATGTTAAGCTGATTGGTCTAAAGTCCTTCACGTAATGATGATTCAACCTACCAGGTTTCGGAATGAAGACCAGCCTAGCTTTTGTCCATTGCTCGGGTACTACCCCGAGGCGGTGGCATGTGGTAAAAATACGCTGCAGAATGGGAATGATGGTTTTATCTGCTTTTTGGAGCATGATGGGTGATATCTCATCAATCCCTGTAGCTTTGTAAGGTCGGAATGTGCCAACAGCCCATTCGATCTTGACCTCATCAACTACTTTCTTGATCAGCCGCTCAGACGCCCGGTGGATTCCTCGAAGTACGTCACTACGCGGTGCCGCGGAAGCTGATTCTGGAAAGTGAGTTTCCAGTAGCATATCCAGGCACTCTTTTGGGTCCTCCACCCAATCCCCGTTTTCCCTTTGCAAAAGCGTAGGTACGCCGGGGGTTACGCTTAAGACCTTCCTGATTCTGGCAACCTCTGTACATTCTTCAATGTTCTCAAAGAATTCCCTCCATGAGTCGCGCTTGGCTCGTCTTATTTTCTTTTTGAAAAGCGACAGCTCTTGCATGTCACGATCCCAGTCATCTACGTTTCCGGAACGCCTTGCGTAGTTAAACGCCCTTCGTGTGCGACCTCTAGCCTCTGTGAGTTCGCCATTCCACAATAAAGTAGCGTTCTTCCTTGCGGGCTTTTCCGGACACATGTCTTTGAAATCTGACACTAAGATTCCCGTTAATCGGTTCACTTGCTCGTTAAGTCGTCCTGGACTCGTCAGATCCAGATCGTCTAGTGCCTTAAGGTGTCTATTTGTTTTCCTTTAGTAAACTTCCCATTGTGCTGTTCTCGGGTTCCGTATTTAGGTGAGATAACAGAACAACCGATATTCCAGCATAGCCACTGTTGGTCCGAGAGCGATGGCAGGTTAGAAACCTGCCAGCTATGGACACTTTCCATTATGCTTGGAGTTGCCAGGGTAATATCAATTACCTCAGCCCTGTTCCTGGTGATAAATGTAGGTTTGTTACCTATGTTGAGGATGTTGAGGTTGGTTGACGTTAGAAATTCTAGCAAACACCTGCCTCTCTCGTTTATGTTGGAGCTTCCCCATATTTCGTGGTGAGCATTTGCGTCACAGCCGATAACAGCATCAGTTGTCATAGCCGCTTCTGCCAATCTTCTCAGTCAGGGGGTGATGGGATCCACGTCGTATGGTAGATAGACCGCCGACAGCAGGCACCGCTGCATACCGCTACCAGCGATCCTCCTCTCCACACACACTGTGGTTGTATCCCCATCACAAAGCTGCGGAATCAAGATTACTTTCACCTCTTTTTTGGCGTAAAACCATACGATAATAATTGTTTGCAACATATTTTCAGAAACAAAGAAACCAATTGCGCTATGAATACAATTAATGAAGAAATAGTAAAAGAAATATGACCAGGCTTATTATAACTAAAAATTTAATGAATTTAATTTTGTAGCAACCATAGCTCCGACATATTTAAAAACAGCTGAATTAAATTTGGAAATTGTACTATAGTCATATATCAAATTGTATATAACAATGAGTATTTTGAAACTAAAGACCGAATTACATTCCCTTAATTAATGCCAAAAATTATTGAAAATAAAATATACAATATCACCAATTTCGATAATTTAACCTGTTACGGTTCGTGGACTTTTGCTTAACATAATCTAAGAAAGAAAAAAAAAATAATCTCCATGACTCTCTGCATGAGAGAACGATGGAGATTGAGTCATGACCACAGTTAACCAATCAGCAGAAGCTACGTTTTAGTTAGTTCTAAGTTAGATTAAGTTGATTGTTAGATATGATAGGTGAGCAACTACGAGGCAGCAAGCATCCGAGCAACGCGTCAACTTATACGAACATCAAAAGAATACACATTCGAACACCACAATCCGACTGGGTAGACGAACAACACACAATCATCGGCAACACGCACGAAATTGCGTCAAGAACGAAAAATGAATGTATGTAGAACCCGGAACGACAAGTACGAGCAAACAGATCGAGGATCGCGATCTTATATCCTCTCTGAGGAATTATGGAACATATATAGGAATGTAAAAGAAGTCGCTTACCTGCGATTGAAGGTAAAATATCCGGGAGCTCCATTAGATCCTACCCACTCAAACTGTCTCAAACAGCCGAAAAGTTATCTGACGTAAGATTGTGGAATTTGTTGTCCCAAGTTGGGACATGTGGACGGCAAGTGAATGCGATGTTTCACTTGAGCGAAATAAAACGTAGGCGAGTACACCCAACGGGTCAGGGAAGTCCCGATAAGTTGGAAAATTTTGGGGCACGAGCGGTGAAAGTAATGTTGGTACTTTCTTTTCAAATTTGAATTGGTAAGCGTTTGGTAGTGCGTCGGGTCGAGGATCGCCAGGATTTAATCTATTTCTTTCTTTTTGGTTTTGAATTGTCGATTTGAGTCGTCGTTGGAGGATCGTCTTATAAGATATTCTTCCAAGTGTGTGCTGCAGGAGGATTTTAATTCTATGATCAGAGCCAGTGTAGCGACAACGTAAGCGAAAAAAATTGCGTGGGTTGCCAGGAAAGTTGGAGCGGAAAGTACACGACGAAGCGGAATTCATCGAGTGAAAATAAGTTGCGAACGTTGCAAAAAAAAAAAAAACACAGCGAGCGTCGAATATACCAGGTCCCCAACGAGGGATCTACCAGGTTCTTATCTTTAGTTAGTATTATATTTTCTATAGTTTGCACGTTTTGAACTAAATAAGTGCTAAACAAATAGTCTATAAGTCGTTTGCGAATCAGGTTTGGCGCCAGGAGTTGTTTAAGGAATAAATCGTGCTAATTATAAGTCAAGCCAAAAACGAACAAATAGAGCATTGATTGTAGATTGTGAAACTAGTGTTTGTGTTTCCGCGATATTGTTGGCAGAGTACAGATTTCCTTCGCGATACGTTACGTGGTGCTATTTGGTGGAACGCGTCACTCTCTTCTCGCTTCTGAGTGGCGGGCAGACGGCGAGTTTTTGGATCAGAAGCGAGTGGCGCCCACCCACCCCTTTTCTTCGCGTGAGCATAGTCAGCCCGAAAACCGCCGGCCTTACGTTCCAGTTGGGAATGAAGGTTTCTTTGTTTTGAGCACAAAAGATTCAATATCGGTAACAAACCTTTGCAGATTTGCCAGAGGATAGGAAATGTTTAAAATAAATCATAAAACCTAATATTAAAGAAAGTATAAGCTATGTAAACAGTGTTCTAATCGTCCTGAACATTATTTTATTGATTGTCCTAGCACTCATATTAATAAAATCCAAAAAGTCTAGCGCATCAGAACCGCTAGAAAAATAATTTTTGAAGAAGTTATCTTTGAGGGATTTAAAAATGTGTGAAGATGTTATACACTTCTTTGAAGTATCATATCAACCATTTCTTACTCCTACACAGTGCATACTTGACTGGTGTGACCACTTGCAGTTGGAAATCATTAATTGTTATTTACGCTGGTTGTGACAAATTTTAACATGGATATAAGTCGAAGATGTTAAAATTTGTCACAACCAGCGTAAATAACATTAATGATTTCCAACTGCAAGTGGTCACACCAGTCAAGTATGCACTGTGTGCTGGTGTCTGATGAGAATCAGTGCATACTTTCGAAACCACTTTGTCAAATAAAATTTTCAAGATAAATAAATTTTTTTTCAATTTTAATCATCCCGCAAAAACAATTCCAATTTGATTCTGCTTTCGGAGGCTTATTCCGCAAAACGATCGAGGTTCCCGTATCAATTATTCTCTGCTTTGATAAGCTTTAGAGACAATATACGTTGTCTATGCGATTATAGACAAGAAGGGAACCGTGATCACAAATCAATAACCTTTATGAGTAAATTATTTCCATGGATATAAGTCGGAGATGTTAAAATTTGTCACAACCAGCGTAAATAACAATGATTTCCAACTGCAAGTGGTCACACCAGTCAAGTATGCACTGTGTGCTGGTGTCTGATGAGAATCAGTGCATGCTTTCGAAACCACTTTGTCAAATAAAATTTTCAAGATAAATAAAATGTTTTTCAATTTTAATCATCCCGCAAAAACAATTCCAATTTGATTCTGCTTTCGGAGGCTTATTCCGCAAAACGATCGAGTTTCCCGTATCAATTATTCTCTACTTTGATAAGCTTTAGAGACGATATACGTTGTCTATGCAATTATAGACAAGAAGGGAACCGTGATCACAAATCAATAACCTTTATGAGTAAATTATTTCCATGGATATAAGTCGGAGATGTAAAAATTTGTCACAACCAGCGTAAATAACAGTTAATGATATCCAACTGCAAGTGGTCACACCAGTCAAGTATGCACTGTGTGCTGGTGTCTGATGAAAATCAGTGCATGCTTTCGAAACCACTTTGTCAAATAAAATTTTCAAGATAAATAAAAATTTTTTCAATTTTAATCATCCCGCAAAGACAATTCCAATTTGATTCTGCTTTCGGAGGCTTATTCCGCAAAACGATCGAGTTTCCCGTATCAATTATTCTCTGCTTTGATAAGCTTTAGAGACGATATACGTTGTCTATGCGATTATAGACAAGAAGGGAACCGTGATCACAAATCAATAACCTTTATGAGTAAATTGTTTCCATGGATATAAGTCGGAGATGTTAAAATTTGTCACAACCAGCGTAAATAACAATTAATGATTTACAACTGCAAGTGGTCACACCAGTCAAGTATGCACTGTGTGCTGGTGTCTGATGAGAATCAGTGCATGCTTTCGAAACCACTTTGTCAAATAAAATTTTCAAGATAAATAAAATATTTTTCAATTTTAATCATCCCGCAAAAACAATTCCAATCGGTTGCTTATTTTATATACAACTTAAGAACTGCAACTTTAGACATGAAATCAAAGTGAAATCGAAGTTTACATTATGTTCCGGCCGGCGATTCTCGTGGGACTGACTTAATCATTCTTATTAACTATATGAGCATATCATTCTAGAACCATATTGTGCTGACTTTACAAAATGTGTCAACACGCGTAACATTCGTGGACAGAAAATGTTTACGTTAGCTACTTTCAGTGTGCCAGATAGGATTACGACTTGAAAGTCCAAACTTTAAACAAACAAATATCGAGTTGCATTTAAGTAACAATGTAGACTTGAAATTAGATTTGATATGCTCACATGTACAATCGGTACGATTAACTGCATGATGTGCAAATTTTACGTTTTTAGGCGTGCCAAGCATTTTAAGTTGCAACATCCTGCCGGCCGAAAAGCAGAACTTCGTATGTCCTAGGTTTGATCTTATGAATTTCATCATCAGGAGGTAAAGATAACGTTTGTGATGTGAGCTTCAGTGTGATGGATGGATGCTTCCGAAATAAAATCACTCCACTTGTCATGAGCAGCAGCATAATGCCCAAGATGGCATTTTAATAATTGTCATGAGATGAAGAATCCATGCCATGGGTCCTTGCTTCCTCTTCGCCATTCTAAAAAGGCCTTCACTTTCTAACCTTAAGTGAAACTGATTAAAGATATGTGTACATGATAATTCATATACGTGTGACTGGTTCAGTATGAAAATCCAAGTGTTATCTTGCAACGGCATCCATAGATCTCGAGGTTTCATGGTCGATATAACGCTGTTATCTGTATCTAGGTGCTTGTTTAAATATGTTTTAACTTAACACGCGTATTCCCGAGCGGTCAAATTGTATAGGGGGCTTTTTAAATCACATATGAGTTTATTAGTTATGGGCTTGCACTTGGTAATGTCTTGATTGCTCAACACGAAATATCGATCCCGATGCGCATTGAATGCTAGATTGTCTAAAGAAGGAATTATGTACGCGGACGTTTGGTTTATTAGCGTTAGTAACGAATGTATTCTGTGCGATTCGAATTCTTCACTTTCTACAATGGGCAACCTGCATTCGAAAAGAATCGTGTGCTCTAGAGCAGCGACCTTTAGTTCAATTACTTTGTATAAATCAACCCAATTTGTTTTAGATGCACCTAAAACAAACTGACCATTGGGAAGGCGTCCAGAAATCAACAAAAGCTGTGCTTGTAGTGTTTGAATGGGGATGATTTCAGCACTGATCACCCCATGCTGGGCGTCCAAAATAAGTTGCAGTAAAGAATCCTGGATTCGTTGGCATTCACAAATGTCCCACATTAGAACTGTGATATATTTTTCCAACATCAACTGGGCCTCGATGATTGTTTTCTTCTTTTCAATCCTGTTCAGCGCCTTGATGAAATTGTCGTTAATCGTCTGAGTAAAATTCTCCATTTGTTGATCATGCTGCTCCACCAGAGTCTTCATCAAGTCCACTACAGATGTTTGCCGTTGTATAAGGTTTTCTAAATGTCGACTGTTATCTCTGAGGTTCACAATATCCTTCCAACAGTTCTCCGCAAAGTCATCATCCAAGACGCCAAATAGCTTGCTGGCCACTCTACCAACGACATTAAAGAGACCTCGTTTGATTCTTTTATGCACTGCTCCGTGGTGATTTCTCAACAGAAAATCCTTGTTTTGAATTATCCTCCATGAATATTCGAACCGTACTGTAGTCACTGCATAGTACTCTCTATCTGCTTGCTGGGTTCCACACCAGAGTGCCCCCTTCTCGATTAATGTTCCGATTCGATTGAGTTCGGCTTGATATGTCGTCAGGTTGTAGTACGCTAATATGGTCCAACAACTGGTGACCCACTTGATATCAGACTTGTGTTCATATAATAGGCCTGTTTTGGTGTGTAAATTTGGATATATTATACCATCTACTATGGTCCTGCTCCTGCGAAAACACCGGACCTTGCAAACATGCAATTATCGTTAGAACAATCCACCAACATTTCCATCTTGGTCCGGGTTTCAACTGATATGATGAGTTTGCCGATTTTGTATCGTTGGCTGTGTGGACCAGCCCTCCCTCTTGATGATTTTCACTCGATAGCTCATTTTGGCATTTCATAATTGGACAGGGTTTTTCCAATTGGGTGGGCAGTAAGCATAGCTTAGTTATTGGTCGCTGTAATATCCCGTTGGACGTTCTCACTGAAACGATTCGAACATGATCGTCTGCTCCTCTTACTGTTTCAGTGATTATCCCCTTGCTCCACTTTGCTGGAGGAAGGCTGTCGTTTTTGATCAGTACAAGTTGACCAGTTAGTAAGACATATGTGACCGCTTGCCACTTTGTTTGGGTTCTTAGAGTGTTCAAATATTCCCTGGACCATTGCCGCCAACATTGTTGAATGCGATATTGTATTGCATTCCACCTGGTGAGGGTGCTGTTTTACTGAATGGTGAGTCCTCACTTATTACCACTGATATGATGCCAGTTAGAAAATGGTTTGGCGTCAAGACAGCCTCATCATTCGGGTCATCATTTAATTTACATAGTGGCAACATGCTTCAATTTGCCATAGAGCAGTCATCATTTCTTCTTTGGTGAATGTAGTTGCGCCCAGAATTTTCTTCAAATGAGTCTTGGTAGATTTAACTGCAGACTCCCAGAGTCCGCTAAAATGTGGAGCACCGGGAGGTATAAAATGCCAGTTTATTGATTCAGCTATGACTCGACCTTCGATGTGATCATGTTGCATCTTCACATCAGCTTTAAACGTTTTCAAGTGATTTGCGGCTCCTACCATGTTGCTGCCATTGTCACTATAAATGTCTGAGCACGTGCCTCGTCTCGAGATAAAACGTTGTATCGCAGCCACTAAGGCTTGCGTTCATAGATCTGTCACTAACTCCAAGTGTATAGCTTTGGTCGCAAAACAAACGAAGACTGCTATGTAAGTTTTCAGCGTCGGCGAGCCTCGGCCCTTATGACGACGTATCTCAATTGGACCAGCATAATCCAGCCCACTAACTTGAAATGGTTTGATCTGAGTTACTCTAGCCATGGGAAGGTGTGCCATTATTTGTTGGCATGTTTTTTGATTAAAACGGACGCATGTGTGACATCCATGAATGAATGCTTTTACTGCTTGTCTACCGCGACAGATCCAAAATCTTCTGCGTAATTGTGCTAATGTCGACTGCATTCCTCCGTGCAACACTTGCAAATGTGCCCTTTAGATTATCAGGTTCATTAAATGTCCCTTTCCGGGAACAATTATGAGGTGTTTCTCTTCGAAACTCAGTGCTGTGTGTCTGAGCCGTCCTTTCGTTCTCAATACTCCTTCAAAATCCAGGAACGGTGTGAGGTCTTTGATTTTGCTATTTCTCGGTATTTGTTTGGTAGTCCTGAGCTGGTGTATTTCCGTTGAAAACTCCTCTGCTTGCAACACCTTTATCCATCAAGTTTCTGAGACCTCTAGTTCTTTAGCCGTAATGCAGGATTGCCTGATTTTGTTGTGCCAGTCATTTGGAAGGCCCTCTAAAATTTGTGGATGATTAGCTGGCCACTTGCGAATGAGAAGCCCACCTGAAGCGAGTAAAGAAATGACGTCATATCTGATGATACGACATTCACTCACAGTTTCTGCTCCTGTGAGCATATCGTCCACGTAAAAATGCTTCTGAAGAATGTGACTTCCAATCGGGAAATTGGTAATACCATCTTCAGCCAACTGTTTCAATATTTTGGTCGCAAGATATGGAGCTGCCGCAGTCCCAAATGTTACCGTTTTCAACCTGCAATCCTTTGTAGGTGTCCCTGAATTATGTCTCCACAGTATGCGTTGCAGATCATGTTGCTCATCATCGATCCAAATTTGACGATGCATGGCCTTTATGTCGGCTGTTACCACGTATTGATATCGTCTCCAGTTCAGCAATAATGTGTACAAATCAGCCTGTAGAACAGGTCCGACCTTCATGATTGAGTTCAAAGAGTGGCCCGAACTGGTTTTCATTGAAGCGTCAATCACCACTCTAACCTTATTATATATCTACTGTGGTCAAAAAATCGTAATCGGCTTAATGAAACACATGTAAAATCAGAAATACAGGTATGCACAAATTTTAATTTCACATGTAAAGAATTCTATAGCTTTATCCTTGCAAATTAAAAAGCATTACAAGCAACTCCTAGTGTAAAGAAATATTATTTCAACTAAATAAAATAGGTTTTTATTAATTTTTAATTTTCCTCCCGGATTTCCGATCCACTGAGTTGGCAGCCCTAAGTGTCACCCCAGCCTATCAGATCATTCATTCTGAGCTATAGGAAATTAGATCAAAGATGAAAATTCAAAACTAAACAGAAACATGAGCAAAACAAACTAATCAAATACAAGTTAAAATTTAGGAAATTTGCGAAAATATAAAACGGAATTTGTTGCGCTACATTTGTTGCGAAACCCACACATGGCTCCACTGAACCTAATTTATGCGGATTTAGTAGACCATTTTGCTTCTCTGTCGACTTAGTGACTGAACCATGTAATAAATAAATAAAACTCCAAATTTATCCGCCAGATTTAACAAGAATATAATATTAAATTAAATAAATAAACTAAACTAATAAATATTTTCAAACAATGAAATCAAAATCTTAGTAATTCACGACAGAAAATAACTGCAATATTAAAATCAATCAAAATAAAAATATAAATTAAAATTCAACCAAAAATGAAAATACAAATGAATCACTTACCAGTGAGATCCGGATTACGGTACCGTACTCTCGGGGGTCACTGTAATTTTTTTTTTCAGAGAAGAAGGATCATAAATAAAAAAAATGAATATAAGTTATTATGAACAATTAATAGTAAATTGGGCTTTCTGCAACGATTTGTCTGTTTATCTGTCAATGAAGATGATGACGAATTCCAATGTTAAAAAACATTAACAGTAATTACAGGTATACTCGGCGTCAGGTTTGTGGATCGACAGAATTGATCGCTGACGAAAACTTTTCAAAACATAAGCCAGCTAGTACAAGATCTTTTTATTTTTAAACATTGTTTGCGTGAAAGTTACTTTTCACAAAGTTATGCCAAATTAAGTGCATGATTTCACTTGTGGTTCATTCTGCACAGCAGCCATTTTCAGTACCAAAACGTTAATTAGTTTTTTTTTGTTTTCACTAATAAATTCACCAAAACTTCAATATTAAGATAGTCGTCACGGTTTCACTTTAACTCCCACTATTCCAAAAGATGTCAACCAAACTTGAGTTTATTTTGTGCTGGTATATTTCTGGATCAAAATTCACTTTTTCATTTTTTCACAATTCAAATTCATTAATTGTTTGCACTATTAATACACCGGTTCCCAGTAGCGTTATCGTTTATACCGTTTCCCTTCACAAATTTACTTTCAATTTTAAAATGTTTCCCCCAAATAATCGTGTATCCAGATACAAACTATTATCTCAACCACTCTTGAACAAAAAAACTGCACTCTCACTCGCTTCACTTCTTTTTTTCTTATCCCAAGTTGAA
>OX376372.1:144954868-145008184 GCA_947369275.1 Nemotelus nigrinus
GATTGCGATTCTCTCGATTGCGATTATCTCGATTGTTTTGTGGCGCCAATTGCGATTATCTCGATTGTTAAAACATCTCGCAATCGCCCATCACTAGTTTGCATATGTCAAAAAGTGCCTTTTTTGCTCTAAAACCAGTCGGTTTTGACAGACGATTATGTTCGCAGACTCGTCTTTGGTTAGGGCTAATGTTGTGACGTTTTCGTGTCGTAGCATGTAGGAGATTATCCTGCCCACAACCCACGCCGTGTTGAGCTAGCCGGTTGCGATAAGGCACGCAGGGCAATAGAAATGGAAATCTTCTAACTCAATTAAAATGTTGCACTGACGGCGGCTCGGCTGCTTTCAGGTTTCGCAACAAATAGCGTCCAAATCTAATGGTTAGGCAAAATGTTTTGGCTTGTAGATTTTCTGTTTTAGTGTAGTTTTTTTTTACATATAGTATCAACAAATGACATATCATCTAGATTTTGTTGGCTTTAATTTCTATTATTTTCTTGCGGACTTTATACTTTAGTACATTTTGCTTTGTTTAATTAGTTTCGGTTTTCACTTCTTGCTCCGTATGAATAATCTGGTGGGCTGGGGTGACATTTGTTCCCGGGAGCACTTGATTGCCTCAGTGGTCTTTTTTCACTTTGGCCGTGGTTGGCGTATCAGATTATTCATACTGGATTTCAGTTTAATTTTTTTTTTTCTTTTTCTCTCTTTTCGTAGTTTAATTTGTTTTTCCTTTATTTCATTTCGGTCGAGCGTTCGTCAGTGCAACATTGGCGCCCATTCTTGTGCTATTGTGTGTTGTCTAGTGTTTGACAGAGGGACGCCTCTTTTCACTTTTTATACTGACTCTCAGCTTGAGGCGAAGCAAAAGGAACCACTCGAGTTGAAAGCCGCTTAAATATCCTTCGGTTGCCAAGCCGCTTGGCCCAGAGGTGAGCATTTTTGATTTTTACAGCGCCACGAGCCTTTTGTTTCTTGCAGGGAAGTTCGATGGTACTAGATCGTGAGTGAGCCCACCGGTTTTACGGTGTAGGTTTACTTGAGTGTAACCTTGTGAGCAGTTCACGAATTAGGGTCATTGAATTTTTCTAACTCAACTGAGTAGTTCAACTACTGTTCCTTATATTCCTGTATCCTTTACTCATTTTATCATTTCATGTTAAATTTCATACCTTTTCCTTTCCCTCTCAAATTCCCGTAATGAAGAGTTTCCGTAGGAATCATTATTATTGTTTTATGATTTGAAAATTTATTCTAAATATAAACGAAGCAAGTTTTTTTGGTCGCTTCAAAATTGTTTATGTTTGCCTTACTTAAAAGTAGTAGTAGCTTTGATTTGGGAAATTATTTTTTTTGTTTGTATATTATTGTAACCATCGGTTTCTTTGAGCACAATTTAGTATGGAATTTTGATTGGCTTTTGGGTTTTGGTGAATTATTTTGAGAATTTTGTAGATATATGTTAGTGCCTAGTTTTTGATTTCGATATTGAAAATTTTACAACTTGAAAGAATTGTTTCCAAATGCGTCGCAGAATTGCGAATTGGGACCCCAGTTATTCTCGCATTGATCGAGAACTAGGGCGCCTCAGTCTTTCAACTTCCAGTACTCCACCAAAAGTTGGTCCCGGACATACAGTTGTGCCACCTATTACTGCTCGGGAGCCTACTAGCATTGATAACGAACATCTTTCGTCCACGCTTGCCATGGGCCCGAATGCTGCCGAGCCACGGGTTACCTTTCGAGATGTCGTTCGAAGCATTGAACACCCGCGAGCATTGATTCCTATCACTAAATGGGGATTAATGATCGATGGAGTATCAGGTCATGAATTGGTACGAGACATGCACCGACTACTGAAAGGTATGGCGGCGAATAGGTACTGGCAGCGACGGGATCTTTATGGGAGCCGGACGTGGAGCCAGCTTCGATTAGAATTTCTGGAACGGTTTGCACCACATCGTACAGATGTTGACATTCGGCGTGCTATAGACGCTCGTCGAAAACGTCCGAATGAAAGTTTTATTGAATTTTATGAAGCGATTGAGGCACTGGCTTTTCAATTACAAGTTCCTTTATTGCATGTAGACCTGCAATGCATTATATTTACAGATATGAATACTCGCCTTCAGGAGCGTCTGGCAGGTTTCGATTTCGCGACGACTCGTGAGCTTGTCAGGAGATGCAATCGCATTGAGTCTGTGTGGCGTGAATTGGAAACTGAGGTATTTTTTAATGATGAGATCACGGAGCGTCCAGAGCCCCGTCATCGCCTGCCATGAGGACATTTCGAAGGATGGACCCGTCGTGCCGTTAATTATGCGGAAATGGATGAGTCTGATTCCGATCAATTCGAGACTCCAAACCAGGTGCAGGAAGTCGTGACGAAACGATTTGCTCTGAATCGGCAAGTTGACAATCACCGTGGACAATTCCGCATTTGCTGGAATTGCAAAGACCTGGGACACTCCTTTCTCGACTGTTCGGTGCCCATCAAACGGACCTTTTGTTTAAGGTGTGGCACAGAAGGAGTGATGAAGCCGCAGTGTTCTTAATGTCGACCCTTCGTTGTAGGAAGAGATCCTTCGGTGGGGAGGAATCAGACTGTCATCCCTAGATATGGTAATCGCCATGGGAAGGTGGACGTAGCAACAAATGTAGATCCGGAGTTGCAACGTCTATCCTGACAGGATACTTCACGTCTAGATCATATTCCTCTACAAATGATATACACATCACCACACACACTGACCTCCAGCACCCAAGTTAATTCACGTGACGCGCAAGACCTTTCATTCACCGACTTGTATGATGGGCCTACTCGTATCAATTCATTTCAACCTGTTTGTCTGGTGATGTCCTCGTCCAGGCGCTTCCATCGATCCCGGACGTACTTCACCACAAAAAATTTTTGAAATGCGCCAGCGTTGAGTCGGTATTCACTATTAGTGGTGATAACCGCCTTTTCGCTGAGATCATCATCAAGGGACGAAAGCTAACGGGGTTACTCAACAGTGGGGTTAGTGTCAGCATACTCGGCGCTGGTTCTTTGGACTTACTCTCGGACTTGCGGACCCACGTTCAGACAGCTTCGGGTCTAAAGAGCCCACTTTTGGGATATGTTGGCACCCTGGTGCGATTTAATGGCCAGAGTAAATGGATGCAGTTTTTGGTCGTTCCGTCTCTAATCCACCCTGTCTATCTGGGTATGGACTTTTGGGGCCTTTTCAAAATCGCTCCAACGCAATGTCTCTCGGTCGAAGCCCTTACAGAGCATGCGTGCCCTGGCTTTCACCTGTTGACCGCTCAGGCGCAGCAGCGACTCCACATTGTCATACATCAGTTTCCTTCATATAACAAGGAAGGCCTGGGTAAAACCAAACTCGTGTCACATAAGATCGACATGGTTTTCGCTCAGCCCATTAAACAACAACACTCTGCCATGTCACCGGTTATACAGGTTATACAGAAACTGATGTATGACGAACTTGATCGTATGCTGATAGAGGCAAGGTGCGTCTGTGCCTCGATGCCCGACGTCTGAACAAGGTCTCCTTAGAAGATGCATACCCATTACCTCTCATTGAGGGACTGTTGGCACGCCTACAAGATACCAGATTCATCACTAGTTTAGACCTGAAGGACGTTTTCTGGCAGATTCCACTAGACGAAGCATCACGAGATAAAACTGCCTTTACCATCCCTGGCAGACTTTGGTATCGTTTCACAGTCATGCCGTTCGGTCTGCGTAGCGCCCCGCAGACTAGTGTCGGTTAATGCACAAAGTCATACCACACGAACTGCAGGACAAGGTGTTTGTTTACTTGGACGACTTGCTCGTTACAAGCTCAGCATTTGATGAACATTTGGAGCTCTTGAGCACTGTTGCGAGACGGCTCAGAGACGCCAACTTGACCACCAATGTTGAAAAAAGCAAATTTGTCCAAAAGGAGATCAAGTACCTTGGCGTCGTGGGTAGTGAGGGGATTTTACGAACCGACCCGGAGAAGGTGTCAGGTAATCTGACATATCCAAAGCCCCGAACGGTAAAATACGTGAGACAGTTCATGGGAATGGCGGAATGGTACAGACGTTTTATCCCAAATTTTGCTTCCATCACTGCTCCACTCACGGATCTGCTAAAAGGCAAGCGTTCTTTCAACTGGTCTATAGCTGCCAACAATGCCTTCGATGAAGTTAAGAAACTGTTGGTTTCCGCTCCGGTGCTAGCCAATCCAGATTTAACGAGGCACTTTTATATTCAATGTGACGCTAGTGCATTGTTTAGTGGAAGTGTCTTGTTCCAGAAGGATGATGATGATGGGGAGCACCACATCGCGTATATGTCCCTGAAACTTAACGCGGCGCAACGCAACTACAGTATTACCGAATTGGAATGCTTAGCTGCGGTGCAAAGTGTTAAGAGGTTCAGGGCGTACGTCGAGGGGCTGCCCTTCACTATCATCACAGATCATGCCAGCCTAAAGTGGCTGATGCAACAACAGGATCTGTCTCGACGATTGGCTCGCTGGAGCCTGAAGCTACAGGAGTACGACTTTAAAATTGAGCATCGAAAAGGTGACCTCAATGTCGTTCCAGACGCTCCATCAAGGGCTTGCTTTCCGGATGCTCCGGTATCGGCGATAGGGGGCTGTCTCCCGGAACACAGGTATTTGCGAGCAGTCATTCCGGAATTGGCGTTTCAAGAGCCTTCTTACGAGCATTTAAGGCGGTTAATTTTGAAGCAGCCTCATCTGTTTCAAAATCTGCATGTCTCTAATGGTCGTATTTACTTATCAATGAGCACCAGTGAGACGTCGATCTCGCATGTTCCTCGGGCCAAGTTATGGGTTCCTGATGGTCAGCTCATCGAACGAGCTCACGATGATCCCCGTGGGTCGCATTGTGGAATTCGGAAAAACATTGAAAACTATTATTGGTCTCGATTGAGGCAAGATGTTATGCAGCATGTTAAGAAATGCGTGGTTTGCAAGCAGATAAAGCCTTCGAATTCTTCATTGAGGCCACCCTTGGGATCCCCCAGAGAGTCCGAGCAGCCGATGCATTGACTTTTTGTGGATTTCATGGGCCCATATCTTCGCTCAAAATCTGGAAATAACCAATGTTTGTGGTCTTGGACCACTACACTAAATTTGTGTGGCTCAAGCCCATGGCTAAGGCAACCACAGAAGCTATTGTAAGATATCTTGAACGCGAAATTTTGTTAATTTTTTAAGTCCCCGAATGGCTCCCTTCAGATAACGGGGTTCAATTTACTTCCAAGACATTTGCTGAATTGTTGGTAAACTATGGAGTGCATCACTGTTTAACTCCAGTGTATTCTCCGCAGGCGAATGCTGCAGAGCCTACCAACGTGTCAATGTTAAATGCAATAACGGCCTACATATGATCCGATCATGCGAGGTGGGACGAGAAGCTTCCTGAGTCGTGCTCTGCTTTTTGTAGTGATGGGCTCAAAAACGCCAAACAGTTTGAAAAAAATGTTTGGCTGCAAAAAACGAACGAACAGTTTTTCCAAATAGCGACAAACAGTTTTTCTAAAACGAAACGTTTTTTTCTAAAACGAACAGTATTTCTAAAACGAACCATTTCTCGACAACGAATAGTATTTCTAAAACCAATTGTTCCAACTATTTTACAACGAATAGTTTTTCTAAAGCCAATCGTTTTTCTAAAACGAATCGTATTTTTTAAACGAACTGTTTGCTTAAAATGAGTCGTTTTTCTCAAACGAATCGAACTGTTTTTTTTTAAAACAAACTGTTTTTTTAAAACGAATCGTTTTTCGTTTTTCTAAAACGAATCGTTTTTCTTTTTTTTTTTTAAAAACGAACCGCTATTCATCGTTTTTCGTTTTTTATAAACGAATCGTTTTTCTTTTGTTAAAACGAACTGTTTGGCAGTGGAAAACTGTTTAGGTGCAGAGAACAGTATTTTCGTACTTGCGAGCATTTTCATACTTGCAAGTATTTTATTCAAATATTCAAAAAGTTTTTAAGGCAAAAAGAGCTGAATCGGCCAAATTTCGGTTTTATAGGGGAGTAAGGGGGTTTTTGGCTATAGTTTGGCAAAAACTAATTTTACGGCGACTTCGATGATTGGAAGTGGTCGGGGAGTACTATAGTGAAATTTTAAGGGCGAAAATTTTTTTTCAAAAACGTTCATATTTTCTAAATTTTTTTTTGTCTAGCGTGAATTCGGGGATCTTTCTGAATTGTTTCGGGCGAAATTTCCATAGAAGTCTGGGAAAAAGTGGATTAGTTTCGAAGATACAGCAAAATGAAATCCGGCGGAAAAACTAAAAGTAGCACTAAAAATGCCAAGGAGGAAAAGATTCATCAGTTGGAGTCTCCGGGTGTGCTGGGGCCCTCTGCGTGACTGCAGGTCGCCACGAGGGTGTCTCCAACCCTACTGGGGTTGTAAAATTTGCGAGACCGCGGGAGGTAAGGTGCCCCTGGACTCATGCCCAGCCTTACGGAAGAGGTTGGCCCCTTAGTGGGTGCATACTTAATAAACGAAACATTTTTTCCATCATTTATTAATAACATTTTCGACAAACTTCATACTTCAGTGAGGCGAAGTGGAAATCCGACTGTTTTTTTTTAATTTAGCCAGGAAAAGTTTGGTATCAGAAGTCGCTAGATGAAAAGTCATATGATGACAACAGGATTAGTTGGTTCTATTTTAGTAATTTTTTTTACTTTGGTCATTTGAACGAACACAGGAGGTGTTTTTTGCATATAATAAAATGAAAAACATATTAAATTTATTGAATTTAATCGTTTTCCTTTAGATGGCCCCTAGATTGGAGAAAGACTTGCCAAATAAATGACCGACCTTTGGAAAGTTACGGACAAGCTGCACAGACTAATGACTCGGTATTCTTTGAAGGTCATGTTGTACCATCACCATTCTAGCTTGGGAACGTTGTGTCTGGAGGGGGGGGAGGACATATCAGTCCGTTTCATTACATCACTGCAAATTGTATGCATTGTATGTATATATGTACTGACTTCAAACAGGTATTTGGAGCAGGTAATTTTTCGTATTCGTACTAGTTATACCTAGCATGTGAGCTCACTAGCTTTATGTAAGGTAGTTGTAAGGCTTTTGAAAACGGAGGAATCCAATTTCGATCAAACGTTGACAGGCAGCATTTGGTGCAAGACAAGTTGAATGAAGCCTATAAAAAAAGCGCTCAATATTACAATCTGCGAGGTAGACCACGAATTTTCTCCCTGGGTCAAAGAGTCTTCGTCCGAAACTTTGTTGTGAGCAAGGTAGAAGATCACTTTGCAGCAAAGTTCGCCCCGTGATTTATTCCTGCCACCGTTAAGCGTAAAATCGGTCAAGTGGCATATGAATTGGAAGATGCAAGTGGGGACGTGTCGGGGGTTTTTCACTCAAAGGACATCCGGGACGGAGTCGGAGACGTATCTGATGATTCCGCATTAATTTTGGAATTGGAGCGTTTGTGACATATTTTGATTGTGCTCGGCTGTGAGACTTCAGGGCCTGAGTCGTCCCGACGATTATTGCGAAACAGCCTCGCACTAGCTCAACTCACACCAACACACGCACGCGGTCAATCATGTGGCGGTCGGATGCATTGCATTGTCACCTAAAACAGGCTTTGAAATGCATTTGATGGCCTCATGTTTGACTGCATTGCATCGGTTCGTAGACCTGCCCGCAGCTGATAAGCAACGAAACGAGAATCAGCTGCGTGATCTGGTGTCCAACGGGAGTTGTTCGCGTGCTTGCTGGATGATTATGACCCAGCTGAACAACGGCAGTAGCGGATTTCCGAAAAATAAAAGTTGAGAGGGAGTTCTGATTTGCAGATTTGAAAAAATTCTTGAAAAAGAACGGGCGCTGGATGGCTCGGGAAGTTGACGCTTCGAACAACAGATTGTGGCTGTGCATGTAGCTTTTTCCGAGATATTTTTGAGATTTTGAATGAAATGGAAACTGAAATTTCGGGTCTTGGAACCTGGTAGAAGAAGGTGTGTTTTGAAAAGAAAACGCGAATGACTTGGAATATTAGTGTTGTTGCAACCAGAGCAAAACGATTATAGGCTGGATGCCACCAGATCTGAACCAAATCGAACACTTCGTTGTGCTCAAATAAATGTGAATCAGATTTTAAGTTTTCCGTGTTAACAACGGTCAACGCATTAAGACAATAGTTAATCCGCTAATATCAGTGGAAATAAAGATTTACCGTGTTCGTTTGTATATTAGTAGACTCCAGATCAGTGACTGGTAGGATATAGATACCGAATATAGCAGCTTAAAGACATTGTTCAAACGACCAACAAAATTGAGACGCGGAGAAAGAAAATGCAGAATTCAGAGTTTGATTTGACAAACGAAAAAATGCTGGCGGCGAGCTGGTTGCGGAGCGATTGGAATTAGATAAGTTCAATATAGTAAATTAGCAACGGCGAATCTTAACAAAAGGATCATCAATTTTCCCGACTATAACTGCATAAGATGAGTACCGAAAGAAAATCTTTAAGTTAACGGTTGATATTTTGATTTTGTTTCATTTCGAATTAAATCATCAGTTAAATCATCATCATTAATCTAAAGAATAGAAATGGGTTTTTTTGCATAGCTTTAGTTTCTTTTTTCTGAATATCTTCCATTCAAGACCTCTCTAACATTGTCTTTTCGTTGTGAATTTTGTTGTGGGAAATTGTGGACTAAATTTCATTGACAGCTACCCGACTAACGTCAGACGTGCGTGGAGTGGTCCCCGTCGGAATTAAATTAAATTTCCGTATATATTTAAGCCATAATCCATTATATTGTTTATTTATCTGTGTATTTACTCTGTGCCGACGCGCTGATTTTATGTGCGGTGCTAAAGTGGGTGCCTTCTTTCTTGGCAATACAATTTTTACCCTTCTTCTTTTCCTTGTGAGGAACCAGTTAGAAAACAAGGTCGCGTAACGTCGCGTCGTCCTCTTAATCGCGTCAACAGTAAAACTCTGAGGGTCGACCCGGTTTTCTGTTGTATATATACCTTGGACAATTCAGTAAAGGTCATTTAGTTTATTTCTATTAGCATATTTCCATTTTTTCATGTTCCTCATAAGTGAAAGTGTATAAATCGAATCAACTATAACGGAAAGTGCGAACAAAGAAGTAGGTTAGGTTAGGTTAGTAAAGAGGGCTGCCGGGAAACGCGGCTTGCATTAGGCCACCAGTTTGGGCCCATTTGCCACCCTCCGCTGGCTATTTAGAGCTGCCAAGTGACCGCTTCGCCAAACTGGATCAGCTGACTCAGCGTGACGGTACCAGCCACCTCTGCTAACCCTTGAAAGTGGTATGCACCAAAAATTTTGAGGCGTTTATTATTTAGGGCCGGACAATCGCAGAGAGTATGCTCGATGGTGTCCTCTTCCATTTCGCACCTCTTGCATAAACTGCTGGATGTCAGTCCCATTTTCTTCGCATGAGATGCGGTAAGGCAGTGCCCTGTGAGCAAGCCGACCGTGGTTCTCAAGCAGTTCCTGCTGAGCTTGAGTGGTTTCCTGCTTTTGCTTGGATCAGGTGATGGCCATAATGTCCTGGCCACCCTGCAGTCCAGCCTGTTTTCCCATTCGGACTTTAGTTTGGCCCATATGGCGGCATCAAGTTTGTTTGTGGCGTCCGCGATTGACCGAGGTACAGTGATGCAGGGGCAGTTGCTAGCTCCTGAACCTTTCCTCGCCAATTCATCAGCTTTTTCGTTGCCTATGACCCCACTATGCCCTGGCACCCACATAATCCGGATAGGAATATGCCTTGCCTTTTCATTGAGAGCCACTCTGCAAGCGTTAACAGTTTTTGAAGAACATCTGTAAGACGCAAGAGCGAGAATGGCTGCCCTACTGTCGACGCAAATGGTCATTGGTCTGGTTGATATTCCACTAATGGACTCAACTGCCATGCGTATAGCATGTAATTCAGACTGAAAGACGGTAGCATGGTCCGACAGTCTACACCACAGGTTAAGGCTCAAATCTGTAGAAAATACGCCCGAGCCAACTCCTGTGTCCGTCTTTGACCCGTCCGTGTAAATCCAGGCGCCCCTATCGGTGGTAGCTTCCTTTTTCTTCCAGTCTGTTCTTGTGGGTATCTTGACCTGGAAATTCCTGCCATGATGTATTGTTTTGCTCATGTGGTCCGTGTCTTCTGCAACGAGTCCGAATCTTTTGCGGCATTCTATAAGAATACCGCTGTGACCCCACTGATCTGAATCGTTCCACATGCCAGAACTTTTAGCGCGTATCGCCGCTAAGCTTGCGCTTCTAAAGATGAATCGATCTAGGGGCATGAGTCCCAAAATCATTTCCAACCCAGCCGTTGGGGCGGTTCTTAAAGCGCCCGTAATACATATGCAAACTAATCTTTGCAGTGTTGTTAGCTCCTTGATATTAGTTTTACTCTCCGCTGCTTTCCACCACACGACCGCTCCATACACCAAAATCGGCCTGACTACACATGTGAATATGTAATAGGCCGCCCTAGGTTTAAGACCCCAGGTATTGGAGTAGGCGGACCGGCAAGCGAAAACTGCTGCGCGGGCCTTACCAATTCTGTGCTTCACGTTAGCCCCCCAGTTCAGTTTCCTGTCTAGTATAAGGCCCAAATATTTAACACTATCAGCAAGCTCCAATGTTATTCCGTTGAGGTTAGGCGTGGCAATAGCCGGTACCCTGCGTTTCTTTGTGAAGAGCATAAGTTCGGTTTTTGTCGGGTTTGCCCTAAGACCGGCTTTTCTGGCCCAGATTTGAATATGGTCCAGCGCCGATTGCATAAGGTCCGACAAAGTTTGTGGGAACGCACCCCTCACAAGTACCACAATGTCATCGGCATACGCCACTACCTCAAAGCCACTGGCCCTCAACTTCTCCAGTATTTCGTTGACTGTCAGGATCCAGAAAAGGGGAGATATAATCCCTCCTTGTGGTGTTCCGGTACCGACTGTTCTTTCCGCTTTGGCCTCCAAAAAGGTAGCCTCAATCCGCCTGCTCTTGAGCAAGTCCGATGCCCAGGTCGCCAGGGTTTTATCCACTCCATATCGAGCCAAGGCATCAATGATACTCGGGACAGTGACAATATTGAAGGCCCCTTCAATGTCTAAGAAGGCTGCCAACGTGAATTCCTTCTGCCGTAAGGATTTTTCTATTGTACCGACAACTTTGTGTAATGCCGTATCTACTGATCTGCCCGCTAGATACGCGTGTTGATCAACACAGAGTCTCGCGACATCAATCAAGCTTTTGATATGGAGATCAACAAGCCTCTCTAGTGTTTTGAGCAGAAACGATGTTAAGCTGATTGGTCTAAAGTCCTTCACGTAATGGTGATTCACCCTACCACGTTTCGGAATGAAGACCACTCTAGCTTTTGTCCATTGCTCGGGTACTACCCCGAGGCGGAGGCATGCGGTAAAAATACGCTGCAGAATGGGAATGATGGCCTTATCTGCTTTTTGAAGCATGATAGGTGATATCTCATCAATCCCTGTAGCTTTGTAAGGTCGGAATGTGCCACTACTTCCCCACACTACTTCCCTCGTCCACTACTTCCTTGATCAGCCGCTCAGACGCCCGGTGGGTTCCACGAAGTACGTCACTACGCGGTGTCACGCAGGCTGATTCTGGAAAGTGAGTTTCCAGTAGCAAGTCCAGGCACTCTTTCGGGTCCTCCACCCAATCCCCGTTTTCCCTTCGCAAGAGCGTAGGTACGCCGGGGGTTACGCTTAGAACCTTCCTGATTCTGGCAGCCTCTGTACCTCCTTCAATGTTCTCACAGAATTCCCTCCATGAGTCGCGCTTGGCTTGTCTAATCTTCTTTTTGAAAAGCGACAGCTCTTGCTTGTAACGATCCCAGTCAGCCACGTTTCCGGAACGCCTTGCGGTGTTAAACGCCCTTCGTGTCCGACCTCTAGCCTCTGTGAGTTCGCCATTCCACCACAAGGTAGCGTTCTTCCTTACGGGCTTTTCCGGACACACGTCTTTGAAATCTGACACTAAGATTCCCGTTAATCGGTTCACCTGCTCTTTAAGCCGTCCTGGACTCGTCAGTTCCAGATCGTCTAGTGCTCTGAGGTGTCTATTTGTTTTCCTTGAGTAAACTTCCCATTGTGCTGTTCTCGGGTTCCGCACTTTTTTAGGTGAAATAACAGAACAACCGATATTCCAGCATAGCCACTGGTGGTCCGAGAGCGATGGCAGGTTATAAACCTGCCAGCTGTGGACACTTTTCATTATGCTTGGAGTTGCCAGGGTAATATCAATTACCTCAGCCCTGTTCTTAGTTAAAAATGTAGGTTTGTTACCCATGTTGAGGATGTTGAGGTTGGTTGACGTTAGAAATTCTAGCAAACTCCTACCTCTCTCGTTTATGTTGGTGCTTCCCCATATTTCGTGGTGAGCATTTGCGTCACAGCCGATGACAGCATCCGTTGTCATAGCCGCTACTGCCAATCTTCTCAGTCCGGGCGTGATGGGATCCATGTCGTATGGTAAATAGACCGCCGACAACAGGCACCGTTTCGTGCCGCTACCAGCGATCCCCCACTCCACACACACTGTGGTTGTATCCCCATCACAAAGCTGCGGAATCAAGATTGCTTTCACCTCTTTTTTGGCGACAATACAAGTCCTTGTCTTGTCCCTTCCTTTTAGCTGGAACACACTGAGGCTGGTGCCGAATCCACAAGCCACATTCTTGTACAGAAGCGGCTCCTGTATCAGTGCGATGTCAGCGTGCCCCCGACTGAGATGCCGAAGCAGATTGGCCGTCGCCCCTCTACAGTGGTGCAGATTTGCTTGGACCACTCGCACTTCGGCTACCCTCAGTCACCTTCTCCGCTCCAACTTTCAAGGTGATCCTCTTCAGACCGAAGTGAATCAACCCGTTGTTGGCCCGTACTTGATCCGCGGACTCCCGATCGATACCCAGCACAAGCACTAACTTAGCTGCACCAGTTAAGTCAGGCTCCGCAGATTGGTTAGTTAGTTTAACAGCCTGGAATAATCTCCAGCCTGAAACTTTGAGATCGGGGTTCTGTCTTTTTAACAGAGACAGAGCCTCCGAAGCGTTCGAGTGGGGCACCGCCACCTTCGCTGTAATAAGCTTGGGAACGGATGTCTCCTCCACTACGTCCAAACCTGGATGGTCTGCAGAAATCTTCAGGACGGTAGACCGAAGCCATTCCGTCGAGAAGACGTCACTACAGGTCACCGCAATGTGGCCGCGAACAATGTTACAGCCCTCAAAGCGAGGTGACCCTTCTTCCGTTGACATGGCAAACTTGAGGAGTTCCTTGGTGATCCGTTTAAGAATCACCTTGGCCACGTCATCCTCAAGTCTCCATTCCAGGGGTTCCTGCTTGTCAACGACGGCCAGCTTAAGGTGACTGGCCGCTACGTCCCTAAAGGAACGAACTGCCATCTCCTGTCGTGGCCTCTTCGTCGACTTACCTCTCGGCGAGGTTAGCTCCTCTGAGCGTTGACGTTTACTCGCAGCCGCTGCAGCAGGTTTAACTTGGGCATCCTCGGGTTTCCCTTTGGATTCCAGCGTCGCCGTGCTCCTGGCCGCTCGTTTTGCCTCTCTCTTTCTGAAGCGTTGGGCATTCCTCTTCCTCCCTTTGGTGGGGTCAGCTGCCGCCACCTTTACAGTGGACTGCAGATCCTCGGAGGCACCACCTCCAGTCTTGGTTACAGCTCTGCCGGGTGGCTTAGCCGCCGCTTCCTTTCCGGTGACCTGCAAGCCTTTCAGCTTGCCGCCTCCGTTCTTCGTCACAGCTCTGCTAGAAGCCGACTCAACCGCCGCTTCCGTTGGACTGGCCAGTGATTCTCCAGACCCGCCGCCAGACTGCTGAGTAGCTGCTCTGCTGAGGGGTACCGCTACGTCCATCGGACTCACAGTAGATCCCCGAGCGGGTTCTCCATCTAGCCTCAGGGCCCGCAATCTTTCGATCGTCTGACCCTGAGCCGTTTCGCTTCTCGACGTTGGTGATCGTGTCACCTTCGAACTCCTTTTGAAGGGGTCCTTTTCTGGTGACTTCCCTCCAGTAGTACTGGTGGGAAGTTTGGTTTCGTTTGAGTCTTTATTTTGATCCATGTGTATATTTTAGATGATTTCAGGTTTGGGCTTCGCGTTCTCGGACCACAGCCGAGGCAATTGCCAGCATTTTGCCTCCCACTACACCCCGCCCCCTCTTTGGATCGCGAGGCAGACTCCCCCACGACCGTCCGAGGGTTCCGTAGGCTTTCACAGTACGCTGAACCTGCGAACCTTGCTGCCGAGGCAACCAAGGTGTCTCCCCTAGTCTAACAGTTCGCTACTCTGTAGACCGCGGTTCGCCTGGTTCCAGAACCGGGCAAAGTGAAGTGTTGGATCCAGAACCCCGCAGGTGAACCTTCACCTCAGTCACCAGCCCAGACCTGTCCCCAGGCCTCCGTGTCACCCTTGCGGGGAGAAACAAGGGCGCCCCTCTGCCGGTTACGGGCGAGGCCTCCGTTTACACAGCCCATACAGCTGGCTGCTGTACGGGCGTGCGGCAGAACCAGAATTTTTTTACGGGAGAGAGATCTCTCACCAACCTTACTTAGAAGGGACTAGGCTGATCCAATTAGCCAATCCTCCCTTCCGGGGGATTGTTACCGGCGGCCACCGCGAGGAGGTTATGGATCACACTTTCACCAGACCGAACAGTTGCGGCACGTGTATATTAGCGTATACTACATGTTTTCCCCCTATTCGGCTGGCGAAGTAAAAGTAAAAAAAGAAGTAAATTTCACATATGTTAACCTTCACCTGGCCTCATGGGGTATGTACATACCCCACGCTCTTTTTCATCGATTTTCGGTATCTAAATCTTCGAAATCGAAACTCGTTACGACATCTATCGGTAGTCAAGCGATACACTTTTATACCTATGCCAGTGGGATAGCACTGCGACCGTTAGTTCGTCTGCAGCAGTCATCAAAAGCAGTTTGGGGTGTGTACGTACCCCACCGTGCCATCAACGTCGTTTTTTCGTGAATTGGATCATTTTTTGTGTTTTTAATTTTGGTGTTTAGGAAGAAAAGAGAGGTAAGTAATCAACGTTTCTATGCATCAAAATTTTTTTTTACGATTTTCAACGTTTTTTGTTTACGTTTAGAATGGCGTATAATTTGCGTTCTCGATATTTACGAGAGCAGTTCCTCGAGGATGACTTGGACGAGGAACCAATGGAAGATAATAGTGCCGATCATCTTTCAAGCTCGGAGAATTCTTCAGACGAAAGCTATGAAGAATCTGACGATGCTATGGATATCGACATGGAGGATCCGAGCGAAAATCAAAGGCTTAATAAAAGTGGAAGTGAACCACAACGCGGCCGCCCGCCCAAACATATCTATGGGAAAGATGGCTTCAAGTGGACCAGAAAAACTCCGTCTCGTAGATCAGGTAAGAAGCGCAGCTGTTCCCCTTCCCCCTCCGACAGTGTTTGTCTCTCTCACTCTTTCTTCTTTCTCATACTTATTTTTCTTTGCTAACGCGTATCAAAGAATATCATAGCTTACAGAAGAACAGTTCTTCGATAAAATCATGTCACGATCACGGGTAACAAAACTATCTCTGTCTCTCTCTCTCTCTCTCTCTCTCTCTCTCTCTCTCTGCCTACCTGACTGTTCTTCTATACACACTATAATATTCTTTGCGCGTATAGAGAATACCAACGTAAATCAGGGATTTTTTTCCTAATACTAATTAAGTAAGCCGCTATGATTTATTCGTTTTAACTTTTTAAACAGACAGACATTTGCAATCGTTAGAGCCCGGTCCAGCTGGTAACGCTGTAAATGCGGAAACAATAGAAGATATTTGGGAGTGTTTATTTACTGATGAGATGATAAATTTAATCGTACATAATACGAACTTGAAGATAGAAGATGAAAGTTTATCATTCGTTGTTGAAGAAAAACAACAAAGTTACCATTATAATACTGATGCTATTGAGATTAGAGCTTATATCGGAATCCTGTATTACAGTGGATTATGGAAATCTGCAGACGTCGATGTTAATCGATTATGGTCAAAAGCTAATGGCCTCACAACTTACAAATGCGTATTTACAAGGCACAGGTTTACTTTCCTATCAACTTATCTTCGTTTCGATAATAAAGACGAAAGAGAAGAAACTGACAGATTTGCTCCGATCAGGAATTTATGGAACATGTTTATAAAAAATTGTAAAACTAACTACAGCTCGAGTCACGAATGTACTGTTGACGAACAGCTGCTGAGTTTCAGAGGACGCTGTAAGTTCAGAGTTTACATGAAAGATAAGCCGGATAAATATGGGCTCAAGGTCATTAGTTTAAACGACGCAAAGACTTCGTACATGGTAAATATATACGTGTTTTTTACCATTGATTTTTATAAAATTTTTAAAGACATTTATTTAAAAATTTTTATTACAGATTAACGCGGTTCCATATTTAGGGAAGAATACTGAAATCGTAGAAAGTGATGAAAAAATTCCCGAGTATTACTTTAGGTTAGTAACTCAACCTATTTACAACACAAACCGATCAGTAACGTGTGACAACTGGTATACGTCAATTAGTTTGCTTCAACGAATGTACGATGAACCATATAATTTGAGAATTACCGGTACCATTCGCAAGAACAAAAGGGAAATTCCAGCGGATTTTATTGCGAAGGTTCCAAAAAAAGATCGACCGATCACAAAGTTCTGCCATGCTGAAAACTTAACGCTTCTCAGCTATGCTCCGAAGAAAAAAAAAACTGAAAAAATTGCGCTCCTGGCCTCCTCGCTTCTTCACACAGAAGAAATGACAGAGGATAAACCTAATATTGTCCTTTATTATAATAAAAATAAAGGAGGGACGGACACTTTTGATAAGCTGTGTCACTCTTTCAGTGTGCGTAAAAAGACGTACAGGTGGCCGCAGCGATATTTTCAAGGCATCTTGGACATGACGATCGTGAATGCGAGAATTTTGAGAGCGTGCAAAGCCGTCCAAAATCAAGAGGAAATAAAAATAACTGCACATTATTGCTTAGAACAAATTTATTTACATTTAATTACGCCGCATTTGGAACGTCGTCTTACTCAATTGAGGCTCCCCAGAGATTTGAAAGTGGGAATAAGAACAATTTTGAATCGATCGGTTTTGTCTGAATGCCATGTACAAAATTTGAATCTTGTCATTAAGCAAAGATGCGCCTTATGTGATCGGAAGAAAGACAAGAAGACAGATAAAGGATGTGCATCCTGCAAACGACCTATATGCCTAGACCATAGGATTTTGATGTGCCCCGATTGTACCGGTCATTAATTTAAATTTTTTTGACAAGCCACAAAGCTCTTTTTCATCAACTCTACTTCTTTCAATGATTATTTTGTAATATATTTGTTTAAAAAAATAAAAAACAACGACTTTTTCCTATATTTCGAAATTCATTTTTTTCGTCAAACCCATACCTTAATTTCTGAAAATAAATACCTTTTTTTAAAGACCCATGAAAACTTTTATTACTCTTTTATAGTGATGTAACAGAAGAAGACACAGCTAAAATGTCAGCCGTTTTTATCGAAAAACAACACAGTTATTATTTTTTTTGTAAAAAATGCATTTTTTTCCAAGTTTTTCAGGTTTCCGAATTTTTTATGAACGCTGATCTTAATTTTTCTCAACTCGGACAAGTTTAGAGTTTAAAGTGGTTTCTAAAGATGATCGTTGATTTTTTCTAATACAAAATAATCAATATTTCAATTTTTACAAAGATATTTCTCACTGGGGTTCGTACGTACCCCACGAGTCCAGGTTTGTTACTCAGGATGAGCATGCCAGGTGAAGGTTAACAGAACATTTGTTTTAGTAATTAATCCTACTTCTAAATTTGGTTTTTATGTTATTTTATCAACAATAAAACCAAACTGGTCATAGCTCAGTGATATTGTAGCAAGCTCTTGACGACTAGAGTGCAAGTTCGATTCCACGTCGGTACTTCAGCTTTTTGTAAGTTTCAACATATTCAACATATTATATTCAAGCAAAAACCATTTAAATGATAAAATAGCACTTTCAATTTGAAACAATTATACATCAAATACATATGCAAAATAATCAACACACATAATATTTTTAAATTAACTTCACTGGCCGAGCTATTGAAAAGTTAAATTGACATTATAATCCCATAACTTATAAGTTTTGGTAGCAACGTTACATTAGCAACCGCTTAGCGATCTGACGATCAAATCCACACGACGATCGAATCCACACGGCGCCGAATTTTAGCCCGCATTTTTGATTATATATATATATATATATATATATATATATATATATATATATATATATATATATATATATATATATATATATATATATATATATATATATATATATTCCACTTACCTACCAACCAATTGGTTTTTGTCTATGATACCAAGTCTAAATAATTGCATACTTTCGGGCACTTATCATATTGGATACTTCTGAGCATCGAAGCGACAAATTCATCAGTCATGAGCTTCAAGTGCAGCCTCGAAAATTTCTTTGCCTTCGACAACACGATGAAATTCGTGATATGCAAAGCTTTCTGCAATAGAAAGTTGCACGGTGCCTGCATGGGTGCTCCCAGAGATTGGTTCCACCCGTATCTCGAGAGTCATTTTATCTGTACAGACTGCCAAAATATTGAAAGACTCTTAAAAATTATGTACGACAACTTAATTAGCTATATTGGGACACTTAATTCGGAAAAAGACAATATCATATCCAAGCAACTTGCACAAGCACGAGCAAATGAAGAATTCCTGTCAGAAATATCAAATCATTTCGATGGTCTGGCGTCTACCTTTTCTAAATCGAAAAGTATTAGCCACGGAAAGTCTTTTGACACGCTTGGGAAGAAAATGGATACTCTAATTGATAAAATGGGTTCCATTGCATCGAATTTGTCCACTTTCAATAAAGCTAATGATACTTGCCAAGCAAACAACAAAGGTACGCTTGTAAATTTTGAACAATTTTCACGAACGTTAAAAATGCAAACTGACAGACTCTCAGACGCTTTTTCTGAGCAACAACTAAAATTAGCTGATATCAGCAGAAAATTGGAGGATTTAGACCGTCATTGCAAAACCTCAAGAAATGATGCAGACGAAGATTTATTAGCGAACGAGATAACACTCCATCAGGAGCACCTTAACACAACGTTGGAAATAAATAATAACACAACGGCTATGAATACGAGGACGCAGGACAAAGCAACATCACCTATAAGGAATCTGGCTGAGGGTACAACTCCATCTACTCAGCAAAAATTTTCAAACCTCAACGGTGAAACCCCAATTTACAAGTTCGGTACTTTTTGGTCCCAAAACGATTGGCAGAATCGTCTACAAAAAATAAAAATACGAACGATTTTCTTCACAATAAGAGCACGTCTTCCAAATTAACGACTTCAGTAAACAAAAGCGCATTCTTTGTGAAAGGGATTCCTTATTCTGCTGACGACGAATGGTTGGGAAAGATTCTCGAAGCTCATTTTCATATAAACGACTACGAAGTGAAATTTTTATCCCAGCGTAAACATATATCCTCAAGACGGTGTAAGGTCTTCGTCCCATCAAAATATGCCTGGCTTTTTACTTGCTTGAGTGGAAACAACAGCTCCATCAATTGGAAAGGAGTGACATTTAGCCTCTGGAGAAACATCACCGACAAAACTAGGTATAAGAAAAAACAAAAAATTGTAAGAAAAATTGTATCCCTAGTCACACCTTTACCCAATTTCCTTCCACCCATAAAACTCGCTCATCACGTAATCAGTCCCAATTTTCAATGACAACAGATAATTCTTCCTTATCTAACTGCTCCAATGCTTTTATTCATAATAATAGTAATGCGCTGATACCCCCAGCAGTTAACACGGCATCTTCTCCCTCAAGCAGGTGTACCAACGTTGTTAATAAACACTCCTCCAAGGTTTCCAGTCAGGCCGCCGTAAACTTAGCTCCTACTACGAGCAATATAAATTATTCTTCTAATGGTAGTAATATGACATCTGAATCTCTTCGAAGATCAGGCAACCCTTTTAGGCATTTTTCCTAACCGATCTCAGAAAAGCCTCAACCTTTTTTACCACAATTGTGGTGGTATGAGAGGGAAACTAAGTAAATTATACCTTGACGCCAAATCGTGCCATTTTAATTTACTCCCCATCACCGAAACTTGGCTTAATGCCTCTCATAAGAATGAGGAGATTCTTGATAGTAGTTGGACTATTTACAGAAGCGACCGCGATTATTGTTCTACGGGTCAGTCGCGAGGAGGTGGTGTCTTACTTGCTGTTAGCAACACACTTTCAAGTGAGCTTGTAGATACCACCCCAAATGTTTTCTTCCAATGTATAATTGTTCGGATCTCCACTAATAACAACTCAATTTACATCGCTGTTGTCTACATCCCCCCTAGATCTGACGAATCCATCTACAGCAATTTTTGTGACACAATATCTTCACTAGCGACATCACTTAGCGAAATAGATAAAATAATAGTTTTGGGTGATTTAAATCGTCCGAATCTTTGCTTTGTTCCGGATGAAAATGACTCTTACCTTCTCCCCGTAAACCTTGTAGACACCAACGATTTCAATCTTGCGAGTGCCTTTTATGGTAATGATTTGCAGCAGGTTTCCCAAACTCCTAACCAAAATGGTAATTGGTTAGATCTTGTTTTCACATATGCTTATGACGAAGTAGTGGTTAGTCCAACTAGTGACGCAGAGCATCTTTTTTGCAACAGTTTACACCATACGGCACTGTCAATCGAACTTTCCACTCCAGATTCCACCTGCTTAAAAACTTACAATAACTCAATTGTATTTGACTTCCGTAATGCTGATTATGAAAGCATTAAACATGTTCTTGATACTACTGATTGGTCGACTACTCTTTCAACACAAGATCTCGAGACAGCCATTTCGTCTTTTTACAATAAAATATTTGACGCCGTTGAAAGGTATGTTCCAAAGATAAAAAAAAGAATAAATTGTCTGAGCCATGGCTTGATAGGGACCTTAGGCATATGCGAAATCGTAGGAACAAACTTTATAAGCTTATTAAAGAAAATACCGATGTTAGTCCTGCTATTCAGGAAGAATATTATGAAGTTGCTAAGCAATTTTTAGCAAAGTCTCATGAGGCTTATGACACTTACATTAGAACAACCGGCGAAAATATAGTCCGCAATCCGAAAAAATTCTTTGATTTTGTTAATGTGAAGCGAAAAACTACTGGCTATCCATCGTCCATGTTTCTTAATAATATAACGTCTTCCTCTCCTAAAGAGATATGTGACCTATTCGCTGATAGTTTCCAAGAAATTTTCAATGCACCAGACACATCAAACTCACACCTTTCTTCCGCTGATTCAGCTTCAACAGCTTTTGTGAACCATTTAGAAATTTCCCGTGATGAAATACGTAAAGCTATTTTGGATCTCGACTGCAACAAAGGTCCTGGGTCTGATCTTCTTCCTCCGATCTTCTTGCGCAAGTGTGTAGAGCAGCTTATAGATCCCTTGCATATTTTCTTTAATAGATCACTTTCGTCGGGAATTTTCCCATTCTGTTGGAAGCTTTCGTATGTCACACCCATATTCAAAAACGGTGATCGACGCTGTATCCAAAATTATAGGGGCATTGCCATTTTGTTTTCGATTCCGAAACTTTTCGAAAAGGTGGTATACGATAAACTTTCTCCGCTTTTTGATTCCCGTTTGAACGAGCAACAACATGGCTTTAGAAAAGGTCGCTCAACTACCACGAATTTGACAATCCTAATCTCTGACGTTCTATGCAAAATGGAAAAAGGATACCAAATTGACGCAGTCTACACTGACTTCAGTAAGGCGTTTGACAGAGTTGACCATTCTACCTTGATGCTAAAGCTTCAGAAATTCGGTATTGCCGGGTCTTTACTCAGCTGGCTGACCTCCTACCTTCGCGATCGCACACAATGTGTAAAATTTCAAGGATTTTTATCGAAAAACGTTAGTGCTTCGTCTGGTGTACCCCAAGGTAGCCATCTTGGCCCACTTCTTTTTAATATATTTATTTCCGACTTATCTGACGTTCTAGCAGGCATACCTCATTTACTCTATGCAGACGATCTCAAACTTTATCAGACTATTGAATCGAAATCGGATGCCCTCTTTTTCCAATCCAAGCTTAATTCACTTGATCAGTGGTGCAATATAAACAAGCTCTCTCTCAATATCAACAAATGCCAAGTTATTAGTTTTTCCAGGAAATGCACTGTCACACACAATACGTACTTCCTCGGCAATAATATGCTAACCCGAGTTGATAACATTGCTGACTTCGGTGTTATCTTAGATGAAAAACTCCGCTTCACCTTACACTTTGATAAAATGCTTTCTCGTGCGAACAAACAGCTAGGTTTCATCAAAAGACGTGCCAAAGAATTCCGTAGTCTGTGGGTCACAAGATCCTTATACACTTCACTTGTACGTCCTATTCTCGAATACGCTTGCATTAGCTGGAATCCCGCTTTTGAAACCCACAGTGACAGACTCGAGTCAATACAAAAACAATTTTTACTTTTCGCCTTGAGAGAGAACTGTACAACCCTTATGATTTTAATAGCCTACCCCCTTATGAGTTTCGACTGGGTCATTTAAATCTATCAACACTTGCCTCCAGAAGAATAATGATATCGGCCTGCTTCACATTCGACGTCATTAGAGGCGCTATTAATGTAGAATTCCTGAATAGTAAAATTTCGATAAATATCCCTGTGAGGAACACCAGATCCAATCGTTTCCTAAAAGAATATTCACATTCGACTATATATGCAGCAAATGAGCCAATAAATAGATGCTGCAGAATATTTAACAGCATACGTTATTTATATTCCCCTACGATTTCCAAATCATCCTTCAAATCCTCTCTTTTGCATGCCATCCATACCCCTAAACCTTAAGCCATAGCTTATATGTCAATGTTTTTATTTATTGATTTTTATTTATTAATCTATTTGTTACTTTTTTCATTTGTTTGTTACTTATTTAACTTGTTTGTTTTTACTTTTTACTTGACTTTACTTCTCCATTTTATTTTTAATTTGTTATTTTATATCTGATTTTGTACCTTGTTTGGTGAATAAATAAAATAAATAATAAAATAAATTTAAGTTTAATGTTTTTTTGTTCTTTACTCATATATATTAATAATCTAAATTATAATCTCGGCCGGGATTGGGCTTGAACTTACCCACCCTAATTTTTAAGAATTTTCTTTCTTAATTTTATTTAATTTACATTATAGATCTTAGTTTTCTTGTATGAATGTGAAATAACTTTGGCTCATTTCTTAGTTTTAATTCATTTTTATTTGATTAGAATTTATTTTATTATTTTTTTCGATTTATTTTGTGCATGAAAAATATATATATGAAAAAACCCAATGAATTCTGAGTAGAATATTTAAAGATAATGATTCCTTCGGAAATTCTATCCTTCTCTCCACTTTTCCTTCTTTCCATTAGTTGTATTCGGTTTTAAATAGGTCCAACCAGTGATGAGTCTGCGTCCGTACATGCGCATATGCGCCGAGGTAAACCACGCAAAGCATATGTTGCACCCAAACATAACTTTCCGAACAGCCAGAAAAGTGGCATGCTCATTAAGCAACTTTTTGCTCAATTTTTGCTATGAGCTGTCCGTACGTAAAGTGGTGATGAAATACGACTTGACATACGTTCGCTTATGCGCTGTATGGGCACTTATGTTCACTCCTGTTTGCGTATGTCAAAAAGTGCCTTTTTTGCTCTAATACTGGCCGGTTTTGACAGAAGATTATGTTCACAGACTCGTCTTTGGTTAGGGTTAATGTTGTGCTGTCTGCATGTCGTACCATGTAGGAGATTTTCCTGCCCACAACCCACGCCGGATTGAGCTAGCCGGTTGCGATAAGGCACGCAGGAAAATAGAAATGGAAATCTTCTAACTCAATTAAAATGTTGCACTGACGGAAATAGCGCCCAAATCTAATGGTTAGGCAAAATGTTTTGGCTTGTAGATTTTCTGTTTTAGTGTAGTTTTTTTTTATATATAGTATCAACAAATGCCATATCATCTAGTAAAGGTTATTGATTGTGATCATGGTTCCCTTCTTGTCTATAAATCAGCATAGACAACGTATATCATCTCTAAAGCTTATCAAAGCCAAGAATATTGATAAGGGAAACTCGATCGTTTTGCGGAACCAGCCTCCGAAAGCAGAATCAAATACTTGCTCAATATCATCTAGATTTTGTTAGCTTTAATTTCTTTTATTTTCTTGCAGAATTTATGCTTAAGTATATTTTACTTTGTTTAATTAGTTTCGGTTTTCACTTCTTGCTCCGTATGAATAATCTGGTGGGCTGGGGTGATATTTGTTACCGGGAGCACTTGATTGCCTCAGTGGTCTTTTTTCACTTTGGGCGTGGTTGGCGTATCAGATTATTCATACTGGATTTCAGTTTAATTTTTTTTTTCCTTTTCTCTCTTTTCGTAGTTTAATTTGTTTTTCCTTTATTTCATTTCGGTTGAGCGTTCGTCAGTGCAACATTGGCACCAATTTTTGTGCTATTGTGTGTTGTCTAGTGTTTGACAGAGGGACGCCTCTTTTCAATTTTTATACTGACTCTCAGCTTGAGGCGAAGCAAAAGGAACCACTCGAGTTGAAAGCCGCTTAAATATCCTTCGGTTGCGAAGTCGCTTGGCCCAGAGCAGTTCACGAATTAGGGTCATTGAATTTTCCTAACTCAACTGAGTAGTTCAACTACTGTTCCTTATATTCCTGTATCCTTTACTCATTTTATCATTTCATGTTAAATTTCATACCTTTTCCTTTCCCTCTCAAATTCCCGTAATGAAGAGTTTCCGTAGGAATCATTATTATAGTTTTATGATTTGAAAATTTATTCTAAATATAAACGAAGCAAGTTTTTTTGGTCGCTTCAAAATTGTTTATGTTTGCCTTACTTAACAGTAGTAATACCTTTGATTTAGGAAATAATTTTTTTTTATATTACTGTAACTATCGGTTTCTTTGAGCACAATTTAGTATGGAATTTTGATTGGCTTTTGGGTTTTGTGAATTATTTTGAGAATTTTGTAGATATATGTTAGTGCCTAGTTTTTGATTTCGATATTGAAAATTTTACTACTTGAAAGAATTGTTTCCAAATGCGTCGCAGAATTGCGAATTGGGACCCCAGTTATTCTCGCATTGATCGAGAACTAGGGCGCCTCAGTCTTTCAACTTCCAGTACTCCACCAAAAGTTGGTCCGGACATACAGTTGTGCCACTTATTACTGCTCCGGAGCCTACTAGCGTTGATAACGAACATCGTCCACGCTTACCATGGGCCTGAATGCTGCCGAGCAACGGGTTACCTTTCGCGAAGCCGTTCGAAGCATTGAACACCCGCGAGCATTGGTTCCTATCACTAAATGGGGATTAATGATCGATGGAGTATCAGGTCATGAATTGGTACGAGACTTGCACCGACTACTGAAAGGTATGGCGGCGAATTGGTACTGGCAGCGACGGGATCTTTATGGGAGCCTGACGTGGAGCCAGCTTCGATTAGAATTTCTGGAACGGTTTGCACCACATCGTAAAGATGTTGACATTCGGCGTGCTATAGACGCTCGTCGAAAACGTCCGAATGAAAGTTTTATTGAATTTTATGAAGCGATTGAGGCACTGGCTCTTCAATTACAAGTTCCTTTATTGCATGTAGACCTGCAATGCATTATATTTACAGATATGAATACTCGCCTTCAGGAGCATCTGGCAGGTTTCGATTTCGCGACGACTCGTGAGCTTGTCAGGAGATGCAATCGCATTGAGTCTGTGTGGCGTGAATTGGAAACTGAGGTATTTTTTAATGATGAGATCACGGAGCGTCCAGAGCCCCGTCATCGCCTGCCATCAGGACACTTCAAAGGATGGACCCGTGGTGCCGTTAATTATGCGGAAATGGATGAGTCTGATACCGATCAATTCGAGACTCCAAACCAGGTGCAGGAAGTCGTGAAGAAACGATTTGCTCTGGATCGGCAAGTTGACAATCACCGTGGAAAATTCCGCATTTGCTGGAATTGCAAAGACCTGGGACACTCCTTTCTCGACTGTTCGGTGCCCATCAAACGGACCTTTTGTTTTGGGTGTGGCACAGAAGGAGTGATGAAGCCGCAGTGTTCTAAATGTCGACCCTTCGTTGTAGGAAGAGATCCTTCGGTGGGGAGGAATCAGACTGTCATCCCTAGATATGGTAATCACCATGGGAAGGTGGACGTAGCAGCAAATGTAGATCCGGAGTTGCAACGTCTATCCTGACAGGATACTTCACGTCTAGATCATATTCCTCCACAAATGATATAAACATCACCACACACACTGACCTCCAGCACCCAAGTTAATTCACGTGACGCGCAAGACCTTTCATTCACCGACTTGTATGATGGGCCTACTCGTATCAATTCATTTCAACCTGTTTGTCTGGGGATGTCCTCGTCCAGGCGCTTCCATCGATCCCGGACGTACTTCACCACAAAAAGATTTTTTAAATGCGCCAGTGTTGAGTCGGTATTCACTATTAGTGGTGATAACCGCCTTTTCGCTGAGATCATCATCAAGGGACGAAAGCTAACGGGGTTACTCAACAGTGGGGCTAGTGTCAGTATGCTCGGTGCTGGTTCTTTGGACCTGCTCTCGGACTTGGGCCTGTATATGCATACTATGCGGACTCACGTTCAGACAGCTTCGGGTCAAAAGAGCCCACTTTTGGGATATGTTGGCACCCTGGTGCGATTTAATGGCCAGAGTAAATGGATGCAGTTTTTGGTCGTTCCGTCTCTAACCCACCCTGTCTATCTGAATATGGACTTTTGGGGCCTTTTCAAAATCGCTCCAACGCAATGTCTCTCGGTCGAAGCCCTTACAGAGCATGCGTGCCCATGCTTTCACCTGTTGACCGCTCAGGCGCAGCAACGACTCCACATTGTCATACATCAGTTTCCTTCATATAACAAGGAAGGCCTGGGTAAAACCAAACTCGTGTCACATAAGATCGACATGGTTTCCGCTCAGCCCATTGAACAACAACACTATGCCATGTCACCGGTTATACAGGTTATACAGAAACTGATGTATGACGAACTTGATCGTATGCTGATAGAGGCAAGGTGCGTCTGTGCCTCGATGCTCGACGTCTGAACAAGGTCACCTTAAAAGATGCATACCCATTACCTCTCATTGAGGGACTGTTGGCACGCCTACAAGATACCAGATTCATTACTAGTTTAGACCTGCAGGACGCTTTCTGGCAGATTCCACTAGACGAAGCATCATCACGAGATAAAACTGCCCTTACCGTCCCTGGCAGACTTTGGTATCGTTTCACAGTCATGCCGTTCGGTCTGTGCAGCGCCCCGCAGACTATGTGTCAGTTAATGCACAAGGTCATACCACACGAGCTGCAGGACAAGGTGTTTGTTTACTTGGACGACTTGCTCGATACAAGCTCAGCATTTGATGAACATTTGGAGCTCTTGAGCACTGTTGCGAGACGGCCCAGAGACGCCAACTTGACCACCAATGTTGAAAAAAGCCAATTTGTCCAATAGGAGATCAAGTACCTTGGCGTCGTGGGTAGTGAGGGGATTTTACGAACGGACCCGGAGAAAGTGTCAGGTAATCTGACATATGCAAAGCCCCGAACGGTAAAAGACGTGAGACAGTTCATGGGAATGGCGGGATGGTACAGACGTTTTATGCCAAATTTTGCTTCCATCACTGCTCAACTCACGGATCTGCTAAAAGGCAAGCGTTCTTTCAACTGGTCTATAGCTGCCAACAATGCCTTCGATGAAGTTAAGAAACTGTTGGTTTCCGCTCCGGTGTTAGCCAATCCAGATTTCACGAGGCACTTTTATATTCAATGTGACGCTAGTGCAATGTTTATTGGAAGTGTCTTGTTCCAGAAGGATGATGATGGTGGGGAGCACCACATCGCGTATATGTCCCTGAAACTTAACGCGGCGCAACGCAACTACAGTATTACCGAATTGGAATGCTTAGCTGCGGTGCAAAGTGTTAAGAGGTTCAGGGCGTACGTCGAGGGGCTGCCCTTCACTATCATCACAGATCATGCCAGCCTAAAGTGGCTGATGCAACAACAGGATCTGTCTCGACGATTGGCTCGCTGGAGCCTGAAGCTACAGGAGTACGACTTTAAAATTGAGCATCGAAAAGGTGACCTCAATGTCGTTCCAGACGCTCCATCAAGGGCTTGCTTTCCGGATGGTCCGGTATCGGCGATAGGGGGCTGTCTCCCGGAACACAGGTATTTGCGAGCAGTCATTCCGGAATTGGCGTTTCAAGAGCCTTCTTACGAGCATTTAAGGCGGTTAATTTTGAAGCAGCCTCATCTGTTTCAAAATTTGCATGTCTCTAATGGTCGTATTTACTTAAAAATGAGCACCAGTGAGACGTCGATCTCGCATGTTCCTCGGGCCAAGTTATGGGTTCCTGATGGTAAGCAGAAGTCGCTCATCGAACGAGCTCACGATGATCCCCGTGGGTCGCATTGTGGAATTCGGAAAAATATTGAAAACTATTATTGGTCTCGATTGAGGCAAGATGTTATGAAGCATATTAAGAAATGCGTGGTTTGCAAGCAGATAAAGCCTTCGAATTCTTCATTGAGGCCACCCTTGGGATCCCCCAGAGAGTCCGAGCAGCCGATGCATTGACTTTTTGTGGATTTCATGGGCCCATATCCTCGCTCAAAATCTGGAAATAACCAATGTTTGTGGTCTTGGACCACTACACTAAATTTGTGTGGCTCAAGCCCATGGCTAAGGCAACCACAGAAGCTATTGTAAGATATCTTGAACGCGAAATTTTCCTAATTTTTGGAGTCCCCAAATAGCTCCCTTCAGATAACGGGGTTCAATTTACTTCCAAGACATTTTCTGAATTGTTCGTAAGCTATAGAGTGCATCACTGTTTAACTCCAGTGTATTCTCCGCAGGCGAATGCTGCAGAGCGTACCAACGTGTCAACGTTAAATGCAATAAGCGCCTACATATGATCGTATTATGCGAGGTGGGACGAGAAGCTTCTTGAGTCGTGCTCTGCTTTTTGTAGTGATGGGCTCAAAAACGCCAAACAGTTTGAAAAAAATGTTTGGCTGCAAAAACTAGCGACAAGTGGTTTTTCTACAATGAATTTTTTTTTCTAAAACGAATAGTATTTCTAAAACGAACCGTTTTTCTACAACGAATAGTATTTCTAAAACCAATTATTCCAACTATTCTACAACGAATAGTTTTTCTAAAGCCAATGGTTTTTCTAAAACGAATCGTTTTTTTTTTTAAACGAACTGTTTGTTTAAAACGAATCGTTTTTCTCAAACGAATCGTTTTTTTTAAACGAACTGTTTTTTCAAAACGAACTGTTTTTTTAAAACGAATCGTTTTTCGTTTTTCTAAAACGAATCGTTTTTCTTTTTGTTTTTAAACGAATCGTTTTTCATTGTATTTCGTTTTTTATAATCGAATCGTTTTTCGTTTGTTAAAACGAACTGTTTGGCAGTGGAAAACTGTTTAGCTACAGAGAACAGTATTTTCGTACTTGCGAGCATTTTCATACTTGCAAGTATTTTATTCAAATATTCAAAAAGTTTTTAGGGCAAAAAAACTGAATCGGCCAAATGTGGTTTTAGAGGGGAGTAAGGGGTTTTTCGGCCATAGTTTGGCAAAAACTAACTTTACGGCGACTTCGATGATTGGAAGTGGTCGGGGAATACTATAGTGAAATTTTAAGCGCAAGAATTTTTTTCCAAAAACGTCAATTTTTTCCCATTTTTTTTGGCTTGAATTCGGGGACTTTTATGAATTGTTTCGGGAGAAATTTTCATAGAAGTCTGGGAAAAAGCGGCCTTGTTTCGAAGATGCGGCAAAATGAAATCCGGCGGAAAAACTAAAAGTAGCACTAAAAATGCCAAGGAGGAAAAGATTCACCAGTTGGAGTCTCCGGGTGTGCTGGGGCCCTCTGCGTGACTGCAGGTCGCCACGAGGGTGTCTCCAACCCTACTGGGGTTGTAAAATTTGCGAGACCGCGGGAGGTAAGGTGCCCCTGCACTCATGCCCAGCCTTACGGAAGAGGTTGGCCCCTTAGTGGGTGCATGCTTAATAAACGAAACATTTTTTTATCATTTCTTAATAACATTTTCGACAAACTTCATGCTTCAATGAGGCGAAATGGAAATCCGACTGTTTTAGATTAGCCAGGAAAAGTTTGGTATCAGAGATCGCTCGATAAAAAGTCATATAGATGACAACAGGATTAGTTGGTTCTATTTTAGTAATTTTTTTTACTGTGGTCATTTGAACGAACACAGGAGGTGTTTTTTGCATATAATAAAATGAAAAACAAATTAAATTTATTGAATTTCATCGTTTTCCTTTAGATGGCCCCTATATTGGAGAAAGACTTGCCAAATAAAAGACCTACCATTGAAAAGTTACGGACAAGCTGCACAGACTAATGACTCGGTATTCTGTGAAGGTCATCTTGTACCATCACCATTCTAGCTTGGGAACGTTGTGTCTGGAGGGTGGGGGAGGGCATATCAGTCCGTTTCATTTAGTGATGGGCGTTTCTGTTGTTTTCAGAAAACGAAAACGAACTGTTTTTTTCCAAAAACAACTGTTTTTTGAAACTTTTTGAAATCTTTTTTCACTCGACCAGCAGCAGATTGATACTGGGTGTTACCATTAGTGATGGGCGTTTCTGTTGTTTTCAGAAAACGAAAGCTATTTGGAAAAAAACAGTTTGAAAAAAACTGTTTTTTTCAAACTGTTTTTTTCAAACTGTTTTTTTTTTCAAATAGCTTTCGTTTTCTGAAAAAAACAGAAACGCCCATCACTAATGGTAACACCCAGTATCAATCTGCTGCTGGTCGAGTGAAAAAAGTTTTCAAAAAGTTTCAAAAAACAGTTGTTTTTGGAAAAAAACAGTTCGTTTTCGTCTTCTGAAAACCACCGAAACGCCCATCACTAGTTTCATTACATCACTGCAAATTGTATGCATTGTATGTATATATGTACTGACTTCAAACAGGTATTTGGAGCAGGTAATTTTTCGTATTCGTACTAGTTATACCTAGTATGTGAAAATCCTAGTACGACCCAACTCTAATTGCCGTACAGCATAAAATTTGTTTCTTTTCGTTAATTCGAAAGGTTTAAAAAAAAACAGTTCGTTTTCGTGTTTTGAAAATAACAGAAACGCCCATCACTAGCTTTTTGTGAGCTAGTGCATGAGTCGACTGGCTTCTCGACTCACTTCCTCATGTTCGGATATCATCCTATTCAGCATGGCTCAGAGTACGATCTGCTCAGGAGCTTTAAGGCTTTTGAAAACGGAGAAATCCAATTGCGATCAAACGTTGACAGGCAGCATTTAGTGCAAGACAAGTTGAATGAAGCCTATAAAAAAAGCGCTCAACATTACAATCTGCGAGGTAGACCACGAATTTTCTCCCTGGGTCAAAGAGTCTTCGTCCGAAACTTTGTTGTGAGCAAGGAAGTAGATCACTTTGCAGCAAAGTTCGCCCCTCGATTTATTCCTGCCACCGTTAAGCGTAAAATCGGTCAAGTGGCATATGAATTGGAAAATGCAAGTGGGAACGTGTTGGGGGTTTTTCACTCAAAGGACATCCGGGACGGAGTCGGAGACGTATCTTATGATTCCGCATAAATTTCGGAATTGGAGCGTTTGTGACATATTTTGATTATACCCGGCTGTGAGACTTCAGGACCTTAGTCGTCCCCACGACTGTTTCGAAACAGCCTCACACTAGCTCAACTCACACCAACATACGCACGCGGTCAACCATGTGGCGGTCGGATGCAGTGCATTGTCATCTAAAAGAGGCTTTGAAATGCATTTGATGGCCTCATGTTTGACTGCATTGCATCGGTTCGTTGGCCTGCTCGCAGCTGATATGCAACGAAACGAGAATCAGCTGCGTTGATCTGGTGTCCAACGGGAGTTGTTCGCGTGCTTGCTGGATGATGATGATCCAGCTGAACAACGGCAGTAGCGGGTTTCCGAAAAATAAAAGTTGAGAAGGAGTTCTGATTTGCAGATTGGAAAAAAATGCTTGAAAAAGAACGGGAGTTGGATGGCTCGGGAAGTTGACGCTTCGAATCGAGAGATTGTGGCTGTACGCGTAGCTTTTTCTGAGATATTTTTGAGGTTTTGAATGAAATGGAAAGTGAAATTTCGGGTCTTGGAACTTGGTAGAAGAAGGTGTGTTTCCGAAAGGAAACGCGAACGGCTTGGAATATTAGTGTAAAAATTTGTTTTCTTGGCAGTGGAATCGATTGTTGGAACCAGAGCAAAACGATTATAGGCTGGAGGCCACCAGGTCTGAACCAAATCGAACACTTCGTTGTGCTCAAATAAATGTGAATCAGATTTTAAGTTTTCCGTGTTAACAACGGTCCACGCATTAAGACAATAGTTAATCCGCTAATATCTGTGGAAATAAAGATTTACCGTGTTCGTTTGGATATTAGTGGACTCCAGATCAGTGACTGATAGGATAAAGATACCGAATGTAGCAGCTTATAGACATTGTTCAAACGACCGAAAAAAATTGAGACGTGGAGAAAGAAAATGCAGAATTCAGAGTTTGATTTGACAAATGAAAAAATGCTGGCGGCGAGCTGGTTGTGGAGCGATTGGAATTAAATAAGTTCAATATAGTAAATTAACAACGGCGAATCTAAACAAAAGGATCGTCAATTTTCCCGACTATAACTGCATGAGATGAGTACAGAAAGAAAATCTTTAAGTTAACGGTTGATATTTTGATTTTGTTTCATTTCGAATTAAATCATCAGTTAAATCATCATCATTAATCTAAAGAATAGAAATGGGTTTTTTTGCATAGCTTTAGTTTCTTTTTTCTGAATACCTTCCATTCAAGACCTCTCTAACATTGTCTTTTCGTTGTGAATTTTGTTGTGGGAAATTGTGGACTAAATTTAAGTTTAATGTTTTTTTGTTCTTTACTCATATATATTAATAATCTAAATTATAATCTCGGCCGGGATTGGGCTTGAACTTACCCACCCTAATTTTTAAGAATTTTTCTTTCTTAATTTTATTTAATTTACATTATAGATCTTAGTTATCTTGTATGAATGTGAAATAACTTTGGCTCATTTCTTAGTTTTAGTTCATTTTTATTTGATTAGAATTTATTTTATTATTTTTTTCGATTTATTTTGTGCATGAAAAATATATATATAAAAAAACCCAATGAATTCTGAGTAGAATATTTAAAGATAATGATTCCTTCGGAAATTCTATCCTTCTCTCCACTTTTCCTTCTTTCTATTAGTTATATTCGGTTTGTTGTGTCGTAGCACGTAGGAGATTTTCCTGCCCACAACCCACGCCGGATTGAGCTAGTCGGTTGCGATAAGGCACGCAGGGCAATAGAAATGGAAATCTTCTAACTTAATTAAAATGTTGCACTGACGGCTGCTCGGATGCTTTCAGGTTTCGCAACAAAGAAGTTCTTTTATCGTAAACATTTCTGCAGACCAGTTTGGTGTGTAGTCTTTTTCAAATAAGTGTTTATGTTTGTTTATACATACGTGATCTCTAGCTTTAAATTTGGGTTTTGATGTTACTTTAATTTTTTGTATACGTTCAAAAGTAATTCCACCTCATTTGTGGTGTTTACATCCATAGGATTATCCTGTTTGGAGTAAATAACCCAATTATGATTTCCATTCATGCTGAATTCTTTGCACATTATACCTTTTAGAGTTCGATTGAAGCGCTCAACAATTGATGCTTTCAATGCACTAAATGTTGGATACTTTTGTCATACTTTTTCATATGTTGAAATCTTTTATTGAAAAACTCCTTTACATCATTCGTCTACAGATTTCTGAAAATACGAATTTTTTCGAGAATTGTTTCCATTGCTTTCGCCACTTCATTAGCGCTTTTATTTTTGACTGGTTATGTCCCAGTGTACTTGGAAACAATGTCAATTATTGTGAGAGGTAATTTGTAGCCTCGATTCTGTGATGAGTATGCACTCATACCAACCAAATCTGCCTCAATATCCCTGATGGTGATACGACGTCGTTTAAAATTTTTACGAGCAGGTCTGTGTAACTTATTAACTATTTGTCGTCTACTCATAACGATGAAATAGATATATAAAATTCGTTTACCTGTTTTCATGATAAAATTTTATAGAAAATGGTGCAATTTATTCATCCATTTACAATGATGTATGCCGGGCCATCTGAATGTGGCAAGACGAGTTTTATCGAGACATTTATTAGAAGTAACTCTATGATACAGCCGCGGGTGAAGAAGGTTTTTTGGTGTAACGCTGAAATTCAAGCTATTCCAACAACAGTAGGTTGTAAAAATATCGAATATTTAAGCACGATTCCAGAAGAGTTTGTGAATAATGCAAATGAGCCAACACTTATTGTTTTGGACGAGATGATGTTGAATACGTTTTGAAGACAAAGTAGCGAGCTTTTTACCAAAGGATCACATCATTGAAACTTTTCAGTGATATTGGCAACACAAAAGGCATTTCATGGGGGAAAATTTTGCCCTCACATATCACTGAATTATAGATATTTGGTATGCTTCAAGAATCTGGGTGGTAAAAGTCAACTTCATCATCTGGCTAAACAGATTTATCCTGAAAAAAGCAAGGAGCTTGTGAGAATATATAAAGAAATTACTCAGGCGCCACACAACTATTTATTAATGACCTGACTCAGAATACAAATGATATATAACGCTTCCGTACTGATTTATTTAAGAAAAACTTTATAACCTGTTATTGCTCAAAGGATAGTTTAAATCAAGAGAATGGTGTCACAAATGAAGCGATTAAACGACAACAAGCATATGTTATACGTGCTTAGACATGCTCGACTGGGTTCGAGAAATGCTATTTTTAAGAATGTCGATCCAGAGGCAATTAAAACACTGTGAAATCACATTGAATACGCTGAACGGTAACCACAGACCTCATGGAAAGATATATAACCGTCTCTGTAAGTATAAAAAGTGTATGCGCAAGCTAGTATATGCTAAATGGTCAGTTCCGCGACAACGTAAAGCTTTAATTTAATAAGGTGGTATTTCACCCATACTGCTGGGCAATGCACTTTCAGGTGTGATTGGTTTACTTATTGAGATATATGTATAGGAACAGTAACCTCAACAAAATGCTACTTCTGTCTCCAGAAGTATATGCAAATTTGAAAGAGACTATCGAAAGTTCTATTGACCAGAGCTTGTTCGATAAGGCAATGAATAAGGTACTAAAAAGTGTAAAATTCAGCGATTAAGACAAATGGCTTCATTATCGCAACGAACTAATAATATTTTTAAACACGCGGCATGGAAGCAAAGAATTTCTAGAAAAAAAACTCCATTTCCTTCATCGAGCGAGCAAGTACGCAAGCAACAGAAAAGCTTCCAAAGCTTGCGAGACAACACGACACAAACTAAATATGCTTTTGGGGATGAGAAACCTACGCAAACTACACATGTACGAGTTGAAAAATTGTTTGAAACATTCGGTGTAATCACACCTCCAAGAAATGTATTATCGGTTATCTAGAGTCTACATTGGCCATGAGCTCTGCCATATGCGATGGCAACGAATGTAAGTTTATGGCATGTCATCTGGTGCCTGGGCAACGGCATGTCATGCCATATCATTTTGAAAATGTCGCTCAGCAGTGAACATGTGCGCGCTATCCGGTGTTTGAAAGCACTGCAAAGGTTAGAGGAAGCGGAATGTGAGGAAAGGCGTAAATTGAGGAAGAGGCGAACATATAATTCCATAAGCAATCTTTTTTTTTTGTATTCGTTTAGGATTCGTAGCACTATTTCCCTCGACATCGCCATTTTGAAAATGAACAACTGTCAGAATATGGCCATGCTCATGGCCATGGCAAATGTCTTGCCATATGGCTTGACATTTATGGCATGCCATCAAATATGCCATGCCATTTACCGTTTACCATTTACATTTTCCATTTCCATGGCAAGTCGAATGTCATGCCATCTCCCATGGCCAATGCGGACGAGGCGTTACAGCTAAGCGTCGTCTATCGGCAAGTGGAATAGCAAACAGCCTAAAGCCAACATCGAAATTAAGGAAAACTTCAAGTGACAAAGATTATAGGATAATAACTGGTGATGATGGAATAACACAAAGCACAATACCTACTAATATGAGTCCTGATATAATAGAAGACGTTGAATCTTGATGATGAGGGACCTAATGGGTTTAAAATGGAAAAAGAAGGTGAAAAAGATTCTGAAAGTATTGCGGACGTGAAAATGAAGGAACCTCCTAGGCTTTCTATATTATGACTCTCTCGGTTGGATCCTAATCAATAGACAACTTATCACTCCATCAGAAAACATCCTATCCGACAGAGTGAGCGACCAAAAGAAAAAAATGTGCGCAGTTCAAGTGTACCCAACTTCTTTTGGGACAGAATTTAAAAATGCCTGGAACAGTACGTATGCCCTTTAATCAGTAGTTCCCTGAATATTTACCCTGAAAACACACTATCATCTTTTGAAAACAAACTACCAACGTCCGGTAAGCTTGGTAGTGGTTGGTGTGTTAGAATAAGAGAGATCGCCCTACCGAAACGAAAAAATGAGAAAACTGTAAACTGTTCTTAAACGTTCTGCACCATATAAACCTGAAGAGGCTGATAACATTGTTAAAAGGCAGCGACGATCACCAGATCTAGTAGAACCAACTCCTCCACCACAAATATCTGTCACAGTTGCCTCGTTAAAAAAATACAATGTTCATTTTAGTTGAATGGTTGTTGAATTGAGAATGTTATGCTATGAAAAAAATGACATCAACGTTTTAACATTCCTTTCATCGTTCTTCTAAACAATTACCTCCGACTATAACAACCTCTCCATGACCAAAATAAAACAAATAATTTTAATAATAATATTAATAATAATTTTAATAATAATTTATAATTAATAAGCGTAACTAAAGAAAATGGTGATTTTCACACACATATATATCAATCCAGTAAGGTTGCGGATATAGTTTAATTAAAATTGAATAAAAAATACGACAAACTTACAGACCTTGTGGATTACATAATTGGTCAGATTCCGATAGAAAACGTAACCATGACGAATTAATGAATATGATTGATCAATATATTTATTCGTCAAATAGTTTCAAGAAGAAGCGTGATCAAAAGATGGGCGCTAAACTGGCTACCCACACTTTTTATCTAAAGGATTATCATACGAAGATTAACATAGACTTACCAATTCCGTCACCAGTTAATAATGAAGATTTTATATTTCTCTTGCTAAGTGGTGGCGAATTTATTGATAATGCGTCTAGAAGAGACCCATCAACTTTTTTTTATACGGCTTCGATAAATTACGAAAAAGATAAGTTGATCTATTAGACAAGACTATTCGGGAGTACATAGCTCGAGTAGCTAGAGAATCAGGAACTGTAATATTGCCGAATGAATGGGCTAAAACAGATTCCGGCACTATTTTAAAAATATCATATAAAAGGTCTGATGGGAGTGTGGATACAGTCCCTGTTCCAGTGGAAGTGAATGAAACTTGTAATATTGCCGGTTTATTCATCGATGTATTTTTAAAAACACCTGTTGATAAACGTGATCCGGAACTGATTGATACCACACTAAAGGAATCGTTCAATAAAGCATTTGTGTTGAATAGTATTAGTCGGTTGGAAAAAAGTGTTGAAGAGCTTGACAAGAGGAATGGGCGGGAAAAACTCACACCTACAGAGCTGTAAAACAACGAGCCTGGTACACGCTTGCACGGACATTATTAAACCTCGAGTTGTAGGCGAGAAGATAATAAAAAATCTGCGAATAATCCCTGTCTTGGACTGTGGTAGTGTTTTCAGGTTCAAACATGTAGAATACTGTCTTTTGGAGAAAGCCTTCATTGAAAGTATTTCCATTAAAATTACAGACCATCATGGCGAATTAATTGACTTCGAACCTAGCTTTACTCCAACATATATTTAATTTAATTCAATTTATTGTTTCTCATTGGTTATAATTCACATTGTAAGTTGATTTATTGATAAACTATGGTTTAGAGTTCAGACAGTAAATGTATTTTCAGCTAATGTTATAATTATTTTGGTGTTGAGAGTTTCACATATTAATAATGGAATTTATTGAGGGAAAAATTAACCGTGGCTAAACAAACCTTAGAACTTTGAAGGAAAATCTCAAAACCTTACTGAATTTCTTACAGACTACTTTCTTACGCTACATTTTAACACATTAATCACACTATAAAAACTTATAAATATAACTCATTGTAGAGGGGGCTAGGTGATGCAATTCAAGAAAGTCTGAATTTTATTGTGATTTTTCGTAGTCGTTCTTTGATAAGATCGATTCTAGTGGCTTCATGTAAAGTCCTAGTAGAGGGGAGTAGATCAAGTATAATTTTTAGGACTTTATTTTGCAATCTCTGGATTTTCATAAGGTTCGTTTTTGACGTTTCATTTAATAACGGAGCAGCATATGTCAGAGTGGCTTGAAAAATAGCTTTGAATAGGAGTAATTTGTTTTCGAGGTTAAGTTTGGATTTCCGATTAATTAGCGGATGCAGTGCTTTAATTAACTGGCTTGTTGCTTTGTTACGACTGGCGATGTGAGAGTTCAACGTTAATCCAATATAATACCTAGGTATTTAACATTTTCGCTCCACTCGATACCTAGAGAATTTAAATGAACAAGAGCTTGTGGTTTGAATCCAGGCGACCGTTTTCTTGTGAAATAAATTGCCTACGATTTTGTTCGTTCATTTTTATTTTCCATTGTGAAAAATAGTCGTTAAGCTGTAACCAACCTCTTTCCAGTCTGCTTGTAATCATTATAGATAAATTGCTGTGTCATCCTCAAATAAGAACAGATCACAGTGTGGTATTTGAGGAATATCAGATGTATATATTCCATATAAGGTCGGGCTAAGCACTGACCCCTGGGGTACACCTGCAGGAATTTAAAAATTCGATGACTTCACGTCGTTTATTTTTATATAGAAGGTTCTACTGGTGAGAAAACTTTGAATTATTTTTATTAAACCAAGAGGTTATTTGAACTTAAGTAGCTTATGTAAGAGACCATTGTGCCAAACCGTGCCAAAGGCTTTTTGAATATCCAGGAAGATAGCACCTACTGTTTTTTGGCTATTAAATGACTTTTTTATGTCCGATGTGAGTCTTTTAAGCTGGTGGGTTGTACTTAAACCGGGACGAGATCCACACTGTATGGCAGGAATAATATTGTTTTGTTCTGTGTGATTTGCAAGAAGTCTGTGTATAAGCTTTTCGAAAATTTTGGACACTACATTAAGCAGACTAGTCGGTCTATAACTATTGATTTCATGGGCAGGTTTACCGGGTTTTAAAATTGGGACTACTTTAGCATTTTTCCAAGCCCTTGGAAAGTACGATAGATTCATACAAGCATTATAAATGTATGTGAGAAATACAATGCATTTTCTGGGCAAGTTTTTGTAGATAAGGGGATTCAGACCGTCATCTCCAGCTGATTTGTTTACGCGCAGCTTCTGAACAACATGCATGACATCTCTAGGTTTAAAGTGCATTTTTGTTGGCAGTTTCGCACTGTCTATAAAAAGCCAATCGTCTTTAACTTTTCGTTCCAGGGTTTGGTCTACTGTGCATTGATTCGAATTGTGATATTTCTGAAAAGTTTCTCCGATCCTCTCTGCCTTCTCTTGAGGTGAGACAACAAACTGTTTGTTGATATTTAATGCTGGAATAGTCTGGTACCGTTTACGTAAAGACTTTGTTAGATTCCACAATGGCTTGGATGCCTTATTTAAGTACTTGATTTTTTTATTCTACTCTTTATTACGCCAGTCGAATAGCTTTTGCCGTACTTCCATGTTGAGATCATGAAAGACTTTTTTGTTTTGAGAATTTCTGTTTCTTTGCCAGTATCTTCTTGCTTGATAACGTTTTCTTATGAAGGTTTGCAATTGAAGAGGAAGAATCGACCGGGACATTGACTCAGAAGCGATTTTAGGTATAGCACAATCTATTGCTTTTCAGATTGCTTTTTCAAATATTTGAATACACGAGTCAATTTGTTCTGTTTTTTTGTATATTGTGAAGGGACAAATACCTTAATTGAATCGAGTTGGTATCTACTTTGCGAAATTTTTCCCAATCGGCTTTGCAATAATTTATAAATCTTTATTTAAAACAGTTTTATTTAGTGTGGAGTGAACAGGTACGTGATCTGCAGATAGTTCGCATGAAACTGAAGGTTGTGTGACAAACTCAGGTCGATTGGTTAAAACTATATCAAGTGTAGATGGCCTAAGCTTTTTATTTTGAGGATAATATGTTGGCTCAGCTGGGTATAGAATGTGGAAGTCTTTAACTGTATATACATGATGTAGAGCTTTTCCCCACTGGCTAGCTCTCAAACAGCCCCAAAGAGAGTGCCTACAATTGAAATCTCTAGAGATAAGAAAGTTGTTTTTCAAGTTTATAAGCGTGTCTAAATCACGCTTAAAAGACTTAGTTTTATCACTATTGGAATTGACTCCAGGAAAGTAGGCTACATAATTTTATATTAACGGCGATGTTCTCGATAACCTCACTTTTTGATCATTAACATCACTCCCCGGCCTCTAGAGCAAGTTCTGTCGTTTCTATATATAGAATAGCCATTACAGTAGAATCTATCGCAAGGTTTGAGCCATGTTTCAGTTATTAGTACTAGGTCTAAACTATGATTAAGTATAACATTATTTAATTCAATAACTTTACTTTTGATACTGGTGCATTCCAGGTTGCGATTTTCAAATTATTGTACCTATCCATGTTAACCGTAAATGTACTTAATTGCTAGTTTCGTAATTATTTTAAATTGGTCTTTATTTCTACAGCTTCTCAGTTCAGTCAAAAGCTCTTTGGTGAGATTTAGTAGCTCGGTATGTGCGAAAAGCTCATCTTGAGTATACGCATCTGAGGCTGATGCCGCTGTTGGCCAGGTCATAGTCTGTTTTACGCTGCCAACCGTGTTGTCTGGAAGCGGTGGGAAGTGAGAAGCATTCAAAACGTCATTTCTAATGGGCTTAAGACACGAGTGATGTTACCTTGTTTCTTTTTGGCAAACTTAGCTTTTAGCTGCATTTACTTCAAACGCTTGGTGCACCGGTCATCTAAGGAGCGATGGTTAGCCCCACAGTTTATACACTGTAACGAGGTTTTTGTGCAATCGATGCTCTCGTGCTCTCCGGAACATACACCGCACTTTACTTTCATGTGGCAGTTAGACTGTCCATGACCAAACATTTGGCAACTTCGACATCGCGTGATTTGGAACTTTTCTATAGTAGTCAAATTTGACTATCGTGTGGAAAAGCGATCGAACTTCTCGTAGCTCTTTTAGATTAGTGGAACCTTTTTTAAAATAAAGCAAAAAATTTATATGACCATCGTAACGTGCCGTTTTTAGATGCATTGGCTTGATGTCTTCACACATTATGTTTTTTGTCTTCAATTCGTTGTAGATTTCTCTAATGTCCATCTCGTGTAGACTGCTCAGAACAATTTTAATAGAGATGTCACTTTTGTTTTGGTGTGTAAATAATTCACAGTTTTCATTTTCTAAGTATTTAGTTAGCACCGACTTATCTTCGCTCGATGAAAGAAACACTTTTAGACCAAGAGAAACGAGTTTCATTTCATAGTCTTTGATGTTTACTTTTTGCAACTCATTATCAACGTAGAGTTTGGTTGTCCGCACTATTATTAACGGTGATATTTTCGGGGTTTTGTTATTGAACACACTAACTTTCATTTAGTTTACATCATTCGGCAGATCTGCGAGAGGAGTAAACCGGTTACTGCTATTAAGCGCCATGATTGTATGATGTTCTTTCAGTTTTTTGTAAAATTTCACATTATACTCGAGTTTTCCTCGGATTTCTTCGTCTTCCTCCTCACCATGTGAGGACGGATTATCTTTCCGTTTCGCTCGTAATTAAGAGTTTCCGAATTAGATTTCAGAAGAAGAATTTGCACTATTTTGTACTGATAAAACTGATTTTCAAATTCACTAAAGTGCACTTGAGTTCGCTGAGGAGGCTTACACGATTCATAGGTGTGATCTCAATGAGCAACACTGCACGACTTTCTCTAACATATATAATGCTTCACATCAAGCGTCGGTGAGAAAGACTATAAATATTCACATACACTGAAGTAAGCGTTATAGTTTTTATAATCAATACCGATGTTAACGACATGAGCTCGCACTACACACGCTATTATTTAACCCAGAGTGGAGGAAATTTATCAGATATTGCTGACCTCTGTCGAGCACTAATTATCTACCAGCGCGGGAGAGGAATCGGAAGTTTATTTTAGTTATTTTATTTTATTTACTAGCCAAACAATGTATAAACAACACAGAGAAAATATTTGAAATAAATATGTGTAAACGAAGAATTAAATAAATTAAATAATTAACAAATAAATCAATAACAACTGATAAATAACAAACAAATAAAACATTGTCATATAGCATAAGATAAGGGGTTGTGGGTGGCTTGGAAAAGGGAAGGTTTGAAGGAAAATTTGGAGATTGTTGGAGAATACAGAAAACTTATACTGTTAAATATTCTGCAGCATCTATTTACCGGCTCATTAGCTGCGTAAGTTGTGGAATGTGGATATTCTTTAAGTAAACGAGAGGGCCTGGTGTTCCTTACAGGGTTATTTAATACAATTTTACTATTCAGGAATTCAACTTTGATAACGCCTCTAATAACGTCGAATGTGAAGCAGGCCGAAATCGTCTTCCTTCTGGATGCAAGTGTCAATAAGTTTAGATGACCCAGTCGAAACTCATAAGGAGGAAGGGTATTAAAATCGTAAGGATTGTATAGTTCTCTCAATGCGAAAAGTGAGAACTGTTTTTGTATGGAGTCTGTTACTGTGGGTTTCAAAAGCCGGATTCCAGCAGATAGAGGCATATTCGAGAATGGGGCGTACAAGTGAGATGTATAGTATAAGAATTTTGTCACCCAAAGGTTACGAAATTTCTTGGAACGTCTTTTGATGAACCCTAGCTGTTTGTTTGCACGGGAAATTATTTTATCATAGTGCAAGGGGAAGCGGAGTTTCTCATCCAAGATAACACCAAGGTCAACAACGTTTTCAACTCGGGCTAACAAATTATTGCCAAGGAAGTACGTGTTATGTGAGACCGTGCATTTTCGCGAAAAACTAATAACCTGCCTTGCGTTATCAATGTTGAGAGAGAGCTTATTTTCATTGCACCAATGATCAAGTGAATTAAGTTTAGATTGGAGAAAGAGTGCATCGGATTTAGATTTAATGATGTGATAGACTTTAGATCGTCGGCATAAAGTAGATGAGGTATATTAGCTAAGACGTCAGATAGGTCGGAAATAAATATATTAAAAAGGGGTAGGCCAATCTTGTGGTACACCGGAGGTGGCAGATATATTTTTCGATAAAATTCCTTGAAATTTTACCAATTGTGTTCGATTGTCGAGGTAGGAAGTCAGCCAGCTAGGCAAAGATTCGGCAAGTCCGAATTTCAAAAGCTTTGAAATTAAGGTAGGGTGGTCAAATCTGTCAAAAGCTTTACTGAAGTCTGTATAGACTGCGCCAATTTGGTATGCTTTCTCTATTTCACACAGAAAGTTTGAGATTAGGACTGTCAAATTCGTGGTAGTTGAGCGACCTTTTCTAAAACCATGCTGTTGCTCGTTCAGACTGGAGACAACTAGTGGGGAAAGTTTATGATAGACAATCTTTACAAGAAGTTTCGGAATTGAAGATAAGATGGCAATGCCCCTATAATTTCCGATACAGCGTCTATTACCATTTTTGAAGATGGGTGTGACATATGAAAGTTTCCAACAGGATGGGAAAACTCCAGACGAAAGTGATCTGTTGCTAAAAATATGCAAGGGAGTTATAAGCTGCTCTACACACTTGCGCAAGAAAGTTGGAGGAAGAAGATCGGGCCCAGGGCCTTTGTTGCAGTCGTGTTCCGAAATAGCTTTATGTATTTCATCACGTGAAATTTCTAAGTGACTGGTCAAAGCTGTTGGAGTGGAATGAGAGTAAGAAATGTGTGAGTTTGGTGGGTCTGATACATTAAAAACAGCCTGGAAACTATCTGCAAATAAATCACAAATCTCATTATGAGAGGAAGAAATGATATTATTAAAGAACATCGACGATGGATAACCAATAGTTTTTCGCTTCACTTTCACAAAACTATAAACATTTTTCGGGTCGCCGATTATATTTTCGCCGGTAATCTTAATGTAGTTGTCATAAGCCTCGTGGGACTTTGTTAAAAACTGCTTAGCAATTTCATTATATTCTTCCTGTAGAACTAATGTCAATATTGTTTTTAATCCGCTTATAAAGTTTGTTCCTACGATTTCGCAAATGCCTGAGGTCCCTATCAGGCCATGGCTCTGACAATTTATTCTTTTTTATCTTTGGTACATATGTTTCAAAGGCGTCAAATATTTGGTTGTAAAAAGTGGAAATGGCTTCCTCAAGGTCAAACATTGAAAGAATATTCGTCCAATCTATAGAGTCAAGAAGATGGTGAATGCTTTCATAATTAGCATTACCAAAGTCATATACAATTGAATTATTGTAGGTGATTAAGTAAATAGAATCAGGAGTGGCAAGTTCAACTGAGAGTGCTGTATGGTGCGAACTATTACAAAAAAGATGTTCTATATCATTGGTGGGACTTACCACTACTTCGTCATAAGCGTTAGCGAACACAAGATCTAACCAATTACCGTTTTGGTTCATGGCCATAGAAGATTATCATAAGGTTTTTTTTTATCATAAGTCGTTGCGATCTGAAAGGTTTACAGGGAGCAGGTAAGTGTCATTTTCATCGGGAATTAAATATAGATTAGAGCGATTGAAATCTCCCAAGAATATAACTTTGTCCTTTTCGTTTAGGGAGGATACGATGGAAGATACAGACTGGTTGTATACCGATTCGTCAGATCTGGGTCAAAGAGATTTGAACAATTAAGTGCTGGAATATTAGGTTTGGTGTGGTATCGATGCGTTTGCTTGGAAATTTGTTGCTCACAGCAATTAAGACGCCACCTCCTCGTGTCTGGCCTGTAGAGCAGTAGTCGCGATCATAAATAGTCCAGCTACTGTCAAGAATTTCTTCATTTGTATGTGAGTCATTAAGCCAAGTTTCCGTAAAAGCAAATAAATTAAAATGGCATGTTTTGGCGTCAAGAAAAAGTTTAGATAATTTACCTCTCATACCACCACAATTGTGGTAAAACAGTTTGAGGTTTGTGTGTGTTTTGTTAGGAAAAATTCCTAACAGAGTGGTCTGTTCTTTGAGGAGATGCAGACGTCGTCAAGTTATTATTCGATATAGAAGTTCCCGTTGCCGCAGTGGATGCAACATTTGCAGTCCCTTTGTTATGGTTTCTCAATGGGCATATATTGGCCACGCTTTTGCGAGCTTTTAGAGAAGAGGGTTTAGCAATAATATTAAGTAATTAGTATTCAGTGAATAGTTTACTTCAATGATATTCTTGAAACGAAGTTAACTTTTATTTAATTCAATACAATATTTTATAAATTACATTGTTCTATGACTCAACATTATTCAACCAAGTTCAGCTCTAGACTGAAAAAATTATTTTTACAATTTTGTTTTTCAAACCAAAATCAAGCTACTCGATTACAATCCTTTTTCTTGACACTTCCCAAGTGCATAGGCAGTGTATCAATGCACAGTATTTCCATTTATATTTTCGCCTGAAGTATCCCTACAATACTCCCCCACCAGTGAACAAAGTGAATGATATATCCAAGAAAAAACTAATACTGAATTGGTATCCTTGTCGATCGACCAGCTTGTGATACGTAAGGTAAAAACGTAACTCGTCGAACTTCACGTGGTTTAGGGGTTGTCTTTGTTGGTTGTGGAGGTGTTCTTACTTTTTTGTCTGACAGAGTTGCAGTCCCGGAATGTGATTCATCCAACGAAGACGAATAACAAGGTTTTAACCTGCTTATTGAAATATTAACCGGTTTTCCCTTAATAATTAGCGCGTAAAAGTGTTGACTTCTTTTTAGAATTTTAAAAGGTCCATCATAAGGTGGACGCAGTGGTGGACGAACTGAATCAATTCTTACAAAAGCATGAGTACAGGATTCGAGATGTTTAAAAATGAAAGGTTTTTTAGATGAAGGATGATGTGAGGCATCGATGGGACGGATATTAGACATGGTTTTAGTAAGTTCTAAGGCGAAATCAGATTGATCTAACTTTCTAGGATTTTCTTGCAGAAAATCACTAGGAAGTCGAAGGTTTTCTCCATAAAGTAGTTGAGCAGGAGATGCCTGGAACTCTCCTCTGACCAATGCGCGAAGTCCAAGGAGTACAATGGGCAGTGATTTAGTCCATGATTCATTATTATGTGTCATAATTGAAGCTTTTAAGCTTCGATGCCATCTTTCAAGGAAACCGTTAGACTGAGGATGATATGCGGTCGTGCGATTGCGTCTGAATCCCAAAAGTTGTCCTAATTCTGTAAAAAGTGCTGATTCAAATTGTCTACCTTGATCAGTAATAATAGTTTGTGGGACTCCAAAACGTGCAATCCAGCCAATCAACAGAGCATTTGCACAGCTTTTTGCCGAAATATCCACTAAAGGAATAGCTTCCGGCCATCGAGAGAAACGATCAATGAGTGTGAGGCAATAAGTAAATCCTTGAGATGAGGTAAGCGGGCCGACTATGTCAAGATGAGTCACCTTGAATCTTTTCGAAACTTTTGGAAAAGTGCTTGATTCTCTAGATACGTGCCTAGTTATTTTACACTTTTGACAAGCAATACATTCTCTGGCCCAAGTGGCAATGTCTTTATTCATAGAGGGCCAGAAAAATTTTTTAACTATGAGTTTGCACGAAGCTTGAATACCAGGGTGTGAAATATCATGAGTTTTATTGAAAACCTGTTTCCGAAATTGTGTTAATTATCGTGGTATTATGATCTCCGGTTGCCCTTGCGGTACTTCTTCTAATCAATTTGAACAGTGCAGACCACAACATCTCGGTGGAAAACCTCTCACTGATAAGCAACGTGGGAGATAGTAGAAAGCTAGATGTAGCGGAAAGTTTGGAGATATTCAAGGCTCCACGGGAGTGTCTCCTTAACAGGGATTTGGGAAACGGATATTCCCCACTGTTCAAATTGATTAGAAGAAGTACCGCAAGGGCAACCGGAGATCATAATACCACGATAATTAACATCTCACCAACGAGCCAGGAAAGAAGGATTAACGAAACAGTTAATGAGGCTGCTAATGAGGATTTAATTAGCGCACCACCTACCGACGATGGGGGAAATACCCAGACGGAAAGAAAACGCTTAAGGAGACTTAAAAGTTTATCTACAAATAGGACGATTAGGGACTATTTTCCTCAGTCGAAGAAACATCGCTGAAGAAGGCTATAAGTGATAGCCGAAATACTGGTATACGGATTTTGAAAAATAAATTGGTAGAAATAAAGGAAACGAGTTCGACTTTTCATTTTATTGTTTTTCTTTATGTAATACTTGCACGGCTGTACACAACGTTTTGCCTTATCATAAAAGTTTTCATGATACCAACACGAGTCTGGATGCTTAACAGTTGAACGTGTTGGTGACCGATTTTGAGATTTTGAACGCGATCTCGATCTCCAACGTCCCGAACTTTGGGGTTGCTGTTGCTGCCTCTGGATAATACCTGATAAAGCAGTTATTTGGGCTTCAATTTTCTCCAACCGAGATGACGAAATTGATGCCTCAAAAACAGTTGGTTGCACTACTATTTCAGCAATTTTGTCTGCCGATTCTGCCAATTGCTCGACTGAATTTCCCGGAGTGCAAGCCAAAATCGCTAGAGTTTGCTCGGGAAGCTGCTGCAACCACATTGTTCGCAAGAGTTGTTCACCTACATTATCACCACCCAATTGCTTCATATCTCGAAGCAATTGAGAGGGTTTTTTGTCTCCTAGCGTCATACCTTTTAACAAGTGACTCAATTTGCTAGAGGCACTTGCCGAAAGTCTATTTATGAGGGCTTCTTTAAGCTTCTCATAAGGATGTGCTGAGTGAGGCGTTTTTATTAAGTCCCTAACCACGCGAAGTCCATTTGTACCTAAAGCAGCTAGTGTATAAAAATATCTCGTTGACGAGACTCTAATGCCGGCTAAATTGAATTGCCCCTCGAGCTGGTCGAACCAAAGGTCCGGATCTTCAGCCCAAAATGGAGGAGGCTTGATGGCAGCCGCGTTAATTTGATTATTAAAAGAAGACACTTGGGACAAATGATTTGCCGTTCGAGTCGATGGTTCTAACTCCTCGTTAATCGACATGTTAAATGGCTAATGGAGGTTAACTTCAAGTGAATTGATAATTCGTGAATTGGACCGTTATGTACCGAAAATTGTAACAATGTTGATGATAATAATTTCACCAACTCTCTTTCCTAGCACTTGAGAAGTTTATAACTGTTCACGAATTATGTAATTGGTAATGATATTACACATAATACAGTATTAAATATTTCAACTTATTTCGACTATAATGTTGTTTACGTTAATTACTGACTTGCCTTATTTTCACTAATGTTGAAATATTCGAATTCCTTTAGTTTCTCGTTATTTCTTGTTAGTCCATCATTCGCGGCTCGTGACTCTTGTTTCCTATCTTGCTATTCGAATTCCTTTAATTCTTCAATATTCCAGCCAATTCAAAATTCAGCTTTAATAAGCCCCAACCAATTGCGTTTCAATCGATTTAAGGCTCGAATTCAAATCCGATCAGGCACTTTTTTCGCGAGAAACAACTAGAACTTGGTCGCAGATGGTCGGCCCTAACGCCAGTATTATGTCGCCATATGCAATTTGTAGTGTTTTTTTAACTTCACGTCGTTACTGCTACTGCTGCCAGTTAGTCATCACTCGAGCGAAGTGGTTTCTTCTAACGAATCTTCTGGGTATTTCCTCCTCTCCTACGTTCCGTTGCTCGGAACCTGCTATGTGAGCAGGCGGAGTAGAAAACGTGAGACCGATCGTCTCAGAAGGTTGCTAGCTAACTCACGGGGTCACCAATTTAGCAGTAATATTAAGTAATTAGTATTCAGTGAATAGTTTACTTCAATGATATTCTTGAAACGAAGTTAACTTTTATTTAATTCAATACAATATTTTATAAATTACATTGTTCTATCACTCAACATTATTCAACCAAGTTCAGCTCTAGACTGAAAAAATTATTTTTACAATTTTGTTTTTCAAACCAAAATCAAGCTACTCGATTACAATCCTTTTTCTTGACACTTCCCAAGTGCATAGGCAGTGCATCAATGCAAAGTATTTCCATTTATCTTTTCGCCTGAAGTATCCCTACAAGGGAAAGGAAATATTATAATCAGGCCATTTCAGTATTTTGGTACGGTTAGAAGTAACATTGGACGCACCGCTAAAGAGGCGGTCACGTAAAGATGTAGGAGGCAGAGGGTCAGTATCTTTGAGAAAAGGAGTTTTAGGAGAAGATAGAAAGTAAGATTTGTGCGTGAATGGGATATCGTAGATAAGGACATTTGGATATATACATTTTTTCTTTACAATATTATTTTTTGGCTTACTGCTAATTTTGTTGCTGACTTTTTTCCAAGGGCTGAACGTGATTCTTTTCCAATCGAACCTGCCGCTATTTCCATTGAGATCATTAAAGAGACAGGCATATTTGGTTGGTATAAAAACCTTGTACCGGTTAGGTGATCTACATTTCTGCTGGGGTAGTTGTTCGAGATTGTAATCGGTAATGCAGAAATACGCTTCAAGAAGGCTTCCTACCCATCCATCATCAGCATTGTGAGGAACTTTATTTACGTAGAAAGCCATTCGATTTATTTTAATGGACAGTTTGGAGCATGCTTTCTCAATACGATTGTGAGTGTAAGCTGTCTTAAGTTTTTGAAGGCAAGTGGCCCAGTCGTGCTTGGATCAAAAGGTACCGAATTTGTAGATCGTTGCAGCTTCGGGGTCTAAGGGAAAACGTAAACTCGAGCATGGAGCTGGTGGTTCAGTGCTGTTTATCAACTCTTTTATAGGTGAAAAAGCTTTGTCCTGCGAGTATATCATCTTACAGATTGTTGAGATGCTTGATGAACTGTTATGATTTACCATTAATAGTTCCTGCTGCAGTGACTGCTTGTTTAACGCAGGATATTTGATATTATCATCGATCAGGGTCTGCTGGGTGCCCCTCAAACTTTCGAGTTGGCCGCTCAATTCTCCAAACTTTAATTGTTGTGCAGAGAACGCATCAGTTATCGAATCAATAAGTGGTTTTATCATACTCGTCAGTTTTAACTCTACATTTTCTAGTATATCGGTGCTGCTAGCTTGAGAAATGTTACTTGATTTTGTGGAAGATAAGAATTGTGCAGCAATGGATTCCATTTTATCCGCTAATTTATCAATTTTCTCGTCCAACGTGTTGAAAGACTTTAATACGTTTATGTTTTTGTTGTTGTGGTTGGGGGTGGAAAGAGCTGACGTAAAACCATCGAAATGCTGTGTTAGTTGGGTAAGAATTTCCTCATTTGTTCTTGTCTGGGCTAGTTGTTTGTTGTTGTTTTCAGTGGTCTATTACGTTATCTAAAACCGTTGGCAACGTCAGGTGTAAAAGCTATAAAACGACAAGCGGTCAAGACCGGTAAGGCTATTATACAGGAGGTTGGGAATAAGCCTCTTAAAGAACTCTTAAGAGAACACGGACAAAGTGCTGCGCAGGAGTTAGCTCAGAAAGGTATAAACAAACTTTTTGATAAGATGGGTGGTGCAGGTAATCGAATGGCTATAAAAAGAGCTAACCCGTTCACAACAATGCAATTCAAGTCTTCTCCTAAGCAGCGTAAAGAGGGTAGATTGAGAAAAAAAACCCGTAAAAAATGCATCGAAAGATCAAAGGGATGAAATGTAATCGAAAAGTTACTAACAAACGTAACTTGGACATTTTTGATAGGTAATTAACATGTCGTCCTACAAAGAATGCATGAAACCCGAATTAGATATTTTCTTCACATCACCGATTCAAAGCAACATTTTAAAACCCGAAGAAGTTGCATACATGCTGGTAGCTTCATTGGATAACTCATCTGTACTGGAATGCATCTCTCTCAGCCATGGCGATACGTATCGTGATTTATGCAGCATACATCTACGTCTCAAGGTACAGATGGTTAAAATAAAGGATGGTAAAGAGGAGCTATTCACAGGGACTGAAACAATTAAAGGTGCTGATGGTAAAGAAGGCGAAGTCAACCCAATTCGCGTCGCAAATAATTTGATGCATTCGCTTTTTAGACAATGTACAGTTCAATTAAATGAGGAGAATAGAGCTCAAACAACAACTGCCAGTACACGGCATACATTGAAAATCGATTGAATCACGGGAAATATGCAGCAACAACTCATCTCGAATCGGTTGGATGGTATTTTGATCAGAATGAAATGGAAATGATCGAAGGCGATGGACCAAAGGCTGAGAATAAAGGCTATCTTAGTAGATCAGCGCTATTATAGTAGAGAAAAGTAATGCGGTCGACTTAATGGGCAAAATCCATAGCGACATATTTAATCAAGAAAAACTATTGATTCATGCAGTGAGGTAGTAGAAGAGGAGTTGACATCGACGGTATAGCTTTCCACCATTAGCCCCTTTGATCCTCTCACGCACAAAGCATGTTAAAGCTGTCTTTCCGCCATTTCTCGCTAAATGTGAAATTGGAGGGGAACTGCTTGGATTTGACCAGTTTTGACATTTAGCGGACAAAAAGTTACTCCCATCCTCTTCAGTGTAAATCTTATGGGCATGTCCACTCCATTTCTACTACCTCACTGGATTCATGGTGTGAATTAGCGTGTTTTATTCAAACAGAATAACATTACGAGATTTAATTTAGCCGTTAATGGCGTACAAGTACAAAATCAACCTGTAGAAGTCGATTCTTCAAAAGAAAAACTGCTGAGCACCCGGGGATTTTAGAGCCTTTTCAAGGGTACTGGTATCAATCATTTCGATAAAGATCGTCAAACAATGGTTGCTTTTTGCTGGCATTCGACTTGACAGCAGATAGTTCATACGAATCAATTCGTAGTAGTTTATTGAATTAAGGTGTGGTGAGAATTGAGGGAAGATCCAAAGAGGCATTAAAGAATAGTGTGATATGCTATGTATAGGCAGAGGACGATACGAATATTGAAATCGAAATAAATCGAAATGTTTACTCGAGCCTATGAAAAAGTATATTAAAAGGTTCAACACTTCTCCTGCATTTATTTATTTATATGTACACTAGTTGGACATAACAGCAGTACCATGAACCATTGTCTGATAAATACCGAGTATTTTTCAGTAGGACACTTCACTTTTAAAAAAAAATTGCATTTGCCGGCTTTATTTTTCCAGATACAATGTATACAAAAGAGATCGTTTTCAAATATTCTACATCAGCAGCTAGCAACACAGATCATACTGGTGTGTCTGGAAACCTTGAACCTAAGCGTCCGAATGAGGATCTTATAAAAACCCTCGTAAAGTTTTAAACTATTTTCGCACATGTAGACCCAGCAAAGGAATTTCTCCAGAGCTACGTCACGCCTCGTACTAGGATTATTAACCTTGAAGCAATCACCAAAGAACAGGAATGAACACGATCGAACTTGGTAATTCATCAAAGCGAATTCATGTTACTAAGAGAATTTTCAAGAGAATTTTTTTCTGCGCGATCGTTTACCCAATAAAATTAAGAAATTGTGTTATTGCGAATACAGATCTGGCTCATAAAAGTGGAACGCATTAGGTGGCCTTTTACCTTCCTTGAAAATAAAATCTTTCCACTTCACACTGTTTTTCGTAGAGATCGGAATCGATCTGCGTGTAATATTTCATTAGGAGGTG
>OX376372.1:145008384-145136671 GCA_947369275.1 Nemotelus nigrinus
AAATTTTCAGAATACATTGGTGTATATGCAGAATAGTGCCAAATTTCACAAAAAATTAATAATCTTTAACCCTTTGGTGCCGGCTGCCATTTTAGTGATATTTTAAATATACCTATTTTTCTGTCAACAAATAGCTTTTACAAAAATAAAGTTTATGTAGTAAATTCTGAACGTGCTTTAAATGTGAATATGATAATGTTTTTGAAGTTTTTAATCCTATGTGTGCGCTAGGCGCCTTAAATGAGATAGGGACAATTTTAAAATTTTTGAATTGTGATAACTTTTGATTTGATTATTAGATCATGATGAAACTTACAACACATATAAATGTTGTTAAATTTTACACTTGCGTGGTTTTTCATGAACGTGCTGGCCACCCTGTAGCTGCGGCAGGCACTGAAAGTGAAAACATTCAAACCATCGAATCTCCTAAAATATGTCCGTTTCTCAAAATGAAAATCAACTTGTATACAAATCTTATTTTTAGTCTTAACAGTCAAGGGAAAACTTTGGAATTTTCATGTCGGACAAGAACGGTAACCATTTCGCAATTTACCTATATTTTTAGCATCAAAAACTTCTGTTCACGGGAACTCACGAACCAATAATCAGATGCAGTTGAAATTTACAGAATATATTGAAATTAAGTAGGACCAGGTCTGATAGAAGCGATTTTGAATTGTGGGCAACCCTGTGCCAGTGGTGCCATCTTGAAAATTTACAAAGAAAAAAAAATGGTTTTTGCCCTAAGAATTCTGATTCAGTTACCAGATATTCATGAAATTTACATGAAACCTTACTTTAAGCCGTGTTTGATAGAAATTTGGTTGAAAAATTCTATTGGTGCTGCCAACTATGGTAATTTTGGTGTCTTTGGCTTTGAAAATTCGCTCAGGAAAATAATGCTTTTTGCCCTATAACTTCCAGTGCAGTCATGAAATCAATACGAATTTCATATATTTAATGAAACCTATTATAGGCATTATTCAGGTTAACTTTGGTTGAAAAGCCACGATATTGTTGCCAGCTATTGTTGGTTTTGTGTTTATTTCCAATATCTTTCTTAAGCGATTTAATCGCAAAATTTTCAAAAAGTAATGATATTGTAGTGACAATATTCAGCAAATATTAAGTTTTCGATTATTTGAAAAATGCCGCGGCTGGTAACCCAAAATTTCTTTATACTCCTATAACTTCGAACGCAGTCATCAGATCGAAACGAAATTCGCAGGGTAAGTTAATTTCAACGTGATGCAGATGTGATACTGGCAAAAGGTTGCCAGCACGAGTCTGTAGTGCTATTTTTGGATCAATAAATGTTTACAGTTAGTATTCATACCGGAAACATTTACAATGAAAATAAATAACCAATGTTTCAATTCCCAAAGTTCTGCAAAATTTTCGGGTCGCAGCCCCAAACACCCGCTTCAGTTACAGTGCTGCAGGCACTTAACATTTTCTTCAGTGATGTTATATGAGATGCTGCTTTCAAAATGTTGTGAATTAAGCAACTGATAACGTATATAGTTAGCAAGTGTTTTGCTCTCATAAACGTTGAAATTCTTGCTAGTGGCAATATCTGAAACCTTTTCACCATATGAGTTATAATGCATTCTTGAGACCAAAGTAAAACGTGGTGTTTGAAACATTTTGGCTGTAATGAGCAGCTCGTGTGGAAGAATATGAACAAAATCTGCACGATTCTTCTACTGTTCTACGAACATTAGTGTTTCTAGCGGTTCAGGTGCGCTAGAGTTCTTTTCTTTGTAATTTTTCAAGATGCCACCACTGGCACAGGGTCTCCCACAATTCAAAATCGCTTCAATCAAGCCTGGTCCTACTTAAGTCCAATGCATTCTATAAATTTCAGTTGTATCTGATTATTGGTTCGTGAGTTCCCGTGAACAGAAATTTTTGATGCTAAAAATATAGGTTAACTGGGAAAGGATTACCGTTCTTGTCCGACATGAAAGTTGCAAAGTTTTACTTTGAACGTGTAAATAAAGCATAAGATTTGTATACAGATTGGTTTTATTGTAAGAAACGGACATTTTTTGAGGATATTCGATGGTTTGAATATTTTCCCTTCCATATTTATATTTTTCAAATTTAAGACACCAAAATTATCATAGCTGGCAGCTCCAACCGAGTTTTTTGACCAAATTTCTACCAAACGTGGTTTAAAGTAAGCTACTGGGTGAATTTCGTCAAAATCGAACAATTCAATCAGAATTTATAGGGCTAAAAGCAGTTATCTTTTTTAGTGATTTTTCAAGGTGGCACCACTGGCACAGAATCGCCCGGATTTAAAAATCACTTCTATCAAACCTGTTTAAGACCAATGCATTCTGCAAATTTCAATTAATTCTGCTCATGGGATCGTGAGTTTCCGTGAACATAAGTTTTTGATGCTAAAAATATAGGTAAATTGGGCAAGGGTTACCACAATTTGTTTTTGGCTATGTTAACAAAGCACAAGACTTACATATGAGCGGCTTTTTTTAAAAAAAAGCGGCATTTTTTCAAGAGAGACGATGATTTAAAGGTTTTCACTTTCAGTGCCTGCGCTAGCTACAGGGTTGCCAGCTAACAACTAATTAATACCAATATGTCCTGAAAATTTCGTAATGATTGAATAGCTCTGTCAAAAGTTATCGCAATTTAAAAATTTTCAATTTTTCCCGTTCTTTTTTAAGGCACCCAGCGCACATATGGGGTTAAAAAATTCCAAAACATTAGCCAATTCACATGTAAAACACGTTCGAAATTCATTTTGTCAACTTTTTTTTTGCAAAAATTATTTGTGTACGGAATAATATGTATATTAAAAATATCACTAAAATGGCCGCCGGCACCAAAGTGCTAAAGATTATTAACTTTTTGTGAGACCTGGCACAATTCTGCATATACATCAATGTGTCCTGAAAATTTCAGTTCAATCAGATGGCGCGTTCCTGAGATTTTTTCACTAAAATTTTTTGATGATATATATATATATATATATATATATATATATATATATATATATATATATATATATATATATATATATATATATATATATATATATATATATATATATATATATATATATATATATAGAAATATATATATAGATATATGAATTTTTGAATATATAGAAATATATATATATAGAAATATGAATTTTTGGCCAAAGAGATTTTAATACTAATGTTCTTCTTCGAACATTAGTAATAAAAGTGTAACGTTTGGTGAAAATTCAGTGTCATTTTTAGAAAGTGAGAGTGAAATTAGTGCAAGTGATTTAAATAAAATAAAATATGAAGAAATTCATTCGATGGAGCCTCAGGACAAAATAGACATAAATATGCACAATTTGAACGATGAAGAACAAAGAGAATTGGGTAAATTAATTCGAGATAATAGAGGAATATTCTATCTGGAAGGAGATAGTATCTCTGCAACGAATCAAATAGAACACGCAATAAAGAAAACAACAGAAGATCCAATATACTCTAAGATGTATCGCAATCCACAAATTCACGATAAAAAGATAGAAAGGTAAATATATTGCTGTGTACGAATTGAATTGTCACACTGACAAATGTCAAAATAGCTCCTACATATCGAAAACCGCGACATCTACTCTAAGCGGACAATACGCACACTAGCTAATTAATTTTTATATTTTCAAATTCAAAAATCAGTCCATACACCGATCGATTCAGCAAAATGTATCATATATATAGGGAAACAGAATACAGAATAAAGTACAGTCTATCTCAGTTAGCCAAAGCTTTTAGGCGACCAGTAGATTGTTTTAAGCGATAATACTTGCATTTTTAATATTATTAAAGTCGGACAGTTTGGAACGATTGCTACGCGGCGGTTAAATTCGCCACGCATGAGTGACAACTGTTTCGATCAACAAAGTATGATTTTCTTGATTTTTTTCTAAAAGACTTAAGTATTGATCTCTCGACAAAAACTTTATTTGCGGTCAGCGTTCTAAATCCGTGAACGTAAACTGACATAACCGTAAAATTGATAAAGAAATTGTAATAACAACATTTCATGGCGACCTTGCCTCCATCGAAGACAATTATCCCAAAAGAAGGTGGACCTCAGCCGAGGGTACATCCTGCGATACTAGAAGCCCGCAAACTGGACGCAGCAAGAACGACCATCCCAAAAATACCGACGAAGAAGAAGAAGCGCAGCGGCAAACAAGTCTTCCTCACACCGGGACTCGATTAGCAATTTTCTCTGCAATTTCCGATTGCAACGACTGTCAAATTTATGGTATGCCATCAGTGTGTGGGGAATTTCATGGCATGCAATATCATTTCGAAAATGCCTCTGAGCGGGAAGGACGTACGCTGTATCTGAGCGTCAAATGCTCTTAAGGAGTTATTTGAAATGCAAATTCGATTTTTTCGCAATTTCCCACCATTTCATTGCTCAACGACATCTAAAAATCCCTTTAAATTCAAAATACCTACATCTTCTTATAAGATATAAAGCATTCCCATGGTTCAGCGCCATTTTGAAACCAAGAACTGTCAAAATATTGCAAGGCAGATTGCCGAGCAAATTGCATACCATATTGCCTACCATTTATGGCAGACCATAAAATATTGCATACCATAGGCTGCCTCCACTGGCAATTTCAAATTTCATGCAATGGGAAATTGCTAGTGGAGGCAGCCTGTCAGAAGAAAAATTGCATCGCTAAGACGAGTTGCGACCGATGAAACTAACCCTCCACCATGGGACGTGCAGCAACAGATCTACGATTATATCGAACAGCTGCGAACACAGTTGAGAAATAAAAACGATAAAAAAATAGACTCAAATTAGAATGTATTTTCAAATGAATGAATTATGTATTTTCAAATGTATTTTCAAATACAAAAGCAAATGCAAACGAATTAAAACAACACAATTTAAAAACACAAACGACATTTCTATTGCACAAACTTTCTTCTTTCTTTTTTGACAAGTTTTACTTTGTCTCTACGAGTATATCGAACAGCTGCGAACACAAGTGAAAAATAAAAACAACAAACAAATAGCCGTGAATTAGAATGTATTTTCGAAATTAGAATGAATTATGTATTTACAAAATGTATTCTCAAATGCAAAAGCAAATTTAAACGAATTAAAACAATACAATTTAAAAACGAAAACACAAACAACATTTCTATTGCACAAACTTTTTGACACAATATAAGAAATCCTAAGTTCTTTCTATTTTGACAAGTTTTACTTTGTCCCACTCAGCGTCACAAACGACATCTAGTATTTGATATTGAAATGAAAAATTCAAATTCAAATTCTCAATTGCTAGTTAGTTTTCATATGGTCCATGGTAAATCATCATAAATGGAACAAAACATTACTATAGTTTCAAAAATAATAGCTAACCTAAAAAAAACACCAAACAGAACTTATAAGCGAGATTATATCCAAGAAAAATTAGAAACATTAGAGGAAATTCAAGAAGAAGCACTTAAAATAGAAAGTAGTCAGGAATTGTTAGAAATATTACAACAAAAATACAAAGAAGCAAAGGAACTATTGCTAGAAAAACTAAAAGATTCGATAGACAACAAAATGAGCAACTTTAATATCGAGTTAGCATTAAAATCAATACCAGTCTTTAATGGAAACCCCAAAGAACTGGAAACGTTCCTAACAATAACAAGTCTACTAAATCAAAGTCTTAACGAAGACGGAAAAAACAATCTATTAAATTTTACTAAAAATGTAAAACTAGGAACAGTAGTTAGAACACAACTCATAACATTAGACATTAAAACTTATGAAGAATTAGAAAATAGCCTCAGGAATAGATACAAAAGCAAAAAAAGCCCGCAGCACATTCATACCCAATTAGCACAGTTAAGTCAACGCGGAACAGTTGAAAAATTTGGTGAAAAACTGTCCGAGCTCATTAACGAATTAAGTGAAATTCAAATTAACAGCTTGGGTCAAAATCCGTCTCAAGCAGAGAAAAGTGCAATACAGAAGTCAAACGACTCGTATGCACTAACTATTTTCAAGAATGGGTTAAGCGAAACCCTTAAACCTACTATTTTTGCGGCACAGCCAAAAACGTTCGTAGAAGCTATTCAGATAGCAACTGAATTCGAATCAAGCAATAATGTTACAGAAAACATTATGTACGTAAATCAAAGAAATAATATAAGTCGGCAACTGAATTAAAATAATAGAAATAAACCGAATAATTATAACACATATAGGAATAATAATTATAGACAAAACCATATTAATAGTAACAGAAATAACAACAGGAATAACAGCAGTAATTTCAACACAAGAAATAATGTAACAAACCAGAACAGCAATTATAGAAACAACTTTAGAAATAGTTACAATCCCAGATATGAGGAAGTAAACCATAGAAATAATAACAGCAGATATCATGAAGTAAATCGAAATACATATCAGAACCCTAACACAAGTAATAGGAACAACAGAGGAACAAACAGAAACTATGAAAGTAACAGACAAAACAGAATAAATATAATACAGGGAAACTCAATAGGCCCGGAGGCCAGCAGCAACGAAGAATAAAAGTTGACCCCGGGATACAAGAAGAAAAAATATACCTACTAAACACACAATTAAAAAATTACGTTACGCTATATTGCGAGAAATCAAGGAAAAATTTGAAGCTATTGATAGAAACAGGAGCCGATATATCAATATGCAAAATAAGTGCAATTTCAGAGGATGAGAAAATAGAAGCGGATAAACGATGCAAATTCTCTGGCATAACAAACCAGGAAATATTTTCAATAGGCACTGCTAATCTAGACTTGAACATTGGTGAAAAACGTATACGTTACCCCTTCCAAATAGTAGAACCTGATTTCCCCATCCTTACAGACGGAATACTAGGAAGAGATTTCTTTGTACAAAAACTAGCAAAAATTGATTATGAAACTTATACGATAACGATTAATGTCGACAGTGAAGAGTATACTATGCCGATCAGTACAAATTGCGAAATACACAAGTTAACAATACCCGCAAGGTGCGAATACATTTGTCCAGTCGACTTTACCATCAAAGAAGACAGCATAGTAATTAACAAAGAAATAACACCAGGAGTCTACATAGGCAGCACAATAATACCAGCAGAAGGCATCAAACATATAAAGCTACTGAACACGAACGAAGAAGACATGATAATTCAAAAATTTAAAGTAGAAACAGAACCATTAACTAAATATCAAATAAATAAAAATAATGTTTCAGTAAATAAAAACAACAAAAGAAAGCAAAGATTTCAAGAATTATTGACACACATTAAACTGCAACACTTGAACCAAAAAGACCAAGAATCAATATTAGAAATTATCCAAAATTATCAACATATTTTTCACCTAGAACACGATAGTCTTACATCAAATAACTTTTACAAACAAAATATACAAGTCACGGATAGCATACCAACATATATCAAGAACTATAGACTGCCCCATACACATATTGATGAAATAGATCGACAAGTAAACCAATTGCTAGAGGACAACATTATCGAAAACTCTACCAGTCCATATAACTCACCACTACTTTTAACACCAAAGAAAAGTGAGTCAGGCCCAACAAAATGGAGACTAGTTGTAGATTTTAGAGCACTCAACAAAAAAATTGTTAATGACAAGTTTCCACTCACAAGGCTAGAAGATGTTTTAGACAGACTAGGAAGAGCGAAATACTTCTCCACCCTGGACATGACAAGTTCCTTTCACCAAATCGAACTGACAGAGGAATCAAGACCATTAACAGCCTTTTCAACAAACAAAGGGCATTATCAGTTCAAACGATTACCTTTCGGTCTAACAATTTCATCAAACAGCTTCCAACGCATGCTAACAGTAGCCTTAAGTGGATAAGATTCAGCAGCATTCTTATATGTCGATGACATAATCGTCTTTGGTTGCAGCCTCGCACATCATAATACAAATTTAATGAAAATATTTGATAGGCTAGAAAAGTACAACCTAAAACTAAACCCTGAGAAATGCAATTTTTTGAGAAGTGAAGTAGTGTACTTGGGACATTTAATAACAAAAGATGGAGTCCGAACAGACCCTGCAAAATTTAAAACAATTAAAAACTATCCGATACCTACAAACGCAGACGAAGTCCGAAGATTCGTCGCATTTGCTAATTATTATCGACGATTTATACCAGACTTCGCCAAAACAACAAAATGCCTAAACGATTTACTGAAAAAGAATACGAAGTTCTTATGGACAGAAAAATGTCAATCAACATTTGAAGTACTGAAGCATAAACTAATGAATGCACCAATATTACAATACCCAGATTTCAATAAGCCATTTATTGTCACAACCGATGCATCAGACTATGCATTAGGTGCAGTACTCTCACAAGGCGAAATAGGACATGACTTACCCATTTCTTACGCAAGTAGAACCCTAGTAAAACATGAATTAAACAAACCGATAATCGAAAAGGAACTATTGGCAATCCACTGGGCGATAAATTTCTTTAGACCCTATTTATTCGGAAATAAATTTACAGTCGTTACAGACCACAGGCCACTTATATCACTATTTACACATAGAAACCCATCATCAAAGATGACACGCATAAGACTAGATTTATGCGATTATAATTTCGATATAATATATCGAAAAGGCAAGATGAACGTCAATGCAGATGCATTGTCACGCATCAAATTAAATTCAGACACGTTAAAAGATATGATACCAAAGCAGAGAAACATTACTGAAGAAAAGAAAGTATTACCACTTACAAGAAACATGGTAAAAAATTTAGAAAACACTGAAAAAGCGCAAACAAGAAGAATAGTCAAACCAAAATATAACCCAATGGACAACGAAATCTATATATGGGACAGCGATTCCCCAGCTGATATAAAAAATTTAAAGAAATTAAAATTCGAAATGGGAAAAATTCGAAAAATTATATTTGAACATAATCAGATCCTAGTTAGATGCAGCGATAATCCATCCGAATTAGTTTCGACATTGGAGAAACTGACATCACAAGCAACTAGAAAAAATGTAACGAAAGTATACATAGAAGAAAATGATGAAATATATAAAAAGATAAATAAGGAAGAATTTAAAAACCAATTTAATCAACTACAGAAGAGTATTCTAACAAACAATAAAGAACCCCTAAGAATAATAATATACAAACCACCAAAACGAATAACCGATAAAATAATACAATTCAAACTAATAAACAACTACCATACAACACCGATAGGAGGACACTTAGGTGTCAGAAAAACATTACTAAAACTAAAGCAAAAATATATATGGAAAGACATGAATAAGATGACAAAGACATTTATTAAAAACTGTGAAACTTGTGCGAAAAATAAACAAACACAACATATAAAAGAGAAACAAACAATAACAGACACACCAAAGAACACATTCGAAACAATTGCTATAGACACAGTAGGACCATTAAGAATATCCAACGGTTATCGATACATTCTCACAATGCAATGCGAATTGTCAAAATACGTTATTGCACACCCAATTGAAACAAAAGATGCTAAAACTATCGCCAAAACACTAGTAGAACAACTAATATTAAAGCATGGTATTTTCAAAATTTTAAAATCAGATAATGGAACTGAATTCGCCAATGAGCTAATGGGAAACATTTGCAATTTATTAAAAATTCAACAAATTTTCTCAGCACCATATCATCATGAAACACTCGGCTCAGTGGAACGTAACCACAGAGTATTAAATGAATATTTGCTTAATTTTGCTAATGATTATGAATGGGACAAATGGATACCGTATTACACTTTCGCGTACAATACGAGTCCACATATTGATACAGAATATTCTCCATACGAATTAGTATATGGCAGATTACCCCAATTGCCCGACGACATTATAGAAAAAAATGAACCGATTAACAATATAGACAATTTCGTTAATGAACTAAAAATTAGACTTAGAAATAGCATTAGTTTAGCTCAAAACATAATTGAGAAAGTGAAAAAGGAGAGAAAAAATAGATTAGATAGTAACACAAACCCAGCAACATTCAAAGTAGGAGATCTAGTTTTAGTCAGAAATATTAATAGAAAAGTTGCAGAACACATATCACGGACCATACGAAATAATAGAAAGAGATAATGTAAATACTTATATATTAGTAAACGGAAAATGTAAAAAATATCACAATAACCTATTAAATTTATATACACCACTAATTTGAAAAAGTGATAAACACATTTGAACGTGTACAGTATTAATGTAAAACAAGAATCAAAAAACAAAAATATGCAAAACAAAATGCATATAGTTATTACAAGACTAGAATTATATTCAAAAAAAAAAAAAAAATATAAACATATGTATCGAAGTTACATTTAAGTAAGCAAAATCAAATAAAACAAAAAAAAAAATAAAAAATTTTTATAAGAATATATATTTAAGCAACAACATGAACTTATGAATCAGGATAATTGTAAAAAACTGTAAAGGTGTATGGATTCAAAACAAAAAAAAATTTTCATTTACTACTGAAAAGAAAATTTTTTTTCCCCAAAGGGAGAGGGTGTTGTGTACGAATTGAATTGTCACACTGACAAATGTCAAAATAGCTCCTACATATCAACAACCGCGACATCTACTCTAAGCGGACAATACGCACACTAGCTAATTAATTTTTATATTTTCAAATTCAAAAATCAGTCCATACACCGATCGATTCAGCAAAATGTATCATATATATAGGGAAACAGAATACAGAATAAAGTACAGTCTATCTCAGTTAGCCAAAGCTTTTAGGCGACCAGTAGATTGTTTTAAGCGATAATACTTGCATTTTTAATATTATTAAAGTCGGACAGTTTGGAACGATTGCTACGCGGCGGTTAAATTCGCCACGCATGAGTGACAACTGTTTCGATCAACAAAGTATGATTTTCTTGATATTTTTCTAAAAGACTTAAGTATTGATCTCTCGGCAAAAACTTTATTTGCGGTCAGCGTTCTAAATCCGTGAACGTAAACTGACATAACCGTAAAATTGATAAAGAAATTGTAATAACAACATTTCAATATGAAATGCTGGAACAAGGTATCATCAGGGAAAGTAATTCGCCGTATAACTCACCAGTATAATTGTTGCTAAAAAACTAGATAATTCAGGACAAAAGATATGGAGATTGGCTATAGACTACAGGAAACTAAATGCAGTTACTGTAGATGATAAATTTCCAATACCAAATATAAATGGAACATTAGAAAAACTAGGACGAGCACAATACTTTACAACATTGGACCTAGCGAAAGGATTTCATCAAATCCGAATGAAGGAAGCAGATATTAAGAAAACAGCATTTTCAACAGCAACTGGATACTATGAATATACAAGAATGCCCTTTGGACTCAAGAACGCACCCGCCACTTTTCAGCGTTTAATTACAAACAAAAGATTATAAAGATTTTATCGGTAAAGTGTGTTTAGTTTACTTCGATGATTTTTACTTCTTTATATATATATATATATATATATATATATATATATATATATATATATATATATATATATATATATATATATATATATATATATATATATATATATATATATATATATATATATATATATATATATATATATATATATATATATATATATATATATATATATATATATATATATATATCAGGGGCGGCTAGTGACATTTTGAAACAAAGTCAAAAAACATTATATTCATATCATATCGAATGCATATTTTAGGATTTTAGTGTGAGGTCATAAAATACTACGCAAACTACGCTGTAAAAACATTTTATTTGAAAGCAAAGTTTATTTTGCTCTCTTTTGGCAAAATGTTGAACGACATTATCATATAGCTGCGTTAATCCTCCAATTTCTTGAAAAATTTTTTTTCAAAACTTAGCAGCGATAACTCCGATAATCGTGTTGACTCATGATATTTCGAGAACTAGAAATGACATCTCTATAATTACTGAAGTGGCCAGAATGGGTAAATTTTTTTTTAACTTATCTTTTATAGCAAATTTTCCAGATTATTTTATTGGCGTACAGGACAAAAAGCTTACTTTTTTGTTTATTTTTCGATTGAGGAATAGATCATAAATGGATATCATGCACTCAAAAGAAGCAATTAAGCATATTTTGAAAAGTGGAAGTTGAATTATGTTCATGAGGTTCAAAAGTCCATCTTGTAAACTTCATTTAACCGACTTTTTTGTCTAGCCAAATACATTACAAACCTCTGCTTGCTGGTTAAACTAACAATAAACCATTTTAGAAATTAATGTTTTATTTTATTTTATTTTTCATATTGTATCCTTCATTCACCTTGATTTCGATTCATTGAGAGGTCTTAATTACTTTTTATAGGATGCCATTTAGGCTTTCTTAATTATTGAAACGTTGCTTTGACCACACATTGTTACTGGAGCTCGAATCATACCAAGAAATTTCTTATCAGTGAAGCTACCAAAACATTTTTTTGTACCTTTCTATATTAAATGAACGCTTGCAATTCCTATCGTCTCAAATTATTTTGAACTCTGGAGCTGGCTTTCTATTTTTATAATTTTTAATGTCGCGGATAAGTTTATTGATTGAATGGTCATCATAAAATGCATTTTGAGTATTTACCAATCAATAAGTAATCACAACTGCAATTGATTTATATGACAATAATTGAAATCAATAATAGCAACATAGCTTTAGAATTCAAGCGAAAATTCTTCAATGCTACTTAAAGTGCACGATAAAACACTTTGAACACTTTTACATGAATTAGTTTTACACTGGCAACAAACTAAATTTCACAGATCAACCACATTATCAAATCAAAAATTAGCGCATTCATACAAAATCAAATAATAATAATTCATATACAATACTTTTTTCGGTTTTTTTTTCGGAAATATCTATGCATCAATTATTCATAATCTCCATATCTCAATTATTTATCGTTTTATTTAGTAAATTTGTAAAAGTGCCATTTACAGAATACAAAGCATTGACGAAATAAAAATGTAAAGCACCTCAGAATTATTAATTTCGATAGCTCTTAATTTGCCCATTACTTTCCTCCTTTGCCCTAAAATAATTACTTGTGCTGGAGAGCAACAAAGCACACACATTGCTGCTTTTGAGGCTTGCCTCTTCGAATTCGCTACTGCCTTATTGAATACTCTAAAATTTGATCATAATATGAATGACGGGAAAATACAAACTACAACGTTTTCATTGATGAAAATGCAATAGATGCCTGCCTCATTGTCATTTCTCTTCTTTCGTTTTCGTTGTGCTCGAAATCGATGTGCTATATGGTGGCTACGATCGATGGATCTTTTTTTTTATTATTTACGCTGAGGCAGTGCTCTGGATACAAAATCGATTTCGGTGTTCTTATTTTGGTACATTTTTTTTATGTTTTGCGTTGAGGCAGTGCTCTCGTCTGACCATAGCATTGATTTCGCGTTGTATTTGTTCGGCTGGTAGAGCTGAGAAAAATAGTGGAGACTTGGGTGCAAAATGATTTGTTAGGAATTTTAATATTATTTTGTAAATTCTATTTTGTAAATTTATCCGAGGAGGCACTGCCTCCCTTGCCTCCTCTGGGGAGCCGCCACTGACATATATATATATATATATATATATATATATATATATATATATATATATATATATATATATATATATATATATATATATATTTATATATATCAGCAAATTGATTAATAGAGATAATCTCTGGAGTGGCCGATCCGATTGAGCTGAAATTTTCGGAGGACGTAGATGTACATAGAAAGTGGGTCTATAATTTTCTCAAATTCAGATATCCTAAACCTTTTGGCGGCGGCGAGCGTTTTAGTGAATTTTGAGGTACTCCTATATTTCCAAGCAGTGTAAATTTTTGTTAAAGAAAAGTATTGGGAATGAAAACTAATTATGTTCTTAGCTTGTTTATGATAAAGAATTGGAAATTTTGAGCCGTATGTGGGTGCAGGGTGCCTAAAAGTAGGCAAGGATTTTTTTTCAAATTTTGATTTGTCATTACTTGCAAGAAAAACAATGGATCATCATGAAAATTACAGAGCGTATTGATGTTGACTAAGATTTAGCACTTATAGATTTTCAACATAAAGCGGGTAACCCTGTAGCTGTGGGAGGCTGCTGAAAAAAAATCCTTCAAATCATTGACCTTCCTGAAAAATTTTTGATTTTTGACAAAAATTTCAAAGTTTTGATAAACTTTATTCTTTGTCCTTCATGTCAAGGTAAAATTTTCAAAATTCCGTTTTGTACAAGAACGGCAACCCATCTTCAAATTACCTCTATTTTCAGCACTCGAAAGTTCTGTTCACGAGAACTGACGACCAGATAATCCGATCACAATAAAATTGACAATTATTAGCTAGGACGAGGTCTGATAGAAGTGATTTTGAAATGGAGGCAACCCTGTGGCAGTGGTACCATCTTGAAAACTCACTGAGAAAAAAAACCGGTTTTTGGCCCATAACTTCCGATTCAGCCATCGGATTCACACAGTACTTGGATGTTACTTTATGTAACATTTGGTGAAAATTTAGTTGAAAAATTAGTATAAAGCTGGCAGCTGTGGTGATTTTTGTCTCATAAATCTTGCAAATTTGCTCAGCAAAATAAAGCTTTTTTCACTATAACTGCCGGCCCAGTGTAGAAATCAAAACGAAGTTCATGCAGTAAATGGACCTTAATGCAAAGTAAATGTCGTAGGAATTTCGTACAAAAATCATGAAAGGGCTGTCAGCTATAACCATTTTTGCAATTTTGTGGAATATCTTTACTGAGCGATTACGTCATTAGATTTGCAACTGAGAATGATCCTGCAGTGAAAATTAACAACAGATATTAACGATTTAAAAATTTGAGAAGTTTTGAGGGTGGTAGCCCTAAAATTCTTTTCACTCGTATACCTTCCAGCGCACTGATTCAATCGAAACGAAATTTACTGGTTGGGTTTAACCATGCCCGTCATATAGAAGGCCGGTCGCAAAAGCAATTAACGTGCAAGATGGCGGACCTGATGTACCTTTTCTCGACCAGTCCGCACAGTGAAGTTTTTCTATGGGCTGCTAAAGAGAATCACGAGATCCACCTACAGGAGATATGAGGAAGCTCATACGTCAAGTCCATCGAGCGGGTAAAGAAGATAAACATCCAAGGTAATTTACACTGAACAACTTTTTCACAAATTTAATCAAAACTTATTTGCATTAACAGGCAGAAGAACTAGTAATGTAAGGAGGACTCATTTATTGGTAAGTATATAAAAGAAGAAACTGGATCGATAGCCTGAAACAGAATACAAAGCGTTCAATTTGGAAGTGTGTAAGAGACGTAAATATGTAATAAATTACGAAATATCAAATAAAGACTTTTTATTGTTAGTTTTTATTTTCGTTACGATTTTCAACTCCGACTGTAATGGAACCAACACGCATTAAAAATGTTATATGAAATAAAATGCACACAGTAACAAGACTGTAAATTGAACTGACTACAATCAATTTAATGTACACTTTACAGTTATTGTTGAATAATTATTTATATTTCACACAATGTTCCCTTTAGAAACTAATTGTATTTCAATATCTTGATATATATCTATATTTGGCGGGTTATTTGTCCTATTCTTCAATGTCTCTCGAGCTGTCTAAGACTAATAGACACTTAAAAATAGAGCATGTTATTATCATGGATATATCAATATGTCAAGAAATTAAAATACATCTAACTTCTACAGGGAAAATAGGTTTTTAGCTAAAAATACTTGGTTTCAAATTTTGCAGAAAATTGAAACACATTAGACTAATTAAAGAATAGTAATTTAAACGGAATAACACCAAATAACGGTCAGTATTTCTTCCTGAGTTATGCTGAAATATCTAAATGCTGAACCGAATGTTGAAAATTGAACCGCAAGAACAAATATATGTTGATAATGCTTCTTTCTTGTTTGAAGCCTTCTTTTTGTTAATGTACTGAGCCGTACATCGTTGAATCGTGAAAAGTTTTGAAAGTAATTCACTTCATTTAATATATGTATGTTATTACTTGCTGATCATCTTCATCGTGTGAAATATAATAACATATAAAATATTTATAATTAATACCATTTGAAACAAACGTCGATTCGATTAAAATTGTTTTGTCGTTTTCAATACTTCATAGTCGACAAGATAGTGGGCGGTAGAATCGTTAGCATCTCAGCAGGTCGCGTCGTCGAGCTAAGGATGATTTTCTCTTTTTGTTCTGCTGCTTATTTGACATCTTCGAGTCGCAGATTTTCGATATTCGTATTGCTATTAACTTTAACAGTCTATGGATAAGAAACAACAAACAAAGGATTCATATAAATTGAATGCAGAAACTACCTCGTTCATAGTTAGAATATGCTTTTCATTTTTTATGCTTTTCAAATTGTGTTCATAAGTAAATTCATTAACATCAAAATCATTCTTTTGAGCTTGAGTAGCCGAGCCAAGATAGATATCCATGTCACTTTGTTTGCTGCTACCAAAATAAAAGCTATTTTCCTTACATTCTTCGATTCCCTGCTCTCCAATAGGTACAAATCGGTCGCCGATTGCGATAAGATAAAGCGTTCTATTTACATTCGATCGAAAACGTTGGTCCGGATGATTCGGTTGCTAGTAACGTACAACAAAACCAACCATGCCCTCCTTCGGTGACCAATCCTTCCATGATGATCGCCCACCATTCGAGCGCATACTCTCATGGGGCCATATCACGTCTATTCATCGTACTAAGTCTAAGCAATCGTAAATCTAAAATAAAATATAATTTGAAAGTTTTCCCAAATTCGTTCAGAAATATAATACCTCCATCCCATCAACAATTATCACTTTTTATTAATGTCCACCAAGCCTTGATGTATATTAGGTCGTAATATCGACATATTACTACTCGTTATTGGAATTTCAGTATGTGTTTGCAGTTATGTTCGATCAAGGCGCTTCGTCGATTAGTTGCTCAGTATTTTGCGATTTTGCGGCTTCGACTCCTTCAAGCTCTTTGCCAGAACCTTTTCGATTTTATCCTCCGCTTCGAGATACTGTTCTTTACTAAACAGCTCAATCAACTCATTGATCTGTTTGCCATCTAGTAACACATGATCGTCGCGAATTATTTCGATTTCTACATTAAGATCTAGAATAAACATCGTGCCACTTATCCGAAAACAGTTTGGTTATGACGGCCAGGGTTTAGTAGAACTCCATTGACAGTTCGAATTGTCAAAGCAATTGTCATCGAGCAATAGCCATTAAATCTTAACCCCGAGAGGACATGGCAATTTTAAAAGATACATTAACACCTGTCAGATTGCAATTCGCGACCGGCCTTCTATATGACGGCCATGGTTTAACTTAACGTGAAGCAGATTTGGTATATTTTTTGCTTTGCTGCTGACACAGGCTAACAAGCATTAGCCATTTTCGTAAATATTGCACCAACAGATGCTTCAAATAATGTACTCATATGCAAAGCATTTGCGTTAAATTAAGAAACCAATTTTTCAATTTTCCGAGTTTTGAACATTTTTCGGATGGCAGCCTCAAACAACGTTTAAAGTATAGTACTGAGTTCGATTTCACGTGAAATTTTCATACAAAATTTCACGTGAAATCTGCTTCGGCGAAAATTTAGCTTGAAAATAAGCAAGAGTTGTACTCTTAGCATGAAAAGTTGCTTTGAAGTTGCTTTCGCGTTGAAAACGTAGATGGCACTGAAGCATGTCTCCAATCATTTCACGCCAATTTAGTTTGTGCAGTTCATTCTTTCGAGCGAAAAAGTGACATTTGGTGTTTCAATTTGAAAATGGAGCAGTGCAAATGTCTTTCCAATAAGAAAATCAATCGAAAAGTGAAATTCTTGACATTTTATCCGTCAGAAATGAGCAGTGTCTCTGCTTTTCTCCATTGCCAAAATTTTCGCTCGAAAGAATGACCAGATAATGGAGACATATCAAAATTTCACGTGAACTGGAACTCAGTACCAGCCTTAACCGCTGAAACTTTCGATGAAATCCTCCGATGAGAACGAAATTCAAAGGATAAGTTGATTTAATGAGCTTGTTAAGGTAAACTTATTGCTGCTTCATTGGGAAAGTGTTGCCAGCACTGAACATTTTCATGATTTGTGTTATAGTTGAGTTTTGTTGCTTGGAATAAGGAATGGTTGCACAAAAAAGTGTATTACGTCTTCCCACATTTTTTTGTCACTCAAAGACAATTTCTTCGAAAATTAGTTTTCTAGCGGTTCAGGTGCGCTAGAGTTTTTAATTTTCGGAACATCCTTACAGGAACACATACAAAATATTAAAAAAGTGTTTACTAAATTAAAACTACAAGTTGACAAGTGTGTCTTTTTAAAAAAAAAACGCAATTTCTAGGTCATACTATCGGATCAGAAGGCATAACACCGAACATGGATAAAATTGAAAAAAGACTCAAAGTACAAAAACTCTAAAGAAATTAAGTCATTCTTGGGCTTAATGGGATATTATAGGAAGTTTATAAAGGGCTGTAGCTTGAGTGACCTATTGGGTAGAGCACTGGCTTCTTGCGTGTGGGGTCCCTGGTTCGAATCCAGGTTCGGACGAGGGTCCGCGCACCAAGCTTTGAGTTCACCTAGCTCTGATTAGGTACCTGATTTAAATCTGGGTTAAAGTGAGTCGTGGAACTAATCACTCCACACTCGTATCCATAATGATTACAAAAATTGTAATGAAGCTCTCTACCAACTTCAACCCCTAGACCCGTACGAGGGTTGTCGTGGGATTGCTTTACTTATAAAGGACTATGCCAAAGTAGCACAGCCGATAACATAGTACTTAAAGAAGGATCAGAAAGTAAATCTGAAAGACAACGAATATGTCGGTGCCTTTGAAAAGTTAAAAAATTTGTTAACATCAGCACCAGTCCTCAGACATCCTGACTTTATCCAAAGATTTAAAGTAACTACGGATGCTCGTAATTACGCTATCGGAGCAGTTTTAAGTAAAAGGAACATCCCATTTGCTACATAAGCAGAACTTTGAACGAACATGAAAAGAAATACGCTACAATAGAAAAAGAAATGCTAGCCATAGTTTGGGCAGTGAATTATCTAAGACCATTTCTGTATGGAAAAGAATTCGATTTACAAACTGATCACCAACCAATTATATGGCTTTATCAAAAATTTAAAGGAAAGGATATTACACCAAGACTACAACGTTGGATATTGAAACTAGGAGAATATAATATCAAATTGGAATACATAGAGGGAAAAGAAAATATACCTGCAGATTTCTTATCGAGACTACGTAAATCAGGAGAAATTAACATGATAGACGATGATCCAAATAAGGAAAATAAAATTAACATAACATCAGTAAAAACTTTACCTTACCGAGTTCAAGGAGATCGAGCATCAAGTAGATCATCAAATGCAGATTACAATTTACAATTCTTTCCGAATATTAGAAGGGTCAGAAAAGAACTATTCTCATCACAGAAGTACAACAATAATCCAAGCGGAGATACAGTACATTCCCAAAGTGAAAATTTTTATGATCACATATCCATAAAAGACGATTTTGTTAATAAATATAAACAACAGATATTATTTGTCGAAATAGAAAAATCAGAGCATAAACTTAAATCAAATAATAGAAGAAGAACTATTTTACCCTGGGAATACACTACTAACGAAAACCTAACCATCGACTTTTTCAAAAAGAGATTACGTGGATGTTTCTCAATTTAATGTTTTTCAACAAATACTAATTAACGGTTTTAACAGAACCAAAATCAAATTCATAAAAGTTTCGAACATTCTGAAAGAAGTAGAAAACGAAGATGAGCTTATGGCTCGTATAAAAGATTATCACGAAAGAGAAACAGGTCATGCAGGAGTAACAGAAAATTACGAAGAATTGAAAAGGCAGATTTATTTTCCAAATTTAAAATTGTACATAAATCGATTTATGAACGTTTGTAATACATGTAATGAAATGAAAGTTGATAGAAACCCTATTAAACACCAAAAGACTCTGGAGAAATAGTGCATATGGATTTATTCTTTATAGATGGCTTGACTATCATGACAAGCATAGATAAGTTTTCAAAGTTTGCAGTAGAGATAGTGATTCAATCGAAAAATATGGCAGACATGAGAGAAGGACTGTTATCAATTTTAGCGACAATGGGCAGACCTAAACAAATCATTGGATATGGCGATTTTGACTCAATATTTCTAAAAGAGGTATACCAAATTAAGGATATCAAACTTAATATAACGATACCGCATTCACATACTGGAAATGCAGACATCGAAAGGTTCCATGAGACAATTCAGGAAAACATGAGAGCAGGATGTAAAAGCATACTGAACCAAACGACGAAGGAGAAATTCTTTGAAGCCCTTGAATTTTATAATAGACAAATACATTCTACAACAAATGAAAGGCCAATAGATGTACATTCAGGAAGAATAGATAAAGACACAGTTTTTCAAAGAATCAACAAAGCCAAGCAAGTTATGTTAACGCGTGAAAATAAAACGAGAGAAGAATATACAGAAACAAGAAACGAAATTTTAGTTCAGAACCCGAAAGCGGGAAGAAATAAATTAGAACCTAAATTTAAAATACAATCATATAATGATAGAATAGCAAAAGTTAATATAAAAATACCCAAAAAGAACATTATAATTACAGGTCGAGAACTACCCAACAACCAACAGGAAGTACAAGATGTTGACAACATTGAAAATAATGATGACAATTTATCAAATATTTTTATTACACCTAACGTCGGCGACGTTAGTGATCGACAGGATCAATTCTGATACAGGTTATATTGAAATTAAAACAGACCAAATAGAACTAGTGACCGGAAGACATATGATTTTACACAAAGTGAACTTAGAACATATTCAAACAGCAATTGACGAAATCAGACAAACAAACATGCTAGGTATTCATGACCACAGACAATGGACATTAGATCAAGAATTAGATGACATGGAACATCAATTACATACATTACTACCAAAAGAAAAGAGACCAAAATTAAAACTAGGCCAATCATACAAAACTAAATTATCCCAAAACATACTTGATACTATCGTTCAAAACAAACTAACTATAACAACCTCAAGAACTTTATTTACCACAGACAAATTATTTGACACTTGTAATTATTCATCTTTAGCAAATAAATCAGGATACAAGGAAATTTGTGAGAATAGAAAGAAAAATCTGAACTTGAAATTTAGAAAACGAAGAGGATTAATTGACCCCGTAGGTAACATTTATAACTGGCTATTTGGAATCATGGACGCAACCGATAGACAAGACATTGAAGAACATTTTAAAGCAGTGGATCAAAATAATCACGAACTAATAAATAGAATGAATAAGCAGATTACTATAAACAATAGATTAGAGGAACAAATTAAGAGAGTTATATCAACTATTCAAATAGATGGAAAAATCATCGAACAATCCTTGAATCATACAGCAGAAAGATGGAAAATAGAACTATCTTATGTAGCAACTATAGTTAACATTCAAATATTACAAAATGAATTAGAAATTCTACAGGACAATTTAATGTCAGCTAGATTAGGATTAATAAGTAGGAATATGTTAACGACAATAAAAATTATAGAACATGACATGGATATAGCTAAACTGAAACAGTTACAAATAGCAGTAGCCATCAACAATAAGAATCCCTTGGAACTACTTTTTGTCATTAAAATACCACATCAGACAGGCCCGGCCCTAATGTGTTTAGCGCCTGGTGCATAGGAAGAATTTGCCGCCCTCAACACAGGGTCTGCAAACATACTATATGGGGCACTACTATAGGTCCTCCAAATTGGTGTTTTTGGCCGGTTTGAGAACGTGGGGATGACTAAAAAAATATTTATCCCCGAACTCATCTCGCTCGAAAACAAACTACAGGATACTTCTAAATTTAATGCGATTTTCTTGCAGTGACAAGTGTACTTTCAAATCCTGAATTGCTACGATATTCCACCAAACAATTTAAAGTTGGCTATGAAATATTCTTAGTGGTGGTTAGATGTAGGGAGTGGCTTTAAATGAATCTGGTCGCAATATTGATTTTATCTAATTGCAATATTGATTTTATCTAAGCTGACAATAAACTTAAATTTTAGCAATTTTCTTCCTAAACACTCTACAATATGTTTAATATTTGAATCTTCACTTTCCTCTAAAGCTCCTAACGCTTCATATGTATCAAATAGATTTTGCATCAGGAGATTAAAGGCGTTAAATTGACTTTCAAATATTGTATCTTATAGGAGCTTAGGCTCTGAACATTCGACTTGAGAATGCGCCAACTATTCAAAGAACTGCAAAAATACATAAAGCTGTTTTACAAGGTCAAAAAAATTTATTGTATCTAAAAAAAACAGTTCGCTGCTGTGTTATATACAATGAAATTATAATTACCAATACATTCACTTGAATATTACTAGAATGTAGCACTTTGAACTTATTACTCTATTACTCTATACTATTACAAAAACAGTCACATCTACTTGATACTATTTTATATTAGTGTTTGAATAACTGTTAATATCCAATGTATATAGAATGTATAAATACTTCAATGTAAGTTGATCAGTCTCGATCAAGCACGCAATAAAGTAAGTTGAGAACACAAGCTCCTGTGTCTAGATAAAACATGGTGTCAGGTGTATAATATTTAACAAAGTGAAAAGTTGAACCGAAGTGAACGAAAATTTAGCGAAGAAAACAAAATATATGAAGACACGCAAGAAAATGGAAGAGCAAAATAAACTGCTGTTAGAAAAGGTACGTATACTTGAAGAAGAATTGGAAAGAAAAAGTGGAACGGCAGTGGTTAATACAATTAATATCCCGCTACCCGAGCCCCTGATCATCAAGAGCGGTGACGTTATATTGAACTTTAAACATTTTGTCCAAAGATGGGAAAATTATGTACTTGCTAGCGGCTTCGATAACAAACCTGAAGAAATCAAGAAAGCGATTCTTCTAACTGCAGTGGGAACCGATGTTTTCAAAATTTATAATAATCTCCCATTGTCGGAAGAAGACTAATCGACGGCAAGCAATGTATTAAGTGCGATCCAAAGGCATTTAACACCGCAAGTAAATAAGCGCTATGAACGTGCAGTTTTCAATTTAGCAACGAAAGGTGAAAATGAATCTTATGATGAATACTTTGCACGACTCAGAGAAATGAACAAGAACACGCAATATGGCTCTTTATCTGATGATATTTTGCTCCATAAAATAATATGTTCTGTAAAAGATGTTAATCTGCGTGAACGGCTTTGGTTGGACACTGAAATAACGCTTACAAAAGCTATCGATATTTGCCGAGCTAAAGAAATGGCTTTAAAACAAATAAATGATATTTGTACCAATAATAACGCAAACGAGCTAATCAACAAAGTTTATTACAAATCCCGGAGACAAAAAGGTAACAGTAACACAACGCACACATACCAACACAGAACCTGCAAATTTTGTGGAAAACACTATCATAAATCTTTAAATGACTGTCCAGCTAGGAAAGCAATATGTAGACGATGCAGTAAACAGGGTCATTTTGCAGTAGTATGTATGTCAGCTAATATAAATAAAAACCATCAATTCGATAGAGATCGAAAACATGTCAAGAGCATCCAAAATGAAGCACAAACATATATACAAGGTGGAACATCTACTAGTGCAAACGAGATTATACTAACAGTACACAATTCAAATAAATTACTGACAGCCGACTTACATTTTAAACAAAATGTAAATGGACAAAGTAACAGGTATGTGAAAGTAAACTGCATTCTCGATACAGGAGCATCATGCAACATTGTCGGTCTCAAAGATTTGAAAGACCTGTTGAACACACCTACTATCAAAGCCATGCCAACTAATACCAAACTATACGCATTTGGAGACAGCATAATAACTCCATTAGGCAAAATCAGGTTACAAATAAAACATAAAAACAAGTTTTACGATGAAGTATTCGAAATAGTGGAAAATCAACATGTACCACTACTCTCACTGGATACATGTAAAAAACTTGGATTAATAAAAGTTTGTTGCGAAATAAAGCGTGAACAAATTTCTTCGTCAACAGAAGGTTTCAAAAGTGCAGAAAATATTTGTAAACAGTACAAATCAGTTTTTGAAGGATTGGGAAATGTAAGCAGTGAAGTGAAATTAGAACTAATTGAAAACTGTGTTCCAAAAAAACCATTTCCGCGTCGAGTCCCCATCGCACTCCACGATGATTTGAAAAAGACACTCGATGAAATGGAAAAGAATGTGAAGAAGCAAAACAGAAAATTACGTGTTTGCTTAGATCCACGGGAGCTGAATAAATGCCTCAAGCCCATTCGATTCGTCGGTCGAACTTTGGCCGAAATATTACCGGATTTAAGTAATGCTAAAGTTTTTTCTACGGTTGATGCCAAAAGCGGATTTTGGCAACTGAAATTAGACAAAAAAAGCAGCAATTTAACAGCGTTTTACACACCATTTGGCATATATAAATTTTTAAGAGTCCCATTTGGCATTGCGCTTGCTATGGAATTGTTTTTAGGTGCACAAGAGATTGTGTTAAGTGGACTAAAAGGTGTTATAAGCATTGCCGATGACATTCTTATTTACGGGTCAGGTAACACAGTGAAAGATGCCCTTTTTGACCATAATCGAAATTTAGAAGCACTTCTAAAACGACTTCAACAACACAATTTCAAACTCAACAATGAGAAAATCAATTTATGTACGAACGAAGTCAAGTTTTATGGACACATACTTAATAAGGATGGTATCAAAGCTGACGAATCAAAAGTTTCAACAATCAGAAGTATGCCACAACCAAAAACGAAAGAAGAGTTTAACCGCTTTTTAGGAATGGTTACATACGTGGGACAATATATTCCTAATCTCGCTCAAAAATCATACAACTTAAGGCAGCTAAGGCACGTCGCTACAAATTTTGCGTGGAAAATCGAACACGAGAAGGAGTTTCTTGAACTTAAAGAAATACTAGGGTCAATCTCAACGCTAAAATACTACGACTACACTAATCCCGTAACCATACAAACAGATGCATCATCTTTTGGCATCGGAAGTGTACTTTTGCAAGATGGACAACCAGTTGCATATGCTTCGAAAATGTTATCTTGTACGCAAAGGAACTATGCTCAGATTGAGAAGGAAATGCTTGCTATTGTCTTTGCATGCAAACGATTCGAACAATATATATGTGGGAAAAGAGACATAACTATCGAAACAGATCACAGTCCTTTAGTGAAAATGTTCTCTAAATCACTATTGGAAGCTCCGAAACGCCTTCAAAACATGATTCTAATATTGCAACGATACAATTTGAACATCAAATATACGAAAGGAAACGAGATGTATATTGCGGATACATTGTCCAGAGTGCCTGAAAGTAAAGTCAACGAAGAGAAATGGTACGACATTTATAAAATCGAAAAAGTTTTCAATATAATCGACAAAGTAAATCACACTGAAGATATGCCAGTAAGTGATCCAACAATCGAACGCATCAAAGGTGAAACCCAGAAAGACAAGATTCTATTTGATTTATACAACGTAATAATAGAAGGATGGCCAAACAGCAAACGGAACCTCAAGGAGACCCTTAAACAATTCTGGAGCTAAAAGGAAATGTTGAAAATACAAGATGGACTTATAATAAAAGGAAAGCGAATATTGATCCCGAACACCATGCGCAACGAAATATTGGATATTGGATTATATACAATGAAATTATAATTACCAATACATTCACTTGAATATTACTAGAATGTAGCACTTTGAACTTATTACTCTATTACTCTATACTATTACAAAAACAGTCACATCTACTTGACTATTATACTTTATTATAATAGTGTTTGAATAACTGTTAATATCCAATGTATATAGAATGTATAAATACTTTAATGTAAGTTGATCAGTCTCGATCAAGCACGCAATAAAGCTCCTGTGTCTAGATAGAACAGCTGTATCGTTGACAGCCAAATTCAAGTTGTTTGTTAAATTTTGCACGCTATATGCCTGCGCTCTATATTGGAGCCTTTGTCATAGATTTGCAATTTATAGTCCATTGCTGACTAATTCATCTAAAATTGTGTTATTATATACTCCTTTTTAAAGTGTGAGTACCTGATTAATAAAGGTTGGGCAGAACCTGGTTTTGTCTGGAGTCAAATCGACTACAATTGCATATTTGCTTATTTTGATGTATTCAACGATTTTGTTTTTTAGTGCAGTTACAATCATTTTTACGGGTTCTTTGTTTTTACAGCTTTGTGATCATGCAAAGGGAGCGACATATGGGTCCGGTGTTATTATCCGGAGCTCCCTAATAAGAAATCAAATTAACAAGCGAATCTAGGGGAAAATTGTTAACATTTTCCAGTTTGCTATAATACACGTTTGTGCTAAATTTCCGTTACATTTTAATTTAGACGAAAACATAGGTTTACTACTATTTACCCATAAAATAAAAATGTGCTTTCATATCATTAAAATCTAATTTTCCAAACTGAAATTTTCATTACACTCAAGAAATGACAAATCCAAGTTACAACCTTAATCTCTTATCGTATACAATGTCTCTAAATGAATCAGTCTCAATTTTTCTCCTCCGAGAATAAAAAATTATATTTTTATTTTTTATTTTCTCCTTCGAGTTCATCTACGATGACCAGTCAAGGCGCACTAGTGCTCCATACCCATCTCCTTTTGTTACACGCAATTATGCTTTGATCTCTTCTGACGCATAGGGTGCCATTGGTACGGCGCCTTAGGCGGCATCGGAGCGCGATTTGAAAGTGCACCAAATGAACTTGCTGGGGACGAGAGATAAGCACCCCACCTCGAAGTCAAAACGGGTTCATTCACACTCTCGGTATGAATACGTATATGCATAAGACATTTTGGTGTTTTAACATGCAATACATGATGCGAATCTGGTGGCATATTTTTTTCTAGTATACACAAATTTCTATGCAAGAATTTGATGAATTGTAGAATTGCATCAGCTAATCGTATGGTGTATGGATGGTTTTATAGTAAATAACCATACAGGTGCACACTCAAGGTGTTACTGTAAGCGCAAAATAAATGAACTGAAAATTTAATATCTACAACTTATTTTACATATAGATAAAGGTTATATGGTAAATATTTTAGAGGAAGATATTTTATTCTTGAATTATATATTTTATTTTGCCGCCTTTTGTGGTTGTCTTATTGTGCCGCCTGGATTCAAAGCACCATGTGCACATATAAAAGAACCGGCCCTGACATCAGATAATCAGTACATATAAATACATTGTCATACCCGTTCCGAATCAAAATAATTACGAAATCAAATTCGAACAAGAATACATTGTAAAAATCAATAACATTATGTACAAATACAATAACGAAAACAATTTCAAAGATTTGAAACAAAGCCGATTATGTTTTTATACAAACGAAACATGTACAACAATTAAAAGAGAAAAAGCTTCAATTGTAGAAATAGAACTGGGTATTGTCCTTGTAATCAATTCAAAAATTATATGGCATAGCACATGCGATCAAAGAAATGAAGACTTAATTGGAAATTATTTTTTTACATTCAACAATTAAACTTAAACAACATAACATTTTCAAATAGATTACCAAAACATAAAGCTCGTATAATGATACCAAAAGTTCAATTAAACTTTTCTGATTTTGTAAAACAACATACCTGGAACGAATTAAATGATTCTCATCTAGAAAACTTAAAATAAATTCAAGAAATTAAATATACAGAACAGACAAATTTTGCAATAAACATTTCGATAACATTAATTATTGTAATCGTCCTCATTGTCTTATTTGCATATTTGTATTTAAAAAGAAAAACAATTAAAATTAAAATCAATAATATTAGAGGTAAATTTGAGGATGAGTTTAAACATAAGGAGGGAAGAGTCATATCCTCAGATAAGAACACCCACGTCGAAGAATCAGATAAGCGAGCAAACTTTATGTCAAATGTTTAGTCTGCGAGATAAAAATTCGCAGAGATGCAAATCGAATCAGCGAATTTCATTAAGATCGTTATCTGATTTTTCGCACGCAAACTCATATAAAAGCGATTGTAAGAGTTTACTCGAGTCAGTTCTCCATAAGCAGTTACTAAGGAAATAAAATCTTAATACGACATTCGTGTTGGAATTAATTGTCGAAGGGACCGCGGAAGGTCCATTTAAACTTCGTTATTTTTTTAGCAACTCTGAAAACCAAATATTTAATTGACATTGCCAAAACCTACTCATGTAGGAGATACATATTGGCCCAAGCCAAACTAACAGAGCCTATGGCCAATATGTGTACACCCCCTTGGTGTGGGATGGCTACGATTGGTCGATATTGGCCTGCATTCCGATCTGAGTAGGATTTGGGCACCAACATGCACCAACCAAACGGATTTGACAGACTGACAATAGACAACTGAAGCTCACCAACTCCGGCCATGGTGTGGACAGTAGCATCTGTCCTCGAATTGGTCTGTGGTGGCCCAACCCGAGATGGTTTAGCTTGGGCCAATATATATTTAAAGCATGAGATCGGGATGCAGGCCAATATCGACCAATCGTAGCCATCTCACACCAAGGGGGTGTACACATATTGGCCATAGGCTCTGTTGGTTTGGCTTGGGCCAATATGTATTTCCGATATTAGGCAAACTTCTACTGGCTCGCGCTGTGGCGGGAGAAGCCCCTGTTCCCCTTTTCCATGCAGCTGGGCCGGAATTCGATGAAGTTCTAGTCGGGCAAGGTACCCGAAGTGCTTGAGATCTTTTCAATGCTCTGCTAGGCCTTTTAATTTATGGCTGTACAATTATTCATCTTTTAATCGTATTGCAGAAGCTGCCAACGAAAAAGCACTATGTGTGATCTTTATTGATGAAATCGATTCAGTAGGGACGAAACCAACTAATTCTGTGCTGCATCCATAAGTAAATCAAACAATCAATCAGCTACTATCCGAAATGGATGATTTCCATCAAAACGAGGGAGTTATTGTCTAAGGAGCAACAAACCGACCAGATGATGTAGACCAAGCCCTGTTAAGACCCGGTCGCTTTGTCGTTGAGGTAAATCGCAAAAGTCGGTTTTCAGTGCAGTTTGTCAAGGATGTTTTATATTCTAGGTGGTTGTCCCGACACCAGTCTTTTCCGGACGTAAGGAAATATTACATTTATATTTAGCAAAAGTCTTACACGATGACATTGGCATTTATATGTTAGCGAGGGGAACTACTGGCTTCACAGGAGCTGACTTGGAAAACATGGTCAATCAGGCCGCTCTTAGGTAATGTATTACATTTTTTTCTTTGTTGGTGCTTTCTAGAACGTAACATAAGTAACAAACATCAAATATATGTAAAGGGCTGCAATCGATGGAGCGGACAATGTCACAATGAAGCATTTAGAAGCAGCAAAAGATAAAGTACTGATTAGACCTGAAAGAAAGTTTCGTTTACCGGACGAAGAGACAATGAAGGTGGACATGCTAGCGTGGCATATTTTACGAAAGAGGTACATCCACTGCACAAAGTGACAATCATGCCAAGAGGCCCGTCTCTCGGTCATACTGCATATATTCCTGAAAAGGACCGATATCATGTGACAAAGGCACAGCTTCTGGCTATGATGGATACAATGATGGGTGGACGTGCAGCAGAAGAACTTATTTTCGGAACTGAAAAAATTATATCGGGTATGTTGATTTATTTATCACGTAAAATAGTTATTACGTTTACGTTTGACTTGATCACCAGGTGTAAGCAGTGACATAAAACAAGCAACATCAATCGCTTCACATATGGTTAAAGACTGGGGCATGTCAAAACGTGCTGGCTTGCGGACTATAGAAGGAGCAAAAGGCCTGATGCCAAGCGAAAGTTTAGGACCAAATACGATTGAAGTTGTCGATGTAGAAATTAAGAAAATTCTTTTTGATATTTACGAACGAGCCAAGGTGATTTTAAAAGCTCACTCAAAAGAACACAAAACTTTAGCAGAGCAATAACGTCCGGGGACAGAGAATCTGGTGATGCATATGCTTCATAGAAGATAAGTTTTAGCGATTAGAAATAATATTGTAAACAGATTGCAAAAGTTTCGAAATAACTTTTTGCAAAACAAGGTATCCGAAATCATATAAATTGGAAGTAAAATAGAAATGGAAATAATTAATGCATACACCTGCTACAAAAAAATATTTTTTATTAAATGAAGAATATAAAAATGTGGAATATTTACATATATATATTTTATAGATAATTTATTGCTACATCATAAATAAATAATTTCAAGCAAAACTTCTGTTAAATTTTATAATGCGTTCTTCTGTTTTTAATAATAACAATGGGGTCAGTTTCATTCCAGAGCCTCTTCTTCATAGCAGCTGTAAACCGCTTAGTCAAGAAATAAGCTATTAAATAATCATCATCCCTCGAAAGAAAATAGGATAGGAAAAAAATCAAAAAATGTACATATATAACAACTTCAGGCTAAAACATTGTTAAAAATTAATTTTACATAATTCATTTGTTTCATAATATTCCAAACATAGAAAAAATCTACATAAATAAGTGTTTGGATCCAAATATTTTCTTAAATATGTATGTATACATCACGGAAACTACAAATATCAATAAAATATAAATATACAGAAACGTTAAGTATAAAAATATGTAGACAAAAAAAATTAAATATGAAACTTTTATAAAAAAAAAAAAGCTGCGGAAATTGATTTCCCTTGCTGCCGCCAATTGATCTTCTTTGATGGAATTGAAACAATTCTAATTAAAGTAATAATTAATAATTATTTCATAAAAGCAAGAAAGTGGTATACTTTTTTATTGTAGTCCTCGAACCGTCTTCAACTTGCGCCGTGGCGCTCGGTCAGTCAAGCAGTAAAACCCATCATTCAATTTTTTAGTGTAATTATTTAAGCAAATGTTTGCCCAGATTGAAGGTTTTATTTTGCTAAACTTATTGAATTTTCTCCACACGGACAATGTCTTATTTCATTTAAAGTACTTCCGATGTATTTAAAAATTAACGAGAACACGAACTGCTTATGGTGGTTTTGCTTTAAAAACAAATTTTCGAAATCTTTTGAAATTAAAGTTTTGAATAACTGAAATGCAGCAGCGCCCATATTTAATGAAAAATGTGTCGGAAATTTTAAACCACCACGATTAAGATTACAAAAGTAATCAGTACCACTGGAAAATGTAACACAAATGTCTTTATCAGAAAGCAAAAAATTTGAGCAATCAATGCATTTTACTTTTTCACTGACTTTCCTGCCCACGTATCTGGCAATAAAAATATATTTTCGTCGATTTCAACGATGTCACACGAGGATAGAATGTCATTAATCAATGTTGCGTCAATTAAATTAATATCGTCATCCTCGACGAAAATGTCTTTAATTTATATTTCACCACCCCGGCAATGTGAATGCAATTTGAACAAACTTATGACGCGTATTTTTTTTCTGATTCGGGGATTTGCTGAAAAGACACATTATAAGGTCTTTTCCCGTACTTTCAGTCAATGAATTTTACTGCATTTTCCTGAATCATATGGTGAACGCTCTCATTGCATTTCCTGAAAATTGACAACCAAAACGTGTCAGTTTTTGGTTTTTGGGAGAACAATAGTGATTATAAAGTCATCTTAAGCGATGATAAATTATCGCCACAAAAATATTCGACCCTCATAGCAAAATTACGCAAAAAATATGTTGCTTGCCGCGCACTTTTGAAAATATTTACGCGCGCCACACCGTTTGACACATTTCAGTATTTTTCAGTAGCTCAGACCCTACTGAAATTTCATCGTACTCACTGAAAGAGGGGAAAGTTTCAGTTTTCAGTAAAAAGGAGTACGGGAACGGCTTCATTGCAATTAATCGCGATTAATCGCAATTAATCGTAGTACGGGAACAGACCTATAGTTGCAAGCGCTCATTCTTCGATATTTTCCAAATCTTTCTTCGCGGGAATCTGTTTGGAATTTACGTAGCAAAACGTATCGGAAATTTAAATCATTTAGCAAATAATTGCAAAGATGAAGTAATTACGCCGTTGTGTGAATTATTGCTGAATGCGTTTCATTCGAAAGTTTACCTCTTATGATGCGCTCATTAAAATTATCCTATGAAATTAGCCAATGCAAGCAAGAGAGAAGGAAAACATAATTATCGCCAGTAGAACTTGCAATGGGCTCCGCATATTTTTGTCTTGAATTTTGTCCTTTTTTGGGGTCTTAACATTGACAATTGTCCACCAAGTAAATATATTCTCTAGAAACTCAATTGTCTCAGTGGATTTGGGGGAAAAAAATTTAACAGCCTCAATGGTTTTCTCATTGAAAATTCTCATCGCAAGGGAAACATTTTGCCGTTCAAAGCTACAGTGCGCGAAATAATTATATCAGACAAAGAGAATATCGGGAAAATTATTTGTTAGATACTGATTCAAAAAATAAAAATTTAATTTTATGTTTCATGCAATGATAACAAAGCAACAGCGGATTATATGTTCAACTATTTAATTTTTTTGAGGCCAGGAAAATACAATATTTCAAATTCATGAACGAAATAATTATAACGGAAAAATCACATAAAAATGTTTAAAAGTATTTTATTTCAAAAATTAAAAACAATAATTAACACCAAAGGAAATCTTAATATTCTATAGGGCTTCCCTTATTTCGTATCACTTTGTATAAACGATAGGGCATGGAATTAACAAGGAATTGAAGAACAGATGTTCCAATTTGATTCCATTCTTTTATAATGGCCGTTTTTAGCTCTAATATGGTGTCAAACTGACGACCTTGTGAATAGACTTGTTGTGATGAGATACCCCACAGATTTTCTATGGGGTTCAAATCAGTGCTTATAGCAGGCCACTTTAATAGCGGTATGTTTCGGGACTCAAAAAAAGGCTTCATGAACGTCGCAGAGTGTATAGGTGCGTTGTCTTGCTGAAACAGCCAGTCGTCTCTCCATAAATCCTCTGCAAAAGTGATAAGCACGTCATCCAAGAGCTCAACATAATTAACTGAGTTCATTTTATGTGAAATAAAACAAATTTCAGACTTTCCCCGAGAGCTGAATGCAGCCCATATAATGAGGGAATCTCCATGAAAGTTCCTTCTAAGATACGTTTCCCTTTCTTTACTGACATCTCTCCAATATCCATGACAGCCATCAGGCCCGCCTAAATTGAATTTTTTTCATCACTAAATATGACAGAATCCCATTAATTTGTCCAAAATTTATACCGTTCAGCAAATTCTAAACGTGCAGATTTATGACGTGGCAGAAGCCTTGGTATTTGCAAGCGTTTTCCATATTTAACATTGTCTATATTCTTCAGAATCTGCTGAACCCTTCGCGTAGTGATGGGAAGATTCAATTGAAACCGTATTTGTGAGGGACTAAGCTTTTTATTAACAGCAAGCCGTTTAAACTCTCTTTTAGACCTTTCACTGACTTGAGACGGATGAACTGATCTCTTGATTTTGGCGTAATTTTCAGGATTTTTCAAGAAATTATTCACCGTACTTTTGTCCCGGTTCAACTTTTTAGCTATTCTTCTGATTGTTGTCCCGCAATCCCTGTAAGCTGTAATGTTGTCCCCCTTGGCATTTTTATTGATTCGAACTGTAATTTTAAAAATTCCGGATTAAAAACTGCACGTGTAAATGCTAATCTTCAATAGTAGGCTGCGTATACCTTGGTGAACTAACTAGTCTTATAAATCTAGACGAATTATCAATTTTACACCTAGAAAATATACTTCACGCACAACTGTCCGCTATATTTATTTCGCACTAGTAATTTAGGCTTCTGAACAAAATCAAACACCAGCTCACCACAACGAAAAATTAACAAGTAGCCTAAAGTTACATTACGTTACATTGCGTTCGCTCGCAAAAATGATATGAAATCATCACAAATAGTGTGAGACGATTCATTTTCTCAGAAATACCTAGTGATAGTTTGTATGTTATAATTATTTCGCGCACTGTATTAGGATTAAGTGCCTTATATGATAAGGAAGGAGCCAATTTTAATGTCGAAAACTTTTCCTGGTCATGCATTTTTTTTAAACATGAGAAATCGGCGTCAGCTATTTCATTGGCGTTTTCGATTCAAGGAGTTTTTGTCGTTTTTGTACTCTTACTGCAAGCCAAATTTTGCCACAAAAAGAAGCCAGGTGCAAAAATCTGTTATGTGGATAACACTTCACTGCACACTTAATGACTAGTTTTTAAATATTTGTCTTATAGTCACAATTACTATAATACCGTCTCTAAGCTCACGTGTAAAACTGTCTTTTCGTAAAAATTCGTAATATTTCAGAAAAACAAGATATCACCGAAGTTTCTTGAATTTTGTGGTTAAGTATCATAAGAGAGCGATTTGCAAGTGTTTTCTTAAAAACCGCTTCCTTAAAAGCCGGGTTTAGGACTGGCTTTGGTCGAAGTAAAGCTCTAACTTAAAAACCCATCGTATTGCTCGGGGTCATAGAGACGCAAAGGTATACAAGTGGAGGCGCTATGATTATTTTCTTATAATAATACATTTTCCAATGCACCTCCTTCTTTCCACACTCTGCGTTCAAATTATATTTCACAATTATATTCTCGTAATATGTTTTCATTTTCATCCACAAACATGTATTCATCTTAATTTGGAAAAAATCATTCAAAAATATTTGTGACTCCCAACAACCAAACTAATTGATACGCCTTTGACGCTCCCCACTGATAAAATTTAAGAAAACTCAAGTTGTCAAACTAGCTTGTCATCGGTCGCGCGCGTAGTACGATATCCGCAAAAGGATACCAATTGCGGCGGTAATTTTTAATCTATGAATTCAGTGTTGCAATAGCCCTATTCGTAGTTGAATTTTTAGTGCTGTGAATTCATTTTTGAACCGAAAATCGCAAATTCGATGGCATGAGAGTCGATTGTAGTTGCAGAACTCTCTACCATGCAGTTAATTTCCCAGTTTTAGTTAGATTTTTTCGATGCCGTGTGGTTTCTTGCCCAAAAAAGTAAGTAATCATGTTCAAACTTTATCATGAACCACATTTAAGGTATAAGAATGTTGTTAATGGGCCGCAATTCGAATATATTCATTCAGCAATCGTTTGGAATATTCACTTTGTTTACATTGATTTGACAACATGAGTTTTGTCAAAGGGGAGAGGTGATCTTTGCATGGATGTTATTCTCTGGCGATTGTAACATGCAGAAATTTCTTTTCGAAATTTCTGCACAGCTTATTTCAGCGCGCACTGTCGTGCCCTTAAAATAACCAAATTGTTTTTCAGTCGGACTAGCGGTACTTTGTTATTGGACTGAAAAATAACAAGGCACAGCAAGTCCGCTTTGACATTGCCTGGCTTGATGCTCGACTCGAAGGCGAGAACCGATAACGGGATCTTTCCTTCGCATCGAGTATCAAACCAGCACTCGAGACAGTCGGGTGAAAATCGTGGCTACGGCCGGAGGGCGGCGTGCTTGGTCGCCGCGTCGTTTTAGTATAATTCAAATTCCAGGACTCCAAGCCCCGTACCTATTTAATTGAGTCACAAATATCGTTGTAATATTGTTACCATTCGTCATCTAATAGTTTCCATCTGTTCGCAAACTATAAACGTAGTGAATTGATTGAGATTTCGAATCAAGCGTTCGATGAATAAATGTGTGACTAGAGAAGAAATGTGGCAGTCTGTGCACCCGAGTAACTGAGTGGAAAGCGAAGAAGTTAAACGAGTTAGCGTGTGCTTTCAGATATCGGTTTTCAATTCCCGCAGACCTATCAAAATAGTGAAAAAAATAAATACGGTCAAGTGATTGTTGTAGGCAACAAACAAGATTCAATGTTTCGCAATTTATGATGGTGCTCCTAGTTCCGAAAAATCCCATGCGACGCATAAAACGGTAAACTTCCCAAGTGCCTTCCATCGCGAGTATCGTGCACCAAAATCATACCCGAACCACAGATATTGCTTTCTGTGCGTGAGATAACAAAATCGCATTTGTTTATTAGCGATGTGGAACGCTAGACGAAAAGATTTGATCTAGAAATGTCTCGTGTGCCCTAGCTGGGAGTCTGTATATCCATGGCAGTGAGTGTCGGTCTGTTTTGACGACGAACTTAAGAGGTAGCTGACAACGAGTATGTGCGACTAACCTGTTTAGTAAAAGGTAATGTTTTTCTTTCGTATTGTGCTGACCAATTTTTGCGTGTCGTCGCATTGGACTACTATGTCGCTCGTCGAGAGGGATCCAAGATTCTGCTTTGGTTGTGATAACCTCAAAAGTAATAGTAGCAAGGGGACATCAACATGCGAACGTCGGAGCAGATTGTGATCACATTACTATACCACACTACATGAACACGCATATGTTTTGGTTCAAATATGAGTCGAGTAGTTTTATGAACACGGATCTATTTGCCGGGAAAAATCCGTTTCAGACCCATTTCTTCCAACTTCCAAGATCACCACCTACAGCATACCAGCCGAAGATTGACGAGGTGGTCGCGACGTTTTTCTTGAACAGATGGATTCTGAACGTGTTCGAGAGAATTTTCGTGTAATAATGCCATAATTAACTGATCACTCGGCAGTTCCTCCAACCTGGTGTTCTCAAACGTTCAGTCGGCGATACTGTTACATCCGGTGGCTTTGCATTAAGCACCTAGTCGAATCCAATTTGGTCAACACCAATGACAATGAACATCTCGAGAACTCGAATAAGTAGATGAAGAAAAAGCATATCGCTGGTACTTATGCGTTGATATTGATTAAATTATCTGCAGCGAATATCGAATGATAAATTTTCTCTTTCGGCTCTTTATAGTGTTACTGTTTCGGGCTATAAAAGTAATTGAAGTAACGTAAACTGCAATGCAAGTATAAATTGATAGAATTAAAAATAACCTCATTCATTAAAACTTATAAGGTAATCCCGAAAAAAAATTTGTTAAAAGCAATTATGAATTAAGAATGGTGAACCTACCTAACAATATTATAGTATTTCTTTTTTAATAGACGTTTGCAAGGATCTTAAATTGTATATTAAGACATAGTTCTGACAGTTAACCTTCAGTTCATATTGGATGACAACATACATGCGAATATTGATGGTTCTTGTTACTTTGCAACTGTCGCCTATATTTTATTGGAGTTAGATCAATCACGCCAACAACTTGGTATTTCCTTCCTAGGTAGTTAGTTAATGGTTGGGAGATCAAGTAATGTCTATTAGAATCAATCAGTTTTGCACGCAGTCATTCCTGCGCATAAATTAATACCGAAAAGACCGATGATACTAAGATTATTTTTGTCGTAGCCAAGATCTTCGTTCTTTTGGTTGTCTGGGGCTTCCAATTATCTACTGATGAATCCATATGCGACCGAGTGAGTGCTGTCCTCGTCGTATGGTTTTTTTTTTTCTTATATTGCATAGAGCGATTTCGGCTTTGAGGTATCTACTGTTTAAAGAAAAACATAGAGATAGAGAGAGGAAATTAATGGTTTGCAGTCCGGACAGTGCTGTATCATTCTCGTTTTCTTTGTTTTTCTTCTTTCTGATTAGTTGTTTGAGATTACTCACTTATATAAGCAATGATATCCCGAATTAGGAGGGGCAGTCAGGTGTTTGGACAGGTTTAAGTTGTTTCGCCTAGGTTACTGAATCGGAAAGTTGAAAAAAAAAAGGTTTTTTTTTTGCAAGTTTACTTTCTATATTATACTTGTTGGAAAAGAATTGGAAAAGCATTTTGTTAAATAAAATGAATTTGTACTAAATTTAAATTCTTTGGCCTTCTTATTGGGCGTGAGCCCGAGAAGTTCTTCCTTTTATTTCAGGGTCCACGCATGACCTGGCTGGCTTAAAAAAATGACTAAATAGTTTTGTGAATTTTCGTGGTTTTTCAGCGTCATATAAGGGAGGGATACTGGCCAAACAAGTAGTTTCAGTGTTTTCTTGTAAGCTTTTTGAATTTTGGAAATATATGGCCAGTATCAGAGGGTGGAGGACCCCAGACCATCGGGGTCAGGGCTTCACTACCATCGGGGGCCCGGGGCTGTCTGCCTCGCCCGGGTTCCTTAGAAAAGAGAGGTAGCACGTCTTCCTGTTACGTTTTTAGATTTTTCAATTTTCTGGCTCCGTGCTTTGTCACGAGCACTTGGTCTGCGTAGTCAGCCCATGTTGCAGAGCCTGGGTGGTTTCCTTTACGGAACTATGCCCCCTTTTGTCCCTGGGTATTTTTATATACCAGTTTGCGGCTACGAATTCATGACGGATGAATATCACGTAGCATCCCGTTTCTTCTGAGAGCAAACCATCCCCATTTTTCATGAACCCACCCCAGCCGCAGCGAGCTAGCAAAGCGGCACCCCAGCATCCGTTGGGGTTGGTTAAAGGGTGCTCCGCTAATGCGGACGAGGGGCCTTCACGGCCATTTCTAGTGCACCCTGCTCTCGGGGCAATTCTTTGTTTTTGTGTTGCCTCTTGAATGGCACTAGCCATTCCACTTTCTGACCTTAGCACTCTTGGTTCTGGACTTTGGTCTGGTTCTTAGTTGTGTGAAGGCCATCCCAATCTTCATATACGCTACAAATGGCGCCTAACGTGAGGCCCGAAAACTTGTTTTTGGGCAACCCACAAGAGTGAGAAAAAAATTATGAGCTTCGACTCATACTCCCCTTAAGACTTTACGTCTTCAATCCCAAATTTTCCATTCTCACTAGCAGGTCTTAGAATCGCCTCCTTTGCGATTCGATATTACTTCGTTCGAGAGAACAAACCCCGTTTTTTAAGACCTGCATTGCTCGCTCTGTCCTTTAGCCGCAAACATCCTTCCCAATCCTATCCTTTTAAACTCATTCCTTTTAGTTTACCTCTTGGGCAGCTTCCTGTTGTGTTTTCTTGTGAGTTTTTTGACTCTGGGTGCAACCTGGAATGGCTGCGGATAACAGGATGTGGTGGTTTACCGCCACTCCTGTCCCGGTCATCCGAAGGGCCCCTGCCCCACTTTATGTTAGGAAGCTGACCCAATGTTTTAAATCCTTGCTGTCTTGACCCAGCTTCGGCTTTTGGCTTGGGTTTGGTTCAAGCTGTGGTGGATTACGTGGGGTTGGCGTGGCGCCGCCTACACGTGCCTGCAGCTTGGCCAGACTTGAACCATATGCTGGAGTTAAGCAACAACATAGACGTTTTTGATCCTTTGTTCCTCTCTTTTCGAGGAATTTTGGGTGAGTGAACAGTCCCCCATACAGGGCGATTCTCCTCAGAAATCGACCCAGTTTCATTTCTTATACTAATCGAATTTTCACACTCGTACAACTTTCAAACTTAAATATTGTTCACACCAAAACATTTATCTTTCGTAAACATTTTTGAGTACTTTAAAAACAACTTTTTGATACCTTGCGTTTTTGATTCAAAAGCCAGCCAGCCAGTGGACCTGAAGTGGAGAAGAATGGATCGGGTGTAGCTCAATAAGAAGGCCGATCTTTTGAAAATTAAATTTTTGATTCTAATTTTGAAAAATTTAAAAATCTTTTTTGAATTTATCCCTTTACATTTAATGAAGGGAAGTCTTTGGATTACTTCATCCATTAATTAACCCTAGCATTTGGCTTTGCTACTTTGTTATAATTCTTGAGAGTTAGTCACACCACGATGTGCGCACACTTATTGAATTTTGGCACTTGAGCCTATTAGCTGTTAAGTACTGTTTAGCCACTTTGGCTTAGATTAAGTTGTTTCTGAAAGAGTTAGACACACATTGTTGTGCACTTGGTTGCCGCTCGAATTTTCGGCACACCAACTTTAGTTTTAAGCGTATTAAATTCGTCAGTCGCGTTAGCGTGCAAAACCCAATTTGAATTTTCATCCTTTGTCAATTTTCACAGACTGAACAATGCCACTGTGACACAGTAGTGAGGATCTGTCTGGCACCACAGTGGAGGCTCAGTGCTCCATATGCCAGCAGTCATTCGCTGCTGTCCAGGTCACGTACACCACAAAATGTGGACATACATTTCACGAAACGTGCCTGGAGCAATGGCTTAGAAACCACACGGATTGCCCGCTGTGCCGTGGACCACTGAGTCTCCCCTTAGGAGCCAGACAGGCCCCCACTGCTGCAGCATCAATGCCACGAGACGAGGGGCTCGGCCTAAACCACAACGGCCGGGAGTAAAAACCCGAGGCATGCGATCCGAAGAAGTAGACATCCGGGACTTCGATCTGCAAGCCGAGTCGGGGGCGGAAGGTTTACTTCAGCCACCTGGCCAGTCATCGAAAGCGTCCCCATTATCTGATGTGACTTCAGAAGCCATAATTAACTGATCACTCGGCAGTTCCTCCAACCTTGTGTTCTCAAACGTTCAGTCGGCGATACTGTTACATCCGGTGGCTTTGCATTAAGCACCTAGTCGAATCCAATTTGGTCAACACCAATGAATTTGCAGTCCGGGCAGTGCTGTATCATTCTCGTTTTCTTTGTTTTTCTTCTTTCTGATTAGTTGTTTGAGATTACTCACTTATATAAACAATGATATCCCGAATAAGGAGTGGCAGTCAGGTGTTTGGACAGGTTTAAGTTGTTTCGCCTAGGTTACTGAATCGGAAAGTTGTTTAGTTTCCCTCCACTTTGTCTCAAGAATCTATTTCGCAAGTTTTTTATGAATATTTATTGGAATGAATAAAATAGTGGCGACTGTGCAAGGGTCTTGTTTAATAATCGTAAGCTCTTAAATTAACGAATGTATCCACACTAGCCTAATGTAAGTGAAATTCCTATTATGTATTTCATTTCTTTTATTGCCTAACTTCTGATAATCTGGTCAGTTCGTGAGTTCATTCTTGCTTCGGGTCAGAAAATAAAAGGTTTTTTTTTGCAAGTTTACTTTCTATATTATACTTGTTGGAAAAGAATTGGAAAAGCATTTTGTTAAATAAAATGAATTTGTACTAAATTTAAATTCTTTGGCCTTCTTATTGGGCGTGAGCCCGAGAAGTTCTTCCTTCTATTTCAGGGTCCGCGCATGGCCTGGCTGGCTTAAAAAAATGACTAAATAGTTTTGTGAATTTTCGTGGTTTTTCAGCGTCATATAAGGGAGGGATACTGGCCAAACAAGTAGTTTCAGTGTTTTCTTGTAAGCTTTTTGAATTTTGGAAATATATGGCCAGTATCAGAGGGTGGAGGACCCCAGACCATCGGGGTCAGGGCTCCACTACCATCGGGGGCCCGGGGCTGTCTGCCTCGCCCGGGTTCCTTAGAAAAGAGAGGTAGCGCGTCTTCCTGTTCCGTTATTAGATTTTCAATTTTCTGGCTCCGTGCTTTATCACGAGCACTGAGTCTGCGTAGTCAGCCCATGTTGCAGAGCCTGGGTGGTTTCCTTTACGGAACTATGCCCCCGGAAGGAAATATATACGCGAAGGCGCGATAGCAGCGACGAATCGAAAAACCTTGGCGAATTGAATTATATCAAAATTACGGAGAAGGAGCGAATTTTGAGCGGCAGCGACGAAATCATCAGCGACGAAGTCATCAGGGCCCCAGCGAGGGATTTTAGACAGGGTTAGTCATGTTTACTTTTTTTTTGTTTGAATTTGAATTTAATCTTAGTTTCTATCTTTGATAATACATTGTTTGTAGTAGTTCGTTTGTAAGTAGTTCGCGGCCGCATAACGTTAAGTTCGAGATTAGTGTTACTTTTCTTTTTTTTACTTCATATTCTGAATTCGGATTAAAATCTGTAAAAGTGTTTAACGAACATTGAAGAACGATTTTCTTTTAATCTGGTGAAGTGATTCCGTCGGTGAAGGAGATAGGTATACGTAGAAAAAGAGCAAACTCGTCACTCATTTCTCGCTTTGGAGCGACGGAGTCCTTGTAGATTCGGGTTAATTAAAGCCAGTGGCGCTCAACCCACCCCTTTCTTCGCGAGCAGAGGCACCCAAATCTACGGCCCTAGCACCCCAGTCGGGGGTGGAGGGTTGGCGGTACGTTTTCATCTTAAAACGGTTACAAATTGGCGCCCAACGTGTTAGGGGTTAAAAATTGAAGAGATACGTGAATTCAGAATCGAGTTAGTGGAATTGTGTAATTGAATTAAATTGCGGGTTCGAAAACGTTTCAATACGTCTCGTCGAATATAGTATTATTTGGAAGCGGTCTTAACTGGCATAACGGCCATAGCCGGCTAACGGTCATAACTTTCATAACGGCCTATAGTAGTACGGATAAGAGGAAAGTTAGAACCGTTTTGTTTTGAGCGGTGTTACGGTAGATAGGCGCGAAAATCCGTTTTGTTTTTCGGAAGTCGATCGTATTTCAATTGTTTTATTCGGGAAACGGTGGAGATTGACGAAATAGGTTATATCGGAGTTATTCGGCCTTATCTCATATTTCATATTATATTTCATAGGTTAACATTTTGAATTCTGGAATTAAAGTGTGTGGTCTTGAATAAAAAAAAAAGGAATTTCGGTTTGAGTGTGTGTGTTTGAGAACATATAATAAAAATTGGAATTAGAAGGTGTGAGTGATTTTAGTGAATAAGGAAAACGATTGCTAGAAACAGTGCAGTGTTGGTTCTGTACTATTCGGGGTGCTCCGCTAATCGTAGCTTTACACTACTCGTATCAGAGTACGGCCGAGCTACTAGTGTTTTGGCAAGCTGAGGAGTAAAACGGCCAGATTCAAATGGTGGTAATATCGGCAGATGCGGTATAGTGGTTATTTTGTAGGATATGCCGTGGAAAATTGAATATTAGTTGTTACTGAACAAGTTTTCAGATACATATTTATGATGTTGAGTGGAGTAGGTAGAAGACTGGCTACTTGAGGTGGTTAACCAGTGTCGAGTGAAGAAGATTGGCGATCAATTTTAAGTCGAAGGTGTGTGTCTATGAGCTAAAAGTTGAGAATCTACGGGCAGTGCTGTGAAAGTCGATTGTATTTACGTATAGAACGAGATTTAACCTCTTTTACTACTCTTTTACATACTTCCGGGGTAGTGAAGTGATTTTAATCGACTTGTAGCTTAGGCAAGTGCAGACTCTTTGTTCAACCCTTTTTCCTTTTTGCGTTCAGCGGAACAGGCGAGATGAAGATCCTAGTAGATAGGTTAAGTAAAGATGAACTCACCTATGAGCTTGCCATCCGTGGTTTTCCGGCGGACACGGTGGAGAATATGAGGAAGACGCTGCGAGCCACGCTGAAAGCGGAGTCTGCGTTGGACACCTCATACGTGGAAGCAGCGTATCCATTTGATTTTCAAACTGACTACACAGAATTGTCGACCAAGGCTTTGGAGGTTGAGGAGTTAGTGTCGAGGGCGTCGGGGGAAAGAGCCGCGTCTGACTTGTTAAAAACGAGAGTGAAAATCGAGTTCGCTTTTCGGCGACTGAGCAATATTCAGGCAGTCACTCCGGAACAGATCGATGATGCGAGGAAACTTCGCAATCGATTCATAATTGCGATGGGGACCATGGTGTCCAAGACGGAGGAGGTTAGCGATGACGAGGTGGAACTTGCTGTTGGCGGACAAGGTATGACCACTCCGTCGGAGGTGAAACTGTCGAAGGGAGCGGAGGTGGCGAAATGGGGACTCAAGTTTAGCGGAGATTCATCGGGTTCGGTTAATGCGTTTTTGGAACGGGTGGAAGAGTTGCGACTGACTAGGGGGCTAACTAAACAGCAGCTCTTTAAAGCGGCGGTAGACCTTTTCGACTCGCGAGCCCTGATTTGGTTTCGAGCCAACCGAGGTCTAGTGGGGAGTTGGGACGAGCTGGTGGAGTAGCTGAAGGCGGAATTTCTACCATCAGATTACGAGGATCGATTATGGGAGGAAATTCGAAGACGAACCCAGGGTGAGGGGGAGTCAATGGGGGTCTACGTGGCCATCATGGAACGCCTTTTTAGTCGCTTGAAGGCGAGTTGCACCCAGGAAGAGAAGCTATGCTTGTTACGTCGAAATATTGCCCCATTTTACCAGCAGCAGCTGAGTTTGACGCCGGTGACGTCTATCGCCGAACTTGTAAAAATGGGCAGGACACTAGATGCCACTATGACATCAGTTGGGGTTTTTGTGCCTCTTAACACGCGATCTCGACGCTGTTTAGAGCCCGATTTAGCTTATATAGGGTCAGAAACGAGGATGGAACGAGTTTCAGTGTTGACAGGGCCACGTATGGTGCAGTGCTGGAACTGTAGAAAGGAAGGACACATGTCCCGGGAGTGTCCTGAACCGCGATGTTGTTCTGGATGTGGTCGTCAGGGAGTCGTGCGATCCGCATGCTCCACATGTCGGTCCAGGGCGAATGAGCCGGGGGGGCGAAGGCAAGCGGATACGCAATCTTCGGGAAACGGTCGGCGTGCTCACTAGGCGGCAGAGCGGGCACGAGATCGAGGCCGCAGCGACTAAGTCATACATCGGAGGTGGATTATGCCTTAGTGAAGAACGGCGGAGATAGTCGTCCACACATCCAGGTCCATATAGAGGGTATGGAGATGGAAGGGCTGCTGGACTCTGGGGTTAGCCGAACGATACTGGGAAAGAGAGGATGGTCACGATTAGAGTCGGGAGGAGCGACAATGAGCCGAGACATAGTGGAGGAAGTGCGATTAGCGAACGGAGAGACGTGCGTTGTAGATGGAGTAGCGAGGTTGAATTTTACCCTGGCGGGACGCAAGCATGAACTGGATGTGTTGGTAATTTCGACTATTCCTCACGAGTTGATTTTAGGAGTTGATTTCTGGAAATGTTTTGGAGTCATACTCGACCTGAAGGGGCAACAGTGGACTTCTGTAGCCACGGTAGAGGCAGGAGGTGTGAAATCGTAGCAAAGCCGTTCTCATTTGTCGGAAGGTGAAACAGAGGCTCTGACGGAGCTGCTGAGGGAGCAGTTCGAACTAATGGGAGAAGGGCTGGGGTGTGCCAAAACTGTCAGTCACGTTATAAAAACTCAATCGGACCCTATCAAGCAGTGATATTATCCTGTTTCGCCCATCGTACAAAAACAGATTAATGTGGAGCTGGATGAGATGTTGAAAATGGGGGTTGTCGAGCCCTCGACGAGCGCCTGGTCCTCTCCAATATTATTAGTGCGCAAGAAGGATGGCACCTTCAGATTTTGTGTCGATTTCCGGAAAGTAAACGCAGTATCCGAGAAAGACGCGTATTCGTTGCCATATATCTCCGCGACGCTCGACAAGCTTCGGAACGCGAAATATTTTTCGACGTTGGATATAAAATCGGCATACTGGCAAGTGCCAATGGCAGAAGAATCGCGTAAATACACGGCTTTTACCGTACCGGGGAAGGGGCACATCCTACGGATGCCGTTCGGCCTTCATAACTCCGGGGCCACCTGGCAAAGATTTATCGATACGGTTTTGGGGCCTGATCTCGAACCAGTGGTCTTCACCTACCTGGACGATATTATTATCGTAACGGAAACTTTCGATCGACATTTGGAGGTGTTGCGAGAGGTTCTCTCCCAATTAAGGCAGGCAGGCCTTCGAGTTTAAAAGAAAAGTGTCAATTCTGCAGGGCGCAGTTACGGTACTTGGGGTATCTGGTAGTCGAAAAGGGATTGCATGTGGACCCAGAGAAAGTGGAGGCGGTCAAAGGGTTTCCTCGTCCAACTTCGGTCAAGCAGGTTCGTCGACTATTAGGAATGATATCGTGGTATAGACAACTCATTCCTGATCACGCCACTTTGGTAGCGCCAATGAGTGACCTGTTAAAGAAAGGGCGAAAGTTTGTATGGTCCGACAAATGCGAGGAGGCGTTCGTTTCTTGCAAACAAAAACTTACGGCAGCACCGATATTAGCCTGCCCTGATTTTGGACTTCCATTCAAGGTCCAGACAGACGCCTCCGATGTAGGTCTTGGAGCTGTCTTGAGTCAGGCGCACCCATCCGGGGAGAAGGTGGTCTGTTACCTGAGTCGGGCGTACCCAAAGTGGAAGGTGGCTGAGAACGTGTTGTGGAAACGGATGGAGGGTAAGTATCCCGAGCTCCAAGAAGCCAATCGTTGGAAAAGAGTAATTCCTTCCTACGATCGGCCAAAAATTTTGGTCCAGTGTCACGACGACCCGACAGCGGGACACAAGGGGGTTCAAAAAACCTTCGATCGACTGGCGCATGAGTTTTATTGGCCTAAGATGAAGGTGGAGGCGAGGAAATACGTCCAGAAATGTAAGGTTTGCCAAGCAGTGAAAGTAGAGCGAAGGCTTCCCAGTGGTCAGATGGTATCAAGGGTTGGGGAAGCCACTTCGCCCTGGGAGATGATATGCGTGGATCTCGTAGGGCCTCTACCACGATCCCTTCGGGGACATTCTTATATTCTAACCGTGGTGGATTATGTCACCAAGATGCCACTGCTTTTTCCCCTAAGGAAGGCGACCGGGGCAGCTGTGGTGCGCCTACTGGAGGATCACGTCTTATTTTTGTTTGAAGTGCCACGTGTGATAGTGTCTGATAATGGGGTACAGTTCCGCTCTAGAGAGTTCGCACGGATGGTCGAGACGCATGGGATTACATTGAGATTTACCGCCTTGTACCACCCTCAGGCGAATCCCGCGGAGCTCGTGAATCAAAATGTCAAGCGCCTACTCCGAACTTACGCATCCGAGAATCATCGGGAATGGGACAAGGAGCTACCGAGGATAGGCTGTGCGTTGAGGACCTCAACGCATGAAAACATGAAAGTTACCCCATACTTCCTGAATTTCGGAAGGGAGGTGACTATCCATCCTCAGACTGTTAAAGGTCCGAATGCGCGCGAGAATGGAAACGAATGTGAGGACGGAGCCAAGAAAGCACAACTACTACAGAGGGTGCGGGAAGAAGTTCACGAACGACTAAAGATAGCGGCACGTGAGTCAAAGTCGCGCTATGATCTGCGGCGACGAGAAGAAGAATTTCTACCAGAAGATCTAGTGTGGCGCCGTAATTATGTCCTGTCAGACGCGGCAAGGTATTTTTCCGCCAAACTGGCCCCGGAATACATAGGACCGTTTTCGGTGAAAAGAAGGGTGTCCGGATGGACGTATGAGCTGGAGGATTCCAACCAGAAAGCCATGGGGGTGTGGCATGCGAAGGACTTAAAACGTTACGTGGTGTGAAGAATAATAAGCCGAACCCTAAATTATCTTTTAAGAGTAGATACAGGCGTGGGTTTTCTAGTTGTTTCGTTATACAGTTTGGCATTCTCTCAGTCGCGATTCTAATAAATGGTGGTGGGGCTAGACGATAAGAGACGTAGGTTTGTGGTGGCGGGTTAAGATATAGCAGCGTAATTGTAGACTGGTGGTGGGCTAAATAAATTGAAATATCCGGTGGAGGGTATCTTAGGTAGGCGAGAGGAGCATCGCGAATTAGGATGCACATCGAGCGATAGGATTAGGTAGTTTTAGTCAATATGAAGATAATGTGTGAGTGAGTTATTAATACTAGTAGCTATTGTTAAGATAATGTTACAAATGGAAAAGAGTACCGTGAGAGTGATGTGAGTCCCATTTCTGCGTTTGTTTTTGGTTTTTTTTTCCTTTCCTTCGTTGGAGGGCCGAGTTGTACCCACTTATCTCCATTTCTGCGTTTATTTTAGTTTTTTTTCCCTTCGTTGGCTTTTAAGCGTTGGGTAGCGTCCCTGTTTATAGAGGGTCGAGTTGTATCCTAAAAACGAGATCAGTTTGCATTAGTTTGTGGCATTTCAAGGGTACAGATACCACAACCAGACGAAATTTTCTAAGACATAACACATAAGCATGCACGAGGAACTATACGGGAATAGTAGCGTGGAGGGGCATAGTGTGATCATGGTCAGCGTGAGGTGAAATCCAGAATTCGAATAGTTAACACTAACGAGCTAAATAACTATTTACGAAAATCGTATCTAAATCTCAAAGCCGTATCTAAATCTCGGACATCAAACCAGAATTAACTTTAGGTGTCGTTCACGAGAAATGTCGTCGAGAATTTCTACGCAATTCTCTGAGAAGAGGAGGGTGTCACGGTCGCGAGTATTGTACCGAGTTTTGTTGTAATAATATATATATATATATATATATATATATATATATATATATATATATATATATATATATTTATATACATATATATATATATATATATATATATATATATATATATATATATATATATATATATATATATATATATATATATATATATATATATATATATATATATATAAAAAATCTCCACCGACCTTCGGCAGTAAGGTCGATGGAGATTGAGTCATTTTCACCGAGGAATTCTTTATCTTTACTGAGTTTCCATTCGTTGAACTAAGTTAAAAGTGTTTCCTTGAATGTAACGAATACGAAAATAGGCAATAGCTTAGTAAGCGAAACTTTCAAACAACTATGCGACGTTACAATCGACACATGCAATTGGATTCCCGGCTATACATATAACAATGATTTACGACTACAGTCTACGGTGACATACTAATGATGCGGAACACCACAAAAACCATCCTCAGCACTTGAAACGACAAGATACTTAGCACAAGTAAGATCACGACCGATTAATATTGTACACCCAGATCGACGCACGAAAACGCGAGGCAACGATCAATTGAAATTGTTCGTGTCGGCGGCTCCTGACCTGGGCCAACATCTGGCCCAGATATGACGAGCATGTTATGGTCGCGTGAACTTGGGTTGCATACAAGCGACTCGACAATTAAAATGATTCATGCAGCTCGGATGGGCACTCGAATTGAATCGGAGGAAGCGATTCAATCGAAAACTGTCGAAACGTAAGAAACGGACGAAAGAAACTACGCTCGAAACGAAACACGGACGAAAGAAACTACGATCACTACCGCCGGCAAATCGTTATCCAAACGAAACTGGATGAACAGATGAAGGAGGCGTAACACTAGTGATAGGAAGATGTTTATCTTCCTGACGGAACGGGACGAGATATAAAAGATATTACTTACCTGAGGATTAGTTTTATGTTCCAGAAGTGTGAAAGAAACCAAAACAACCGACACTAAACAAGTCGCGATTTGACAGTCCAAAAATACATGACATCTGACGGATAAGAAAGAAGGGGAAATCGGGTTGTCCCAAATGAGTAGAACCCGTGGTGAAAATTAAAACCCAACTCAAGTGGAACTGAGAGTGGGGTGAACAGACTAAGCGGACCAGGGAAGTCCCGATAGCTTTTGAAAATTTTGGGTCACGATCCGGGAAAGTGAAAGTCTTTCTTCCTTTCTATGGAGATCTGGGTAAGGACGTGGACGTGTGGCGAGAAATTGGGAAAACTATATCGAAATTTATTTTTGCATGTCGGCGACGAGGAATTAGCATTATTGGTGTGACCATCGGTAAGGCGGTGACCCAGACGGAAGGAAATATATACGCGAAGGCGCGATAGCAGCGACGAATCGAAAAACCTTGGCGAATTGAATTATATCAAAATTACGGAGAAGGAGCGAATTTTGAGCGGCAGCGACGAAATCATCAGCGACGAAGTCATCAGGGCCCCAGCGAGGGATTTTAGACAGGGTTAGTCATGTTTACTTTTTTTTTGTTTGAATTTGAATTTAATCTTAGTTTCTATCTTTGATAATACATTGTTTGTAGTAGTTCGTTTGTAAGTAGTTCGCGGCCGCATAACGTTAAGTTCGAGATTAGTGTTACTCTTCTTTTTTTTACTTCATATTCTGAATTCGGATTAAAATCTGTAAAAGTGTTTAACGAACATTGAAGAACGATTTTCTTTTAATCTGGTGAAGTGATTCCGTCGGTGAAGGAGATAGGTATACGTAGAAAAAGAGCAAACTCGTCACTCATTTCTCGCTTTGGAGCGACGGAGTCCTTGTAGATTCGGGTTAATTAAAGCCAGTGGCGCTCAACCCACCCCTTTCTTCGCGAGCAGAGGCACCCGAATCTACGGCCCTAGCACCCCAGTCGGGGGTGGAGGGTTGGCGGTACGTTTTCATCTTAAAACGGTTACAAATTGGCGCCCAACGTGTTAGGGGTTAAAAATTGAAGAGATACGTGAATTCAGAATCGAGTTAGTGGAATTGTGTAATTGAATTAAATTGCGGGTTCGAAAACGTTTCAATACGTCTCGTCGAATATAGTATTATTTGGAAGCGGTCTTAACTGGCATAACGGCCATAGCCGGCTAACGGTCATAACTTTCATAACGGCCTATAGTAGTACGGATAAGAGGAAAGTTAGAACCGTTTTGTTTTGAGCGGTGTTACGGTAGATAGACGCGAAAATCCGTTTTGTTTTTCGGAAGTCGATCGTATTTCAATTGTTTTATTCGGGAAACGGTGGAGATTGACGAAATAGGTTATATCGGAGTTATTCGGCCTTATCTCATATTTCATATTATATTTCATAGGTTAACATTTTGAATTCTGGAATTAAAGTGTGTGGTCTTGAATAAAAAAAAAAGGAATTTCGGTTTGAGTGTGTGTGTTTGAGAACATATAATAAAAATTGGAATTAGAAGGTGTGAGTGATTTTAGTGAATAAGGAAAACGATTGCTAGAAACAGTGCAGTGTTGGTTCTGTACTATTCGGGGTGCTCCGCTAATCGTAGCTTTACACTACTCGTATCAGAGTACGGCCGAGCTACTAGTGTTTTGGCAAGCTGAGGAGTAAAACGGCCAGATTCAAATGGTGGTAATATCGGCAGATGCGGTATAGTGGTTATTTTGTAGGATATGCCGTGGAAAATTGAATATTAGTTGTTACTGAACAAGTTTTCAGATACATATTTATGATGTTGAGTGGAGTAGGTAGAAGACTGGCTACTTGAGGTGGTTAACCAGTGTCGAGTGAAGAAGATTGGCGATCAATTTTAAGTCGAAGGTGTGTGTCTATGAGCTAAAAGTTGAGAATCTACGGGCAGTGCTGTGAAAGTCGATTGTATTTACGTATAGAACGAGATTTAACCTCTTTTACTACTCTTTTACATACTTCCGGGGTAGTGAAGTGATTTTAATCGACTTGTAGCTTAGGCAAGTGCAGACTCTTTGTTCAACCCTTTTTCCTTTTTGCGTTCAGCGGAACAGGCGAGATGAAGATCCTAGTAGATAGGTTAAGTAAAGATGAACTCACCTATGAGCTTGCCATCCGTGGTTTTCCGGCGGACACGGTGGAGAATATGAGGAAGACGCTGCGAGCCACGCTGAAAGCGGAGTCTGCGTTGGACACCTCATACGTGGAAGCAGCGTATCCATTTGATTTTCAAACTGACTACACAGAATTGTCGACCAAGGCTTTGGAGGTTGAGGAGTTAGTGTCGAGGGCGTCGGGGGAAAGAGCCGCGTCTGACTTGTTAAAAACGAGAGTGAAAATCGAGTTCGCTTTTCGGCGACTGAGCAATATTCAGGCAGTCACTCCGGAACAGATCGATGATGCGAGGAAACTTCGCAATCGATTCATAATTGCGATGGGGACCATGGTGTCCAAGACGGAGGAGGTTAGCGATGACGAGGTGGAACTTGCTGTTGGCGGACAAGGTATGACCACTCCGTCGGAGGTGAAACTGTCGAAGGGAGCGGAGGTGGCGAAATGGGGACTCAAGTTTAGCGGAGATTCATCGGGTTCGGTTAATGCGTTTTTGGAACGGGTGGAAGAGTTGCGACTGACTAGGGGGCTAACTAAACAGCAGCTCTTTAAAGCGGCGGTAGACCTTTTCGACTCGCGAGCCCTGATTTGGTTTCGAGCCAACCGAGGTCTAGTGGGGAGTTGGGACGAGCTGGTGGAGTAGCTGAAGGCGGAATTTCTACCATCAGATTACGAGGATCGATTATGGGAGGAAATTCGAAGACGAACCCAGGGTGAGGGGGAGTCAATGGGGGTCTACGTGGCCATCATGGAACGCCTTTTTAGTCGCTTGAAGGCGAGTTGCACCCAGGAAGAGAAGCTATGCTTGTTACGTCGAAATATTGCCCCATTTTACCAGCAGCAGCTGAGTTTGACGCCGGTGACGTCTATCGCCGAACTTGTAAAAATGGGCAGGACACTAGATGCCACTATGACATCAGTTGGGGTTTTTGTGCCTCTTAACACGCGATCTCGACGCTGTTTAGAGCCCGATTTAGCTTATATAGGGTCAGAAACGAGGATGGAACGAGTTTCAGTGTTGACAGGGCCACGTATGGTGCAGTGCTGGAACTGTAGAAAGGAAGGACACATGTCCCGGGAGTGTCCTGAACCGCGATGTTGTTCTGGATGTGGTCGTCAGGGAGTCGTGCGATCCGCATGCTCCACATGTCGGTCCAGGGCGAATGAGCCGGGGGGGCGAAGGCAAGCGGATACGCAATCTTCGGGAAACGGTCGGCGTGCTCACTAGGCGGCAGAGCGGGCACGAGATCGAGGCCGCAGCGACTAAGTCATACATCGGAGGTGGATTATGCCTTAGTGAAGAACGGCGGAGATAGTCGTCCACACATCCAGGTCCATATAGAGGGTATGGAGATGGAAGGGCTGCTGGACTCTGGGGTTAGCCGAACGATACTGGGAAAGAGAGGATGGTCACGATTAGAGTCGGGAGGAGCGACAATGAGCCGAGACATAGTGGAGGAAGTGCGATTAGCGAACGGAGAGACGTGCGTTGTAGATGGAGTAGCGAGGTTGAATTTTACCCTGGCGGGACGCAAGCATGAACTGGATGTGTTGGTAATTTCGACTATTCCTCACGAGTTGATTTTAGGAGTTGATTTCTGGAAATGTTTTGGAGTCATACTCGACCTGAAGGGGCAACAGTGGACTTCTGTAGCCACGGTAGAGGCAGGAGGTGTGAAATCGTAGCAAAGCCGTTCTCATTTGTCGGAAGGTGAAACAGAGGCTCTGACGGAGCTGCTGAGGGAGCAGTTCGAACTAATGGGAGAAGGGCTGGGGTGTGCCAAAACTGTCAGTCACGTTATAAAAACTCAATCGGACCCTATCAAGCAGTGATATTATCCTGTTTCGCCCATCGTACAAAAACAGATTAATGTGGAGCTGGATGAGATGTTGAAAATGGGGGTTGTCGAGCCCTCGACGAGCGCCTGGTCCTCTCCAATATTATTAGTGCGCAAGAAGGATGGCACCTTCAGATTTTGTGTCGATTTCCGGAAAGTAAACGCAGTATCCGAGAAAGACGCGTATTCGTTGCCATATATCTCCGCGACGCTCGACAAGCTTCGGAACGCGAAATATTTTTCGACGTTGGATATAAAATCGGCATACTGGCAAGTGCCAATGGCAGAAGAATCGCGTAAATACACGGCTTTTACCGTACCGGGGAAGGGGCACATCCTACGGATGCCGTTCGGCCTTCATAACTCCGGGGCCACCTGGCAAAGATTTATCGATACGGTTTTGGGGCCTGATCTCGAACCAGTGGTCTTCACCTACCTGGACGATATTATTATCGTAACGGAAACTTTCGATCGACATTTGGAGGTGTTGCGAGAGGTTCTCTCCCAATTAAGGCAGGCAGGCCTTCGAGTTTAAAAGAAAAGTGTCAATTCTGCAGGGCGCAGTTACGGTACTTGGGGTATCTGGTAGTCGAAAAGGGATTGCATGTGGACCCAGAGAAAGTGGAGGCGGTCAAAGGGTTTCCTCGTCCAACTTCGGTCAAGCAGGTTCGTCGACTATTAGGAATGATATCGTGGTATAGACAACTCATTCCTGATCACGCCACTTTGGTAGCGCCAATGAGTGACCTGTTAAAGAAAGGGCGAAAGTTTGTATGGTCCGACAAATGCGAGGAGGCGTTCGTTTCTTGCAAACAAAAACTTACGGCAGCACCGATATTAGCCTGCCCTGATTTTGGACTTCCATTCAAGGTCCAGACAGACGCCTCCGATGTAGGTCTTGGAGCTGTCTTGAGTCAGGCGCACCCATCCGGGGAGAAGGTGGTCTGTTACCTGAGTCGGGCGTACCCAAAGTGGAAGGTGGCTGAGAACGTGTTGTGGAAACGGATGGAGGGTAAGTATCCCGAGCTCCAAGAAGCCAATCGTTGGAAAAGAGTAATTCCTTCCTACGATCGGCCAAAAATTTTGGTCCAGTGTCACGACGACCCGACAGCGGGACACAAGGGGGTTCAAAAAACCTTCGATCGACTGGCGCATGAGTTTTATTGGCCTAAGATGAAGGTGGAGGCGAGGAAATACGTCCAGAAATGTAAGGTTTGCCAAGCAGTGAAAGTAGAGCGAAGGCTTCCCAGTGGTCAGATGGTATCAAGGGTTGGGGAAGCCACTTCGCCCTGGGAGATGATATGCGTGGATCTCGTAGGGCCTCTACCACGATCCCTTCGGGGACATTCTTATATTCTAACCGTGGTGGATTATGTCACCAAGATGCCACTGCTTTTTCCCCTAAGGAAGGCGACCGGGGCAGCTGTGGTGCGCCTACTGGAGGATCACGTCTTATTTTTGTTTGAAGTGCCACGTGTGATAGTGTCTGATAATGGGGTACAGTTCCGCTCTAGAGAGTTCGCACGGATGGTCGAGACGCATGGGATTACATTGAGATTTACCGCCTTGTACCACCCTCAGGCGAATCCCGCGGAGCTCGTGAATCAAAATGTCAAGCGCCTACTCCGAACTTACGCATCCGAGAATCATCGGGAATGGGACAAGGAGCTACCGAGGATAGGCTGTGCGTTGAGGACCTCAACGCATGAAAACATGAAAGTTACCCCATACTTCCTGAATTTCGGAAGGGAGGTGACTATCCATCCTCAGACTGTTAAAGGTCCGAATGCGCGCGAGAATGGAAACGAATGTGAGGACGGAGCCAAGAAAGCACAACTACTACAGAGGGTGCGGGAAGAAGTTCACGAACGACTAAAGATAGCGGCACGTGAGTCAAAGTCGCGCTATGATCTGCGGCGACGAGAAGAAGAATTTCTACCAGAAGATCTAGTGTGGCGCCGTAATTATGTCCTGTCAGACGCGGCAAGGTATTTTTCCGCCAAACTGGCCCCGGAATACATAGGACCGTTTTCGGTGAAAAGAAGGGTGTCCGGATGGACGTATGAGCTGGAGGATTCCAACCAGAAAGCCATGGGGGTGTGGCATGCGAAGGACTTAAAACGTTACGTGGTGTGAAGAATAATAAGCCGAACCCTAAATTATCTTTTAAGAGTAGATACAGGCGTGGGTTTTCTAGTTGTTTCGTTATACAGTTTGGCATTCTCTCAGTCGCGATTCTAATAAATGGTGGTGGGGCTAGACGATAAGAGACGTAGGTTTGTGGTGGCGGGTTAAGATATAGCAGCGTAATTGTAGACTGGTGGTGGGCTAAATAAATTGAAATATCCGGTGGAGGGTATCTTAGGTAGGCGAGAGGAGCATCGCGAATTAGGATGCACATCGAGCGATAGGATTAGGTAGTTTTAGTCAATATGAAGATAATGTGTGAGTGAGTTATTAATACTAGTAGCTATTGTTAAGATAATGTTACAAATGGAAAAGAGTACCGTGAGAGTGATGTGAGTCCCATTTCTGCGTTTGTTTTTGGTTTTTTTTTCCTTTCCTTCGTTGGAGGGCCGAGTTGTACCCACTTATCTCCATTTCTGCGTTTATTTTAGTTTTTTTTCCCTTCGTTGGCTTTTAAGCGTTGGGTAGCGTCCCTGTTTATAGAGGGTCGAGTTGTATCCTAAAAACGAGATCAGTTTGCATTAGTTTGTGGCATTTCAAGGGTACAGATACCACAACCAGACGAAATTTTCTAAGACATAACACATAAGCATGCACGAGGAACTATACGGGAATAGTAGCGTGGAGGGGCATAGTGTGATCATGGTCAGCGTGAGGTGAAATCCAGAATTCGAATAGTTAACACTAACGAGCTAAATAACTATTTACGAAAATCGTATCTAAATCTCAAAGCCGTATCTAAATCTCGGACATCAAACCAGAATTAACTTTAGGTGTCGTTCACGAGAAATGTCGTCGAGAATTTCTACGCAATTCTCTGAGAAGAGGAGGGTGTCACGGTCGCGAGTATTGTACCGAGTTTTGTTGTAATAATATATATATATATATATATATATATATATATATATATATATATATATATATATATTTATATACATATATATATATATATATATATATATATATATATATATATATATATATATATATATATATATATATATATATATATATATATATATATATATATATATATATATAAAAAATCTCCACCGACCTTCGGCAGTAAGGTCGATGGAGATTGAGTCATTTTCACCGAGGAATTCTTTATCTTTACTGAGTTTCAATTCGTTGAACTAAGTTAAAAGTGTTTCCTTGAATGTAACGAATACGAAAATAGGCAATAGCTTAGTAAGCGAAACTTTCAAACAACTATGCGACGTTACAATCGACACATGCAATTGGATTCCCGGCTATACATATAACAATGATTTACGACTACAGTCTACGGTGACATACTAATGATGCGGAACACCACAAAAACCATCCTCAGCACTTGAAACGACAAGATACTTAGCACAAGTAAGATCACGACCGATTAATATTGTACACCCAGATCGACGCACGAAAACGCGAGGCAACGATCAATTGAAATTGTTCGTGTCGGCGGCTCCTGACCTGGGCCAACATCTGGCCCAGATATGACGAGCATGTTATGGTCGCGTGAACTTGGGTTGCATACAAGCGACTCGACAATTAAAATGATTCATGCAGCTCGGATGGGCACTCGAATTGAATCGGAGGAAGCGATTCAATCGAAAACTGTCGAAACGTAAGAAACGGACGAAAGAAACTACGCTCGAAACGAAACACGGACGAAAGAAACTACGATCACTACCGCCGGCAAATCGTTATCCAAACGAAACTGGATGAACAGATGAAGGAGGCGTAACACTAGTGATAGGAAGATGTTTATCTTCCTGACGGAACGGGACGAGATATAAAAGATATTACTTACCTGAGGATTAGTTTTATGTTCCAGAAGTGTGAAAGAAACCAAAACAACCGACACTAAACAAGTCGCGATTTGACAGTCCAAAAATACATGACATCTGACGGATAAGAAAGAAGGGGAAATCGGGTTGTCCCAAATGAGTAGAACCCGTGGTGAAAATTAAAACCCAACTCAAGTGGAACTGAGAGTGGGGTGAACAGACTAAGCGGACCAGGGAAGTCCCGATAGCTTTTGAAAATTTTGGGTCACGATCCGGGAAAGTGAAAGTCTTTCTTCCTTTCTATGGAGATCTGGGTAAGGACGTGGACGTGTGGCGAGAAATTGGGAAAACTATATCGAAATTTATTTTTGCATGTCGGCGACGAGGAATTAGCATTATTGGTGTGACCATCGGTAAGGCGGTGACCCAGACGGAAGGAAATATATACGCGAAGGCGCGATAGCAGCGACGAATCGAAAAACCTTGGCGAATTGAATTATATCAAAATTACGGAGAAGGAGCGAATTTTGAGCGGCAGCGACGAAATCATCAGCGACGAAGTCATCAGGGCCCCAGCGAGGGATTTTAGACAGGGTTAGTCATGTTTACTTTTTTTTTGTTTGAATTTGAATTTAATCTTAGTTTCTATCTTTGATAATACATTGTTTGTAGTAGTTCGTTTGTAAGTAGTTCGCGGCCGCATAACGTTAAGTTCGAGATTAGTGTTACTCTTCTTTTTTTTACTTCATATTCTGAATTCGGATTAAAATCTGTAAAAGTGTTTAACGAACATTGAAGAACGATTTTCTTTTAATCTGGTGAAGTGATTCCGTCGGTGAAGGAGATAGGTATACGTAGAAAAAGAGCAAACTCGTCACTCATTTCTCGCTTTGGAGCGACGGAGTCCTTGTAGATTCGGGTTAATTAAAGCCAGTGGCGCTCAACCCACCCCTTTCTTCGCGAGCAGAGGCACCCGAATCTACGGCCCTAGCACCCCAGTCGGGGGTGGAGGGTTGGCGGTACGTTTTCATCTTAAAACGGTTACAAATTGGCGCCCAACGTGTTAGGGGTTAAAAATTGAAGAGATACGTGAATTCAGAATCGAGTTAGTGGAATTGTGTAATTGAATTAAATTGCGGGTTCGAAAACGTTTCAATACGTCTCGTCGAATATAGTATTATTTGGAAGCGGTCTTAACTGGCATAACGGCCATAGCCGGCTAACGGTCATAACTTTCATAACGGCCTATAGTAGTACGGATAAGAGGAAAGTTAGAACCGTTTTGTTTTGAGCGGTGTTACAGTAGATAGACGCGAAAATCCGTTTTGTTTTTCGGAAGTCGATCGTATTTCAATTGTTTTATTCGGGAAACGGTGGAGATTGACGAAATAGGTTATATCGGAGTTATTCGGCCTTATCTCATATTTCATATTATATTTCATAGGTTAACATTTTGAATTCTGGAATTAAAGTGTGTGGTCTTGAATAAAAAAAAAAGGAATTTCGGTTTGAGTGTGTGTGTTTGAGAACATATAATAAAAATTGGAATTAGAAGGTGTGAGTGATTTTAGTGAATAAGGAAAACGATTGCTAGAAACAGTGCAGTGTTGGTTCTGTACTATTCGGGGTGCTCCGCTAATCGTAGCTTTACACTACTCGTATCAGAGTACGGCCGAGCTACTAGTGTTTTGGCAAGCTGAGGAGTAAAACGGCCAGATTCAAATGGTGGTAATATCGGCAGATGCGGTATAGTGGTTATTTTGTAGGATATGCCGTGGAAAATTGAATATTAGTTGTTACTGAACAAGTTTTCAGATACATATTTATGATGTTGAGTGGAGTAGGTAGAAGACTGGCTACTTGAGGTGGTTAACCAGTGTCGAGTGAAGAAGATTGGCGATCAATTTTAAGTCGAAGGTGTGTGTCTATGAGCTAAAAGTTGAGAATCTACGGGCAGTGCTGTGAAAGTCGATTGTATTTACGTATAGAACGAGATTTAACCTCTTTTACTACTCTTTTACATACTTCCGGGGTAGTGAAGTGATTTTAATCGACTTGTAGCTTAGGCAAGTGCAGACTCTTTGTTCAACCCTTTTTCCTTTTTGCGTTCAGCGGAACAGGCGAGATGAAGATCCTAGTAGATAGGTTAAGTAAAGATGAACTCACCTATGAGCTTGCCATCCGTGGTTTTCCGGCGGACACGGTGGAGAATATGAGGAAGACGCTGCGAGCCACGCTGAAAGCGGAGTCTGCGTTGGACACCTCATACGTGGAAGCAGCGTATCCATTTGATTTTCAAACTGACTACACAGAATTGTCGACCAAGGCTTTGGAGGTTGAGGAGTTAGTGTCGAGGGCGTCGGGGGAAAGAGCCGCGTCTGACTTGTTAAAAACGAGAGTGAAAATCGAGTTCGCTTTTCGGCGACTGAGCAATATTCAGGCAGTCACTCCGGAACAGATCGATGATGCGAGGAAACTTCGCAATCGATTCATAATTGCGATGGGGACCATGGTGTCCAAGACGGAGGAGGTTAGCGATGACGAGGTGGAACTTGCTGTTGGCGGACAAGGTATGACCACTCCGTCGGAGGTGAAACTGTCGAAGGGAGCGGAGGTGGCGAAATGGGGACTCAAGTTTAGCGGAGATTCATCGGGTTCGGTTAATGCGTTTTTGGAACGGGTGGAAGAGTTGCGACTGACTAGGGGGCTAACTAAACAGCAGCTCTTTAAAGCGGCGGTAGACCTTTTCGACTCGCGAGCCCTGATTTGGTTTCGAGCCAACCGAGGTCTAGTGGGGAGTTGGGACGAGCTGGTGGAGTAGCTGAAGGCGGAATTTCTACCATCAGATTACGAGGATCGATTATGGGAGGAAATTCGAAGACGAACCCAGGGTGAGGGGGAGTCAATGGGGGTCTACGTGGCCATCATGGAACGCCTTTTTAGTCGCTTGAAGGCGAGTTGCACCCAGGAAGAGAATCTATGCTTGTTACGTCGAAATATTGCCCCATTTTACCAGCAGCAGCTGAGTTTGACGCCGGTGACGTCTATCGCCGAACTTGTAAAAATGGGCAGGACACTAGATGCCACTATGACATCAGTTGGGGTTTTTGTGCCTCTTAACACGCGATCTCGACGCTGTTTAGAGCCCGATTTAGCTTATATAGGGTCAGAAACGAGGATGGAACGAGTTTCAGTGTTGACAGGGCCACGTATGGTGCAGTGCTGGAACTGTAGAAAGGAAGGACACATGTCCCGGGAGTGTCCTGAACCGCGATGTTGTTCTGGATGTGGTCGTCAGGGAGTCGTGCGATCCGCATGCTCCACATGTCGGTCCAGGGCGAATGAGCCGGGGGGGCGAAGGCAAGCGGATACGCAATCTTCGGGAAACGGTCGGCGTGCTCACTAGGCGGCAGAGCGGGCACGAGATCGAGGCCGCAGCGACTAAGTCATACATCGGAGGTGGATTATGCCTTAGTGAAGAACGGCGGAGATAGTCGTCCACACATCCAGGTCCATATAGAGGGTATGGAGATGGAAGGGCTGCTGGACTCTGGGGTTAGCTGAACGATACTGGGAAAGAGAGGATGGTCACGATTAGAGTCGGGAGGAGCGACAATGAGCCGAGACATAGTGGAGGAAGTGCGATTAGCGAACGGAGAGACGTGCGTTGTAGATGGAGTAGCGAGGTTGAATTTTACCCTGGCGGGACGCAAGCATGAACTGGATGTGTTGGTAATTTCGACTATTCCTCACGAGTTGATTTTAGGAGTTGATTTCTGGAAATGTTTTGGAGTCATACTCGACCTGAAGGGGCAACAGTGGACTTCTGTAGCCACGGTAGAGGCAGGAGGTGTGAAATCGTAGCAAAGCCGTTCTCATTTGTCGGAAGGTGAAACAGAGGCTCTGACGGAGCTGCTGAGGGAGCAGTTCGAACTAATGGGAGAAGGGCTGGGGTGTGCCAAAACTGTCAGTCACGTTATAAAAACTCAATCGGACCCTATCAAGCAGTGATATTATCCTGTTTCGCCCATCGTACAAAAACAGATTAATGTGGAGCTGGATGAGATGTTGAAAATGGGGGTTGTCGAGCCCTCGACGAGCGCCTGGTCCTCTCCAATATTATTAGTGCGCAAGAAGGATGGCACCTTCAGATTTTGTGTCGATTTCCGGAAAGTAAACGCAGTATCCGAGAAAGACGCGTATTCGTTGCCATATATCTCCGCGACGCTCGACAAGCTTCGGAACGCGAAATATTTTTCGACGTTGGATATAAAATCGGCATACTGGCAAGTGCCAATGGCAGAAGAATCGCGTAAATACACGGCTTTTACCGTACCGGGGAAGGGGCACATCCTACGGATGCCGTTCGGCCTTCATAACTCCGGGGCCACCTGGCAAAGATTTATCGATACGGTTTTGGGGCCTGATCTCGAACCAGTGGTCTTCACCTACCTGGACGATATTATTATCGTAACGGAAACTTTCGATCGACATTTGGAGGTGTTGCGAGAGGTTCTCTCCCAATTAAGGCAGGCAGGCCTTCGAGTTTAAAAGAAAAGTGTCAATTCTGCAGGGCGCAGTTACGGTACTTGGGGTATCTGGTAGTCGAAAAGGGATTGCATGTGGACCCAGAGAAAGTGGAGGCGGTCAAAGGGTTTCCTCGTCCAACTTCGGTCAAGCAGGTTCGTCGACTATTAGGAATGATATCGTGGTATAGACAACTCATTCCTGATCACGCCACTTTGGTAGCGCCAATGAGTGACCTGTTAAAGAAAGGGCGAAAGTTTGTATGGTCCGACAAATGCGAGGAGGCGTTCGTTTCTTGCAAACAAAAACTTACGGCAGCACCGATATTAGCCTGCCCTGATTTTGGACTTCCATTCAAGGTCCAGACAGACGCCTCCGATGTAGGTCTTGGAGCTGTCTTGAGTCAGGCGCACCCATCCGGGGAGAAGGTGGTCTGTTACCTGAGTCGGGCGTACCCAAAGTGGAAGGTGGCTGAGAACGTGTTGTGGAAACGGATGGAGGGTAAGTATCCCGAGCTCCAAGAAGCCAATCGTTGGAAAAGAGTAATTCCTTCCTACGATCGGCCAAAAATTTTGGTCCAGTGTCACGACGACCCGACAGCGGGACACAAGGGGGTTCAAAAAACCTTCGATCGACTGGCGCATGAGTTTTATTGGCCTAAGATGAAGGTGGAGGCGAGGAAATACGTCCAGAAATGTAAGGTTTGCCAAGCAGTGAAAGTAGAGCGAAGGCTTCCCAGTGGTCAGATGGTATCAAGGGTTGGGGAAGCCACTTCGCCCTGGGAGATGATATGCGTGGATCTCGTAGGGCCTCTACCACGATCCCTTCGGGGACATTCTTATATTCTAACCGTGGTGGATTATGTCACCAAGATGCCACTGCTTTTTCCCCTAAGGAAGGCGACCGGGGCAGCTGTGGTGCGCCTACTGGAGGATCACGTCTTATTTTTGTTTGAAGTGCCACGTGTGATAGTGTCTGATAATGGGGTACAGTTCCGCTCTAGAGAGTTCGCACGGATGGTCGAGACGCATGGGATTACATTGAGATTTACCGCCTTGTACCACCCTCAGGCGAATCCCGCGGAGCTCGTGAATCAAAATGTCAAGCGCCTACTCCGAACTTACGCATCCGAGAATCATCGGGAATGGGACAAGGAGCTACCGAGGATAGGCTGTGCGTTGAGGACCTCAACGCATGAAAACATGAAAGTTACCCCATACTTCCTGAATTTCGGAAGGGAGGTGACTATCCATCCTCAGACTGTTAAAGGTCCGAATGCGCGCGAGAATGGAAACGAATGTGAGGACGGAGCCAAGAAAGCACAACTACTACAGAGGGTGCGGGAAGAAGTTCACGAACGACTAAAGATAGCGGCACGTGAGTCAAAGTCGCGCTATGATCTGCGGCGACGAGAAGAAGAATTTCTACCAGAAGATCTAGTGTGGCGCCGTAATTATGTCCTGTCAGACGCGGCAAGGTATTTTTCCGCCAAACTGGCCCCGGAATACATAGGACCGTTTTCGGTGAAAAGAAGGGTGTCCGGATGGACGTATGAGCTGGAGGATTCCAACCAGAAAGCCATGGGGGTGTGGCATGCGAAGGACTTAAAACGTTACGTGGTGTGAAGAATAATAAGCCGAACCCTAAATTATCTTTTAAGAGTAGATACAGGCGTGGGTTTTCTAGTTGTTTCGTTATACAGTTTGGCATTCTCTCAGTCGCGATTCTAATAAATGGTGGTGGGGCTAGACGATAAGAGACGTAGGTTTGTGGTGGCGGGTTAAGATATAGCAGCGTAATTGTAGACTGGTGGTGGGCTAAATAAATTGAAATATCCGGTGGAGGGTATCTTAGGTAGGCGAGAGGAGCATCGCGAATTAGGATGCACATCGAGCGATAGGATTAGGTAGTTTTAGTCAATATGAAGATAATGTGTGAGTGAGTTATTAATACTAGTAGCTATTGTTAAGATAATGTTACAAATGGAAAAGAGTACCGTGAGAGTGATGTGAGTCCCATTTCTGCGTTTGTTTTTGGTTTTTTTTTCCTTTCCTTCGTTGGAGGGCCGAGTTGTACCCACTTATCTCCATTTCTGCGTTTATTTTAGTTTTTTTTCCCTTCGTTGGCTTTTAAGCGTTGGGTAGCGTCCCTGTTTATAGAGGGTCGAGTTGTATCCTAAAAACGAGATCAGTTTGCATTAGTTTGTGGCATTTCAAGGGTACAGATACCACAACCAGACGAAATTTTCTAAGACATAACACATAAGCATGCACGAGGAACTATACGGGAATAGTAGCGTGGAGGGGCATAGTGTGATCATGGTCAGCGTGAGGTGAAATCCAGAATTCGAATAGTTAACACTAACGAGCTAAATAACTATTTACGAAAATCGTATCTAAATCTCAAAGCCGTATCTAAATCTCGGACATCAAACCAGAATTAACTTTAGGTGTCGTTCACGAGAAATGTCGTCGAGAATTTCTACGCAATTCTCTGAGAAGAGGAGGGTGTCACGGTCGCGAGTATTGTACCGAGTTTTGTTGTAATAATATATATATATATATATATATATATATATATATATATATATATATATATATATTTATATACATATATATATATATATATATATATATATATATATATATATATATATATATATATATATATATATATATATATATATATAAAAAATCTCCACCGACCTTCGGCAGTAAGGTCGATGGAGATTGAGTCATTTTCACCGAGGAATTCTTTATCTTTACTGAGTTTCAATTCGTTGAACTAAGTTAAAAGTGTTTCCTTGAATGTAACGAATACGAAAATAGGCAATAGCTTAGTAAGCGAAACTTTCAAACAACTATGCGACGTTACAATCGACACATGCAATTGGATTCCCGGCTATACATATAACAATGATTTACGACTACAGTCTACGGTGACATACTAATGATGCGGAACACCACAAAAACCATCCTCAGCACTTGAAACGACAAGATACTTAGCACAAGTAAGATCACGACCGATTAATATTGTACACCCAGATCGACGCACGAAAACGCGAGGCAACGATCAATTGAAATTGTTCGTGTCGGCGGCTCCTGACCTGGGCCAACATCTGGCCCAGATATGACGAGCATGTTATGGTCGCGTGAACTTGGGTTGCATACAAGCGACTCGACAATTAAAATGATTCATGCAGCTCGGATGGGCACTCGAATTGAATCGGAGGAAGCGATTCAATCGAAAACTGTCGAAACGTAAGAAACGGACGAAAGAAACTACGCTCGAAACGAAACACGGACGAAAGAAACTACGATCACTACCGCCGGCAAATCGTTATCCAAACGAAACTGGATGAACAGATGAAGGAGGCGTAACACTAGTGATAGGAAGATGTTTATCTTCCTGACGGAACGGGACGAGATATAAAAGATATTACTTACCTGAGGATTAGTTTTATGTTCCAGAAGTGTGAAAGAAACCAAAACAACCGACACTAAACAAGTCGCGATTTGACAGTCCAAAAATACATGACATCTGACGGATAAGAAAGAAGGGGAAATCGGGTTGTCCCAAATGAGTAGAACCCGTGGTGAAAATTAAAACCCAACTCAAGTGGAACTGAGAGTGGGGTGAACAGACTAAGCGGACCAGGGAAGTCCCGATAGCTTTTGAAAATTTTGGGTCACGATCCGGGAAAGTGAAAGTCTTTCTTCCTTTCTATGGAGATCTGGGTAAGGACGTGGACGTGTGGCGAGAAATTGGGAAAACTATATCGAAATTTATTTTTGCATGTCGGCGACGAGGAATTAGCATTATTGGTGTGACCATCGGTAAGGCGGTGACCCAGACGGAAGGAAATATATACGCGAAGGCGCGATAGCAGCGACGAATCGAAAAACCTTGGCGAATTGAATTATATCAAAATTACGGAGAAGGAGCGAATTTTGAGCGGCAGCGACGAAATCATCAGCGACGAAGTCATCAGGGCCCCAGCGAGGGATTTTAGACAGGGTTAGTCATGTTTACTTTTTTTTTGTTTGAATTTGAATTTAATCTTAGTTTCTATCTTTGATAATACATTGTTTGTAGTAGTTCGTTTGTAAGTAGTTCGCGGCCGCATAACGTTAAGTTCGAGATTAGTGTTACTCTTCTTTTTTTTACTTCATATTCTGAATTCGGATTAAAATCTGTAAAAGTGTTTAACGAACATTGAAGAACGATTTTCTTTTAATCTGGTGAAGTGATTCCGTCGGTGAAGGAGATAGGTATACGTAGAAAAAGAGCAAACTCGTCACTCATTTCTCGCTTTGGAGCGACGGAGTCCTTGTAGATTCGGGTTAATTAAAGCCAGTGGCGCTCAACCCACCCCTTTCTTCGCGAGCAGAGGCACCCGAATCTACGGCCCTAGCACCCCAGTCGGGGGTGGAGGGTTGGCGGTACGTTTTCATCTTAAAACGGTTACAAATTGGCGCCCAACGTGTTAGGGGTTAAAAATTGAAGAGATACGTGAATTCAGAATCGAGTTAGTGGAATTGTGTAATTGAATTAAATTGCGGGTTCGAAAACGTTTCAATACGTCTCGTCGAATATAGTATTATTTGGAAGCGGTCTTAACTGGCATAACGGCCATAGCCGGCTAACGGTCATAACTTTCATAACGGCCTATAGTAGTACGGATAAGAGGAAAGTTAGAACCGTTTTGTTTTGAGCGGTGTTACGGTAGATAGACGCGAAAATCCGTTTTGTTTTTCGGAAGTCGATCGTATTTCAATTGTTTTATTCGGGAAACGGTGGAGATTGACGAAATAGGTTATATCGGAGTTATTCGGCCTTATCTCATATTTCATATTATATTTCATAGGTTAACATTTTGAATTCTGGAATTAAAGTGTGTGGTCTTGAATAAAAAAAAAAGGAATTTCGGTTTGAGTGTGTGTGTTTGAGAACATATAATAAAAATTGGAATTAGAAGGTGTGAGTGATTTTAGTGAATAAGGAAAACGATTGCTAGAAACAGTGCAGTGTTGGTTCTGTACTATTCGGGGTGCTCCGCTAATCGTAGCTTTACACTACTCGTATCAGAGTACGGCCGAGCTACTAGTGTTTTGGCAAGCTGAGGAGTAAAACGGCCAGATTCAAATGGTGGTAATATCGGCAGATGCGGTATAGTGGTTATTTTGTAGGATATGCCGTGGAAAATTGAATATTAGTTGTTACTGAACAAGTTTTCAGATACATATTTATGATGTTGAGTGGAGTAGGTAGAAGACTGGCTACTTGAGGTGGTTAACCAGTGTCGAGTGAAGAAGATTGGCGATCAATTTTAAGTCGAAGGTGTGTGTCTATGAGCTAAAAGTTGAGAATCTACGGGCAGTGCTGTGAAAGTCGATTGTATTTACGTATAGAACGAGATTTAACCTCTTTTACTACTCTTTTACATACTTCCGGGGTAGTGAAGTGATTTTAATCGACTTGTAGCTTAGGCAAGTGCAGACTCTTTGTTCAACCCTTTTTCCTTTTTGCGTTCAGCGGAACAGGCGAGATGAAGATCCTAGTAGATAGGTTAAGTAAAGATGAACTCACCTATGAGCTTGCCATCCGTGGTTTTCCGGCGGACACGGTGGAGAATATGAGGAAGACGCTGCGAGCCACGCTGAAAGCGGAGTCTGCGTTGGACACCTCATACGTGGAAGCAGCGTATCCATTTGATTTTCAAACTGACTACACAGAATTGTCGACCAAGGCTTTGGAGGTTGAGGAGTTAGTGTCGAGGGCGTCGGGGGAAAGAGCCGCGTCTGACTTGTTAAAAACGAGAGTGAAAATCGAGTTCGCTTTTCGGCGACTGAGCAATATTCAGGCAGTCACTCCGGAACAGATCGATGATGCGAGGAAACTTCGCAATCGATTCATAATTGCGATGGGGACCATGGTGTCCAAGACGGAGGAGGTTAGCGATGACGAGGTGGAACTTGCTGTTGGCGGACAAGGTATGACCACTCCGTCGGAGGTGAAACTGTCGAAGGGAGCGGAGGTGGCGAAATGGGGACTCAAGTTTAGCGGAGATTCATCGGGTTCGGTTAATGCGTTTTTGGAACGGGTGGAAGAGTTGCGACTGACTAGGGGGCTAACTAAACAGCAGCTCTTTAAAGCGGCGGTAGACCTTTTCGACTCGCGAGCCCTGATTTGGTTTCGAGCCAACCGAGGTCTAGTGGGGAGTTGGGACGAGCTGGTGGAGTAGCTGAAGGCGGAATTTCTACCATCAGATTACGAGGATCGATTATGGGAGGAAATTCGAAGACGAACCCAGGGTGAGGGGGAGTCAATGGGGGTCTACGTGGCCATCATGGAACGCCTTTTTAGTCGCTTGAAGGCGAGTTGCACCCAGGAAGAGAATCTATGCTTGTTACGTCGAAATATTGCCCCATTTTACCAGCAGCAGCTGAGTTTGACGCCGGTGACGTCTATCGCCGAACTTGTAAAAATGGGCAGGACACTAGATGCCACTATGACATCAGTTGGGGTTTTTGTGCCTCTTAACACGCGATCTCGACGCTGTTTAGAGCCCGATTTAGCTTATATAGGGTCAGAAACGAGGATGGAACGAGTTTCAGTGTTGACAGGGCCACGTATGGTGCAGTGCTGGAACTGTAGAAAGGAAGGACACATGTCCCGGGAGTGTCCTGAACCGCGATGTTGTTCTGGATGTGGTCGTCAGGGAGTCGTGCGATCCGCATGCTCCACATGTCGGTCCAGGGCGAATGAGCCGGGGGGGCGAAGGCAAGCGGATACGCAATCTTCGGGAAACGGTCGGCGTGCTCACTAGGCGGCAGAGCGGGCACGAGATCGAGGCCGCAGCGACTAAGTCATACATCGGAGGTGGATTATGCCTTAGTGAAGAACGGCGGAGATAGTCGTCCACACATCCAGGTCCATATAGAGGGTATGGAGATGGAAGGGCTGCTGGACTCTGGGGTTAGCCGAACGATACTGGGAAAGAGAGGATGGTCACGATTAGAGTCGGGAGGAGCGACAATGAGCCGAGACATAGTGGAGGAAGTGCGATTAGCGAACGGAGAGACGTGCGTTGTAGATGGAGTAGCGAGGTTGAATTTTACCCTGGCGGGACGCAAGCATGAACTGGATGTGTTGGTAATTTCGACTATTCCTCACGAGTTGATTTTAGGAGTTGATTTCTGGAAATGTTTTGGAGTCATACTCGACCTGAAGGGGCAACAGTGGACTTCTGTAGCCACGGTAGAGGCAGGAGGTGTGAAATCGTAGCAAAGCCGTTCTCATTTGTCGGAAGGTGAAACAGAGGCTCTGACGGAGCTGCTGAGGGAGCAGTTCGAACTAATGGGAGAAGGGCTGGGGTGTGCCAAAACTGTCAGTCACGTTATAAAAACTCAATCGGACCCTATCAAGCAGTGATATTATCCTGTTTCGCCCATCGTACAAAAACAGATTAATGTGGAGCTGGATGAGATGTTGAAAATGGGGGTTGTCGAGCCCTCGACGAGCGCCTGGTCCTCTCCAATATTATTAGTGCGCAAGAAGGATGGCACCTTCAGATTTTGTGTCGATTTCCGGAAAGTAAACGCAGTATCCGAGAAAGACGCGTATTCGTTGCCATATATCTCCGCGACGCTCGACAAGCTTCGGAACGCGAAATATTTTTCGACGTTGGATATAAAATCGGCATACTGGCAAGTGCCAATGGCAGAAGAATCGCGTAAATACACGGCTTTTACCGTACCGGGGAAGGGGCACATCCTACGGATGCCGTTCGGCCTTCATAACTCCGGGGCCACCTGGCAAAGATTTATCGATACGGTTTTGGGGCCTGATCTCGAACCAGTGGTCTTCACCTACCTGGACGATATTATTATCGTAACGGAAACTTTCGATCGACATTTGGAGGTGTTGCGAGAGGTTCTCTCCCAATTAAGGCAGGCAGGCCTTCGAGTTTAAAAGAAAAGTGTCAATTCTGCAGGGCGCAGTTACGGTACTTGGGGTATCTGGTAGTCGAAAAGGGATTGCATGTGGACCCAGAGAAAGTGGAGGCGGTCAAAGGGTTTCCTCGTCCAACTTCGGTCAAGCAGGTTCGTCGACTATTAGGAATGATATCGTGGTATAGACAACTCATTCCTGATCACGCCACTTTGGTAGCGCCAATGAGTGACCTGTTAAAGAAAGGGCGAAAGTTTGTATGGTCCGACAAATGCGAGGAGGCGTTCGTTTCTTGCAAACAAAAACTTACGGCAGCACCGATATTAGCCTGCCCTGATTTTGGACTTCCATTCAAGGTCCAGACAGACGCCTCCGATGTAGGTCTTGGAGCTGTCTTGAGTCAGGCGCACCCATCCGGGGAGAAGGTGGTCTGTTACCTGAGTCGGGCGTACCCAAAGTGGAAGGTGGCTGAGAACGTGTTGTGGAAACGGATGGAGGGTAAGTATCCCGAGCTCCAAGAAGCCAATCGTTGGAAAAGAGTAATTCCTTCCTACGATCGGCCAAAAATTTTGGTCCAGTGTCACGACGACCCGACAGCGGGACACAAGGGGGTTCAAAAAACCTTCGATCGACTGGCGCATGAGTTTAATTGGCCTAAGATGAAGGTGGAGGCGAGGAAATACGTCCAGAAATGTAAGGTTTGCCAAGCAGTGAAAGTAGAGCGAAGGCTTCCCAGTGGTCAGATGGTATCAAGGGTTGGGGAAGCCACTTCGCCCTGGGAGATGATATGCGTGGATCTCGTAGGGCCTCTACCACGATCCCTTCGGGGACATTCTTATATTCTAACCGTGGTGGATTATGTCACCAAGATGCCACTGCTTTTTCCCCTAAGGAAGGCGACCGGGGCAGCTGTGGTGCGCCTACTGGAGGATCACGTCTTATTTTTGTTTGAAGTGCCACGTGTGATAGTGTCTGATAATGGGGTACAGTTCCGCTCTAGAGAGTTCGCACGGATGGTCGAGACGCATGGGATTACATTGAGATTTACCGCCTTGTACCACCCTCAGGCGAATCCCGCGGAGCTCGTGAATCAAAATGTCAAGCGCCTACTCCGAACTTACGCATCCGAGAATCATCGGGAATGGGACAAGGAGCTACCGAGGATAGGCTGTGCGTTGAGGACCTCAACGCATGAAAACATGAAAGTTACCCCATACTTCCTGAATTTCGGAAGGGAGGTGACTATCCATCCTCAGACTGTTAAAGGTCCGAATGCGCGCGAGAATGGAAACGAATGTGAGGACGGAGCCAAGAAAGCACAACTACTACAGAGGGTGCGGGAAGAAGTTCACGAACGACTAAAGATAGCGGCACGTGAGTCAAAGTCGCGCTATGATCTGCGGCGACGAGAAGAAGAATTTCTACCAGAAGATCTAGTGTGGCGCCGTAATTATGTCCTGTCAGACGCGGCAAGGTATTTTTCCGCCAAACTGGCCCCGGAATACATAGGACCGTTTTCGGTGAAAAGAAGGGTGTCCGGATGGACGTATGAGCTGGAGGATTCCAACCAGAAAGCCATGGGGGTGTGGCATGCGAAGGACTTAAAACGTTACGTGGTGTGAAGAATAATAAGCCGAACCCTAAATTATCTTTTAAGAGTAGATACAGGCGTGGGTTTTCTAGTTGTTTCGTTATACAGTTTGGCATTCTCTCAGTCGCGATTCTAATAAATGGTGGTGGGGCTAGACGATAAGAGACGTAGGTTTGTGGTGGCGGGTTAAGATATAGCAGCGTAATTGTAGACTGGTGGTGGGCTAAATAAATTGAAATATCCGGTGGAGGGTATCTTAGGTAGGCGAGAGGAGCATCGCGAATTAGGATGCACATCGAGCGATAGGATTAGGTAGTTTTAGTCAATATGAAGATAATGTGTGAGTGAGTTATTAATACTAGTAGCTATTGTTAAGATAATGTTACAAATGGAAAAGAGTACCGTGAGAGTGATGTGAGTCCCATTTCTGCGTTTGTTTTTGGTTTTTTTTTCCTTTCCTTCGTTGGAGGGCCGAGTTGTACCCACTTATCTCCATTTCTGCGTTTATTTTAGTTTTTTTTCCCTTCGTTGGCTTTTAAGCGTTGGGTAGCGTCCCTGTTTATAGAGGGTCGAGTTGTATCCTAAAAACGAGATCAGTTTGCATTAGTTTGTGGCATTTCAAGGGTACAGATACCACAACCAGACGAAATTTTCTAAGACATAACACATAAGCATGCACGAGGAACTATACGGGAATAGTAGCGTGGAGGGGCATAGTGTGATCATGGTCAGCGTGAGGTGAAATCCAGAATTCGAATAGTTAACACTAACGAGCTAAATAACTATTTACGAAAATCGTATCTAAATCTCAAAGCCGTATCTAAATCTCGGACATCAAACCAGAATTAACTTTAGGTGTCGTTCACGAGAAATGTCGTCGAGAATTTCTACGCAATTCTCTGAGAAGAGGAGGGTGTCACGGTCGCGAGTATTGTACCGAGTTTTGTTGTAATAATATATATATATATATATATATATATATATATATATATATATATATATATATATATATATATATATATATATATATATATATATATATATATAAAAAATCTCCACCGACCTTCGGCAGTAAGGTCGATGGAGATTGAGTCATTTTCACCGAGGAATTCTTTATCTTTACTGAGTTTCAATTCGTTGAACTAAGTTAAAAGTGTTTCCTTGAATGTAACGAATACGAAAATAGGCAATAGCTTAGTAAGCGAAACTTTCAAACAACTATGCGACGTTACAATCGACACATGCAATTGGATTCCCGGCTATACATATAACAATGATTTACGACTACAGTCTACGGTGACATACTAATGATGCGGAACACCACAAAAACCATCCTCAGCACTTGAAACGACAAGATACTTAGCACAAGTAAGATCACGACCGATTAATATTGTACACCCAGATCGACGCACGAAAACGCGAGGCAACGATCAATTGAAATTGTTCGTGTCGGCGGCTCCTGACCTGGGCCAACATCTGGCCCAGATATGACGAGCATGTTATGGTCGCGTGAACTTGGGTTGCATACAAGCGACTCGACAATTAAAATGATTCATGCAGCTCGGATGGGCACTCGAATTGAATCGGAGGAAGCGATTCAATCGAAAACTGTCGAAACGTAAGAAACGGACGAAAGAAACTACGCTCGAAACGAAACACGGACGAAAGAAACTACGATCACTACCGCCGGCAAATCGTTATCCAAACGAAACTGGATGAACAGATGAAGGAGGCGTAACACTAGTGATAGGAAGATGTTTATCTTCCTGACGGAACGGGACGAGATATAAAAGATATTACTTACCTGAGGATTAGTTTTATGTTCCAGAAGTGTGAAAGAAACCAAAACAACCGACACTAAACAAGTCGCGATTTGACAGTCCAAAATGACATGACATCTGACGGATAAGAAAGAAGGGGAAATCGGGTTGTCCCAAATGAGTAGAACCCGTGGTGAAAATTAAAACCCAACTCAAGTGGAACTGAGAGTGGGGTGAACAGACTAAGCGGACCAGGGAAGTCCCGATAGCTTTTGAAAATTTTGGGTCACGATCCGGGAAAGTGAAAGTCTTTCTTCCTTTCTATGGAGATCTGGGTAAGGACGTGGACGTGTGGCGAGAAATTGGGAAAACTATATCGAAATTTATTTTTGCATGTCGGCGACGAGGAATTAGCATTATTGGTGTGACCATCGGTAAGGCGGTGACCCAGACGGAAGGAAATATATACGCGAAGGCGCGATAGCAGCGACGAATCGAAAAACCTTGGCGAATTGAATTATATCAAAATTACGGAGAAGGAGCGAATTTTGAGCGGCAGCGACGAAATCATCAGCGACGAAGTCATCAGGGCCCCAGCGAGGGATTTTAGACAGGGTTAGTCATGTTTACTTTTTTTTTGTTTGAATTTGAATTTAATCTTAGTTTCTATCTTTGATAATACATTGTTTGTAGTAGTTCGTTTGTAAGTAGTTCGCGGCCGCATAACGTTAAGTTCGAGATTAGTGTTACTTTTCTTTTTTTTACTTCATATTCTGAATTCGGATTAAAATCTGTAAAAGTGTTTAACGAACATTGAAGAACGATTTTCTTTTAATCTGGTGAAGTGATTCCGTCGGTGAAGGAGATAGGTATACGTAGAAAAAGAGCAAACTCGTCACTCATTTCTCGCTTTGGAGCGACGGAGTCCTTGTAGATTCGGGTTAATTAAAGCCAGTGGCGCTCAACCCACCCCTTTCTTCGCGAGCAGAGGCACCCGAATCTACGGCCCTAGCACCCCAGTCGGGGGTGGAGGGTTGGCGGTACGTTTTCATCTTAAAACGGTTACAAATTGGCGCCCAACGTGTTAGGGGTTAAAAATTGAAGAGATACGTGAATTCAGAATCGAGTTAGTGGAATTGGGTAATTGAATTAAATTGCGGGTTCGAAAACGTTTCAATACGTCTCGTCGAATATAGTATTATTTGGAAGCGGTCTTAACTGGCATAACGGCCATAGCCGGCTAACGGTCATAACTTTCATAACGGCCTATAGTAGTACGGATAAGAGGAAAGTTAGAACCGTTTTGTTTTGAGCGGTGTTACGGTAGATAGGCGCGAAAATCCGTTTTGTTTTTCGGAAGTCGATCGTATTTCAATTGTTTTATTCGGGAAACGGTGGAGATTGACGAAATAGGTTATATCGGAGTTATTCGGCCTTATCTCATATTTCATATTATATTTCATAGGTTAACATTTTGAATTCTGGAATTAAAGTGTGTGGTCTTGAATAAAAAAAAAAGGAATTTCGGTTTGAGTGTGTGTGTTTGAGAACATATAATAAAAATTGGAATTAGAAGGTGTGAGTGATTTTAGTGAATAAGGAAAACGATTGCTAGAAACAGTGCAGTGTTGGTTCTGTACTATTCGGGGTGCTCCGCTAATCGTAGCTTTACACTACTCGTATCAGAGTACGGCCGAGCTACTAGTGTTTTGGCAAGCTGAGGAGTAAAACGGCCAGATTCAAATGGTGGTAATATCGGCAGATGCGGTATAGTGGTTATTTTGTAGGATATGCCGTGGAAAATTGAATATTAGTTGTTACTGAACAAGTTTTCAGATACATATTTATGATGTTGAGTGGAGTAGGTAGAAGACTGGCTACTTGAGGTGGTTAACCAGTGTCGAGTGAAGAAGATTGGCGATCAATTTTAAGTCGAAGGTGTGTGTCTATGAGCTAAAAGTTGAGAATCTACGGGCAGTGCTGTGAAAGTCGATTGTATTTACGTATAGAACGAGATTTAACCTCTTTTACTACTCTTTTACATACTTCCGGGGTAGTGAAGTGATTTTAATCGACTTGTAGCTTAGGCAAGTGCAGACTCTTTGTTCAACCCTTTTTCCTTTTTGCGTTCAGCGGAACAGGCGAGATGAAGATCCTAGTAGATAGGTTAAGTAAAGATGAACTCACCTATGAGCTTGCCATCCGTGGTTTTCCGGCGGACACGGTGGAGAATATGAGGAAGACGCTGCGAGCCACGCTGAAAGCGGAGTCTGCGTTGGACACCTCATACGTGGAAGCAGCGTATCCATTTGATTTTCAAACTGACTACACAGAATTGTCGACCAAGGCTTTGGAGGTTGAGGAGTTAGTGTCGAGGGCGTCGGGGGAAAGAGCCGCGTCTGACTTGTTAAAAACGAGAGTGAAAATCGAGTTCGCTTTTCGGCGACTGAGCAATATTCAGGCAGTCACTCCGGAACAGATCGATGATGCGAGGAAACTTCGCAATCGATTCATAATTGCGATGGGGACCATGGTGTCCAAGACGGAGGAGGTTAGCGATGACGAGGTGGAACTTGCTGTTGGCGGACAAGGTATGACCACTCCGTCGGAGGTGAAACTGTCGAAGGGAGCGGAGGTGGCGAAATGGGGACTCAAGTTTAGCGGAGATTCATCGGGTTCGGTTAATGCGTTTTTGGAACGGGTGGAAGAGTTGCGACTGACTAGGGGGCTAACTAAACAGCAGCTCTTTAAAGCGGCGGTAGACCTTTTCGACTCGCGAGCCCTGATTTGGTTTCGAGCCAACCGAGGTCTAGTGGGGAGTTGGGACGAGCTGGTGGAGTAGCTGAAGGCGGAATTTCTACCATCAGATTACGAGGATCGATTATGGGAGGAAATTCGAAGACGAACCCAGGGTGAGGGGGAGTCAATGGGGGTCTACGTGGCCATCATGGAACGCCTTTTTAGTCGCTTGAAGGCGAGTTGCACCCAGGAAGAGAATCTATGCTTGTTACGTCGAAATATTGCCCCATTTTACCAGCAGCAGCTGAGTTTGACGCCGGTGACGTCTATCGCCGAACTTGTAAAAATGGGCAGGACACTAGATGCCACTATGACATCAGTTGGGGTTTTTGTGCCTCTTAACACGCGATCTCGACGCTGTTTAGAGCCCGATTTAGCTTATATAGGGTCAGAAACGAGGATGGAACGAGTTTCAGTGTTGACAGGGCCACGTATGGTGCAGTGCTGGAACTGTAGAAAGGAAGGACACATGTCCCGGGAGTGTCCTGAACCGCGATGTTGTTCTGGATGTGGTCGTCAGGGAGTCGTGCGATCCGCATGCTCCACATGTCGGTCCAGGGCGAATGAGCCGGGGGGGCGAAGGCAAGCGGATACGCAATCTTCGGGAAACGGTCGGCGTGCTCACTAGGCGGCAGAGCGGGCACGAGATCGAGGCCGCAGCGACTAAGTCATACATCGGAGGTGGATTATGCCTTAGTGAAGAACGGCGGAGATAGTCGTCCACACATCCAGGTCCATATAGAGGGTATGGAGATGGAAGGGCTGCTGGACTCTGGGGTTAGCCGAACGATACTGGGAAAGAGAGGATGGTCACGATTAGAGTCGGGAGGAGCGACAATGAGCCGAGACATAGTGGAGGAAGTGCGATTAGCGAACGGAGAGACGTGCGTTGTAGATGGAGTAGCGAGGTTGAATTTTACCCTGGCGGGACGCAAGCATGAACTGGATGTGTTGGTAATTTCGACTATTCCTCACGAGTTGATTTTAGGAGTTGATTTCTGGAAATGTTTTGGAGTCATACTCGACCTGAAGGGGCAACAGTGGACTTCTGTAGCCACGGTAGAGGCAGGAGGTGTGAAATCGTAGCAAAGCCGTTCTCATTTGTCGGAAGGTGAAACAGAGGCTCTGACGGAGCTGCTGAGGGAGCAGTTCGAACTAATGGGAGAAGGGCTGGGGTGTGCCAAAACTGTCAGTCACGTTATAAAAACTCAATCGGACCCTATCAAGCAGTGATATTATCCTGTTTCGCCCATCGTACAAAAACAGATTAATGTGGAGCTGGATGAGATGTTGAAAATGGGGGTTGTCGAGCCCTCGACGAGCGCCTGGTCCTCTCCAATATTATTAGTGCGCAAGAAGGATGGCACCTTCAGATTTTGTGTCGATTTCCGGAAAGTAAACGCAGTATCCGAGAAAGACGCGTATTCGTTGCCATATATCTCCGCGACGCTCGACAAGCTTCGGAACGCGAAATATTTTTCGACGTTGGATATAAAATCGGCATACTGGCAAGTGCCAATGGCAGAAGAATCGCGTAAATACACGGCTTTTACCGTACCGGGGAAGGGGCACATCCTACGGATGCCGTTCGGCCTTCATAACTCCGGGGCCACCTGGCAAAGATTTATCGATACGGTTTTGGGGCCTGATCTCGAACCAGTGGTCTTCACCTACCTGGACGATATTATTATCGTAACGGAAACTTTCGATCGACATTTGGAGGTGTTGCGAGAGGTTCTCTCCCAATTAAGGCAGGCAGGCCTTCGAGTTTAAAAGAAAAGTGTCAATTCTGCAGGGCGCAGTTACGGTACTTGGGGTATCTGGTAGTCGAAAAGGGATTGCATGTGGACCCAGAGAAAGTGGAGGCGGTCAAAGGGTTTCCTCGTCCAACTTCGGTCAAGCAGGTTCGTCGACTATTAGGAATGATATCGTGGTATAGGCAACTCATTCCTGATCACGCCACTTTGGTAGCGCCAATGAGTGACCTGTTAAAGAAAGGGCGAAAGTTTGTATGGTCGACAAATGCGAGGAGGCGTTCGTTTCTTGCAAACAAAAACTTACGGCAGCACCGATATTAGCCTGCCCTGATTTTGGACTTCCATTCAAGGTCCAGACAGACGCCTCCGATGTAGGTCTTGGAGCTGTCTTGAGTCAGGCGCACCCATCCGGGGAGAAGGTGGTCTGTTACCTGAGTCGGGCGTACCCAAAGTGGAAGGTGGCTGAGAACGTGTTGTGGAAACGGATGGAGGGTAAGTATCCCGAGCTCCAAGAAGCCAATCGTTGGAAAAGAGTAATTCCTTCCTACGATCGGCCAAAAATTTTGGTCCAGTGTCACGACGACCCGACAGCGGGACACAAGGGGGTTCAAAAAACCTTCGATCGACTGGCGCATGAGTTTTATTGGCCTAAGATGAAGGTGGAGGCGAGGAAATACGTCCAGAAATGTAAGGTTTGCCAAGCAGTGAAAGTAGAGCGAAGGCTTCCCAGTGGTCAGATGGTATCAAGGGTTGGGGAAGCCACTTCGCCCTGGGAGATGATATGCGTGGATCTCGTAGGGCCTCTACCACGATCCCTTCGGGGACATTCTTATATTCTAACCGTGGTGGATTATGTCACCAAGATGCCACTGCTTTTTCCCCTAAGGAAGGCGACCGGGGCAGCTGTGGTGCGCCTACTGGAGGATCACGTCTTATTTTTGTTTGAAGTGCCACGTGTGATAGTGTCTGATAATGGGGTACAGTTCCGCTCTAGAGAGTTCGCACGGATGGTCGAGACGCATGGGATTACATTGAGATTTACCGCCTTGTACCACCCTCAGGCGAATCCCGCGGAGCTCGTGAATCAAAATGTCAAGCGCCTACTCCGAACTTACGCATCCGAGAATCATCGGGAATGGGACAAGGAGCTACCGAGGATAGGCTGTGCGTTGAGGACCTCAACGCATGAAAACATGAAAGTTACCCCATACTTCCTGAATTTCGGAAGGGAGGTGACTATCCATCCTCAGACTGTTAAAGGTCCGAATGCGCGCGAGAATGGAAACGAATGTGAGGATGGAGCCAAGAAAGCACAACTACTACAGAGGGTGCGGGAAGAAGTTCACGAACGACTAAAGATAGCGGCACGTGAGTCAAAGTCGCGCTATGATCTGCGGCGACGAGAAGAAGAATTTCTACCAGAAGATCTAGTGTGGCGCCGTAATTATGTCCTGTCAGACGCGGCAAGGTATTTTTCCGCCAAACTGGCCCCGGAATACATAGGACCGTTTTCGGTGAAAAGAAGGGTGTCCGGATGGACGTATGAGCTGGAGGATTCCAACCAGAAAGCCATGGGGGTGTGGCATGCGAAGGACTTAAAACGTTACGTGGTGTAAAGAATAATAAGCCGAACCCTAAATTATCTTTTAAGAGTAGATACAGGCGTGGGTTTTCTAGTTGTTTCGTTATACAGTTTGGCATTCTCTCAGTCGCGATTCTAATAAATGGTGGTGGGGCTAGACGATAAGAGACGTAGGTTTGTGGTGGCGGGTTAAGATATAGCAGCGTAATTGTAGACTGGTGGTGGGCTAAATAAATTGAAATATCCGGTGGAGGGTATCTTAGGTAGGCGAGAGGAGCATCGCGAATTAGGATGCACATCGAGCGATAGGATTAGGTAGTTTTAGTCAATATGAAGATAATGTGTGAGTGAGTTATTAATACTAGTAGCTATTGTTAAGATAATGTTACAAATGGAAAAGAGTACCGTGAGAGTGATGTGAGTCCCATTTCTGCGTTTGTTTTTGGTTTTTTTTTCCTTTCCTTCGTTGGAGGGCCGAGTTGTACCCACTTATCTCCATTTCTGCGTTTATTTTAGTTTTTTTTCCCTTCGTTGGCTTTTAAGCGTTGAGTAGCGTCCCTGTTTATAGAGGGTCGAGTTGTATCCTAAAAACGAGATCAGTTTGCATTAGTTTGTGGCATTTCAAGGGTACAGATACCACAACCAGACGAAATTTTCTAAGACATAACACATAAGCATGCACGAGGAACTATACGGGAATAGTAGCGTGGAGGGGCATAGTGTGATCATGGTCAGCGTGAGGTGAAATCCAGAATTCGAATAGTTAACACTAACGAGCTAAATAACTATTTACGAAAATCGTATCTAAATCTCAAAGCCGTATCTAAATCTCGGACATCAAACCAGAATTAACTTTAGGTGTCGTTCACGAGAAATGTCGTCGAGAATTTCTACGCAATTCTCTGAGAAGAGGAGGGTGTCACGGTCGCGAGTATTGTACCGAGTTTTGTTGTAATAATATATATATATATATATATATATATATATATATATATATATATATATATATATATATATATATATATATATATATATATATATATATATATATATATATATATATATATATATATATATATATATATATATATATATATATATATATATATATATATATATATATATATATATATAAAATCTCCACCGACCTTCGGCAGTAAGGTCGATGGAGATTGAGTCATTTTCACCGAGGAATTCTTTATCTTTACTGAGTTTCAATTCGTTGAACTAAGTTAAAAGTGTTTCCTTGAATGTAACGAATACGAAAATAGGCAATAGCTTAGTAAGCGAAACTTTCAAACAACTATGCGACGTTACAATCGACACATGCAATTGGATTCCCGGCTATACATATAACAATGATTTACGACTACAGTCTACGGTGACATACTAATGATGCGGAACACCACAAAAACCATCCTCAGCACTTGAAACGACAAGATACTTAGCACAAGTAAGATCACGACCGATTAATATTGTACACCCAGATCGACGCACGAAAACGCGAGGCAACGCTCAATTGAAATTGTTCGTGTCGGCGGCTCCTGACCTGGGCCAACATCTGGCCCAGATATGACGAGCATGTTATGGTCGCGTGAACTTGGGTTGCATACAAGCGACTCGACAATTAAAATGATTCATGCAGCTCGGATGGGCACTCGAATTGAATCGGAGGAAGCGATTCAATCGAAAACTGTCGAAACGTAAGAAACGGACGAAAGAAACTACGCTCGAAACGAAACACGGACGAAAGAAACTACGCTCGAAACGAAACACGGACGAAAGAAACTACGATCACTACCGCCGGCAAATCGTTATCTAAACGAAACTGGATGAACAGATGAAGGAGGCGTAACACTAGTGATAGGAAGATGTTTATCTTCCTGACGGAACGGGACGAGATATAAAAGATATTACTTACCTGAGGATTAGTTTTATGTTCCAGAAGTGTGAAAGAAACCAAAACAACCGACACTAAACAAGTCGCGATTTGACAGTCCAAAATGACATGACATCTGACGGATAAGAAAGAAGGGGAAATCGGGTTGTCCCAACTGAGTAGAACCCGTGGTGAAAATTAAAACCCAACTCAAGTGGAACTGAGAGTGGGGTGAACAGACTAAGCGGACCAGGGAAGTCCCGATAGCTTTTGAAAATGTTGGGTCACGATCCGGGAAAGTGAAAGTCTTTCTTCCTTTCTATGGAGATCTGGGTAAGGACGTGGACGTGTGGCGAGAAATTGGGAAAACTATATCGAAATTTATTTTTGCATGTCGGCGACGAGGAATTAGCATTATTGGTGTGACCATCGGTAAGGCGGTGACCCAGACGGAAGGAAATATATACGCGAAGGTGCGATAGCAGCGACGAATCGAAAAACCTTGGCGAATTGAATTATATCAAAATTACGGAGAAGGAGCGAATTTTGAGCGGCAGCGACGAAATCATCAGCGACGAAGTCATCAGGGCCCCAGCGAGGGATTTTAGACAGGGTTAGTCATGTTTACTTTTTTTTTGTTTGAATTTGAATTTAATCTTAGTTTCTATCTTTGATAATACATTGTTTGTAGTAGTTCGTTTGTAAGTAGTTCGCGGCCGCATAACGTTAAGTTCGAGATTAGTGTTACTTTTCTTTTTTTTACTTCATATTCTGAATTCGGATTAAAATCTGTAAAAGTGTTTAACGAACATTGAAGAACGATTTTCTTTTAATCTGGTGAAGTGATTCCGTCGGTGAAGGAGATAGGTATACGTAGAAAAAGAGCAAACTCGTCACTCATTTCTCGCTTTGGAGCGACGGAGTCCTTGTAGATTCGGGTTAATTAAAGCCAGTGGCGCTCAACCCACCCCTTTCTTCGCGAGCAGAGGCACCCGAATCTACGGCCCTAGCACCCCAGTCGGAGGTGGAGGGTTGGCGGTACGTTTTCATCTTGAAACGGTAACAAAACTCACTTGCAAAATTTTAAATGTCATGAACTATGGTGTGAAATATAAACCAGATGATAGCTAGTTTATATACCGTCCACTAGATAGCATTGATAGCAATGCCTACCCGAATTGACGTCATAGCTATAACGATTACGTAGCCTGAAGGCCCGTACTTCTAGAAAGCATTGGGCTATGGCAGATTTACAGTGCTCGTTACATAATTTACTGTTATTTATTGGCTTCAAAAACTACAATTTTACTATTTCATTTTCTATTTTTATGTACCTGAGCATATGCTGAAAATGCCCTCTTTCAGTACTTAGTTTAGTACTCATTTTGACCTACTTAAAAATCCAACATGTCACACTGCCTAAAGGCTGGTACTGAGTTAACCGTGAAGCTAAATTTTGACATGTCTCCATTATCTGGTCATTCTTTCGAGCGAAAATTTTGGCAATGGAGAAAAGCAAAGACACTCCCCGATCTTGACGGATAAAATGTCAAGAATTTCACTTTTCGATCGATTTTCTTATTGGAAAGACATTTGCACTGCTCCATTTTCAAATTGAAACACCAAATGTCACTTTTTAGCTCGAAGGAATGAACTGCATAAACTAAATTGGCGTGAAATGATTGGAGACATGTGTCAATGCCATCTATATTTTCAAAGCGAAAGCAACTTCGAAGCAACTTTTCATGCTAAGAGCAGAGTACCATTCTTGCTTATTTTCAAGCTAAATTTTCGCCGAAACAGATTTCACGTGAAATTTTCTATGAAAATTTCAAGCAAGAGTGGTACTGTGTTCTTAGCATGAAAAGTTGCTTTCGTGTTGAAAATATAGATGGCACTGAAACATGTCTCCAATCATTTCACGCCAATTAAGTTTGTGCAGTTCATTCTTTCGAGCGAAAAAGTGACATTTGGTGTTTCAATTTGAAAATGGAGCAGTGCAAATGTCTTTCCAATAAGAAAATCGATCGAAAATAGAAATTTTTGACATTTTATCCGTCAGAAATGAACATTGTCTTTGCTTTTCTCCATTGCCAAAATTTTCGCTCGAAAGAATGACCAGATAATGGAGACATGTCAAAATTTCACGTGAACTCGAACTCAGTACCAGCCTTAAGATGTAAACAAACCGGGTGATGTTTTTGTTCTCGTGACGATTGCCAAGCTATTATTCACGCAGAAGAAATAAACAGGCGAATTTGGAATTTAAACTCTTCACGCATTCTCTAACAATAGCTATATTTTTGAAATGTCAAACCGTTCACTCATAGACTTTATTGTCTTTTACCAGAACCAACCCGCACAACATAAAACCTGCTTTATCTAATTATAATATATATGCACATTAAGTGAATTAAATAATCACTCGACACTGCCACTCATATGCACAATGCACTAAATGCAATATTATTTTGAACGCAGCTCCCGATCTCGAATTATAAAACGTTTTCAAAATGCGCGGCTTGAAGACGTTCGATTTTATGAAACTCAAATTGACAGTCCCAGTTACTGGAACGATGCTGGAACAACTGGGAATGTCAGAACTCTGCGTTCTCAACCATATTAATACAATTGTTTCTGGCAACAGTCACGTGCAGTATACGTATATGCTATTCGCATACACTCTATACTTTTATATCAATGGCGGTACCTCAGTAAAAGAGTGTGTTTATAGCCCTAACCAAAGATGAGTCTGCGACCGTAATCGTCTGTCAAAACCGACCGGTTTTATAGCAAAAAAGGCACTTTTTGACATACGCAAACAGGAGTGAACATAAGTGCCCATACAGCGCATAAGCGAACGTATGTCAAGTCGTATCCCATCACCACCTTACGTACGGACAGATCATAGCAAAAATTGAGCAAAAGGTTGCTTAAGGAGCATGCCACTTTTCTGGCTGTTCGGAAAGTTATGTTTGGGTGCAACATATGTTTTGCGTGGTTTACCTCGGCGCATATGCGCGCGTACGGACGCAGACTCATCTTTGGTTGGACCTTATGCCGTAGCTAAATTAGTGAGCTCTGCTTATTTAGCAGCGGTATAAACCACTTTTAAATTAGCCGAGCTTGCTATTTTGGCTATGCTACTTTAGTGCTGCTAAAATTTAGCGCTGTTATAAGTATGAAAGTAGCAGTCGTATAAACACTAGGTCTGTTCCCGTACCACGATCAATTGCGATTAATCGCGATGAATTGCAATGAAGCTGTTCCCGTACTCCGTTTTACTGAAAACTGAAAATTTCCCCTCTTTCAGTAAATTTCAGTAGGGTCTGAACTACTAAAAAATACTGAAAAGTGTCAAACGGAGTAAATGTTTTCAAATGTACGCGGCAAGCAACATATTTTTTGCGTAATGTTGCTATGGGGGTCGAATATTTTTGTGACGATAATAGGTCTGTTCCCGTACTACGATTGATTGCGATTAATCGCGATTAGTTGCAATGAAGCTGGTCCCGTACTCCGTTTTACTGAAAACTGAAAATTCCCCCTCTTTCAGTAAATTTCAGCAGCGTCTGAGCTACTGAAAAATACTGAAAAGTGTCAAACAATGTGGCGCGAGTAAATATTTTCAAATGTGCGCGGCAAGCAACATCTTTTTTGCGTAATGTTGCTATGAAGGTCGAATATTTTTGTGGCGATAATTTATTACCGCTAAGGATGACTTTGAAATCAGTATTGTTCTCCCAAAAATCGAAAACTGACACTTTCGGTTGTCAATTTTCAGAAAATACAATGAGAGCGTTCCCGTACTTTTCATGAAATTCCCCACCACATGATTCAGGAAAATTCAGTTACTGAAAGTACGGGAACAGACGTCATTTATTACCGCTTAGGATGACTTTATGATCACTATTGTTCTCCCAAAAACCGAAAACTGACACTTTCGGTTGTCAATTTTCAGGAAATACAATGAAAGCGTTCCCGTACTTTTCATTAAATTCCCCACCACATGATTCAGGAAAATTCAGTAAAATTCAGTTACTGAAAGTACGGGAACAGACCTACTATAACAGCTAGCTTCAATCCTCTTGCGCACAAAGCTTGTTAAAAATGCCTAGAACTCATTGTCAAATTGGAGGGGAACTACTTGAATTTGACCGGATTTGACAATGAGTAGCTAGAAAATTACTACCATCCCCTTCAATAGCTGCGTTTTATTTTCATCCAGAGTGTAGTTGGTATCCTGCATGCATAATAAAACGATCCAGAGTAGCACGCGAGTTTTTTCCTATCAGACAGTTGTCATTTCTAAATTTGAACTGTCATATAACCAACGCCCTTTTGAAATGTATGACTATTTATCCTGGTTGCCAGGGTGACATGGAAATTTTTTATAAAGTTCCAACTATTCCAGTTGACATGACTTTTCGAAATACGTTCCACAGAGAGCACGAGTACGAACCCCATTGAATTCACAAGTGTTCGTACTCTGGATGTTGTTGTTGTTTCGTGTGCAAATCGATATCCTGCACTACTCTGGATGTAAAATAAAACGCACCTAATATGCCGTTCACGCTACTCCAAATCAGGCAATTTCGATCAGCTGATCGCTTTAGAGCTAAATCAACTTAAATCTACCTGATTACCCATACATTTTTCTCGGCGTCTGACAGAGTTAATCAAGTAGATTTAGAGTTAATCAAGTACAAATCAGGTATTATTGTGAATTTTGTCCCTGGCGAATTTTTCTCAGAGCGTGGTGGATTCCATCCGTGAGAGCGAGAGTAGATTTGAATGAAATGTCATTCGAAATTCGTCCTAAAATAGCAAAAATTGAACAAAAAAGGAAAATGTGAGTTGTACAAAGTGAAAAGAAAATGTTCTTGCATGTTCCTGCACCATTTTCAACAACTTTCACGCAAAAAAAAATTGTACACATAAATTTGAATGACATTTTTCTCTCTAAATCTCCTCATTCTAAATCACTTCGGGTGGTGTGAACGCTTTAGGCTGGTACTGAGTCAATCGTGAAGCTAAATCATTATCTGGTCATTCTTTCGAGCGAAAATTTTGGCAATGGAGAAAAGCAGAGACACTGCTCATTTCTGACGGATAAAATGTTATTAATTTCACTTTTCGATCGATTTTCTTATTGGAAAGACATTTGCACTGCTCCATTTTCAAATTGAAACACCAAATGTCACTTTTTAGCTCGAAAGAATGAACTGCACAAACTAAATTGGCGTGAAATGATTGGAGACATGCTTCAGTGCCATCTACGTTTTCAACGCGAAAGCAACTTCAAAGCAACTTTTCATGCTAAAGTAGTAAGAGTGGACAATAGACCGGTTTCCCATACAAAAATAATTTCTTTTGCTCTTTTATATTCGGTGTAAAATTGTCGTCGAAGCAGGAGAGTACATTGCTAGTGTACGTTGTGCAAGTAGAGAAGACATATACGATTTCGAAGGTGTGTCTTGTTGATGTTTTGCTGCTCTTGTAGACATAAGTTGATTTTTCGAGGAAAACGCCATAAGAAATACACGGCAAAAACAAGTGAAACCTGTCCAAATCGTAATGCTTTTATAAAAGTCTTCCGCAGCCGAGGAGGACAGGTTTTTCATACAAAAATCGAGCTTTTTTTAGTTTTTTAGACAAATATTTTTCGCTTGAGGTGTTGTCACGAGTTGAGTTGACAGAGCCGGGATCTGGTATTTTGATTGTGAGGAGGAGTCGATGCAGATCTGATAATTTTATTCGTGGGATTGAAGCCGGTGTCATTTTGGATACGATGCAGATTGTTTGTAAACAAGCTGTACCATGTGCCAGCAATCTTGATTTTTGGCGCCTTGGCCCCATATGACAGGAATCTTGTTTCCTGGTACCGTGGTTATGTTTTTTACACTATTTGTAAGTAAGAAGCCGGGTGAGCTGTTAAGTTTTGACTTGAAACCGGTAAGCAATCTATCTGAACCGGTATGTATTGTTTTGCTTTGTATATGTTGTGTTGATGTGACGTAGCGTAGGTCAGTTATTCAAATATTTATCTTAGTTTCGGTGTCGATGTTGATTCAATGTATTCAACCGAGACTGGTAAGATATGAATTCTGGATTTGGGTCAGGTTGATACTTCGTGTTCAATGATAATTTTATGTACGCATAAATCATTGAGTGTTAGTCTTTCTTATGTGACTCATATTGTAACGATTTGCATGTTATATTTTTGGATGCGAATGAACACGAAAGTGAAAAGCTAGAATGTGAATATGAATAAAATTTCAATTTGCATTCGAATTGGAGCAGCAATGCTAAGGAACCCTGGTGAATTATGAAATGAAAAGCGGTTTATATGTTTAAGGGGAGGTTCTCATTCAAAATTTTCAAAAATTCGATTTTTTTTTCTTTACATTTTTTGAAAGGTATTAGTGTCTACTATATTGCGGTAAACCGATTTTCCGATCCGCGCATCAGAAAAGTTTCTACAGGCCATCCCGCCATGGGGCGCTCTCGGCTCGGAACGCGCGCCTAAGGTAGAAACCTATTTACGTTACTTACTATTGGTTAATTCGAATGGGCGCTTGCGTATTCTTGCTCCGGTTTATACATGTCTCTCTCTCTGACATCTTTTTTTCTTTCTCTAAAGCCGTCAGGCTGTACGAGAGCAGAGTAGCCGTCTATTATATGTAGCGTGGAATGAGGAAATGTGGTTTTTAGAGGAAAATTTGTAAAGCACACTTTTACTGTCTTTTTTTTATGCCTTTTTTGTCTTACTCACAGAACTCTAGGAAAGGTCCTCTGGAAATGCAGCGCAGGTATCAAAGTTTCAAAATTTCGAACGCCTACGGGACTTGAGGACGTTGGACAATAGAATTACCCGTAACATGACAAATTTTTGACTGTGAGACATTTTTCTCTTTTTTGTTTTCTCGATTCATTCTCATCCACTTTATTTTTAAAAATAACAGAGGCGTTTGAAATTTCGAAAACTTGATACCTGCGATGCATTTAAAGAGACCTTCTGGGACCTTTCCTATTGTGCTATGAATAAGACAAAGAAGGCATCAAAAAGTGAAAGCGAATATACGTGTGCCTTACAAATTTTCCTCTCAAACCTCATTTTCTCATTCCACGCCACATATATGTCGATGCTGTGTCTGCTTGTAGCGTATCTCAATTGTTAGTATTTTGGTGTTTTCCATTCAAACCTGTCACGTGCGCGTATTTTGTTTCTCGTAAACATGCCGAATTTGTCGAAAAAGGGCACTCGCGGCAGTAAAAGGCGCAGTAGTCGTTCCTCATCGAAGAAATTCAAAGGGAATCAGTTTACCGCCGAAACCGACACCGAAAACGTGAGCACGTCCGCGAAAAAGTTGAAAACCGGGAGTTACGATGACATTAAACTGGACCAAGGTATCAGTTATGTGATTTGCAACTTCGTCACTATCTTCAGCTTTTTAAGTGAATGCTTAGCTTGCAAGTCCTGCGGCGGAGACGTTACATTCAACCGTGTATCTGGAGCAGGATTAGCCTTCAAACTCGTGGTAAAGTGTAAGTGCAGCACGCGGTATGTGGGTTCGAGCCCCACTATCGGCAGTTCGTATGAAGTAAACCACCGTTTCATGTTCGCGATGCGCATGCTTGGGGTCGGGCTACACAGCTTGAAGTCTTTTTGCGGATTGATGGACATACCGTGCACTTTTAGTAACAAAATCTACTACAGTTTTCTCACTATGCTTCAAACTGCTGCAAAATCAGTTTTTAAAGTAATTCAGAAGAAGGCCGTGGACGAGGAAATGAGGCTGAATGCTGAAAATGGTTTCGAAGCAACGCATTTGACCGTTTCTGGAGACGGTTCTTGGAAAAAGCGAGGGTTTTCGTCTCTTTTCGGGATCTCATCACTGATTGGGAAGTACTCCGGAAAAGTTTTGGACTTCGTCGTCAAATCTTCATTCTGTCAATCTTGCGCTAACTGGGCTTCGAAGAAAGGAACGGCAGAATACAACGAATGGCTGGAGTCTCATGGCGAAAGCTGCGCTGCGAATCATCATGGCAGTGCAGGGAAAATGGAGGTGGACGCTATGAAAGAAATGTTTGCGCGTTCCGAGGAATTGCTGGGCGTCAAATATGCCAATTACATCGGCGATGGCGACTCGAAAACCTTCAAAGCTCTTTTGGACTTGGACCCATACGAAGACGTACCTTTGCTGAAAAAAGAATGCGTAGGGCATGTGCAAAAGAGGATGGGCAGCCGACTGCGAGCGCTGAAGAAAGGAACCAAGGGACTCGGAGGAAAAGGCGCGGGTAAGCTGACAGACAAGCTGATAGCGGATTTGACGACATACTATGGACTGGCGATCAGAAGGCACTCCGACTCTGCTTCGAACATGAAGGATGCTATATGGGCTACATTTTTCCACAAGTGTTCAACTGACAAGGATCCACAACATATGAAGTGTCCAGAAGGTGCGAACAGCTGGTGCAAGTGGCGTGCTGCGGAGGCGAAGGGCGAGCTGGCTTCATTCAAACACGACCATCATCTTCAAAAGAACGTTCAAGATGCCATCAAACCCGTGTACGAGGCTCTTTCCGCGGATGATTTGCTACAGCGATGCACTGGAGGAAATACCCAGAATTCGAATGAAAGCTTCAACGGGTGTGTGTGGAGACTGGCTCCGAAACATTTGCATTCTGCTTCTCAAACCGTGGAAAGTGTCACTTATATAGCCGCAAACTTGTTCAATGAAGGAGGCTCGTCATTGCTGAAGACTATGAACGCGCTGGGAATTGCTGTTGGGTCTGAAGCAGCCCATTTCACCAGGACCTCTGATAATCAACGTCTGCAAGCTGCCGAACGCAGGGTGTCCAGCTACGCGAGGACGGCTTATCTGGAGAAGAAAACTCGAGCGATTTCTCTCCAGGAGCAATTCTAGTTAGAGGAAGGACTGTTATACGGACCTGGCATCGCAGACTAATCGTAAGTTATCAAGCAACCACAGAAAACAGTGAAAGACAAAAGTTTTTGGTCAAAATTGTTAAAGTCACATTTAAGTCCGCCATATTGGAATCGCCATTTTCATTTTTTTTATTTTGATACATATTAACTCAAATTCGTGTTCATAAATCACAAAACCCTCCTTCTTTTCGGTTTTGGATGAAATACCACTTATTTCTTTGGTAGAAGTCCGCCATATTGGATCGGCCATTTTGAATTTGGAAAAAGTAACTTCAGATTCGTAATCAGCGATATCCAAAACCCATAATTCCATGTACTTTTCGAAAAATATTAACATTCTACCACGAATAATTTATCGAAAAAGTTCTCAAAACTTTAAAAGCGTTTATCTCAAAACATGATTTTTCTAAACTGCGTACAATCTCATTTGAAAACGGTTCAACTGAAAGACTTCATGTTTTGTTTTCTCAAAAGAAGACCCTTTTCATTGGAGTAATGACCTATAAAATCTACAAATTCTTTGTATTAACTATTTTTTGTGAAGCTTCAAAGTATAAAAAAAGGGCTAAAAAATCGATTTCAAAGTTTGAGATCGCACCATTATGTCAAATTTGAAGTTTTTTACCCGTTCTTAGGTCATTCCTCCAATAAAAGTATCCTACTTTCGAGCCTTATAATTGGTTTTGGTTTTCAGATCGATCCTGAGGCAGCAGGCTGTACGCAGTTTTGTTATTCCACGCGAACCGCATCTTAGACGGAACGTCACCACGGGCGCCATTTTGTTTTTTTCGTCTTGAAAAACTTTGTAAATAATGACGAAAATATAAGCTTTTTGAATCCTAAAACTGTTTTTTCCTATGTTTTTTTATTGGCCCACAAAAAAATTCCAAATTTTGCTTACTTTTTAGTCATTTGAATGAGAACCTCCCCTTAAGTAGACTTAAGTCTTTTTATTATGATATGAAATATAATTGTTTGCAGATATTTTTACATAGAATAATAATTGTATATTGAAGTCACTTTACACATGGCTCCTCCGAGAATCATTCCGAATCCAGCACATTTTAAAATGTTGAAGAGTTTCATTCCAAAATTGAAAACTTGTTGATACCTGTAAAATAGCTGAAATTTTGTAACTCCTAAGAAAAGAGACTAAAAATGTTGTAGGAAACAATTAAAAAAAAGATGTTGAATATATCGACATTATTTTTATTGAAATAATTTCATTTTTTTTTTACAAATCATTTTTTCTCTTCAAAGCGAATTTTCACAAAACCTCCTCTACTCTCATCTTTTCCCTCGTAGATGAAGTAGAGGTTAGCTGTATTCTGGTTTAGCTGACTGACGTCCTTATGTGTTTTGAATCCACTGGAGAAACGTACTGGTAGGAAATAATAAGAGCCCTCTTCCAGGAACATCGCTACTCGGGCTCCATACTTAGTCTTCACGAGTTTAAACTCGCGTACCTTACATGCTTTACCCTCCTCCAACATGGCAGTTGTAAGTAGGGTATCAGCATTGCCCTTGGCTATCGTGTTTAGTAGATCCGCCTGTAAAAATAAGTGAATGAGATATATAATAAAAAATATTTACATAGATTTTTTAAAGCCTTACCATTATAATGCTCGTTCGTTGTGGAAACAGATGTGTCTGACTGAATCTACTAAAAGTATTCAGACTTTTATATGATTTTCAGGCTTATGTAGTTGGTAAAAACAGAAAAGTTTACCTTCAATTGCAAGTTTCCGTTATCTGCAGACATTTTACCAGAAATGTAAATTCATGTTTATTTCATAGCCAGGTATGCATTAAAGCGCTAATGTCTGATGAGAGTTGGTGCATACTTTCGAAACCACTTAGTTAAAAAGTTTTTCAATTTTGAATGTTGCAAAATAAAAATTATTCTTTATGTAAACTGATGTTTATTTCATCATATATATAAATTTTAAGTGAAAATGAGTTACAAAAGTAATATTGAAGAATGTCGTAAAATAAAAATTATTCTTTATGTAAACTGACGTTTATTTCATCATATACATAAATTTTTAATGAAGATGAGTTACAAGGTAATATTGAAGATCAGAAATGGTAATGGTATATGATACAAAGATAATATTGATATTCAAAGAAATTGAGGTTCAGAGATACGATTTCTCGAATTTATATTTAAATAATGTGAATCAGATATCAATAAAATAAGTTACTTTATCGGTGGTTTAGGGAGAGTAGGTATCTGTACATTTTCATTTCAGTCAGTATCTGAAGTCGATATATAAATGGTTTGGTGTAGTTAACGTAAGCCACAGTTTATTTCAATCTTTGCAGCAGCTATACAAGTGTATGCAGTTTACAGTTTGTAAGAAATATTTACCAACTAACTGAACTGCATCTCCAAAGGTATGAACTTCAACCTATATTTGTAGTTGCATTCTTAATAAGTTTTATTTCACAGTAGGAGATACATTGTTAGAAGAGAACCAGCGAGACCCTGTCCAGTGAGCTGTCCAGTGAGCAGAGAACCAGCGAGGATCTTGCAGCAAGCTGACCAGTGAGCAGAGCACCAGTGAGGTCCTAGCAGCAAGCTGCCCAGTGACCAGAGAACCAAGGAGGACCAAGCAGTAAGCGGTCCGGTGAACAGAAAGCCAGCGAGCAGTAAATGTTCCAGTGAGGTTCTTCTCTTCTCTAATTAATAGCAGAAAACTTCCAACACTTGTTTCAGTACCAGGTACTTATAAGAAATATAAATTAGGTAGGTTCAACGTCAAAATGAATGTGTCAAATATAATTAGACATTTAGAGGAAACAATAAGTTCCTCACCCGACTTTTTTCTTATTTCTCTGAGTGTTCTCTTTAAAGACATCAGAGATAGTTCGTTAAATTTAAGTGAAGAGCAGAGATTTTTGATTATGCAGTTAGTTGTACGTTACTCTGTGGTAAATAGTGTACCATTGTCTAACAAAGTGTTAAGTGAAAGTTTAAGTTTCTTAAATCGAGGTTCCAGTTCATTAACTTCAAGGCGAGATAAGCCTGTATCACAGTGTATCATTCAGAGTGGTAGTGGTACTACAAAAGATGATAATTTTAATGCAGACTATGAAATTTTGTCAAAAGAGGAAACGTTTTTTCCAAAGTTTAATTTAAAAGGTGTTAAAATAACGTTCAGACTTAAAGATTTTGCAAATGTGAAGGAAGATCCGATTCAGGGGCTTGAACAAACTTTTGACAATATTCTCAAAAGTGTTGCGGTAAATTCTGTAAAAGGAAGCAAAATTGGTTTCACAATATCACTACCTAATTCACCTGATGTAAAGTCCATCTGGTGCAGTTTACGACCACTTGGCGAAATTAATGGTCGGTTTGTTTTGGGATTAATTTCAAACGTAAATCAGTCGAATAGTGCGTTTCTATCGGATGAAGTGATGGATCTAAATGTACAGATAGTGAATTTTCCTTCAGGAGGGGGTAGAACTGTTGGACAATATATCGATGAAGACGAATTTCTCACTAAGAAAAAATGTGTAGTTGATGTGGGTAAAGAAAATAGTACTGACTGTCTCCCGCGAAGTATATGTTATGCTATTGCAATGATTACGAGTGATAATAGAGTTGTCAACACAGTTAAAACACTTGATAAAACTACAAAGCAGTTATGTAAAAATTCTGGTGTAACTGTTGAACAGAGCGGTTGTGGTCTTAACGACCTTTTCAAACTTCAAAAGTTTTTAACGAAGTATTCAATAGTGGTATTTGATGATTTTAAAAACTCATCTTCTATTTTGTTTAAAGTTCCCCTTAGAAGTCAATCGGTGCAGAAGATTTACTTATACTATTCAAAACAAAAGAGACATTTCTATGTTATCAAGAGTCTGTCAGCATTTTTTGATAAGAACTATGCATGCAGCACTTGTGACAAAGTTTTTAATACCATGAATCATAGATGTAAGTTGAGATGCAAGTATTGTTGTTCTTTTCCGATTTGTGATTTTTCGACGGTAATGTTAAAATGTCAGAGATGTAATCGTTCATTTAGGGGTGTGGGTTGTTACAACAGACATCTTCAGAATAAAATCAAGCAAAAGTCTGTCTGTGACACTTTCAAGATATGTGTGATATGTACCAAATTTCTGGATTTCAGAAAAATTCAGACAGAAAGCCATAAATGTAATGAATACCGGTGCCATATATGTTTTAAAACTGTTCCGGCAGAGCATCTATGTTTCATTAAGCCTTACAGAGGTAGGGCTGACCGTAAATTTCTCTTGATCTTTTTTGATTGTGAAAGCATTCAGAATAAACCGTACGAAAATAGTTCTACTTCTTACCTTCATGTTGTTAACCTAGTTGTTTCACAACAATCATGTTATAAGTGCTATGCACAGACGGATGTTACAGAAGATTGTGAAATATGTGGTGTAAGAGAGCACATTTTCCAATATAATGATACGCATACAGATGTTGTTAAAAGCTTTTTAGACTATTGTCTAACACCTCGACCTCATTTTAGTAACGTTATTTGTATTGCACATAATTTACAAGGCTATGACGGGCATTTTTTAGTAACGGAACTAGTCAAAAGAAAATTAAAGGTTGAACCAATAATGAATGGTATGAAAATTATGAAATTGAGCTGTGGTCAAGTAAGTTTTATTGATTCGCTCAATTTTTTAGCCTTCCCTCTTTCTAAATTTCCCAGAGTCTTTGACATAGAAAATTATGAAAAAGGTTATTATCCTTACTATTTCAACACATTGGAAAACATGAATTATGTTGGTGAATATCCTTCACCTGATATGTATGGTTGTGATACAATGGATGTCAAGGGTAGAGATAATTTTTTCGAATGGTATAAATTGAATTCTCATAGAGTTTTTGATAACAGTAAAGAGTTGTTGTTATACTGTAAGAATGATGTCAACATTTTACGTTTGGGTTGTACACGTTTCATGCAGGAATTTTTGGATATATCCCAAGTCAATCCTTTTGTTGAGGCTTTAACTATTGCATCAGCATGCATGCTAGTTTACCGAAAAAAATTTTTACGTAAGGATGTTTTAGGTGTGATGCCTAAAACAGGTTATTACAAGTCTCAAAACCAATCACGTATTGCTAGTAAATGGCTTATTTGGAAGAGTTCCGAACTCAATGACGAAATTTTGTCATCGAATAATACAGGCGAGGTGAAGTTAGAGCAAGGTGGATTTTACGTAGATGGTTTTCACTCCAAGACAAATACCGTATATGAATTTTTCGGATGTTTTTATCATGGATGTAAAGAGTGTTTTAAGATTCAAGAGTATGTATCAGGATTCAATCAGGATACCTTAGACCAGAGATATGAGGCAACAATGAGGAGAATTGAGTTGATAAAGTACAACGGTTATAAATTAGAGTATATATGGGAGTGTGAATTCGTAAAATTTTTAAAAGAGAACCCACACATCGAGACAAAAATCGATGAACAGTATCGAGATGTCAGTGCCCCTCTAGCCCCGCGTGATGCACTATTCGGCGGTCGTACGGAAGTGTTTAAATTGTATCATGAAGCTAAGGTTGGAGAAATGATAAGATACCTTGATTTCACCAGTCTGTATCCTTACATTAATAAATACGCTCCTTACCCAATAGGTCATCCTAAGATTTTTCGCTTTGATAATATACCTGCTAAAGAAGATGTGTTGACAATGCATGGTTTTATCAAGTGTTCTATTATTCCTCCTACAGATTTATTTATCCCTGTATTACCCTTTAAGACTAATTCCAAATTGTATTTCTCATTATGTAGAAGATGTTCAGAAACAAACAAAATTACCCTATGTGATCATGATGATTTGGAAAGGGAATTTACGGGTACTTGGGTAATACCTGAGGTAGCGTTAGCTGTTAGTAAAGGTTATAGGGTACGAAAAATTTTTGAAGTTTGGCAATATAACTTTACGCAATATGATCCGATTACCAAAACAGGAGGTTTGTTCTCGGATTACGTCAACACTTTTTTGAAAATTAAACAAGAGTCGAGTGGTTGGGGTGGTGAACACTTATCCGAAGCAGATCGAGATAATTTTATAGAATCATATCTGTTGAAAGAAAACATAAATTTATGTAAGGATCAAATTATTAAAAATGCTGGTAGACGAAATACAGCTAAAATGTGTTTAAATTCTTTGTGGGGCAAATTTGCTCAGCGAGAAGATCGAACTCATACAAAGGTGTTCCATAATTTCGCAGAGTTTTGTAATTTCATACAGTCGCCAGGACTGGAAATATGTTCGGTTTACCCTGTAAATGCTGATACCGTGTGGGTAACATGGAAATACTCTGTGGAAAATTTGAACACATTACCTCACGTGAATATACCCATAGCAGCGTATACGACTACATTTGCCAGACTTAAACTTTTTGAGGTATTAGAAAAGGTTGGTAAATGTATACTTTACTGTGATACTGATAGTATAATATTTATAGATAATAAATCAGATCCTCTGTCTCTAACCATATCTGATTTCTTAGGTGATTTAACAAATGAAATTGAATGCTTTGGACTGAATGCATATATTTCGGAGTACGTAAGTACAGGTCCGAAAACTTACGGTTTGAAAATTGATACTGTAAAAGGTAATGAATACATCGTGAAATGTAAAGGGATCACCATAAATTTCAAAAATGCTAAGGTTGTAAATTTTGAGCGCTTGAGAGCATTAGTTCTTGATGATGATCAGATAGTTTGTGTGACAAATGAAAAAAAGATTAAACGCAAGCGTCCGGGTATTGTTGTTTCAGCCCCTGAGATAAAACATCTCCGTTTCACATTTGACAAAAGAGTTGTAGTGGAGGAAAGTTCCACATATCCTTACGGTTTCAAAAGAAAGCGCATTATTTAAGATTGTGTAAAATTTTGTTATTTTTAAGTTACATAAAATATAAGATACACTTAGACTTTTAATGTTTAAAACCTTAAAGCAGTCGCACACATACTTAATTAAAACATAATATCAATTTTTGTGTGAGAACACTTTGTAAAAGTGTAAGAGTTAATGATGAAACAACATATACATAATTACATTTTAGTTCCGAAATAATTGTATTTGAGTTAAGAAACAATTATATAAATATCAAAAACAGAGCTATTTTTCATTTCATTTCAAACTTTACTTCCCTACAGGCAGAATGAATACATTCATTTTCGATATCCAATTCGTGTGTGGTAACAATGGACAATATTTTGCTAAAGAGCTGGCAGTACTACCTTACGAATCAACTGTACCTACAGTTTACTACCTCTCTCCACCCTATCCTTACCAAGAGCTGGATGGTAGGGCACGAAGACAGAACAAATTCGTAGCAAAGAACATTAACGGGTTGCGGTGGGATGACGGTGAGGTTAGCTACAACAATCTTCCAAACATTCTAATGCCATTCAGTAAATCTACGATCTATGTAAAAGGTGATGTAAAAGTCAAATTTCTAAAGAGGTATCTACCTTCCGCAAACATAGTTCATCTGGAGATACCGAAACTACGAGATCTCAAGAATTTCAAGACCATCTGTAAAATGCATGACGCACTTCCGGGGACACGATGTGCTGCGCAAAACTGTATAAATCTTTATATGTATTATCTTATGAATAGTAAATATTGTTGAAATACAAACATGTTTTTTTCTTATTACATCAATTTATTTCATTACATTAAAAATAAGGTTACAGCTACACAGTATTGGAATTTCATAAAAAAGCCTAGAATAATTAATATGCATATAAGATGTACGAGGTGGTATAAAAAAGTCCTCATTTTCCAGCTTCAATAGATCCTTCTCCCTGCATCTATTACAGTACTGCTCGTAATATTCCTTCACATATTCCGAGGCCAAATTGTTGTGGTGCATGACAATATTAAAAAATTCCATCATATCGAACAGTTTGAATAGCTCCAGATGTTTGAGTGTTATGTTGCCATTGCCTACAGGGATATGATACCGTTTTAAAAGACCCAATTGATTTTCTGGATATTCATCGCCTGCTGAAGTCTTCAAATCTTTGAGGTAATTGTAGAGTGAAATCCATTGACTGTAGTCAATTGCCAGTGGGAAACGTCCATGGTAGTGAAAGATTACCTTCGCCTGAAATGTCTGCGGGTCAAATCCGAGTATGACCCTACGGCTATGACAGCCATCCAGGTAGTAAGTATAGTTCAGTAAGGAGTCTTCATTGCACGGAGCTTGGGATTTGGGAATCGTTTTCGTTCTTGACTTCTTCTCCTTGCAGTTTGATATGATGTTCTCAAAGCTGCTAGAAGGTTCGACTTGGGATGGTTTCATAACTTTTTTCTTCTTCTGAACAACGCGGACGACTCGCTTAGAGGTTTGTGTTTGCTTATTAGCGGACTTTTCAGCAACTGACGACATCCTTTTAAATTGTAAAAGACAAAACTATGGCTTCGATGGATTGATCACGCTGTTTTTTATATCTCCGGCCTCCTGTCTGCAGGTCTGATTGAAACACTCCCCACCATTTTGCAAAGAGGTCTTCAAATAAATTTTCCGGAATAAATTAACTATTTCACCATCATTGAAATTATAATCTGTAGAGGAGAACCGGTTCAGAAATGTTTTGAAGCTCCTGCCACTGCAGCGAAAATAAAGAAAAACACCGCAATACTGTCCGCATGTGGTTGAGAGCGCACTCTGTAACCGCTGCTTATTATTTACGAAAACTTTACCATTGACCCGAAGAAATCTTTTGAAGTACTTGTTAGTAGGATATTTACCAAAAGAGTCAAAGTACTCGATAGGTCCTTTTCTAGGAATGTAAAAGGCCACCCAATGAGTTCCACTTTTATGAGCTGGATCTGTATTCGCAATAATACAAGCAGGTTTCTTGATTTGATGGGGTAAGTGATCGCACGGAAAAACGCCCTTGAAAAATCTTTTAGTAACATGATTTCGCTTTAAAGAACTACCAAGCTCGATCGTGTTCATTCCTGTTCTTTGGAGGTTATTGCTTCAAGGTTAATGATTCTAGTACGTGGCGTGACGTAGCTCTGGAGGAATTCCTTTGTTGGCTCCCCATGTACGAAAATAGTCGAAAACTTTGCGAGGGTTTTTATAAGATCCTCATCCAGACGTTTAAGTTCAAGGTTTCCAGACACGCCAGTATGATCTGTAGTGCTAACTGTTGATGTAGGATATTTGTAAACGATCTCCTTTGTATACACTTTATCTGGTGAAATAAAGCCTGCAAACGCAATTTTTTTGAAGAAGGTAAAGTGCCCTTCTGAAAAATACTCGGTATTTACTAGACAATGAGTCATGGTACTGTAGTTATCTCTAGCCAATGCTCAGATAAATAATAATAAATATAGAAGTGTTGAACCTCTTTATATACTTTTTATAGACTCGAGTAAACGTTTCGATTTTTATCGATTTCAATATTCGTATCGTACTCTGCATATACAATGCATGTCACACTATTCTTTAAGGCCTCTTTGAATCTACCCTCGATGCGCACAACACCTTGATTCAATAAACTGCCACAAGTTGATTCGTATGAATTATCCGCTGTCAAGTCAAATGCTAGCAAAAAGCAACCATTGTCGAAGAATTGTTTGGATATCTGATGGCCTTTATCGAAATAATTGATACCAGTACCCTTGAAAAGGCTCAAGTACCCTCGGGTGCTCAGTGGTTTTTCTTTTGAATAATCGAATTCTATAGGTTGATTTGGTACTTGTACGCCATTAACTGACAAATTAAATCTCGTGATGTTATTATGTTTGAAGTTATATGGATTTTTAGTACGTTTTCCGGTATAGGCGTCGTTGTCTACCATCCCGAAAATGAGCAAGTTCGGTAATTGACCAACCACTATATTGTCCAGCGATAGTGTGAATGTATTTGTTGGTAACGTGTATGTTTTCACTTCGACGCGTTTGTACGGGTATACTGCATTTGAACGTTGCAGTACTGTTTCATGTGCCAGGAGAATATTGGGATTGACGCTTACATGATTCATGTACATTGTTGCTTCCAGTATTTTAATTCGAGGTGAGAATTTATCATCTTTCGAGTACAGGTAGAATTCAGGTTTCTCTAAAGATAATATGACGCGCAAATCCACACCATTAATCAAGAGTTTTTCTTGGTTAAATATGTCGCTATGGATCTTTCCCATTAACTCGACGACATTACTTTTCTCTAATAGCGCTGATCTACTAAGATAACCTTTATTCTCAGACTTTGGACCAGAGCCTTCAATCATTTCCATTTCATCCTGGTCAAGATACCATCCAACCGATTCGAGATGAGTTGTTGCTGCATCTTTCCCGTAATTCAATAGATTTTCAATGTATGCCCTGTACTGGTAGTTGTTGTCTGTTTGAGCTATATTCTTCCCATTCAGCTGCACTGTACATTGTCTAAAAAGCGAATGCATCAAATTATTTGCGACACCTATTGGGTCAGCTACGACTTCTCTTCCATCAGCACCCTTGATTACTTCAGTCCCTGTGAATAACATCTCTTTGCCATCCTTTATTTTAACCATCTGCACTTTGAGCCGTAGATATATGCTGGACAAATCACGATACGTATCACCATGGCCGAGAGAGATGAATTCCAGTACAGATGAGTTATCCAATGAAGCTATTGGCTTGTATGCAACTTCTTCGGTTTTTAAAATGTTGCTTTGAATCGGTGATGTGGAGAAAATGTCCAATTCGGATTTCATGCATTCTTTGTAGGAGGACATGTTAATTACTTATCAAATATGTCCAATACACGCTTCTTGATAACTTTTCGTTTACTTTTCACCCTTTTAATCTTTTTACGTGACGCTCTTTTTACACTTTTTTTCAATTTACCAGCTTTACGTCGCTTAGGAGAAGACTTGAATTGAATTGTTGTGAACGGGTTAGCTCTTTTTATAGCCATTCGATTACCTGCTCCATTCATCTTATCAAAAAGTTTGTTTATACCTTTCTGAGCTAACTCCTGTGCTGCAGTTTGTCCGTGTTCTCTTAAGAGTTCTTTAAGAGGTTTGTTCCCAACCTCCTGTATAATAGCCTTACCGGTTTTGACCGCTTGTCGTTTTATAGCTTTGACACCTGACGCAGCCAAAGGTTTTAGATAACGTAATAAACCACTGAAAAAACTTCCTATACCTCTACCGCGCTGATAGATAATTGGGGCTCGATAGAGGTCTCCAATATCTGATAAATTTCCACCACTCTGGACCAAATAATAGCGTGTGTAGTGCGAGTTCATGTCCTTAACATCGGTATTGAATATTAACACTATAACCCTTACATCAATGTATGTGAATATTTATACTTTTTCTTACCGACGTTTGAAGTGAAGCATTATGTATGTGGGTATAAAACTTGGTTCAAAATCTACTGGTTCACCTTGTTGATCTGTGACTTTAATAGAAATGCTTCCGAAAAAAGTTTTTTCCACAGCACAGTACTCTACATGATTGAATCTGAAAATACTGTCGCAATCATGCAAAGGAATCGTACGAAGATTTCGCACCAATTTATCAGCTAATATTCTAGGTTTGATAATGTCTGTGTAAACGTGAATTAAATTGGGGCTTTCACAATCACTAACGGTCTTGGATGTCGTAGCACGACGTGTTCTTTTATCAAGCTCATGTAAGTTTTTTTCCAACCGACTTAGACTATCAAGAAATATGGACTTATCGAAAGATTCTTTTATCGAGACATCTATCAGATCTGGATCGCGTTTATCAACAGGTGTTTTTAAAAATGCATCAATGAATAGGCCAGCAATATTTTCAGTTTTAGACACTTCAATCGGCACTGGTGTTGTACCCGTTGTTCCATCACTCCTTTTGTATGGAATGTTTAGTATTGTATCTGATTCAGTTTTTGCCCATTCATCAGGTAATATATCGCTACCGGATTCTTTAGCGGCATCACTTATGGATTGACGAATTGATTGACCAATTTTGTAAAATAATTGTTTTCGTACCTGGTACACTGTTCTACCGGAAATTTCAGCTTTCTTTTTTAAATCTTCGTCTGAAAACTCTATTCCACTCAGCAAAAGTGACACAAAATCCGTAATGTTAATCGGTGAAGGTATTGGCAGTTCCACATTTATTTTTACACCATAGTCTTTTAGATGAAACGTATGCGAGGTAGGCTTGATCCCCGCTTTTCTTTCCCACTCACGTCTTAAGCTATGTGCAGGATATATGTATTCGTCAATCATTCTTAATAGCTCTACATAATTTCTTTTCGACCTCGGAATCTGTCCAATTATATAATCAATAAAGTCCTGAAGTGTGTTAAACTTTTTGTTTGAGTTTAAATAAACTTTTTCGGCGATTTTCTCGCCTTGGTAAACATGTAAGCAGAAACCTCCAATCTTCTTAGAATCACTGATGTCGGGAATACTTCCTTCATCTCGATCTTTTTCGATATGTTTGAATACCAGTTCCTTAATTGATGTCAAATAGTAGTTATAGAAGTCAGGTTTAATAACCAAGAAAAATGACGATAGGAATGTTGAAAAATTGATATCGTTTTTTTCATAACAAAGTCTCCGCAAAGTAGCATCACTCCATCTTAAGAGAACAAGATTTTTTTTCAAAGGCATGATTTTTACAACTAATTCTGTTACTTCAGGTTTGCTGGATTCTGCTGCAGTTGATCGTCGACTTCTTTTCATCATACTAGCTTCTTCTTCTCCGATACTGTATTTAGAACGCTTAGAAACACTGCTGGTTGACACTGTCTCTCCTTTTTTTCGTTTTGGCAACATTATCTCTGTTATTCCAACACGCCAACCGCTACCAAGCTTACAAGAAGCAGGAAGAATATTCTCAAAAGATGATAATGTGTTTTCAGGGTAAATACTCAGAGAGCTATTGCTTAAAAGGCATACGTAGAATTCATCATCTGTTACTGTTACAGGCATTTCCAATTCTTTCCCAAGCCAGATCTGGTACACTCGAGCTACGCCCTTTTTTTTCTTTCAGTCTCTCACTCTGTCGAACAGGATGTTTTCTGACGGGTTGATCAGACGTGTATTGATTAGGATCGAACCGAGAGGGCCTTAATATAGAGTAACTAGGCAGCTCTTGCATTTCCACATCCGTGATACTTTCAGAATCTTCTTCACCTTCTTTCTCCATTTTAAAGACATTGGACCCCTCATCATCAAGATTGTCTATCTCCCCTAGAACGTCTTCTACTTCATCAGGACTCATATCAACAGGTACTGTGTATTGTGTTATTCCGTCATCACCAGTTATTATCCTATAATCTTTGTCAGCTGAAGTTTTTCTAAATTTCGATGGTGGCTTCAGACTTTTGGCTATTCCACTTGCCGATAGACGACGCTTTGCTGCAGCCGATAATACACTCCTTGGAGGTGTGATTTCACCTAATGATTCAAACAATTTTTCCACTCGTACAGGTGTAGTTTGCGTAGGTTTCTCATCTCTAAAAACATATTTAGTTTGTGTCGTGTTGTCTCGCAAACTTTTCTGTTTTTTGTGTACATGCTTGCTCGAAGAAGGCGTTTGAGTTTTTCTTTCTAGAAATCCTTTACTTCTACGACGTGTGTTTAAAAATTTTATAAGTTCGTTTCGATAATGATACCATTTGTCTTTATCGCTGAATTTTTCACTTTTCAATATCTTATTCATAGCCTTATCGAACAAACTCTGGTTATTAGAACTTTCAATAGTGTCTTTCAAATTTGCATATACTTCAGGAGACAGAAGTAGCATTTTATTCAGATTACTGTTCCTATACATATTTCTCAATTAGTGAACCAATCACCCCTGAAAGTACACTGCCCAGTAATACTGGTAGAAACCCGCCTTGTTGAATTAGTACTTTACGTTGTCGCGGAACTGACCGTTTAGCATCTACTAACTTGCGCATACACTTTTTATATTTACAGAGACGGTTATATATCTTTCCACGAGGTCTGTGGTTACCATTCAACGTATTCAATGTGATTTCGCAAAGTGTTTTAATTACCTCTGGATCGGCATTCTTAAGTATAGCATTTCTCAAACCCGGTCGAGCACGTCTAAGCACGTATAACATATGCTTGTTGTCCTTTAATCGCTTCATTCGTGACACCATTCTCTTGCTTTAAACTATCCTTCGAGCAATAACACGTTACAAAGTTTTTGTTAAATAAATCAGTACGGAATCGTAGTATATCATTTGTGTTCTGAGTCAGGTCTATTAATAAATAGCTGTGTGGCGCCTGAGTGATTTCTTTATATATTCTCACAAGCTCCTTGCTATTTTCAGGGTAAATTTGTTTAGCAAGATGATGAAACTGACTTTTATCACGTGGATTCTTGAAGCATACCAGATATTTACAGTTCAATGATATGTCACGGCAAAATTTTCCCTGATGAAATACATTTTGTGTTACTAATATAACCGAAAAATTCCTATGATGTGAACCTTTGGTAAAAAGTTCGCAAACTTGTCTTGAAAACGCATTTAACATCATATCGTCCAAAACAATAAGTGTTGGCTCATTTGCATTATTCACAAACTCTTCCGGCATCGTACTTAAGTATTCGATATTTTTAAACCCTACTTTTGTTGGAATAGCCTGAGTTTCAGCATTACACCAAATAACCTTCTTCACCCGCGGCTGTATCATAGTGTCGTTTCTTAGAAGTGCCTCTATAAAACTCGTCTTGCCACATCCAGATGGACCGGCAACCATCATTGTGAAGGGGTGAATAAAGTGCGTCATTTTTGCAAATTTTCACAGATTTTAACATAAAAACAAGTAAACAGCCTATATTTATACATTTAATCGTTATGAGTAGAAGGCAAATTGTCAACGAGTTACACAGACCTGCTCGTAAAAATTTTAACCGACGTCGGGTCACTATCAGAGGTATTGATGATTTATGGCAGGCGGATTTGGTTGATATGAGTGCATACTCATCAGAGAATAGAGGCTACAAATTTCTTCTTACAATAATTGACACTTTTTCCAAGTACGCTTGGGCATTACCAGTCAAAAATAAAAGCGCTAATGAAGTGACGAAGGCAATGGAAACAATTCTCGAACAAAGGCGCATTCCCAGAAATCTGCAAACAGATGACGGAAAGGAATTTTTCAATAAAAGATTTCAACATATTATGAAAAAGTATGAAATTAACCACTATTCAACATTTAGTGCATTGAAAGCATCGATTGTAGAGCGCTTCAACAGAACTCTAAAGGGTATTATGTGGAAAGAATTCAGTATGAATGGAAATTATCATTGGGTTAGCTTACTCCAAAAATTAATTGGCCGGTACAACAGGACAAAACATCGGGTTATTAAGATGCGACCTATGGATGTAAACGCCACAAATGAGATTGAATTACTTTCAAAACTATACAGAAAAGTCAAAGTAACATCAAAACCAAAATTTCAAGCTGGAGATCATGTACGTATAAGTAAACATAAACACGTATTTGAAAAAAGCTACACACCAAACTGGTCTACAGAAATTTTCACAATAAAAGAGGTAAAGAAAACACAGCCACGAACATACTCACTGGAAGACTATCAAGGAAATTTGATACAAGGTGGGTTCTATGAACCTGAGTTAACTAGAGTGAAACACCCTGACGCATACCTTGTTGAGAAAATTATTAGAAGAAGAGGAGATCGTGTTTTTGTTAAATGGCTCGGCTTTTCTTCTCATCATAATTCCTGGATAAATATAAAAGACGTGCTCTAAAGTGAACGACATTCATTCAAGATGTTGTGTTTAAAGCGAGAATATGACCGAGTCAAAACGTTCACCAATCTAAATATTGACGAACGAAAAATACTTAAGCTTGCACGTAGTGGATTCTTTTACACAAACATAAAAGACCAGGTCAGATGTTACTTCTGTTCGGTTACCATGGATGCATTCAACGCACCTGCTGATGTCGAGAGCGAACACTTACGATTATCCCCAGAATGTTTCTATGCCAACGGAAAAGACGTCTGTGGACCCTACGACACACCGATTGCATCAAAGAAAAATTGCAGAATAGAGCATTGCCTCTACAACTTATTAAAATGTGCTGGATTCGGATTAATTCTTGGTGGAGTTATTTGTGAGGCTGTTTCGATATACAATTATTATTCTATGTAAAAATATCTGCAAACAATTATATTTCATATCATAATAAAAAGACTTAAGTCTACTTAAACATATAAACCGCTTTTCATTTCATAATTCACCAGGGTTCCTTAGCATTGCTGCTCCAATTCGAATGCAAATTGAAATTTTATTCATATTCACATTCTAGCTTTTCACTTTCGTGTTCATTCGCATCCAAAAATATAACATGCAAATCGTTACAATATGAGTCACATAAGAAAGACTAACACTCAATGATTTATGCGTACATAAAATTATCATTGAACACGAAGTATCAACCTGACCCAAATCCAGAATTCATATCTTACCAGTCTCGGTTGAATACATTGAATCAACATCGACACCGAAACTAAGATAAATATTTGAATAACTGACCTACGCTACGTCACATCAACACAACATATACAAAGCAAAACAATACATACCGGTTCAGATAGATTGCTTACCGGTTTCAAGTCAAAACTTAACAGCTCACCCGGCTTCTTACTTACAAATAGTGTAAAAAACATAACCACGGTACCAGGAAACAAGATTCCTGTCATATGGGGCCAAGGCGCCAAAAATCAAGATTGCTGGCACATGGTACAGCTTGTTTACAAACAATCTGCATCGTATCCAAAATGACACCGGCTTCAATCCCACGAATAAAATTATCAGATCTGCATCGACTCCTCCTCACAATCAAAATACCAGATCCCGGCTCTGTCAACTCAACTCGTGACAACACCTCAAGCGAAAAATATTTGTCTAAAAAACTAAAAAAAGCTCGATTTTTGTATGAAAAACCTGTCCTCCTCGGCTGCGGAAGACTTTTATAAAAGCATTACGATTTGGACAGGTTTCACTTGTTTTTGCCGTGTATTTCTTATGGCGTTTTCCTCGAAAAATCAACTTATGTCTACAAGAGCAGCAAAACATCAACAAGACACACCTTCGAAATCGTATATGTCTTCTCTACTTGCACAACGTACACTAGCAATGTACCCTCCTGCTTCGACGACAATTTTACACCGAATATAAAAGAGCAAAAGAAATTATTTTTGTATGGGAAACCAGTCTATTGTCCACTCTTACTACTTGCTAAGAACAGAGTACAAATCTTGCTTATTTTCATGCTAAATTTTCGCCGAAACAGATTTCACGTGAAATTTTGTATGAAAATTTCACGTGAAATCGAACTCAGTACTTTGCTTAAAGGCTGGTACTGAGTTCGAGTTCACGTGAAATTTTGACATTTCCCCATTATCTGGCCATTCTTTCGAGCGAAAATTTTGACAACAGAGAAAAGCAGAGACACTGCTCATTCTTGACGGATAAAATGTCAAGAATTTCAATTTTCGATCGATTTTCTTATTGGAAAGTCATTTGCGCTGCTCAATTTTAAAATTCAAACACCAAATGTCACTTTTTAGCTCGAAAAGCATAGTACTGAGTTCGATTTCACGTGAAATTTTCATACAAAATTTCACGTGAAATTGGTTTCGGCGAAAATTTAGCTTGAAAATAAGCAAGTTTGGTACTGTGTTCTTAGCATGAAAAGTTGCTTTGAAGTTGCTTTCGCGTTGAAAACCTAAATGGCACTGAAACATGTCTCCAATCATTTCACGCCAATTTAGTTTGTGCAGTTCATTTTTTCGAGCGGAAAAGTGACATTTGGTGTTTCAATTTGAAAATGGAGCAGTGAAAATGTCTTTTCAATAAGAAAATCAATCGAAAAGTGAAATTCATGACATTTTATCCGTCAGAAATGAGCATTGTCTCTGCTTTTCTCAATTGTCAAAATTTTCGCTCGAAAGAATGACCAGATAATGGAAACATGTCAAAATTTCACGTGAACTTGAACTCAGTACCAGCCTAAAGAATGAACTGCACAAACTAAATTTGCGTGAAATGATTGACAACATGTTTTAGTGCCATCTATGTTTTCGAAGCGAAAGCAACTTCAAAGCAACTTTTCATGCTAAGAACACAGTACCAAACAAACTTATTTTCAAGCTAAATTTTCGCCGAAACAGATTTCACGTGAAATTTTGTATGAAAATTTCACGTGAAATCGAACTCAGTACTATGGTTTACCTGATTAACTTATACAGCTCCCAAATCTACTTGATTTATGTGGAAAATACATAATGGCCGAGCCCAGGCGAGCGGGGTGTGTGGACGGTCCAGACCACAGCGTAATAACAACCAGCGTACCAACTTATTCCACTTTCCCAAAAAAACACTTTGACCTTGAAATTGTGCCTCCATTTACGCAATGCATTATCTGTCAAAGCAGCCTGAGATTATGTTGGTATATTTTGCGAGAGTGAGCCGTATGTGAGCAGCGAAAAATCTAGCTTGAGTATGTAGTTGCCGAATTGTATATTGCATCTCTTTCTGGTCCGTGCGATTTTTTCCAACTTTCCAGGCTGACCAACAATACAATCTCAAGTTAGATCACTGGATTTTTAGGCCGTATACATATACGGAGTTGGTACGCTGGTTAGGAACTAACTTCTTACGCTGTGGTCCAGACAAGCGACTTTGACAGGTGTCACAGGCGCTCGTGCGACTTCCAATCGGAATGGGTTTTGGGCACGAGCCAAGGCGATTCGTGACGAGCTGTCAAATTCGGTCCACATGTTGGCGGCCTCGTCTGACTTCGGCTCGCCTGGCCTCGGCCAATATCTATTTGCTACATTAGAGTACTATATCTATTTGCTCAGTACTATATCTATTTGCTACATTAGTCCACACGCCTCCTAGAAATACGGGCCGTAATGCAGAATGATGACGTCAGAGCAGTTGGCCAAAATGTCGCGAAAAACACACATTGTCTTATTGGACGTCCGCGGGAAAATGTTAATTGTATGGGTTGTGTTAAAGTGAGTAAAGTGAAAACAAAGTGAGATCCGGGGAACAGTGCTAGTGAAATTAATGCGGTGCGCGCGGTATGTTTAGAAAAATTCGCCACAAAATGTTTATCAGATGTTCTTAGGTTATGTGGTGTTTCGTGTCGATTCACTTTCGATACAATTGATTGACAAAAATGCAAGTTATAACTAAATATTAACACTACAACGCATCCACGCACAAAGAACTAACGTTTTATTCATATTTTAGTTAAAAAAACCGCAAGTGAAATCTCGGTGTGTGTCGGCACTGCCTCGTGGAAATGTCAAAACCCCACTGCCATGACGTCACAGCGAGAACGATTACGTAGCCTGACGACTCGTACTTCTAGGAGGCATTGATTAGAGCATGGCCTTCATATAAAAGGCCTATCGCGACTTGCAATCTGACAGGTATTAAGCTACTTTTTAAAATGGTGTAGTCCTCTCGTTATTAAGATTTATTGGGAATTGCACAATGACAATTGTTTGACATTTCTCTGACAATTGGTAATGTTAATGGTGCTGCTCGGTTGAATAAGGAATAGAGTCTATTTTCCTATTATCCGGAGACTGGTTTCGAAGTTTTTGTCGCGTAAAAGAAATTTCGGATAAGTGTCGTGAAAGTGATGTGTTTATTGTGTTGTATACGCGAGAACTTTGCAGTTTGGAATACCTGCCACCTACTCTCGGCAATGTGAATTGTAAACAAATGCCGTTTGTGGTTGGTAGGATTTATTCTACCTTAAAAATCATCAAATTTTGATAATCTGCAAATTCTTCTATACAATGAATTGAGGTCTGATGTTAAAGGCTTTTTATTTCTAAATTGCTTGTGAAAGATCCCAAAAAAACATTGATCAACATGACATATGAGTTTCCTCAAATCTCCTGTAGGTGGATCTCGTGAATTTCTTTATAGCCATAAAAAACATCACTGTGCGGATTGGTTGGGAAAAGTAGCTTAGGTCTGCCATCTTGTATGTTAATTGCTTTTGCGATAGGCCTTTTATATGAAGGCCATGATTAGAGTGCAGTGTGAACGGCTTATAATGATAAAAAAAATAATCTTATGTAGCAAATGGATATTGGCCGAGGCCAGGCGAGCAGAAGTCAGACGAGGCCGCCAACATGTGGACGGCATTTGACAGCTCGTCACGAATCCCTTGGCTCGTGCCCAAACCCCATTCGGATCGGAAGTCGCACGAGCGCCTGTGACACCTGTCATGTGGAAAATAGATATTGGCCGAGCCCAGGCGAGCCGATTGTGTGGGCGGTCCAGACGAGCGACTTTGACAGGTGTCACAGGCGCTCGTGCCACATCCGATCGGAATGGATGTTGAGCACGAACCAAGGCGATTCGTGACGAGCTGTCAAATGCCATCCACATGTTGGCGGCCTCGTCTGACTTCGGCTCGCCTGGCCTCGGCCAATATCTATTTGCTACATCAAAGTCGCTTGTCTGGACCGTCCACACACTCGGCTCGCCTGGGCTCGGCCAATGCCTTCTAGAAGTACGGGCCGTCAGGCTACGTAATCGTTCTCGCCGTGACGTAATGAGTTTAGGAAATTTGACATTTCCACGAGGCAGTGCCGATGTACACGGAGATTTCACTTGCGGTTTTTTGGTTAAAATATGAATAAAACGTTAGTTTTTTGTGCGTGGACGCGTTATAATAATAATATTTAGTCATAACGTACACTTTGTACCAATTAATTGTATCGCGACAGTAAATCGACACGAACCATCACATAACCTAACACCAACCGATAAACATTTCGTAGCGAATTTTCCACATTATACCGCACGCACCGCATTAATTTGTGTTTTAGCTGTTCACTAGCACTGTTCCGCATATACCATTTTAGTTTTCATTTCACTCACTTTAACACAACCCGTACAATTAACATTTTCCCGCGGACGTCCCATAAGACTACGTGTGTTTTTCGCGACATTTGTCCCGATGCTCTGACGTCATCATTCTGCATTACGGCCTGTACATCTAGAAGGCATTGGCTCGGCCAATGTGTATATCCCACATTACGGGCATGTCCGCTCCATTTCTACTACCTCACTGATAACTGCGCTATTTCGTTGTCAGAAGTGTCATTAATAGGATACATAGAGATAAAATAAGGTCTGTTTCCGTACTTTCAGCAAACTGCAGCAGTAACAGAATTTGGCAGCTGGCTTCTTTTTGCTGCAAAATTTGGCTTGCATTTGGCTTGCAGCAAAAGTACGGAAACGACTTGCTGCGAATCTATTTTAATATATTATAATAGATTCAAGTACGGAAACAGACCTATAGTTGAGTCGCCCATGTGTAGCATCCAGTAATTTTTATATTTTTTATCCAAAAATTACTGGTCACACATCTCCGACCCACACTGTATGGATCGGAGACGCTACAACATTTTGCGATTGAAACCACATTTCAATCGCACAAAAATAAGTCCCGTACGTCCCCGGCGACCTTATTATGGAATTCGAGTAGCAACAAGTTCTAACGGGATCTTGTTTTGCGACTCGAACTGGCATTTTGCGAGCTGGAGCTGATAAGCTCGAGACAGTCGGTTGATAGACGTGTGGGCGAGTGGCAGTTTTTGGCATGGCGGGTGGCCGAAAACGAGCTATTGGACATATTTGGATCATCAATTGTCCATGGTAGTGAGTGGAGTGTCGGCAACCGTTTCATTCGCTTCGCAAAGGAGTTTCTATGAAAAGTTGAAAAACTCTCCAGTGTCTTTATTGACTTTCATTTGTGTTCGTTGCGTTTCGAATCGACCCGAAAATCGCTGGAAAAGTAGATGGGTGATAGTGCGTTTTCGAGCGTGAGAAGATCGTCGACAGTGAAAATTTTCATTTTTGATTAGTCTGAAACAGTGATATAAATTGTGGAAGGAGGCTCGGAATCCCGTAATTAAATCTTGGTGAAAAATGTCGTGCAACTAAAAGCGATTTAATGTCATCGCTACTGTGATGGCTGTTGCAATAATATACTTGCAAGTCAGGAGACAATCGTTCCTGCTATTCGGAAAAGAAAATATGAATTGAAAGTGAAACTTTGTGTTGATCGAACAAGCCTACATCCCCATTATATAGTAACGAGCTCGTGATGTAATCAGTTCCGCAATAAAAACTTCAGTTGACGATCAAGTGATAGTCATTCGGGCCAAGCTTACAGTTATTCTCGCATGGTTAGGCAGTTCCGTGCTGAAGATATTTTGGTTTTCTTCGGAAACATCCTACGAATCACCTTGTGCGTTGCTCAAAGGCAACAATAGCGGCAGCGGTACCAATCACTAACCAGGTTTGCTTAATTTATATCAACCTGATTTGAGTTTCAGCCCACCAACGAACATTACCACCATCAGAAGCACGTGGAGAAAACTTCACGGCGAAAAAGGAAGGTCCTGAATTGCCCGCTTTCGTAGCTGATGAAATTGCATGTCACTGGAAACGTTCAGCAGGTGCTTTAGATGTTAACATGGAGTGAAATGTTGACGATACTATGGTGACTACTGTAAACCTTGCGAAGCGACCTCCGAACGGTGAACCAGCGAAAGCTCGCGTTTACCTGGAACTATCATAAAGATAAGTTGGATATATTACGTTTACTGTTAGAAACCAGTTACGTCCAGCACATTGGTTCATCAGATCCGACTTAGAATTACAAATCGAAGAAGAAGGTTTGTTTTGCTGGGATACGTAAGAATATTTAAACAGATAGTTTACTATAAAAGATACGCTTGACAAAAATAATTAATACATTGGAGCTAGTATTGAAAACGTATGTCTATAATTTACTAAATTTATCTTGGCTATTCAAACAAACATTAAATAAGAATTTGAAAGCGTTATTAAAGTAAGAAATTGATTATCTGAATATTTTGAGATTAGTAACGGAAACATGTTGAGTAAATTTAAAAAAAAAACAAAGAAATAGAAAAAATGGAATCAAACTCATTACGTGTTAGGAACAACTCGTTGTATACTAGCGTGAAAAAAAAAAAAAAATGTCTCCGAAATAAGTAACTAAGTGCTACAAATGTGGCAGTGCGCCTGAATACGAGTGGAAACAATCTGTTTGTGTGTGTGGTTGTGCGTAGTTTGCATGTGAGAACGGAAACGAATGCAACGTTTTTCTTTGATTATTATTACCTTCTGAATGATATTTGGGTAAAATTTTGAACGCAAATGAAGGGTGAATATGCATGAATATTCGGAATGAATTGAATTTGAACGAATAATCTAATGTTTATTATGGAAGTGAGTTTCTAATCGGATGTAAGGAGAAAGGTGTGGCGAAAAGCAAACAGAGACCTATGAGTTCCCCCCGAATTGATCACGCGAGTTAAAAGTAATTAGAATATCAACAACGAATTGTTTTGAAATAAAGGATTCACAATAGCTATTTTGTTTAAAATGAATGCATTTCGAAACTAGTTCGGAATGAGAACAAGTTATAAGAAGACTGCCGCTGTTGAAGTTTGACTTCATTTTGGAACTGTTTGAATTAGAGCTTAGAACTGTGTAGAAATTTTTATTTGCAATATTATTGTGGCATAGATTGAAATATTCTTGGAAAGAATTCTGTGACCTAGATTGGAATATTTAAATATATACTCAAATGTTAATGATCTGTAAAACAAGACATATACGGAAATAATTATAATGAATTGTTAAGCGGAAACCTCAGGCCTTCTTATTGGGTGAAAGCCCGAGAAGTTCTTCTGCTTTTCAGGGTCCGCGCGTGGCCTGGCTGGCCTATAAATGATAAAAACAGTTTTGTGAATTTTCGTGGTTTTTTTTCAGCATCTTTAAAGGGAGGGATGCTGGCCACACATAAGTAGTTTCCGCTTTGATGTAAATTTTGGTTTTTTGATTAAATTTCTTTTTGAATTCGTAAATTTTGGATTATATGGCCAGCATCAGAGGGTGGAGGACCCCAGACCATCGGGGTCAGGGCTCCACTAACATCGGGGGCCCGGGGCTGTCTGCCTCACCCGGGTTCCTTGTAAAGGAGAGGTAGCATTTTTTCCTATTTTCCCGTTTAGATTTTCAATTTTCTGGCTCCGTGCGTTGTCACGAGCACTGGGTCTGCTTAGTCAGCCCATGTTGCAGAGCCTGGGTGGTTTCCTTTACGGAGCTATGCCCCCTTTTGGTCCCTGGGTATTTTACATACCAGTTTGCGGCTACGGAATTCATGACGGATGAATAATACGTAGCATCCCGTTTCTTGAGAGCAAACCATCCCCATTTTTTTATGAACCCACCCCAGCCGCAGCGAGCTAGCAAAGCGGCACCCCAGCATCCGTCGGGGTTGGTTAAAGGGTGCTCCGCTAATGCGGACGAGGGGCCTTCACGGCCATTTCTAGGGCACCCTGCTCTCGGGGCAATTCTTTTTTTGTTTTGCCTCTTGAATGGCATGAGCCATTTCCACTTTCTGACCTTAGCACTCTTGGTTCTGGACTTCGGTCTGGTTCTAAGTTGTGCTAAGGCCACTTCCCAAATTAATATTCGCTACACATGTGATACAACTGCTTTGCATCTACCCCTGCAACTTTCGCCAAGCGTCCCATCTATCAAATTGACAAGATATTTTCCACGTGATCATATGACGTATGATTCCAAATGAGATAGATGTGCAAGAGGCAGACAAAATAGGTCTGTTGGCGTACTACGATTAATTGCAATTAATTGCAATGAAGCCGTTTTTGTACTCCGTTCTGAGAGCATAAAGACATTCGGAGGGGCGATGTCCATTTAAAATACATTGAAGAGAAACCGACCACTTTTCATGTATCTTCAATGTCAATTCCCCTCTTTGTATCCTTTCTGTCAATATGACAATTAAACTAATGTAAACAATTTGAGCCGGTACGGAAATAAAATCGTATTTATTTTAAATGCAGATTAATTTTGAGTAGATTCGACTAGTGCGGTTTACAAAAACGTTAGTGTAGAAGTGAAAATCGCGAGTTTTATTTGAAAAAAGTGTTTGAAAACTGTGCAATTGCATTAATCTTTGCAATGAAGTGAGTTGTGCCGAATTGTGGTAATAGTTTGCAACGCCGGCCACTTGGAGTTTCTTATCACAAGTAAGGAATAAACAAATGATGTGTTTTGCAAAATTTTGTGAATTTCACAAACTTTTTATAAGCGAAAGTGCCTATTTGAGCCCGTTTAAATACTGTCGACATATTGGCGCGAATTTTCTGGTGGCCATTTTAATTGCTGTCAAAAAAACACAAAGCAGTAGAGCGCATAAACAGTTTCGGGGCAGAGCGGAAATAAAATGGTATAAAAATTTATTCGTATTGCATGCTGTGTGAAATATTGTTTTCCAGATTTCCAGAAAATGAGCAACACATATTCATTTGGACTTCTTCTCTTGGATTTCCTGAGCTGATCATCAAAAATACTTCCCGGGTCTATTCAAATCTTTCGGCCGTGGTATATAGCAATTGATGATTGACAAGGGAATAAGTGTAATAGTTTCTTGTTTTTCTTACAGCTGCCGTCAAAGTACGTTAGTTCTGAGCAAGCGAACAGGGACCATCTTTAGTGGAATAGAATCTTCGAGTGATGCAATAAGTAAAAAAAAATGTTCAAAACATTCTTCTCTTTAATTATCTTAATTCTATAGATACCTTTCGGCAACAATATTCAAGATGAGATAAACGATGGACAACAAGAGCGAATTGCGATCTCATTAGGTGCTTAATGCTGATGTTGCGTTCATGATACACTTTAGAAAATTTTAATATTCAACAATATTATTTCAATTAGGCTACGTAAACAGACCAAGTGGCTCCTATTACCGCAGTGCATTTAATCAAGCTGCAGGAAAAAATTGGAAGATACGCTGAAACGAAAAAATAGGATTATCCGAAATTTGCGTAAAAAACAGCGCAGACAAAAGAAAACAGCTTCTTTAGTTGAGTTGTTAGATAATCTCAAGGCCAATAACTGGATTAGCGAAGTAGGTCGAGAACGATTAGATAGTGTGAATATAATATAATAAAAATCTTATCACCTAGAAATATATTATCTCCAATCTATCATTGTAATTAGCCTACTTTATAGTATAAGAAAAGTTGAGACTTCTTGGAACTATTAACTGTGAAGACTACTTATTTTTTTCGAAAAATCTTAAATAAAATTTGCTTTTTTCGGAATAAGAAGTTGTTTTTGATTTTGATGATTTTATTCATTGCAGCTGCTTTACACACAATACTCAGTAAAAACTTTCTAGATGCTCTAAAAACGAAAATGATATTTTATATTATTCAATATTTTCTCATCACCTACGGCAGTACTCGGCACTGCCAAGATTTGAGCCACCATAAACACATCTAATTTTTAAGCCACTTTCTTATAAAACAATTTTTGTTTTATGGGTGAATAAATATTCCATTAGTATATTCAACGATTTTCATAGTTCGTATGCATTTGTGTTCTGTTTTCATTTTCTATCCTGGACAAACAATTAATTCACCGCAAAGCAACGAATAATCCAGCCTGCTGTAGCTTATTTTTACTCCCTGGTTCGAGAATTCTTACGGTTATAATATGAAAGCTAAAAAATATTAAATAACTAAATATATAACAATCATTCACTTACGATATTCAAAATTTGAATATTTGAAATTATTCACACATAATATGTCCCCATCAATTTGAAAAATTAGAAATTACCTACGACCCGAAAATTTCAATCTATCATCGGGGTCGCTGGTGATGAGGAAAAATGGCCATGCCTTCGGCCCCTCCGAATATCTTTATGCTCTCAGACTCCGTTTTACTGAATACTGAAATTTTCCCCTCTTTCAGTAAATTTCAGTAGGGTCTGAGCTACTGAAAAATACTGAAAACTGCCAAACGATTTTTGTCGTAATGTTATTATGAAAGACGAATATTTTTGTGGCGATAGTTGATCACCGCTTAGGATGACTTTGTGAACACAATTGTTCTCCCAAAAGCCGACAACTGACACTTTTATTTGAAAATTTTCAGGAAATGCAATGAGAGCGTTTTCGTACTTTTCCTGAATTTCCCCCACCACATGATTCAGGAAAATTCAGTAAAATTCAGTGACTGAAAGTACGCGAACAGACCTAATATCGCATACCCCTTAGCTCTTGGTTACGTCCCCTCCAATACATTTCAAATGTGAAGGGCCACTCCATTGTCTACTACCTCCATTATAGGATATCTAGTTTCGATTGACATTCGCAATCTGCAAGCTTTGGTCCAAGGGTGTTATTGTTCTTAGTATTGAACTCGCTATCAGATATTGCGCCATTTATGCTTTGGCTAATAAGTTGTACGGCGTAAACGCTACTACTATAGCAGCGCCAGTTTTGCAACGCTATTGTAGCTACGGCATAAACAAGGCCAAAGAGGAGCTAATTTGTGACATTGGACACCTAAAGCAGCTGTTAGATTAATGTTGAGCAAATTCGTATTCACGATCCATGAACATGTCGAGTTACCATCGGTTTATTGCAATCAGACCTTCATTTCAAAAGTTTGTAAAGGGCGGATTGCTACATTATTTGCAAAAGCGAACTTTTAACCGGAATTTTACCCGGCGGAAAAAAGGGAATGGCGGTTTTTCTCAACTCTGTGGTCCTTTTACTTTCTCGATTGCTGTGAGTAATTCGGTGTCTGTCATGATACTTAGTAAACCGTTATTTCTACCAGTTCGGCGTCGGAAGTACGGTTTGTGCATCAGTATGGGAATATGAGTCTTGCAGTACGAATAAGACACACGATGTAAATAAAAACGATCTGTGTGAGTCTGTTGGAGCTCGGAAAGAGGTATGTTAATCATTCTTTGCCACGAACTATAGCGTAATTTCGCAGAGATCATTCATACATGGGCTGAAATTTTGGTGGCAGAATCTTCAAGTACAAAATAGAGTATTTTGTACCATATTGGGGGCGAATATTTGTATATTGAGTTTTTGGAAGCTACCACTTCCGAGCCGCTTCATGATCCGCTTTTTTACTTCCAATCTGGATACACGTAAGCAACTTAATTTTGGCTGATGCGACAGATTTTTCCATATTTTTTACGATTTTAACATTTCAGGATCTTTTTCTTGCGCCATGTTATTGTCTCCCTTTAGCCATGTGTCGGTTATTCACTTAGCTGCAAATATGTATGTCTTACATAGTTTTATCGACAACGTACTCCTCGATCTGGGAAAATACCAATTTTTGTTTGTGTACTTAAATGCTGGCGTAGCATCAACTTTGAGCAGCTATATTTTTAAGGCTATGATCAACCGAAGAGTCCCATCACTAGGAGCAGTAAGTTATTGATATTATGTTGGTATTTGCAACTGAAGATAAAGACTACATATTGCCAATGCCTCCTACAAGTACGGGCCGTAATGCAGAATAATGACGTCCCACTAGACTGTCAAAGTGTCGCGAAAAACACACGCAGTCTTACGGGACGTCTTAATTCTTAATTAATTCGAATTTCGTCGTCGACAATCAAATATATATATATGTAAATGTATAAATACACATATATTGATTTCGTGACACACTTCTTCAGCTCCGCAAACTAGCATTTACTAAGATGAAGGAAATTTCACCATTTCAACATACTCATGCATGAATACTGAAAGAGTGCTCTGATGAGAAAAAAATATATAAATTTGCATGCACTTTTATCCACCACCAACTGTTGCCGCTAAGTTAGTAATAAATGCCGCTAAGTTAGTAATAAATTGACCGAGTAGGGAATGAAGGATCTGTGGAAGGGTCCGAACCACACTCTCATCACAATTTTTGCTCTCTTTAACAAAATGAGGGTACATTGAGAGTGACATAAATGGCTAATTAGTTATGGTATGGTTGTTAGTTTCTCACTTGAATTCGCCAACACCCATAACATATTTTATATTGCATGCAATTGAATAACTTCATTTGCCACAAACTTTCTCCTCAGGCAGTGCCAAACACTGGTATGAGAGGACAATAATTAACAAATCAAAATATTCTATATAAAACTTTTAATTGAATTTTCTGCTATTTCAATTTGATTTGTATGGAGTGAAAATGAAAGAAATACTAGCATGTATTGGTTAGAATTAATATATAAATCTGATAAGAACTAAAGTTAGATAATAAAAATATAAAATAAAAAGATAAAAATAAAAAGATAAAATAAATTAAAGAAAAATATTTACATTCGCTTTGAAAATAGGTTTAGAACATATTGCTTCAGCTTTCTTTTAGTAACGAAATACGATAGGTTGTTTTTTAAATTATCAGGCATATCATTATACAACGATATAGCTGAAAGAATCGGGTCATTAAGGGCTCTATTGGCTCTCACTGAAGGCAATCTATAAGAATTCGCAGATCTTGTTTCATAGCTATGCATTTTTCTGGGCATTGTCAAAGAAATAGAAGATTTATTCTCTCCGTGGACGATTTTCCATATTGTTATTAGTTTTTGAAATGCTAATAGTTGAAAAAAAGTAATTTTCCCAGTTATAAAAGGTAGCTGATTAGTGGGAGTCCGTGTACTCAGATTGTGAACTGCCTTAATTGCCTTATTTAGAGTTCTGCTCAGGATGGCCAGGTTCGTTGAAGAAGATTGGCTCTAGTTAAGCATAGCATAACTAACTGTAATGTTGGGCCACCTCCTCGCGGTGCACCCCGGGGAACGCCAAATGGCTCAACAACTGGTACGGCTCGGCTTTTCTAATGGCTTTTGCGATTTGATTGACGATTGGAATTTGTGGCTATGGCAATAACGACTTTTGTGGTATGACCTGGGGGCCTATTATGAATCAAAATCCGGAATCGGAATTTATACGATATCGTATTTTCGTATTATGGTTTGCTATTTGCACGGGAATCCGCCAACTTCGGATTGTAAATTCCGAAGGCGAGTTGTCTAATCTGACAGCTCATTTGTGGTCGGATTTTTTGGCGGATTCTGGCGGATTTTTAATTTTCGAATTTCTTTTTTTCACAGTTCGATTGATATACCTAAGTAAAACCTGGAATTCGGGTAACTGGTAGACAACGTGTGTTATAAAATATATGTGATAATTTTGCCACCAATTTTAGAATTCGTGACATTACATTCTTATAAGATTCTCCTTAGCTACTGGACTTATTTCGACTTATTAAATTGCAATCCTTATTTTTTGTTATTTTCGACTGACCATACTTAGGCAAAGCAAAATAAATTGCCATATAGTCAATGTTAGCAAGAAATATTGAAACTCCGTGCCACTTTTTTAAATTTAAATAGCTATTTTCACACTTGATTGGAAATATATTGGAAATCTGGAAACGATTTAGCCCATTCGAGTGAAGCTGTCTGCAGTTTAAAACAGGTATAAAATTCCGATTTCGGAATAGATCATAATACGAAATTCCGATCATGGGCGAGTCGGAAAATTTTACGAATTCCGATTTCGGAATTTGAATCATAATAGGGCCCCTGGCTTAGATAAATGGTTTAAGGCACGACCAACGATTGGGAAATACGCATCCGGGCTGGCGGTTACGGCATTCTGGACCTATTCGCTTTATGCGCGGTACCGCCGGAGTGAAATCCGAGCGCGAAAGGCTCCAGGCTAATGTCATGCCGTCTCCGTCCCGTTAAAACCTGGCAAGTCTCAGAGTACGTTCGAAGCCCGCACCGTTGAGTTGGTGGTGTAGGTTCGGTTGACATTGTTCCCGATTAGCGCTGACCTGGCTCTGAGATCCAGCCCCATGAAGGCTGGTGATCAACCCTCGCGTCGGCCTCCCTGCTTTGCATAGATTACCACGAGGTCATTAAGGCGACTGCACATCCGGGCGGAGATAGCGGCTCTGAGTTGGGACCCATAAGCATTGATGACGCAAACAACAAAATTGACAGACAAGACAGACGGACAACCAAACGTGGAGACGACAGCGGCGACGCAGGGCGAAGGAGGTGCCGCCATAGACGGTTTGGCGTTTACGAGGAGGCCGAGGGTCCAGAGGACACCTCCCCTGCCGAACACTCAAACGCGAAGCGAGGGAGCGATCAGCTCCGTATGCGCAACAGATAAGCAAGGTGCTAAAAATGCTGATCTCAGCAGCAGTGCTCTGGAGACTCCGAGGAGTCACACGCGTGAAAGTGCTGAGACGGGAGTGGTGGAGGAAACGGCACCGCAACAACTCGCACCAGAACGTGCGTCTCCCAAGAGGGAGTACATTAAGCGAGAGCGAGTGGCTGAGGAGGATATGTTGAGGAAGTGCCAGCATATCCTTCGAAAAATGTTTCAGGCCGCCAACGTGCAGAAAAACATATCGAAGCACGTTAAGGACGGTATGTTTGAGCTGGAGGAGGCATTTGAAGTCATCTTCGCCTGCAGAACGAACTGGCAGAAGGCAGAACTGGAGTATCAGCGAGTGTTGGAAGACCAGACTGCTGAGGCAGCCACTCCTGTAGGGGTCCCGGGACTGGATCGGTCACGGCAGAATAAGCGCGTGGCCGAGTCTAATCCTGAAGGCACACAAGAAATCCGGGTCAGGAAGGAGGTGCCAGCATCCGATTTAAGGAGGTGGGTGACGGTCACCCACAGAAAGAAGAAGGTGAACGTCGTTAAACCACCGGTGGTACCCACTGGCCCAGAAAAGGTGCAGAAAAAGGGGGTCCAAAAGGCCGAAAACAAAGAAATGGTGGCAAAGAAAAAGAAGAAGGTAAAGAATAGGCGGAGACAGCGGGGAAAGAAAATTGATGCTGTAATCGTCAAACCAGCGCCGGGGAAAACCGACGCGGAGGTCCTGGGGGCCATCCGTCAAATTGTTTCCCCAGATGAAACTGGTACACAAGTACGACGCATAAGAAAAACCGCAGAAGGGGGGGTTCTTCTGGAAATTGCGCGGACGAACGATCGAACGAAATTGCAGGACTCGATCCGGACTGCCGTAGATGGCCAGGGGGACGTGAAGCTTGTGACCCCTAGAATCAAAATCGAGCTTCTCGACCTCGATTGCCTCACAGTCAGCGAGGAGGTGACATCGGCCATCAATCGCGAGGCTGGAGAGGAAGGAGCCGGCGAGGTGAAAACCACTCTATTTCCCCCTAACACAAGGGAACAGAGGAGAGCTGTGGTGGAGCTGGATGAGGCACCAGCATCCAAAATCCTCAAGTCTGGTCGAGTCCGGGTGGGAATGATTAGCGCCCGGGTACGAAGGTGGGCTGAGGTTACACGCTGCTACCGGTGCCTAGGCTACGACCACACAAGACGTAGCTGCAAGGGCCCGGACCGGAGTGCCAGCTCCTGGAAATGTGGACAGGTTGGCCACCGGGCAGCAGACTGCTCTGCGGTGTATATTATGCACTGAGAGACATGGTGCGAATTGTGCCAAGCAATTAATGGGATCGAGGGCATGTCGAGTTTTCAAAGACGCACTTGATGCCAAGAAAAAGCAGGGAAGGATATGAGAGTCCTTCAAGGCAACCTGCAGGGCTGTAGAGCTGCAGACGACCTCCTCACGCAGCTAGTCTGCGAGCATAAGGCTCAGATCGTACTGATCAGCGAGCCTTATAGGGGGAGGCATTCGTCCGTTTGGCTGGCAGATGCTACGGGGTACGCGGCGATTTGGATCGCCGACGGGCAGAGGGCCCGTATCGGCAGCCGCGGCTCAGGAAATGGTCACGTATGGGTGACATACGGAGAAGTCACCTTTGTGAGCTGCTACTTGTCCCCGAACGACTCAGTGCAGGAATCCGGAGACAAGCTTAGCTCACTGGAGGACTCTCTCCGTGGCATCGTCGGCAACGTCATCGAAGGGGGTGACTTCAATGCAAGGGCGTTGGAGTGGGGCATGCCCACCGAAAACACTCGCGGGCGGCGCATAGTTGAGATGGCATCGAGGTTGGGTTTGTATGTGCTGAATACGGGTTCAACGCCAACATTCAGAAAGCCCGGATTTGGCGAATCTATTCCCGATGTCACTATGACATGGGAGAGACTAGCGGCACTCGTCAGCGATTGGAGGGTGATGGAGGATTACACTGCGAGTGATCATAATTACATCACTTTCCAAATCGCTGAGGGCAGACAAAGACACCGCCGCTCTCCCTGTAAGTGGTTAGGCTGGAATGCCGCTAAACTTCACAGGGACGCTATGACCGCATCACTCGCTTCGAGCTTGGAAGGAGAGCCTCTAGCATCTGGGACCCCAGTGACCCGTGCAGCAGCAGAGGCCGCTGCTGACAGAACTATGGGGTGGATTCGCAGGGCGTGTGCGGCTTCAATGCCCAAACGTAAACCCTTCCGTGGGAGGCAACATACATACTGGTGGAACAATGAAATCGCCGAACTGAGGCGCATCGCTTTGGCGTGCAGGTGCAGGGCACAGCGAGCCAGGAATAGGCCGGGAGCGGCTGAGCTATCTGCTGCTCACATTGCGGCAAAGAGGGAGCTGACCAAGGCCATCACGAGGAGCAAACGTGCCAAATGGCAGGCTCTTTGTGAGTAGGTCAACTCAGACCCCTGGGGAGGTGGCTACAAATTGGTCACTCGTAGAATTGGCTGCATGCGGCCTAGCACTCCCATGGATGCGATATCCATGGAGCGTATCGTTGGTTCGCTGTTCCCGGTGCATCCGTCAAGGGCTGACGGTCCCATCATCGTTAACCAGGCGGATGTTCCTCCCTTTACGGACGAGGAGCTGAAAAGTGCAGTGTCCAGGATGAAGAACCGGAAGGCTCCGGGTCCTGATGGGGTACCGGTCGAGGCACTTAAAGTCGTGGCGGTGAGCCAACCGCGTCTATTATTGGACTTATGTAATTCATGTCTAGTCGCGGGGGTCTTTCCGTCGCGGTGGAAAGTAGCTCGACTGGTACTTGTTGACAAGGGGAAGGGTAACCTGGATAATCCATCAGCATACCGCCCACTGTGCATGCTGGACACTGCGGGGAAGCTTCTCGAGGGGTTGCTCAAGCCAAGGCTGCTGTCAGCAGTGAGATCTGCTGGTGATCTCTCTGCCAGGCAGCACGGCTTCCGAAAAGAGCATTCAGCAATCGATGCCATCTCAGAGGTTGTTGGGACTGTAGCAAGAGCGGAAGAGGCATGCCATCAAGCCAGACCGGTCGTCCTGCTGGTAACGCTGGACGTACAAAATGCCTTTAACTCGGCGTGGTGGACAGACATCCTGCGGGCCCTTGAGCAGACGTTCTGTATCCCTAACTACTTGCTAGCCATGATGCGGGACTACCTCAGGGATCGCTGGTTGCTCTACGACACCGACGAAGGAGTCAAAAGGAGGCCTGTCACTTCAGGTGCGGCAGAGGGGTCGATCTTAGGACCTGATCTCTGGAACATCATGTACGATGATCTGCTGCGCCTGGAAATGCCTGCGGATGTGTTTCTGGTAGGTTACGCTGATGACGTCGCGGCGGTAATCACTTCCAGATCTGCCGAATTCGCTCAATTCAGACTTAACCAAGTCATGAGGGTGGATCGGTGGATGACCGAACACGGCCTCCAGCTGGCAATCTCTAAAACAGAGATTGTTATGCTGACGAAGCGAAGGATACCAACTGTCATACCCATGACAGTTGCCTCCGTCGAGGTCCAGACCAGCAAGTCGGTCAGGTATCTGGGAGTGACCCTGGACACCAAGCTGACGTATTGGGATCATATCCGCAGGGCATGTGACAGGGCTCTAGTAGTCGTCACTTCGCTGAGTAAGCTAATGGCCAACGTCGGTGGACCCAGTGAGACGCGACGGAGGCTGCTGATGGTAACGACCGATTCCATCTTGCTATATGGAGCCGAAATCTGAGGAGATGCGCTCCGAACTGAAAAGTTCCGGAAGCGCATTGCCAGTGTCCAGCGCAGGGGTGCCCTGCGTATCGCCAGTAGCTACCGCACAGTCTCAGAAGAGGCTGTGATGGTGGTATCGGGAGTAATCCCGATCGACCTACTAGCGCGAGAACGCAAAGAAGGGTACCTCTATCGCTCAGAGCTGGGTAGAACTGAGGCTCTGACGCACGCGCGTACGCTTACTCTCCAACTCTGGCAACAACGTTGGAGTTTAAGTGCTAAAGGACGCTGGACGGCTAAGCTAATTGGCCTCATTGAGCCTTGGCTTAACCGGAGCCACGGAGAGGTAAACTTTTACCTTTGTCAATTCTTGACAGGACACGGTTACTTCAGGAAATACCTGAACAGAATGCGTAAGGTGGTCACACCGTACTGCCGGTACTGTGTGACTGAGCTTGATGATGTTCAGCAAACATTCTTTATGTGCAGTCGCTTTGTAAGTTTGAGGCGCACCATTGAGTCCACGCTTGGCCTGGCAATGCCTGAGACGATCGTGGATGCAATGCTGCGGAACGAGGAGAACTGGCGCGTGGTCTCAACATATGTTGAGAAAGTGCTGCGCATAAAGCGGGTGGAGGGTTGCATTACCGAGCCATGAACTGTGGTAGTTTCTGAAGTCCGTGGTTACCGATGGGTGAGTCAGCACGACCGGGTCGAAGCAGTGCTTAGGCGGGCCCCGACTCGGAACTTCGTGGGCTTGTAGATGGTCCTTTTTTTTTAGTGAGTCAAACCTAACATACCCCGGGGTGATAGGTCACCCGAAGATCTGGTAAGCAGATTTTTTTTTGCCATCTACACTAGTGAAAAAAAACTAATAGATGGAATTACAAAAGCATGATAAATCATGTTTTTAAAACAATATTCAAGTAGCATCGTCTTCTTAAGAATCCTACAATGGGACAAATTTTGGCTTTGATTTTTCTAATTTGATCCGACCATGACAATTTCTCCTCAATTATTACTCCTAAATATTAAGTTTTTTCTAGTCTAACAATGGGTTGGTTGTTAATCAAGATGCTTAAAGATATGTCTTCCTTATTTTTCTGTTTGAAAATCAAGTAATACGTTTTATTAACATTTATTTTTAATTTGTTAGTAACAAGCCAATTGAAATATCTACCTAAATCATCATTGATCATCCGCTCTAGTTGGATAGGATCTCTATTTGAGTTTAATATAAGGGTGTCATCTGCATAAATAACATATTTAGAAACTAAATTAAGATTATTCAGGCTCTGAACATAAAGCAAATAAAGAGTTGGTCGCAAAATGGATCCTTGAGGAATGCCTATATTTAACACTCTCCTATCACTAGTTTCACCTTTGAACTGGGTACTTATCGTCCTGTTGGATGAGTAATTTTTTATTAGTTCATTTCCCTTTCCTCGAACACCTAATTCGTTTAAAATATGGCCTAACATGGTATGATCAACTGTGTCGAATGCCTTTTTAAGGTCAACAAATATGGCTGAAACATATAAACCCTTGTCTAGTTGGCTGTTAATATAATGTTGCCGTATCTATGAGGGCTGCACTTGTATTGCTGCCATTGAGGAAACCATATTGATTTTGATCGAAACCTATAGTTTTGCTAATAAAGTGAACTAGCCTAGAATTGATAACTCTCTCAATAATCTTGCTGAAGGCGCTTGCTAATGAAATTGGCCTAAGTTATTTGGATCATCGATATCACCACTTAAAAATTGGGGTGATAAGAGAGTTTTTCAAAACATTAGGAAAGGTGCATTCATCCAAGTGCTTGTTAACTATAGAAGTAAGGAATGGAGCAAGAAGATCCTTGATGCATTTTAATTCATCTGCCCTAATCGAATCTATTCCAGGAGCCACTTTTTTAAGGTTGAATATCATCTCTTTTATTTCTTCAATCGAAGTTGGTCTTAGGAAGAGGTAGGTAGGTTAAGTCTATTGCTAATTCTTTCCGCACAATTTGCGCGAAATTCACCATTTATTCTGCTGCCTATTAGCGAAAAGAAGTCACTAAGCTGCGTTGCTGTGAGGAGGGACACGTTAACTTTATTTTGATTTTGATTGGCCCTCGGGTTTAATTCACTCCCAAGGATTTCCCATAATTTTTTGTTGTTTCCATGTGCTTTATCGACTCTTTTATTTAACGCAATTTCTTTGGCTTTATTTATTACATTGCAGGCCTTGTTTTTCAACCGCCTGTACTTAAGTAAATTTTCATTCATCCGCGGGAAAATGTTAATTGTACAGGTTGTGTTAAAGTGAGTGGAATGCAGTGACGGCTCGTCAGGGGCGGCAGGGTCGGCCCGGCCCGCACCAAAATAATTGACTAATAACACCCGAAAATATTGAAGATAAATTAATATTAAATGTTTAACTACTAGTCATTTATTTCTTTCACTCATATCTTTAATATCAGTGGTTCTTTAATTTACCATCAGCCGCGTATACAAGCCCGTATTAAAATAGGAATTAGATCGAAATAGTAAAGTACAAACGGGTAAACAACCCATTGCGATTCGTTTGCTTTGAATTCAATCTTATATCAATTCCGATTTGTGCACGCGCAACGAACAACTTACCCGGCAATCTTTCATACGACGCGACGGCCAGCCGACAGTCCTCAAAATCTACATTACATACAAGCATTCAATCATATGTACTCGTATATACGACTACAATGCATCACCCACCCAACGAAACAGCGGCCATATCATACCCAGCAAGTGCATGCGAGAATCAAGTGAAGCTACAGCCGAAATTGCGGCCCATAGTAAACTGGCAGAGTCTGGCTACAGTCTAAGTCACTCAAAGCTTCTCAGGCAGCTTCCCTTCTATACTTTATTTCAATACTAGCTATTTAGCTAGGTGTTTTGTATCAAATTTCGAACTGATCATACAGACCGGGTAAAGCAAAAATGGTAAAAATTGCCAGCGGCCAGCCGCCAACTGCCGGAACTCTGCTTAAAAGCAGCAAGCATCATACATGCTCCGTTAAATTGCGCTGAAGTCAATGTTAGGACGCTTTATGTTACTGGAGAGATTAAGTTTCTGTACCATAGCATTGTGCGGGTAGAAAAAGGTCAAATGGAAGTTTCTTTATTCAAGAATGCCTTGTGTTTGGTAGATTGATAAGACGATGGTAGTGCATATTGGTAAAATAGAAAAATGCTTTTTGAATGATTTTATGTCTTGATTAGGAAATCCTTTTTTTTTAGTGAGTCAAACCTAACATACCCCGGGGTGATAGGTCACCCGCAGATCTGGTAAGCAGATTTTTTTTTGCCATCTACACTAGTGAAAAAAAACTAATAGATGGAATTACAAAAGCATGATAAATCATGTTTTTTAAAACAATGTTCAAGTAGCATCGTCTTCTTCAGAATCCTACAATGGGACAAATTTTGGCTTTGATTTTTCTAATT
>OX376372.1:145136871-145285960 GCA_947369275.1 Nemotelus nigrinus
GGTTCCCTTTTATAAAATTCCAGTCATACAATAATTATGTATGGACACTTTAGGAGGTTTGATCTTAGAAAACGAGCAAGTTTTGAGAAATTTAAGAAAAAGTTCGAAGAATTTATATAAGTTTGAAACATTAAAAGAAAAATTGAACGATTTACAGGCACGTAAAGAAAAATTTAGGAAAACAATCAGCAATTTTAGTGACGAAAGCTCTGAGATTTTAGATATAAAATTAAAGTTCAAAGTGGAGGGAGAAATCTGGCTACAGCTTGGTAAACAAAGATATTCTGCGGAAGACGTCCAACAAGAGTGCAACATCACCGAAGAATTAGAGACTAGTTTACAAGTACTAGAAGACAAAGCCAAGATGTCTGAGTTTAGTCTAGAGACTGCCATACAAATAATTCCCACTTTCGAGGGAAAGTATAAGGAATTAGAATCCTTTTTGAAAATAGTAGAATTACTAAATTCCACATTAACCGCTTCACGAAAAACCCAACTCATAGATTTCGTCACTAAAGTTAAGCTTACCGCGAATGTGAGATTATCTTTGATTAACACCTCAATCAGCACTTTCGAATCTTTAAAAAATGAATTATCTAGCAGGTTTAGAAACAATAAAACAGTACCACAGATTCATTCTATGCTCAGTAACATGTGTCAGAACCGATCATCTGTTACTACATATAAAGATAAAATTTTATCTTTGGTTGATGAGCTCAATCAATTACAGGTACAAGGGCTAGGTAATCAGGCTACGGAACCAGAAAAGAAAGTTATCGCGCAAATGAACGATACTTATGCACTCACTATCTTTAAAGGTGGACTTAATGACCAGCTGAAAGGCACAATATTTTCAGCTAGGCCCAAAACTTTTGCTGAGGCAGTATCATTAGCGCAAGAGATTGAGACATTAGAATCTCAAGCTACGAGTAGCGTAATGCATATCGGCAATTTCGCAAATAATAGAGGTAACCGTGATCGAAGGTACAGAAACAATGGCAATGATAGAAATAGCAATGGTTATAGGAATAAAGACAGTCGAAGAGATGTTAGGAATAATAGATACGATAACCATAGAAATTTTAATAGAAAGACAGATAACAGATCAAATCATTTTAGAAATAATGATGATAATAGAGATAATCACCGTAGGAATAACAGATATGCCAACAACCATGGTAATCAACGCAATAACAATAATAGAAGCCTACATGTAATTTCGGACCAGGGAAACGTCCTAGGTTCCGGAGAAGAAATGAGGAACCTCCCGGAATAAATAACATGAGTAAAGAATGTAAAATTTACAAAATAACTGATGGCTGCACGAATTACGTAAGAATTTATAATGATGGAGCGAATAGACAACTATCGTTCTTAATAGATACAGGTGCAGACGTATCAATTTGTAAAGTAGGTATATTTAAGGCGTTAGAACATAGAGTGAATAGCAAGGATAAAATTAAGTTAACTGGTATTACTAAGGAAGTAACTACGTCTTTAGGTACTTCGAAATTAAATATATTAATTGGGAACAAAAGGATAACAGAACTGTTTCACATTGTAGACGACAATTTTCCGATTAGTACATACGGTATTATCGGTAGAGATTTATTAGTTAGTTTCATGAGTAAAATTGATTATGAAACATTCACCATTTCTTTTGGTGTGTCAAATGAAGAAATTGTATTACCCATGGATACAAAACGTCAGAACCATTCGGAAATTAATATATCCGCGAGAACTGAAGCAATAGTTCCGATAAATGTAAGCATCGATGAGGATAGCATTGTGCTGAACACAGAAATTGAAAAGGGTGTTTTCATCGGAAACACTATTATACCAGCCAAAGGCGTTCGACACGTAAAGGTTCTGAACACAACTGATAGAGATGTAGTCATAAACAACTTCAACATAGAGGTTGAACCACTGAAAAACTACAAGGTATATGCAGGAAAACAACAGAGAGGTGATCAGAAGCGTTTCGAGAAACTGCTGGGAGTTATAGATCAAGATAATTTGGACAAAAGATCTATGGACAGCTTGCTTGAGATAATCAAAGAGTATCAAGATGTTTTTCACTTGGAGGAAGAGAAATTGACAACAAACAATTTCTATAAACAAAAGCTGCTTATGACAGACGATAGTCCGGTCTACATTAAGAACTATAGGCTACCTCAAGCTCAAAACGAAGAAATATTACAACAAGTCAGAGACTTAGAAGACAATGATATTGTCGAACCGTCAGTAAGCCCATACAATTCACCACTTTTGGTTGTACCGAAGAAGACTTCAGATGGTAAAGCTAAGTGGAGACTTGTAGTGGATTTTCGTAGATTGAACGACAAAATCATCAATGATAAGTTTCCTTTGACTAGATTGGAAGACGTTCTAGATAGGCTCGGTAGAGCGAAGTATTTCTCAACTTTGGACATGACTAGTTCATTCCACCAAATCGAACTTGAGAAAGAATCTAGACCCGTCACCGCGTTTTCGACCAGTGATGGTCACTATCAATTCAGGAGACTACCATTTGGATTAAAGATTTCGTCCAACAGTTTCCAACGGATGTTGACGATAGCTTTGAGTGGTTTAAGTCATGAGGCATTCCTATACGTAGATGACATCATAGTTTTTGGATGCAGTGTCAAACATCACAATGATAATCTTCGCATAGTGTTACAGCGAATGCGACAGTACAACTTGAAGTTGAACCCTGGGAAGTGTCACTTTTTGAAATCGGAAGTAGTGTATTTAGGGCATTTGATAACCAGTGTAGGTGTTAAAACAGACCCATCTAAATTTGAGACGATCAGAAACTATCCGGTTCTGAAATGTGCAGATGAAGTATGCAGATTTGTTGCGTTCTGCAATTACTACAGGCGTTTTATTCCGAATTTTGCCGGAATTGCCAAAAGTTTGAACTCGCTATTGAAAAAGAACGTTACATTTGAATGGACCGAAGAATGTCAAAAAGCGTATGAAACACTTAAGAATAAATTAATTGAGCCACAAATTTTGCAGTATCCAAATTTCGAAGAACCATTCATTTTAACAACTGATGCATCTAATTACGCATTAGGCGCTGTATTATCGCAAGGTGAAATTGGACAGGATTTACCAATTTCGTATGCAAGCAAATCGCTAGCAAAGCACGACATCAACAAACCAGTCATAGAAAAAGAACTTTTAGCCATACATTGGGGCATAAACTTTTTCAGACCCTATCTCTACGGAAGAAAGTTCGTAGTTGTCACAGACCATAGACCACTAGTATCTTTATTCACCCATGCAAATCCTTCATCAAAACTCACTAGAATTAGAGTTGACTTATCGGATTATGATTTCACGATTGTGTACAAGAAAGGCAGCATGAACACGAATGCTGATGCTTTGTCAAGAATTGAGTTGGATTCTGACTCTTTAAAAGCATTGATACCTCCAGTTATAGATGAAACAGCAAAGCGTAGACTATTGGCAATTACAAGGGGCATGGCAAAGAAAACAGAGGATAAAAAGCAAGAAACCCGCAGCGAAAGCAACCACGTAAAGGTAGAACCTAATCAATTCTATTGTTGGGATTGCACTAGCTTGTCGGATATCACCGGTGTTATGAAGTTAAAATTTATCTTGCGCAATGATGAAAATAAAGGCATAGATATCGTACGTACAAAAAAATGTTGTAAAAGTATATTGTAGCGATATATCTAACGTGAAACCAGTTTCCGTTAATGCAAAGCTAACAATAAATAGGGGTACCCACAGAAACAAACGTAATGAGAATAATAGTGATAATCCACATTCAGAACACGTTTTGATTATGGAGAAACTATTAGTTTTGCTAGACGTAACAAAATCCAAGAACTCTCATTATCAAGTGATGATATTATATTGAAGTCTATAGACAAAGAAGAATTTAAGAAAGTATTTAACCTGTTGCAACGAAAAGGTAAAGATAATGCGCATAAGAAGCTACGAATAATGATATACAAGCCACCCGCTAAGATAACGAACAAAGACGAACAGGTGAAATTAATAGAAGAATATCACAATTCACCACACGGAGGACATTTAGGGATTCGCAAAACTTTGTTGAAGCTAAAACAAAGATATTGCTGGAAAAACATGAACGGTATGGTTAAATCCCACATAAAGAATTGCACACCTTGTCAAATGAACAAACAGGTGAAACACACAAAAGAAGAAATGATGAAAACCGACACACCAACAACGAGTTTTGAAACAATACAAATAGATACCGTAGGTCCACTCAGAATATCCAATAACTATAGATACATATTAACCTTACAATGTGAACTGACTAAATTTGTAGTAGCGTTCCCAATAGAGAATAAAGAAGCACAAACCATAGCTGTAGGAATAGTTAATGAATTTATATTAAAGTATGGGCATTTCAAAATACTCAAGTCTGATTTAGGTACTGAATTTACAAATAAGCTTATGAGCAACATTTGTGATTTGCTAAAAATAAAACAAATATTTTCAACACCATATCACCACCAGACTTTAGGAGTAGTAGAAAGGAATCATCGAGCACTAAACGAATATATGTATTCGTTTGCTGATGACCAACAGTGGGACAAATGGGTTCCATATTACACATTTGCGTACAATACAACACCAAATGTAGATACAAACTACACTCCATTTGAATTGACTTTCGGTAAACTTCCATACTTACCAAATGACATAGTTGATAATCAAGATGTAATTTACGATTTAGATGATTATGCCAACGAGTTAAAGGCAAGATTGAGGATGTCGATCAATAGAGCACGAAGTTTGATTGAAACAGTTAAAATCAAAAGAACAATGAACCAAACAAATATACATTCTTTGAATCCTAAGATAGGAGATTTAGTACTTTTGAGAAATGAAAATAGAAAGAAACATCAACCACCATATAAAGGTCCATATAGAGTATTGGACATGGATCACTGTAATGTCACTTTAGACATAGCAGGAAACCGTAAATTAGTACATAAGAACAGATTAAAACCTTACCACACATGTAACATTAACGACAATGTAGATAAATAAAAAAAGTATATATACGAACCTACATATGGAAAAATTTTGTAATGAAAATGTTCAGAATGATACGCATTATGTTAGGCTAAGCTAAGTAAGCATTATTGTGACTACACAAAAAAAAAAAAAAATATTGAACCTACAAATAGAAAAATTTTGTTATATTTTAAAATACATTAAGAATGATAAACTTTGTTGTGATTAAAGATAAGAGAATATTATTGTAAAAACCCCTTCTGGGACTATTGAACCTAATGTTTGTGATTAGTCTTCTTTTTTTTTTTGTTGCAAATGAACCCTAATCAAAAAAAGGGTAAAAGTGTATTGATATAACATCAACATGCATGAAATAAATCAAGTCAGAGCAATCAAAACAAATAAATCAAAATAGAACACCATGCAGTTCACTAATATTGTCTACGTAATAGCAGACCACACGCATCATGTAGGTCAGGTACAATGCTATACACTTGCGCTCAACTGACCATATCAGGTTTCCGAGTAGCGACCGTGAATATCCATGCCATATGGTATATTCAAATGCAGTGCAGAGTAATGTTGCGATCGATAATAAATTATGTGTCACCATGGCACGCGACCCAAATATTATGTATGTTGGTTACAGTATGAATGAGCGCACATGGCGATAAATCTTGTACATGTTGATTGAGTGGCGCTAGGAATGTTGGTCAAGTGTAGCGTGAGAAAGTAGAACACATGTGATTCATATAGAATATTGTGTCATGAGAAATTTAGGCGTTAATTTCAGAGCATGCTGAGTTTAGATAATAAAGTAGGTTAGTAGAATATTGTGTCATGGGAAATTTAGGCGTTTATTTCAGAGCATGCTGAGTTTAGATAATAAAGTAGGTTAAGTTATGTTTGTAATGTTTGTAAGAATCGTATATAAAGAGTGGTAAGAATGTTTGGAAAATAGATTCATTTGAGTAGACGTACAGAACACTGTAGTTTTTACTGAATCTCTGCTCTTGCGAGGCTATACTTGCAAAGCATAATTAAGCACGGCAAATGTCTAAGATTAGCTCAGACATGGTGCCATCACTAACTGCGGCCTCGCCGCTTTGGTAGGTTGAATCCTTGTTCATTTCATTTTCCACCGTTGGGTTAAACTAACTTTTCCTCCACAATAGTAAGGACCCAACGTCAACGTTCAGAAAAAGAGAAGTATCCCAAGGCCCGTCAACAATCATTTCTTCTGACGACCCTAGCATATTTCACTAGGAAAGACCTTAAAGTTGTGAAACATACAGTGATATGCGACGTGCATTTCGAAGACTGGCAAATCATCCGTGAAGATACGCTTCAAAAAGATGGTTTGCCAGTATTAAGAGGGAGATGTCAATTACGTTAAGATGCTATCCCTACACTTTTCCCGGGGCTACCAACGTATCTTTGCTCATTTTCAACTCCTCGAAACGATCCGGCTATAAATCGAGCTTTGCTACTTAATGAAGAAGCACATTTAAAATGGCTTCAACAGGATAGCATTTTGTCAATCAATAATATTTTTTATAATTTAGATAAATTGTCCTTAAAAGATTGGCATACATCAGTGGAGGATTGTACAATTTACTTCTATAAAATAAATTTTAAAGAAAGAGTACCGCACATTGAAAAAACTTTCTCAATTAATGAAGTTTTTCAAGTGCGATTATTTTTAAAAGACAAAGAAATTCGTTTACAACCTATTAAACACATATTAGGTAGCAGTTTAAAATGTGACCTATATTCAAATATTAACAATATTTTAAATTTCGTGAATAATATTGATTTGAACATAATAAATGTTACAGACCGCGAAAATGATATTGTTGAAGAAATAGATGATTTAGCTCAATATGAGCAAATCTCCGAGGAAGATAAAATTACTTTGTGTTTCTTCGCCAGACAACTTAAATTAAATTCGCCAGACAACTTAAAAAAATAAAAAATTAACATCGCGAAAACTGTACTCTTCAGATGATATCATATCTTTCAGTCTATTTTTTTCACTTGCCCTGCCGCGTATAAATATGTGCGGGAAATGAAATTATTGGTAATGCCCCATCATAATTATTTAAAAACATTTGCAGCAGGAAATTTATATTCAGGCGTTGCCACAAAATATCTCACAGATAAGTTTAAAATGCTGGAAACCCACGAGAAATATGTCAATCTTTTACTCAATGAAATATATGTATGTAAAGCCGGTTATTTGTTTTAAAGGGGGCAAAGTATAAGGAATCGCTCATAAAATGCAAAATGACATTGCAGATCTGCACCCTGCTACAACTGTCCAAGCATTTATGTTAACTTCACTTTTATCCAAAAATAAGGGTGTAGTTGGCCTATATCCAGTTAAAGACATAAGTGCTTCTTTTCTCTTCGAAACTACTCAAACTATTTTGAAAATTTTGCATGAAATCGGCTATGAGGTAGTTTGTGTGCTAGCTGACAATAATCAAGTAAATAGAAAACTTTTTAAACAATTTTCTCCCCACAAAGAATTACAGCCTTTTATTAATTCTCCATTTATTCCTGGGAAAAAAAAATTTTTGCTTTCGATACCGTCCATATATTCAAATGTGTAAGAAACAATTGGATAAATGAAAAATCGCAAAGTCTTAAGTTTCCTTCAATCGAAGATGCCAATGAAATCGCTGACGCCGATTTCTCATGTTTAAAAAAAATTCATGACCAGGAAAAGTTTTCAACATTAAAATTAGCTCCTTCCTTATCATATAAGGCACTTAATCCTAATAGTTTTGAACGGCATAATGTTTCTCTTGTCATGAGAATTTTCAATGAGAAAACCATTGAGGCTGTTAAAACTTTTTTCCCCAAATCCACTGGGAAAATTGAGTTTCTAGAGAATATATTTACTTGGTGGACAATTGTCAATGTTAAGACCCCAAAAAAAAAAAGGGCATAATTCAAGGCAAAAATATGCGGAGCCCATTACAAGTTCTACTGGCGATAATTATGTTTTCCTTGTTTCTTGCTCGCATTGGCTAATTTCATGGGACAATTTTAATGAGCGCAGCATAAGAGGTAAAATTTCTACCGAAACACATTCAGCAATCATTCACACAACGGCGTCATTACTTCACCTTTGCAATTATTTGCTAAATGTTTTAAATTTCCGATACGTTTTGCTAGGTAAATTCCAAACAGATTCCCTCGAAGAAAAATTTGGAAAATATCGAAGAATGAGCGGTTGCAACTATAATGTGTCTTTTCAGCAAATCCTTGAATCAGAAAAAAAATTACGCGTCGTAAGCTTGTTAAAATTGCATTCACATAGCCGGGGTGATATAAAAATTAAAGATATTTTCGTCGACGATGACACGTTCAATATTAATTTAATTGACGCAACATTGATTAATGACATTCTGTCTTCGTGTGACATCGTTGAAATCGACGAAAATATACAGTCCATAATCGTTTTTATTGCCGGATACGTAGGCAGCAAAGTCAGTGAAGCAGTAAAATGCATCGATTGCACAAATTTTTTTTTATCTGATAAATACATATGTGTCACATTTTCCAGTAATACTGATTACCTTTGTAATCTTAATCGTGGTGGTTTAAAATTTCCAACACATTTTTCATTAAATATGGGCGGTGCTGCATTTCAGCTATTCGAAACTTTAATTTCAAAAGATTTCGAACATTTGTTTTTAAAGCAAAACCACCATAAGCAGTTCGTGTTCTCGTTAAATTTTAAATATATCGAATGTACTTTGAATGAAATTAGATATTGTCCGTGCGAAGAGAATTCAATAAGCTTAGCAAAAAAAAGCGTCAATCTGGGCAAACATTTGCTTAAATAACTATACTAAAAATTTAAATGATGGGTTTTACTGCTTAACTGACCGAGCCCAGCGGCGCAAGTTGAAGACGGTTCGAGGACTACAATAAAAAGGTATACCGCTTTCTTGCTTTAATGAAATAATTATTATTTATTACTTTAATTAGAACCGTTTCAATTCCATCGACCAAGATCAATTGGCGGCAACAAGGGAAATCGATTTCTGCAGCTTTTTTTTTATAATAGTTTTATGTATATTTATGTATTATTGATATTTGAAGTTGAAACAAATGAATTATGTAAAATTACTTTTAAGCAATGCTTTAGCCTGAAGTTATGTATGTAATTTTTTTCCTATCTTATTTTCTTTCGGTGGATGATGAATATTGAATAGCTTGTTTCTTGACTAATCGGTTTACAACTGCTATGAAGAAGAGACTCTGCAATGAAACTGACCCCATTTTTATTATTAAAAAACATAAGTATGCAATATAAAATTTAACAGAAGCTTTGCTTGAAATTATTTTTTTATGATGTAGCAATAAATTATCTATAAAATATATATGAATGTAAATATTCCTTTTAGATTCTTCATTTAATAAAAAATATTTTTTTTTGTAGCAGATGTATGCATTAGTTATTTCCATTTTTATTTTACTTCCAATTTATATGATTTCGGATACCTTGTTTTGCACAAAGTTATTTAGAAACTTTTGCAATCTGTTTACAATATTATTTCTAATCGCTAAAACTTATCTTCTATGAAGCATATGCATCACTAGATTTTCTGTCCCCGGACATTATTGCTCTGCTAATGTTTTGTGTTCTTTTGAGTGAGCTTTTAAAATCGCCTTGGCTCGTTCGTAATTATTAATTTCAACCTCGACAACTTCAATCGTATTTGCTCCTAAACTTTCGCTTGGCATCAGGCCTTTTGCTCCTTCTATAGTCCGCAAGCCAGCACGTTTTGACATGCCCCAGTCTTTAACCATATGTGAAGCGATTGATGTTGCATTTTTTTGTCACTGCTTGCACCTGGTGATTAAATCAAAGGTAAACGTAATAACTATTTTACGTGATAAATAAATCAACATACCCGATGAAAATTTCAGTTCCGAAAATAAGTTCTTCTGCTGGACGTCCACCCATCATTGTATCCATCATAGCCAGAAGCTGTGCCTTTGTCACATGATATCGTTCCTTTTCAGGAATATATGCAGTATGACCGAGAGACGGGCCTCTTGGCATGATTGTCACTTTGTGCAGTGAATGTGCCTCTTTCGTAAAATATGACACGATAGCATGTCTACCTTCATTGCTTCTTCGTCCGGTAAACGAGACTTTCTTTTAGGTCTAATCAGTACTTTATGCTGCTTCTAAATGCTTCATTGTGACATTGTCCGTTCCATCGATTGCAGCTCTGTACATATATTTAATGTTTAAATATACGTATATTAAATGTATGTATTTAAAAAAATGCATTACAATACCTAAGAGCGGCCTGATTGACCATGTTTTGCAAGTCAGCTCCTGTGAAGCCAGTAGTTCCCCTCGCCAACATATTAATGTCCGGAAAAGACTGGTGTCGAGACAACCACCTAGAAAACAAAACATCCTTGACAAACTGCACTGAAAACCGACTTTTGCGATTTACCTGAACATCGAAGCGACCGGGTCTTAACAGGGCTTGGTCTAAATCATCGCGTCGGTTTGTTGCTCCTAAAACAATGACTCCTTCGTTTTGATGGAAACCATCCATTTCGGATAGTATCAGATTGATTGTTTGATTTGTATATGGATGCAGCACAGAATTAGTTCGTTTCGCCTCCACTCAATCGATTTCATCAATAAAAATGACACATGGTGCTTTTTCTTTGGCCGCTTCTGCAATACGATTAAAAGATGAATAATTGTACAGCCATAAATTAAAAGGCCTAGCAGCGCACTGAAAAAATGTTTGACATTTCCACAAGGCAGTGCCGACACCACAGATATAAGAGAGAATGGATTAGAAATCGGCCGAGAGAAATGTGCCAATTTTCGACTTTCTGTTTACTCTTTGAGTATAAAGATATTAAGAGTCGCAATAAAGCCAGCAGAGTGTCTTCATTTTCCCAAGATTTTACCCATACTATGAAAATTTACGAACATTCGGACAAATTGTTCGGGGCGTAGTTGAATGGCTCGTTTTGGATGCAGGGGCTTGGCGCGGAAATTTGAATATATGTAAATGTTGTGCGTAAATCTGATATGAATATTCAAGCTTTGATATTCTTTTGCCGAAACTAAATAGTTGATATACGAAGTGAAACGTGAACTAAATAATTAACTAATATATATATATATATATATATATATATATATATATATATATATATATATATATATATATATATATATATATATATATATATATATATATATATATAAATATATATAAATATATACATATATATATATATATATATATATATATATATATATATATATATATATATATTTAAAGTGCTTTCCCTTATACCAATATTTTATTGTCTGGGAAGTACGAAAGCAATAATATTGAGGAGATTCGATGCACACGGACCGTGCATTTTGATTGAGTGATGGAGAGAGTGGAAGGAAGGAGGAAAAAAAAAATATATATGTATATATATATATATATATATATATATATATTTATTTGTATATATATATATGTATACATATATATATATATATATATATATATATATATATATATATATATATATATATATATATATATATATATATATATATATATATATATATATATATATATATATATATATATATATTAGTTAATTATTTAGTTCACGTTTATATATATATATGTATATATATATATATATATATATATATATATATATATATATATATATATCTATATGTATATATAGATATATATATGTATACATATATATATATATATATATATATATATATATATATATATATATATATATATATATATATATATATATATATATATATATATATATATATATATATATATATATATATATATATATATATATATATATATATATATATATATATATATATAAGTTAACTTCACGTTCCCCAAAACGTGAAGACAACAACACGCGCCGAGCAATCGATGCATCGAACAGCAATTTCGATGCAACCAGGTAGACGCTGCATCAGCAGAATAATCGCATAAAATTAAGTATCGATACTAGAATTAAGTTCAGTTGTAATTTGTATCTTGCCTGATTAATCAAATAAAGCTCAAAGAGCATTTTTTTTATAACGAAGTAAAAATCGTGTTTTAACTGGCGCCCGAGCAGGGACCACTCTTCGCGACACCGCAAACGAAAGTCGTAAAGTAAAAGTGCACAGTAGTGCCCGCGCAAGGACCTGGTCAATGTATTAGCCTACCCTAAGATTGCGAAATCACTTCCGGAGGCTGGGACAGTGAGCCAGATATCCTTCGGTAAACGGGAAAATTATAAAAGTACCGTCGCGCGTTTGTAACGACGAAATAACGCGAATATTTGCACAGCCGTGGTGTGTTTGTTGGGAACGAGGCCCCCTAGTAGCCGGAAATTGGCAAACGGACGTTGTGGATTCCAACAGCCGCTTTCAAAGCGAAGCAGTGGTCGTAGCAGCAACCCTAGGATAACCTTTACAAGCGAACATATGAATTCGTCAGGAATCTGGGAAGCAGCAGGAATGAAACTAGTAGCATTTTTGTAAGTCTAGACAATTAAGAATTAAAATTGTATATCGCAAGCAAATAACTATTATCAAACTAATTTGAGCTAAACAAACAGAAAAGAAATAATTTTTATCGAAAAAAATAATTTGAGCTAAACAAACAAAGAAAGAAATTATTGGAAAAAAGAAAATATTAAGTGATCAAACAAAAAAATAAAAAAATAAAATACTATTGAATAACTAATTTGAATACGAAATTATTAAATATATCAAACGAACTTATCACTATTTCTATTTGCAACATTATATTTAAGCTTGTTTCCAATAGTACATTTAAATCCTTTCCAGCATTGGTGCTCTTTTTTCTGTGGTTTCAGTGCGTATAAAAATAATTTTAGTGATTGTAAAAGTGATTCTGTGTACTTGCGCGTTGTGAAAGTGATCTTTTTGCTTTGTCGCACCTCTGACGCGAATTTCTCTATTCTATCGTTGATATATTCTAAGCGATAATGGCCAATCCCAATAATTTAATCAGGCCCGCTCGCCTTAACAGAGACGAGCTTCCACCAGTGATCGAAGAAGGTGGACCAAGGCACGCAAATGTTCCGAATCCGCAGATTAATGAGAATCTCGTTAATCTCATTACACGACTTGTTTCGGAAACCCTGCAGGTCCAAGGGAGGCAAATGTTTGATTCTTTCATGAATCCCGCCTCTGATGCAAACTTGGATCACGATATCCCCATAAATGCAGGACCCGAAAGAGATCTATCCGATATGGATAAGATCCCAGATGTTGTCAAAAGTCTGCGCACATTTTCCGGTGATCCGAGCGAGTTTTCTTCCTGGAAGAAAAGTGTGGAAAGAATTTTAACCATTTACCAACACCTCCAGGGTACACCAAAGTACTTCGGAATTCTTTCCGTGATTAGGAACAAGATTGTAGGACAGGCGGACATCGCTCTTGAGTCCTACAACACACCTTTGAATTGGCCAAGAATTTCAAAGTGTCTCACTTTACACTACGCGGATAAACGCGATCTTGGTACTCTCGAGTACCAAATGATGACACTCGTACAAGGAAATCATACTATCCACGACTTCTACCATATCGTCTACCATCATTTGTCCCTAATCCTTAATAAATTATCTTCCATGGATATGGGACCGGAATCCATGAGAAACATGACCCAATGCTATAAGGACAAAGCATTGGACACATTTGTGCGTGGTCTCAAGGGCGATCTTCCACGACTTCTTAGCATTAGAGAACCGGTGGATCTTCCTCAGGCATTGCATCTCTGCCTGAAGTTACAAAACGTTGACTATAGGGCTCAACATGCCCTAAGTTCACAAAACCCAGTAAAAAAAGACTACTCACACACACAACCCCCATTACCTCCGAAACGAGCTAATTTGCATCATCCACATACACAAAATTACACTCAAAGAAAGAACTTCTACCCAGAACTACTTCACAATCCAAATGTTCCACAACCCCCACAGTTTCGTCGACCAATTCCGCAACAAACCCCCTTTCACCAAAACAACAGGCCATTTTTATCCAACCAAAATTATAGACCACTGCCTCCAAAACCTCGACAATACGAGCCTATGGAAGTAGATCAATCCATTCGCTCAACAGCTGTGAACTATCAAAATCGGCCCCAAATACAACATCAAAGTTTCGGGCAGAAACGCCCAACCTCCCAAATGGTACACGTACCAAACAAACAACAACGAGTATTTCATTTAGGAGAAAGCAATGACGACTGTAACGAAACTTATGACTACGAACAGTTCAAACAGAATTATAATTATGACGAGATGAATGGCTACGAAGAACCTCCGGTAGAATATAACAACGAAACAATAGAAACGACTGAAAAAAATTCGGAAAATATCCAAGACGAGGTCAATTTTTTAGACTGCTGAGCTCTTCGCTTCCTTACATGGAATATGCGGCGAAGAGCGGTGAAATTTTAAAATTCCTAATTGACTCCGGTTCGAATAAAAACTATATTCATCCTCGATTTATTCGAAACCCTATAAAGAACGAAAAACCCTTTAATATTAACTCTGTTGGCGGACCAGTCAATATCACACACCACTCCTTCATCAACTTATTTGAACCCTATTGCGAAAAACTTAAGTTTTACCTCCTTCCTTCAATAAAGACTTTTGCAGGAATAATTGGGAATGATAGTTTGAAGGAACTTCAAGCAATCATCCATACTGATAATAATTTTATGACCATTAAAGGAAGAGTCCAAATTCCGCTTAAACAGCTCGTATCACAAACCGTAAATCATTTAACTCTAAGAACTAATCACATGACGGACTCCCAAATTAAAACCCTTAAACAGATCTTGGGTAAATACCCAAACTTAGCTTCAGAACCAAATAGAAGTCTAACTTACATTACAACAGTCCAGGGTGAAATTCGCACAACAACGAATGACCCAGTTTACTCAAAGTCCTACGGATACCCAATGGCACTAAAAGACGAAGTAGAAAAAGAAATCCAACAACTACTAAAAGACAATATCATACGTCCCTCAAAGTCACCCTACAATGCACCTGTGTGGATTGTCCAAAAGAACCAGGATGCATCAGGAAAAAAGAAATATCGAGTAGTCGTGGACTATCGAAAATTAAACTCTGTTACCGTAACAGACGCATATCCCATCCCTGACATTAACGATGTCCTTTCAAATCTAGGTGAAAATCAATACTTCTCAATAATTGACCTAAAAAGCGGGTTCCATCAGATCCCTTTACGGGAACGCGACATCGAGAAAACAGCCTTCGCCATTAACAACGGCAAATACGAATTTCTTCGCCTCCCATTTGGTTTGAAAAACGGTCCAGCCATTTTCCAAAGGGCATTGGATGACATCCTCCGAGAGCATATCGGTAAGCGTTGTCGAATTTACATCGACGACATAATCATTTTTGGCAAAAATGAAGAAGAGCATTTCAAGAATTTGGATATTGTCTTAGGGACTCTGAAGAACGCTAACATGAAAATAAATCTAGACAAATGTGAATTCCTGAAGAAAGAAGTGGAGTTTCTAGGATTTGTTGTCAGCGTAGACGGCATTAAGACGAGTCCCAAAAAGGTCGAAGCAATCGCTTCATTTCCACTCCCTCAGACGCTCAAAGATCTACGTTCTTTCCTAGGTATATCAGGTTATTATCGCAGGTTCATAAAGGATTATGCGAAAATCGCAAAGCCCCTGACATCCCTCTTAAGAGGGGAGGATGGACGAGTCTCGAAAAACTCGTCCAAGAACAAAAAAATTTTACTCGACAAGGAAGCAATAGCCGCATACGAGAAACTTAAAAATGTCCTTATATCTCAAGACGTAGTCCTTTCACACCCAGACTTCGGAAAACCATTCGAACTAACTACCGACGCATCCAATTATGCAATTGGCGCCGTGCTATCGCAAGATAATAAACCAATCTCATTCCTGTCTAGGACTCTCAGTAAAACTGAAGAGAACTATGCTGCGAATGAGAAAGAAATGCTGGCGATTATCTGGTCGATTAATTTTCTTAGATGTTATCTATACGGTTCAAGCCAAGTGCGAATATTTACAGATCACCAACCGTTGACGTATGCACTCAGTCCCAAGAACACCAACGCCAAATTAAAGCGTTGGAAATCCATCCTTGAGGAATATAACTACGAACTACGATATAAACCGGGTAAGGCAAACGTTGTCGCCGATTCCCTTTCCAGGCCCCCTCAAACAACTAACATCCTCACAGCTGATTCCCTTGCGAAACACTCCCAAACAGAAAAACTATTGACCAATGCGACACACAACATAAACGAGGTTAACTCTATGACACCGACAGAACACAGCGACGACAGTTCAGGACAAAACTTAATACCAACTGTAGAAACCCCTATAAACGCCTTCAGAAACCAACTCCTTCTAAAAACAGGTGACGAAAATAGCTACCCAATTTGAAAACCCTTTTGACAACTTCACTCGACATATAATTATCCGACCAAACTATACCGCACAAGATATAATCGATATCTTCAAAAGATATTTGAACCCCCATACAATCAATGGATTGCTCACCGACGAACCCACACTGGGAATCATCCAATCGATATACCCTCACCATTTTAGAGACTATAAAATCCGATTTGCTCGAAAACTGGTTGAAGATGTTCCTAACGAAGCTGAGCAAGAAGAAAGAATCCTCCGGACACATAAACGAGCCCACCGGAATGCGGAGGAGAATCGCCTACAAATATTAGAAAATTTTTTCTTTCCCAAAATGGCTTCGAAAGTCAGACGATTAGTTAATCTTTGTACTGTTTGCAAACAAAACAAATACGACAGACATCCAAACAAACCTCACTTAGAACCGACACCCATTCCTCAATACCCCGGACATATAGTACACATAGATATTTTTATGACTGAAAAAACACGCGTACTTACTGCTATAGACAAATTTACGAAATTCGTGCAGGCAAAAGTAATACCATCAAAATCTTCTGAAGACATTAGACGACCATTACGAGACATATTATTCTTCTTCTGCATCCCTGAAATGGTCGTGATCGATAACGAAGGAGCCCTCAGATCTGTCGCTCTAGAATCCATGATCGAAGACGAACTCAAAATTAAACTTTTCAGAACACCACCCTACAAGAGTGAAGTCAACGGGCAAATAGAACGTTGGCACTCTACTCTCATAGAAATTATGAGATGTCTAAAACAAGAGGTACCTCCTCGACCCTTTGAGGAACTTCTTGAACGCGCGGTGAATGAGTACAACTTTACTATTCATTCAACTACGGGCAAGAAGCCGGTAGAATTGTATCTCGGCCGGATACCCAACCTTTCTCTCGAAGAACTAGAAGATGCACGCTTAAATAACATAGAAAGAATAAAACGAAAACAGACGAAGGACATGGAAAATCACAACAAAAAAAGACAGACTATAAAAACTTACGACACCGGACAAGTTGTTTACGTTCGACAAAACAAACGGACAGGATCAAAATTAACCCCAAGGTATCGACAAGAGATTGTGAAAGAAAACAGAAACACGACCATACTAACCGAATCTGGAAAGATTGTGCATAAAGATAAAATTAGAAATTAACTTCTCTTCCAGGTTCATCATTCACATGACTTACGCAAACATACAGATACTGGACTACACGAATTCACAAATTGTTTCCTTCTACCTCGGACAGACGAAAATCAAGAACGGAAACTTCAAGATAATACACGTTATAGACCTGGACCAATACGAACGATTCATCGCAGACATTCAGCCTATTCTTAACCTTTCAATAGTCCAACACCATCCGCTTTCACGCTACCTAACACACGAATTACACCAAATCGAATCCATGATCCAAAATCTGAGACCCCGCAAAGTAAAAAGATCACTCGATTTTCTCGGTTCCGCATGGAAATGGATAGCCGGAAGCCCTGACCATGAAGACTTAATAACGATTCAAGAAAAGATTACCAATGTTTTGAATAATAACAATAAACAAGTAGTTATAAATGAATTGTATACTCAACAAATAAATAAAATAACGAAAATAACGAACGAAATTCAAAAATTATTAAGAGAGGAAAAAAAGGCAGACAATAGCGTAATTTTAGAAGTACAAAGCAAAATTAATATCATAAAAGAAGAACTCAAAAACATCAACTATGCCATACATTGGGCAAAACTAGGAATAATTAATTCTTTAATCCTTTCAAAGAAGGAAATCAAACTTGCAACTGAAACACTTAACAAAGAATTGTTACCCTTTTCAACAATAGAGGAAGCACTTGAACTTGCAGATTTGAAAATTATAACCAATCACGAATCAATACTTTATATAATAAATATTCCCATAACTAGAGAACAAAATTACGAAACAATATTAATAAAGCCAATTAAAAAAAGAAATGTAATTCCTCATATACTATTTGAAAAAATATTAAAAAATAACCATGGACAATTTTACGGAATCAAAAATAACTGCAAGCAATACAACAACATGTTTATATGTAAAGAATCTGACATCATAGACATAAGCAAATCAAATTGTATTCCAAAATTGCTACTAAGTTCAAATGCTACATGCAACAAAGTCAGCGGATCACACATCCCCAGCATCGAAGAAATCTCAGATGGAAACCTATTGTTGAATGAATTCTACGGCCAATTGGAAACAGGAAACTCGACGCACCACCTGAACGGGACCTACTTAATTAAATTTCACAACTATTCAGTAACGGTAAATGGACAAAATTACGAGTCACACGAAGTGTCGACCATCCACGCGCTACCAGCCATACTCCAACATGCACCGGAAGGCGAAATCCATGGACAACAGCTACCAGTTGAGATGCTGGATGAACTACGGATCAACAACACAGAAACAATTGAAATGCTAAAAATCGAAAACAGTATTCACCAGTACTCCACCTATGGTCTCATTATGCTATTAACAATAGCAGCATCAGCCTACCTCATCTGGAGATCCTACACTCGACAAAACTATGCAAATACATCGATCGACAACACGATAAATAATAAAACAACGACTACAGCAATTATACCATCAATCGTTACATGCCCAGCAACACCGAATCAAGCCCAGTTCAGATTTAATAATCTGCCTTACTTCTAGACGATAGCGGACTATCGTTTTTAAAGGGGGAAGAGTTAACTTCACGTTCCCCAAAACGTGAAGACAACAACACGCGCCGAGCAATCGATGCATCGAACAGCAATTTCGATGCAACCAGGTAGACGCTGCATCAGCAGAATAATCGCATAAAATTAAGTATCGATACTAGAATTAAGTTCAGTTGTAATTTGTATCTTGCCTGATTAATCAAATAAAGCTCAAAGAGCATTTTTTTTATAACGAAGTAAAAATCGTGTTTTAACTTATATATATATATATATATATATATATATATATATATATATATATATATATATATATATATATATATATATATATATATATATATATATATATATATTTATTATATATATATTTATGTATATATATGTATATATATATATATATATATATATATATTTATATATATATATATGTATACATATATATATATAAATATATATATATATATATATATATATATATATATATATATATATATTTATTATATATATATTTATGTATATATATGTATATATATATATATATATATATATATATATATTTATATATATATATATGTATACATATATATATATATATATATATATATATATATATATATATATATATATATATATATATATATATATATATATATATAAATATATATATTTTTATGTATATAGTATGAATTTGACAGTAGTCCGATTTTTTTTATCAGGCTGCTCGTTATGCATTGCTTTCGAATCGCATATTTGAATATTTGTGCAATATATTTTGTGCAGTTAAAACATGTCCAAATAATACCTGCACATCAAATAATTGTTTATATTATTATAATTCATTATATTATTGCCCGTGTTCCATTATTACTAATTAGTACTTGCAAGTACTTGGGAGTAGAGCACAAAAGGAACGCCATCTTCGTTCATACGAGCAGATTCTAAGCTGTCAAATTATATGCAGTTTTCAAATGTAAAACAGTTGCAAATAAAGGGAGAAAACAACGAGTATAAACTACCACAATCGATAAAGAATATATAAAAGGAACTAGCAGAAAATTACATCTTTTAACTTTCCACACATTATGAGGGCTATTTCTAATTTCCTAACTACCAAAACATTCAACATAACCGTGAAAAAATCAAAACCACCTATTGACAGCTAACACTACCAATGACAACTAACATAGCCACCTCACGGCAAAAAAAGGCGTAACTACTCATGAACTACTCGCGAACGAGAGCGCGAGTAGTTGGCAGTAGCCAGAAGTACTTGCTAGTACTAAATAGTAATAATGGAACACGGGCATTAACTTGTGTTCTACCCATATCTAAATTGCCTCCCGAAATTTTCAAACTAATTTAATGTACAAATTATATGCCCCTATGCATCATCTTCTTTCTTACGCCATTGACCTCCGACAGTCCTCGTGCCATCTTGAAAAAGTAAAATCCGGTAGCTGTCAAAGTGTCGCGTTCAAAGACGCCAAATCGCGGCCTCAATTCGGTAAATCGGCAATAATTCTTAACTAAGCGTGTTAGTTATGCCTGAAACTTCTCGGATTTCGTTAAGAACCTTACAGCAAGTGCTATGGTGGAAAGTTTTTTGTGAATTAACATTTCAAAAGCGGGAAAATGCTAGTTTTTTGAGCGATGTCCTGCTGCTCAGTTATCTTTGCCTTTTTTTAATAGCTTTAATCAATGTCACGTCTATTTCTAATACTATGATGCTTTTGCATACTTTTCTTAGTCACGTATAATAGTTCGTTTTGTAAAAAGCCTCTTTTTAATAGGTGTTTCTTATCGAATTCTATTGCGTGTCGGTAGTTTGTTTACGTTTACTTTACCTGGCTAGCAAAATTTGACAGCAACCGGATTTTTCACTCCCATATAGTGCTAGAGTGAAAGGCAAGGGGGAAGGCACAAACTCGCGACACACACCTACAGGCGTTTACAGTGTTTCTGCTACTCTTAATATCTTTATACTCTAAGTGTTTACTAATGTGAGAAGGAGGTACTTGTGTGTGCCCTACACAGTTCATATGGCAAAGCTATGTGAAAAAACAACGAGAGATCGCCATTTTGAAAGTCGTTTGACATTTCTTTACCAAAACCGGCGAGTGGAGATGAAATTCAATGAAAATCAATGAAATTCATTATGATTTAACACAAATACTATACGAAATTGTTCCCAAAGGTTTATTTTACTTACTCGAAATACGATATCCCCTGCGAAGCACTTTGGTAGCTACTTTTGCAGCCTGTAACGCGGCACTTCATTATCGCACTATTTTATAATTTTTTACCGCTAATTTACTCGCGAAACCGACACAAATGATCGCGCACAAACGTAGATGTACGATTCCATCGAATTCGCCGAAAAATTTCTAAATTTTGTTTGAAAAATTTTGACTGAAAGTCAATGCTCTCAGTCCCCGACACAAACCAAACTGACGTTGACGTTTCTTTCTGTGTTGGCCGTTGCACGCTTTTACACCGATCTGGTGTTCCCAGCATTAAGACACAGCATTAAGGCTTTTCGGTTGTGAGTGCGGTAGAAAGGGGTGCACTGAGCGGAATTTTTGTGAGAGAGCAGTGTTGTGCGTGTATTAAAAAAGGCGCATTCACCTACGGGTACACGGATAGCCATTTCGTATCCATATTCTTTCATATCTATGGCCGACACACACGGAGATTTCACTTGCGTTTTTAAAAATATGAATAAAACGTTAGTTTTTTGCGCGTGGATGCGTTGTAGTAGTAATATTTAGTAATTACTTGCATTTTGTGTCAATCAATTGTAGCGACAGAGAATTGACATAAAACATCACATAACCTAACACCAACTGATAAACAAATGGAGGTAGTAGACAATGGAGTGGCCCTTCACATTTGAAATGTATTGGAGTGGACGTAACCAAGAGCTAAGGGGTATGCGATATTTTGTCTGCCTCTTGCACATCTATCTCATTTGGAATCATACGTCATAAGATCACCACGTGGAAAATATCTTGTCAAGTTGATAGATGGGACGCCTGGCGAAAGTTGCAGGGGTAGATGCAAAGCAGTTTTATCACATGGGCGACTCTACTATTTTATCTCTATGGATAAACATTTCGCATTTTTCCGATTTGTAGGGGATTTTTGACATCGAATGTCACTTTTACGCCCGAAAAGAATGAACTGCACATACTAAATAGGCGTGAAATGATTTGAGACATGTGTCAATGCTATCTATATGTTCAAAGCGAAAGTAACATCGAAGTAACTTTTCATGCTAAAAACACAGTACCAAACTTGCTTATTTTCAAGCTAAATTTTCGCCGAAGCAGATTTCACGTGAAATTTTGTATGAAAATTTCACGTGAAATCGAACTCAGTACTATGCTTTAAGTACTAAAGTTCGCAATTTCGTAGGCACTACTATGCGATAGCCCCAAAATATAATACCATTTTCTGTATATAGTTCATCCATCTTGCACTTATAATCGATAAACTCGGAGTCTCCCTTCAAACTATGTGCAATACCTAATGAAATATGTTCTCTTAGCTTTGCTAAAATCCTATCTCTATCCGTTTCCCTCTTTATCGTTTCAAAATCTACATTAAACCCCGTTTCAGTTTGAACGTAGTTCACGTAAGCTACTTCGCGATTTTTTGGAGTTTGTTTACGTGAGGATAACGTTGGCAACCTGGATAAACTATCTGCGCGATTGCTTTCCCCTTTGACGTATTCGATATTAGGTCTGTTCCCGTACCACGATTAATTGCGATTAATCGCGATTAATTGCAATGAAGCTGTTCCCGTACTCCGTTTTATTGAAAACTGAAAATTTCCCCTCTTTCAGTAATTTCAGTAGGGTCTGAGTTACTGAAAAATACTGAAAACTGTCAAACGGAGTAAATATTTTCAAATGTGCGCGGCAAGCAACATATTTTTGGCGTAATGTTGCTATGAAGGTCCAATATTTTTGTGGCGATAATTTATTACCGCGTAGGATGACTTTATAATCACTATTGTTATCCCGAAAACCGAAAACTGACACTTTCGGTTGTAAATTTTCAGGAAATACAATGAGAGCGTTCCCGTACTTTTCATGACACCATCCGCTTTCACGCTACCTAACACACGAATTACTCCAAATCGAATCCATGATCCAAAATCTGAGACCCCGCAAAGTAAAAAGATCACTCGATTTTCTCGGTTCCGCATGGAAATGGATAGCCGGAAGCCCTGACCATGAAGACTTAATAACGATTCAAGAAAAGATTACCAATGTTTTGAATAATAACAATAAACAAGTAGTTATAAATGAATTGTATACTCAACAAATAAATAAAATAACGAAAATAACGAACGAAATTCAAAAATTATTAAGAGAGGAAAAAAAGGCAGACAATAGCGTAATTTTAGAAGTACAAAGCAAAATTAATAACATAAAAGAAGAACTCAAAAACATCAACTATGCCATACATTGGGCAAAACTAGGAATAATTAATTCTTTAATCCTTTCAAAGAAGGAAATCAAACTTGCAACTGAAACACTTAACAAAGAATTGTTACCCTTTTCAACAATAGAGGAAGCACTTGAACTTGCAGATTTGAAAATTATAACCAATCACGAATCAATACTTTATATAATAAATATTCCCATAACTAGAGAACAAAATTACGAAACAATATTAATAAAGCCAATTAAAAAAAGAAATGTAATTCCTCATATACTATTTGAAAAAATATTAAAAAATAACCATGGACAATTTTACGGAATCAAAAATAACTGCAAGCAATACAACAACATGTTTATATGTAAAGAATCTGACATCATAGACATAAGCAAATCAAATTGTATTCCAAAATTGCTACTTAGTTCAAATGCTACATGCAACAAAGTCAGCGGATCACACATCCCCAGCATCGAAGAAATCTCAGATGGAAACCTATTGTTGAATGAATTCTACGGCCAATTGGAAACAGGAAACTCGACGCACCACCTGAACGGGACCTACTTAATTAAATTTCACAACTATTCAGTAACGGTAAATGGACAAAATTACGAGTCACACGAAGTGTCGACCATCCACGCGCTACCAGCCATACTCCAACATGCACCGGAAGGCGAAATCCATGGACAACAGCTACCAGTTGAGATGCTGGATGAACTACGGATCAACAACACAGAAACAATTGAAATGCTAAAAATCGAAAACAGTATTCACCAGTACTCCACCTATGGTCTCATTATGCTATTAACACTAGCAGCATCAGCCTACCTCATCTGGAGATCCTACACTCGACAAAACTATGCAAATACATCGATCGACAACACGATAAATAATAAAACAACGACTACAGCAATTATACCATCAATCGTTACATGCCCAGCAACACCGAATCAAGCCCAGTTCAGATTTAATAATCTGCCTTACTTCTAGACGATAGCGGACTATCGTTTTTAAAGGGGGAAGAGTTAACTTCACGTTCCCCAAAACGTGAAGACAACAACACGCGCCGAGCAATCGATGCATCGAACAGCAATTTCGATGCAACCAGGTAGACGCTGCATCAGCAGAATAATCGCATAAAATTAAGTATCGATACTAGAATTAAGTTCAGTTGTAATTTGTATCTTGCCTGATTAATCAAATAAAGCTCAAAGAGCATTTTTTTTATAACGAAGTAAAAATCGTGTTTTAACTTATATATATATATATATATATATATATATATATATATATATATATATATATATATATATATATATATATATATATATATATATATATATATATATATATATATATATATATATATATATATATATATATATATATATATATATATATATATTTATTATATATATATTTATGTATATATATGTATATATATATATATATATATATATATTTATATATATATATATATGTATACATATATATATATATATATATATATATATATATATATATATATATATATATATATATATATATATAAATATATATATTTTTATGTATATAGTATGAATTTGACAGTAGTCCGATTTTTTTTATCAGGCTGCTCGTTATGCATTGCTTTCGAATCGCATATTTGAATATTTGTGCAATATATTTTGTGCAGTTAAAACATGTCCAAATAATACCTGCACATCAAATAATTGTTTATATTATTATAATTCATTATATTATTGCCCGTGTTCCATTATTACTAATTAGTACTTGCAAGTACTTGGGAGTAGAGCACAAAAGGAACGCCATCTTCGTTCATACGAGCAGATTCTAAGCTGTCAAATTATATGCAGTTTTCAAATGTAAAACAGTTGCAAATAAAGGGAGAAAACAACGAGTATAAACTACCACAATCGATAAAGAATATATAAAAGGAACTAGCAGAAAATTACATCTTTTAACTTTCCACACATTATGAGGGCTATTTCTAATTTCCTAACTACCAAAACATTCAACATAACCGTGAAAAAATCAAAACCACCTATTGACAGCTAACACTACCAATGACAACTAACATAGCCACCTCACGGCAAAAAAAGGCGTAACTACTCATGAACTACTCGCGAACGAGAGCGCGAGTAGTTGGCAGTAGCCAGAAGTACTTGCTAGTACTAAATAGTAATAATGGAACACGGGCATTAACTTGTGTTCTACCCATATCTAAATTGCCTCCCGAAATTTTCAAACTAATTTAATGTACAAATTATATGCCCCTATGCATCATCTTCTTTCTTACGCCATTGACCTCCGACAGTCCTCGTGCCATCTTGAAAAAGTAAAATCCGGTAGCTGTCAAAGTGTCGCGTTCAAAGACGCCAAATCGCGGCCTCAATTCGGTAAATCGGCAATAATTCTTAACTAAGCGTGTTAGTTATGCCTGAAACTTCTCGGATTTCGTTAAGAACCTTACAGCAAGTGCTATGGTGGAAAGTTTTTTGTGAATTAACATTTCAAAAGCGGGAAAATGCTAGTTTTTTGAGCGATGTCCTGCTGCTCAGTTATCTTTGCCTTTTTTTAATAGCTTTAATCAATGTCACGTCTATTTCTAATACTATGATGCTTTTGCATACTTTTCTTAGTCACGTATAATAGTTCGTTTTGTAAAAAGCCTCTTTTTAATAGGTGTTTCTTATCGAATTCTATTGCGTGTCGGTAGTTTGTTTACGTTTACTTTACCTGGCTAGCAAAATTTGACAGCAACCGGATTTTTCACTCCCATATAGTGCTAGAGTGAAAGGCAAGGGGGAAGGCACAAACTCGCGACACACACCTACAGGCGTTTACAGTGTTTCTGCTACTCTTAATATCTTTATACTCTAAGTGTTTACTAATGTGAAAAGGAGGTACTTGTGTGTGCCCTACACAGTTCATATGGCAAAGCTATGTGAAAAAACAACGAGAGATCGCCATTTTGAAAGTCGTTTGACATTTCTTTACCAAAACCGGCGAGTGGAGATGAAATTCAATGAAAATCAATTAAATTCATTATGATTTAACACAAATACTATACGAAATTGTTCCCAAAGGTTTATTTTACTTACTCGAAATACGATATCCCCTGCGAAGCACTTTGGTAGCTACTTTTGCAGCCTGTAACGCGGCACTTCATTATCGCACTATTTTATAATTTTTTACCGCTAATTTACTCGCGAAACCGACACAAATGATCGCGCACAAACGTAGATGTACGATTCCATCGAATTCGCCGAAAAATTTCTAAATTTTGTTTGAAAAATTTTGACTGAAAGTCAATGCTCTCAGTCCCCGACACAAACCAAACTGACGTTGACGTTTCTTTCTGTGTTGGCCGTTGCACGCTTTTACACCGATCTGGTGTTCCCAGCATTAAGACACAGCATTAAGGCTTTTCGGTTGTGAGTGCGGTAGAAAGGGGTGCACTGAGCGGAATTTTTGTGAGAGAGCAGTGTTGTGCGTGTATTAAAAAAGGCGCATTCACCTACGGGTACACGGATAGCCATTTCGTATCCATATTCTTTCATATCTATGGCCGACACACACGGAGATTTCACTTGCGTTTTTAAAAATATGAATAAAACGTTAGTTTTTTGCGCGTGGATGCGTTGTAGTAGTAATATTTAGTAATTACTTGCATTTTGTGTCAATCAATTGTAGCGACAGAGAATTGACATAAAACATCACATAACCTAACACCAACTGATAAACAAATGGAGGTAGTAGACAATGGAGTGGCCCTTCACATTTGAAATGTATTGGAGGGGACGTAACCAAGAGCTAAGGGGTATGCGATATTTTGTCTGCCTCTTGCACATCTATCTCATTTGGAATCATACGTCATAAGATCACCACGTGGAAAATATCTTGTCAAGTTGATAGATGGGACGCCTGGCGAAAGTTGCAGGGGTAGATGCAAAGCAGTTTTATCACATGGGCGACTCTACTATTTTATCTCTATGGATAAACATTTCGCATTTTTCCGATTTGTAGGGGATTTTTGACATCGAATGTCACTTTTACGCCCGAAAAGAATGAACTGCACATACTAAATAGGCGTGAAATGATTTGAGACATGTGTCAATGCTATCTATATGTTCAAAGCGAAAGTAACATCGAAGTAACTTTTCATGCTAAAAACACAGTACCAAACTTGCTTATTTTCAAGCTAAATTTTCGCCGAAGCAGATTTCACGTGAAATTTTGTATGAAAATTTCACGTGAAATCGAACTCAGTACTATGCTTTAAGTACTAAAGTTCGCAATTTCGTAGGCACTACTATGCGATAGCCCCAAAATATAATACCATTTTCTGTATATAGTTCATCCATCTTGCACTTATAATCGATAAACTCGGAGTCTCCCTTCAAACTATGTGCAATACCTAATGAAATATGTTCTCTTAGCTTTGCTAAAATCCTATCTCTACCCGTTTCCCTCTTTATCGTTTCAAAATCTACATTAAACCCCGTTTCAGTTTGAACGTAGTTCACGTAAGCTACTCCGCGATTTTTTGGAGTTTGTTTACGTGAGGATAACGTTGGCAACCTGGATAAACTATCTGCGCGATTGCTTTCCCCTTTGACGTATTCGATATTAGGTCTGTTCCCGTACCGCGATTAATTGCGATTAATCGCGATTAATTGCAATGAAGCTGTTCCCGTACTCCGTTTTATTGAAAACTGAAAATTTCCCCTCTTTCAGTAATTTCAGTAGGGTCTGAGTTACTGAAAAATACTGAAAACTGTCAAACGGAGTAAATATTTTCAAATGTGCGCGGCAAGCAACATATTTTTGGCGTAATGTTGCTATGAAGGTCCAATATTTTTGTGGCGATAATTTATTACCGCGTAGGATGACTTTATAATCACTATTGTTATCCCGAAAACCGAAAACTGACACTTTCGGTTGTAAATTTTCAGGAAATACAATGAGAGCGTTCCCGTACTTTTCATGACACCATCCGCTTTCACGCTACCTAACACACGAATTACACCAAATCGAATCCATGATCCAAAATCTGAGACCCCGCAAAGTAAAAAGATCACTCGATTTTCTCGGTTCCGCATGGAAATGGATAGCCGGAAGCCCTGACCATGAAGACTTAATAACGATTCAAGAAAAGATTACCAATGTTTTGAATAATAACAATAAACAAGTAGTTATAAATGAATTGTATACTCAACAAATAAATAAAATAACGAAAATAACGAACGAAATTCAAAAATTATTAAGAGAGGAAAAAAAGGCAGACAATAGCGTAATTTTAGAAGTACAAAGCAAAATTAATAACATAAAAGAAGAACTCAAAAACATCAACTATGCCATACATTGGGCAAAACTAGGAATAATTAATTCTTTAATCCTTTCAAAGAAGGAAATCAAACTTGCAACTGAAACACTTAACAAAGAATTGTTACCCTTTTCAACAATAGAGGAAGCACTTGAACTTGCAGATTTGAAAATTATAACCAATCACGAATCAATACTTTATATAATAAATATTCCCATAACTAGAGAACAAAATTACGAAACAATATTAATAAAGCCAATTAAAAAAAGAAATGTAATTCCTCATATACTATTTGAAAAAATATTAAAAAATAACCATGGACAATTTTACGGAATCAAAAATAACTGCAAGCAATACAACAACATGTTTATATGTAAAGAATCTGACATCATAGACATAAGCAAATCAAATTGTATTCCAAAATTGCTACTTAGTTCAAATGCTACATGCAACAAAGTCAGCGGATCACACATCCCCAGCATCGAAGAAATCTCAGATGGAAACCTATTGTTGAATGAATTCTACGGCCAATTGGAAACAGGAAACTCGACGCACCACCTGAACGGGACCTACTTAATTAAATTTCACAACTATTCAGTAACGGTAAATGGACAAAATTACGAGTCACACGAAGTGTCGACCATCCACGCGCTACCAGCCATACTCCAACATGCACCGGAAGGCGAAATCCATGGACAACAGCTACCAGTTGAGATGCTGGATGAACTACGGATCAACAACACAGAAACAATTGAAATGCTAAAAATCGAAAACAGTATTCACCAGTACTCCACCTATGGTCTCATTATGCTATTAACACTAGCAGCATCAGCCTACCTCATCTGGAGATCCTACACTCGACAAAACTATGCAAATACATCGATCGACAACACGATAAATAATAAAACAACGACTACAGCAATTATACCATCAATCGTTACATGCCCAGCAACACCGAATCAAGCCCAGTTCAGATTTAATAATCTGCCTTACTTCTAGACGATAGCGGACTATCGTTTTTAAAGGGGGAAGAGTTAACTTCACGTTCCCCAAAACGTGAAGACAACAACACGCGCCGAGCAATCGATGCATCGAACAGCAATTTCGATGCAACCAGGTAGACGCTGCATCAGCAGAATAATCGCATAAAATTAAGTATCGATACTAGAATTAAGTTCAGTTGTAATTTGTATCTTGCCTGATTAATCAAATAAAGCTCAAAGAGCATTTTTTTTATAACGAAGTAAAAATCGTGTTTTAACTTATATATATATATATATATATATATATATATATATATATATATATATATATATATATATATATATATATATATATATATATATATATATATATATATTTATTATATATATATTTATGTATATATATGTATATATATATATATATATATATATATATATATATATATATATATATATATTTATATATATATATATATGTATACATATATATATATATATATATATATATATATATATATATATATATATATATATATATATAAATATATATTTTTATGTATATAGTATGAATTTGACAGTAGTCCGATTTTTTTTTATCAGGCTGCTCGTTATGCATTGCTTTCGAATCGCATATTTGAATATTTGTGCAATATATTTTGTGCAGTTAAAACATGTCCAAATAATACCTGCACATCAAATAATTGTTTATATTATTATAATTCATTATATTATTGCCCGTGTTCCATTATTACTAATTAGTAATTGCAAGTACTTGGGAGTAGAGCACAAAAGGAACGCCATCTTCGTTCATACGAGCAGATTCTAACCTGTCAAATTATATGCAGTTTTCAAATGTAAAACAGTTGCAAATAAAGGGAGAAAACAACGAGTATAAACTACCACAATCGATAAAGAATATATAAAAGGAACTAGCAGAAAATTACATCTTTTAACTTTCCACACATTATGAGGGCTATTTCTAATTTCCTAACTACCAAAACATTCAACATAACCGTGAAAAAATCAAAACCACCTATTGACAGCTAACACTACCAATGACAACTAACATAGCCACCTCACGGCAAAAAAAGGCGTAACTACTCATGAACTACTCGCGAACGAGAGCGCGAGTAGTTGGCAGTAGCCAGAAGTACTTGCGAGTACTAAATAGTAATAATGGAACACGGGCATTAACTTGTGTTCTACCCATATCTAAATTGCCTCCCGAAATTTTCAAACAAATTTAATGTACAAATTATATGCCCCTATGCATCATCTTCTTTCTTACGCCATTGACCTCCGACAGTCCTCGTGCCATCTTGAAAAAGTAAAATCCGGTAGCTGTCAAAGTGTCGCGTTCAAAGACGCCAAATCGCGGCCTCAATTCGGTAAATCGGCAATAATTCTTAACTAAGCGTGTTAGTTATGCCTGAAACTTCTCGGATTTCGTTAAGAACCTTACAGCAAGTGCTATGGTGGAAAGTTTTTTGTGAATTAACATTTCAAAAGCGGGAAAATGCTAGTTTTTTGAGCGATGTCCTGCTGCTCAGTTATCTTTGCCTTTTTTTAATAGCTTTAATCAATGTCACGTCTATTTCTAATACTATGATGCTTTTGCATACTTTTCTTAGTCACGTATAATAGTTCGTTTTGTAAAAAGCCTCTTTTTAATAGGTGTTTCTTATCGAATTCTATTGCGTGTCGGTAGTTTGTTTACGTTTACTTTACCTGGCTAGCAAAATTTGACAGCAACCGGATTTTTCACTCCCATATAGTGCTAGAGTGAAAGGCAAGGGGGAAGGCACAAACTCGCGACACACACCTACAGGCGTTTACAGTGTTTCTGCTACTCTTAATATCTTTATACTCTAAGTGTTTACTAATGTGAGAAGGAGGTACTTGTGTGTGCCCTACACAGTTCATATGGCAAAGCTATGTGAAAAAACAACGAGAGATCGCCATTTTGAAAGTCGTTTGACATTTCTTTACCAAAACCGGCGCGTGGAGATGAAATTCAATGAAAATCAATGAAATTCATTATGATTTAACACAAATACTATACGAAATTGTTCCCAAAGGTTTATTTTACTTACTCGAAATACGATATCCCCTGCGAAGCACTTTGGTAGCTACTTTTGCAGCCTGTAACGCGGCACTTCATTATCGCACTATTTTATAATTTTTTACCGCTAATTTACTCGCGAAACCGACACAAATGATCGCGCACAAACGTAGATGTACGATTCCATCGAATTCGCCGAAAAATTTCTAAATTTTGTTTGAAAAATTTTGACTGAAAGTCAATGCTCTCAGTCCCCGACACAAACCAAACTGACGTTGACGTTTCTTTCTGTGTTGGCCGTTGCACGCTTTTACACCGATCTGGTGTTCCCAGCATTAAGACACAGCATTAAGGCTTTTCGGTTGTGAGTGCGGTAGAAAGGGGTGCACTGAGCGGAATTTTTGTGAGAGAGCAGTGTTGTGCGTGTATTAAAAAAGGCGCATTCACCTACGGGTACACGGATAGCCATTTCGTATCCATATTCTTTCATATCTATGGCCGACACACACGGAGATTTCACTTGCGTTTTTAAAAATATGAATAAAACGTTAGTTTTTTGCGCGTGGATGCGTTGTAGTAGTAATATTTAGTAATTACTTGCATTTTGTGTCAATCAATTGTAGCGACAGAGAATTGACATAAAACATCACATAACCTAACACCAACTGATAAACAAATGGAGGTAGTAGACAATGGAGTGGCCCTTCACATTTGAAATGTATTGGAGTGGACGTAACCAAGAGCTAAGGGGTATGCGATATTTTGTCTGCCTCTTGCACATCTATCTCATTTGGAATCATACGTCATAAGATCACCACGTGGAAAATATCTTGTCAAGTTGATAGATGGGACGCCTGGCGAAAGTTGCAGGGGTAGATGCAAAGCAGTTTTATCACATGGGCGACTCTACTATTTTATCTCTATGGATAAACATTTCGCATTTTTCCGATTTGTAGGGGATTTTTGACATCGAATGTCACTTTTACGCCCGAAAAGAATGAACTGCACATACTAAATAGGCGTGAAATGATTTGAGACATGTGTCAATGCTATCTATATGTTCAAAGCGAAAGTAACATCGAAGTAACTTTTCATGCTAAAAACACAGTACCAAACTTGCTTATTTTCAAGCTAAATTTTCGCCGAAGCAGATTTCACGTGAAATTTTGTATGAAAATTTCACGTGAAATCGAACTCAGTACTATGCTTTAAGTACTAAAGTTCGCAATTTCGTAGGCACTACTATGCGATAGCCCCAAAATATAATACCATTTTCTGTATATAGTTCATCCATCTTGCACTTATAATCGATAAACTCGGAGTCTCCCTTCAAACTATGTGCAATACCTAATGAAATATGTTCTCTTAGCTTTGCTAAAATCCTATCTCTATCCGTTTCCCTCTTTATCGTTTCAAAATCTACATTAAACCCCGTTTCAGTTTGAACGTAGTTCACGTAAGCTACTCCGCGATTTTTTGGAGTTTGTTTACGTGAGGATAACGTTGGCAACCTGGATAAACTATCTGCGCGATTGCTTTCCCCTTTGACGTATTCGATATAAGGTCTGTTCCCGTACCACGATTAATTGCGATTAATCGCGATTAATTGCAATGAAGCTGTTCCCGTACTCCGTTTTACTGAAAACTGAAAATTTCCCCTCTTTCAGTAATTTCAGTAGGGTCTGAGTTACTGAAAAATACTGAAAACTGTCAAACGGAGTAAATATTTTCAAATGTGCGCGGCAAGCAACATATTTTTGGCGTAATGTTGCTATGAAGGTCCAATATTTTTGTGGCGATAATTTATTACCGCGTAGGATGACTTTATAATCACTATTGTTATCCCGAAAACCGAAAACTGACACTTTCGGTTGTAAATTTTCAGGAAATACAATGAGAGCGTTCCCGTACTTTTCATGAAATTCCCCACCACATGATTCAGGAAAATTCAGTAAAATTCAGTTACTGAAAGTACGGGAACAGACCTATTATAATTAGGTCTGTTCCAGTACTTTCAGTAACTTAATTTTACAGAATTTTCCTGAATCATGTGGTGGGGAATTTCATGAAAAGTACGGGAACGCTCTCATTGTATTTCCTGAAAATTTACAACCGAAAGTGTCAGTTTTCGGTTTTCGGGATAACAATAGTGATTATAAAGTCATCCTTAGCGGTAATAAATTATCGCCACAAAAATATTGGACCTTCATAGCAACATTACGCGAAAAATATGTTGCTTACCGCGCACATTTGAAAATATTTACTCCGTTTGGCACTCTTCAGTATTTTTCAGTAGCTCAGACCCTACTGAAATTACTGAAAGAGGGGAAATTTTCAGTTTTCAGTAAAACGGAGTACGGGAACAGCTTCATTGCAATTAATCGCGATTAATCGCAATTAATCGTGGTACGGGAACAGACCTATTGAAACCTGATAAAAATAACGCCCACCTTTGAATTCTTGCGGCGGCCAATTGAGGAATGCCTTTCTTGTCCCCGAACAATGTAACAAGTGGCTTATGGTCTGTGCGCAAAACAAAATTTACTCCAATTAAGTATTGGTAAAACTTTTTGCAAGCAAAAATAATGGATAAAGCTTCCTTCTCTATCATGCTGTAATTCTGTTCGGCATCACTTGATTTTCTCGAAGCGAACGCAATGGGCCTTCCCATACCTCCCATTTTATGTGCTAATATGGCACCAATGCCCTTTTGAGAGGCATCACACGTTACAATAATCGGCAGATTCGGGCTATAATGTGCAAGCACAACATCTGAAGTGACTTCTTCTTTGATTTGAACCAAAGCAGCTTGACACTCTGAATTCCATACAAGTGCATTATTTTTCTTCAATAATTCATATAGAGGAGCCATAATCGTAGAGAAATTTCTGATAAATTTCCTATAATAATTGACTAAACCTATAAAAGATCTTAATTGTGTGATATTTTTCGGGACGGGAGCTTTTACTATAGCTTCTATATTGTCATTCAATTTAGCTAAGCCATCTTTGCTAATTTGATATCCCAAATATTGCACACTATTCTGGAAAAATTAACACTTGTGTTGTTCAAGCCTGAGACCTGCTTCAGTTAATCTTTTTAGAACCAACTCTAAGTTTTGCAAATGCTCCTTTTCGTTATTACCTGAGACAACAATATCATCAATAATTACAACTACGAATGGTATTCCCTGCAAAACTTTTTCAATTGCTTCCTTAAATATACCTGACGCTGGCTTAATGCCAAATGGCGTACGGTTCATACGAAAAATACCTTTGTGCGTGCTTAGGGCACACAATTCGGCTGATACTTCATCTGAATCGAGTTGATTATATGCTTTCGAAAGATTCAATTTACTGAAATGCTCACCGTTTTGCAATTTCGTAAAAATTTCTTCTATTCTCGGGATCGGATATCTATTGTCTACTAAATACCTATTGACGGTTAATTTATAATCCCCACAAATTCTTATGGATGCATTTGATTTCGGAATAGGTACAATCGGAGTACCCCATTTTGAAGATTGCATCCGTGGGATGACACCTTAACTCTCCATATTTTCTAATTCTTTTTCTACTCCTTCCTTGAAACAAAAGGGTACGACTCTCGGCCTGTGAAATATCGGTTTCGGATTCAAATCTGTTAGCTCCAAGTGAACTTGCAAATTTTTCAAGCACCCTAACTCGTGCTTAAAGAGATTTGAATACCGTTTCAACAAACAATTCAAATTGCTTTCAGTGCTTACTTTATTCACCGCTAAAGTATGTTCTCTTTCGTAAACAGGCACACCTAAATCAAATGCTTTCATAAAACTCCTACCAAGCAAAATCGGACCGTTTGCATCTACTATTATGAACCGTAAAATTTTTGAGCACTTTCTGAAATCAACACTCGCGAGTATCCGAAAACAACAATTTCATTGCCACCGTATCCCGTCCGGTTTTGCTTTGCCTTACTGACTTTTGCTTTCACAAAATATTTTCTAAAAACTTTCAGCGGCATAATGCAATGACCACAACCTGAATCCAACTCACCACTAAGTTGCACCTTATCAATAGACAGCTTGATTATATACGGGATATCATCATTACAATTTTTCATATTATACAAAGTTACATTGCCGATACAATATTCATCATCCGAACTTGCATAACTAGAACAGGACACTTCTAAATTATTTACTTTATTTCTGTGAAGTTTAATTTTTTTACTTGTATTCTGCTTACTATTGCACATAATTTGAATGTGTCCGGTTCTATTACACTTATTGTAAAGGCTGGTACTGAGTTCGAGTTCACGTGAAATTTTGACATTTCCCCATTATCTGGCCATTCTTTCGAGCGAAAATTTTGACAACAGAGAAAAGCAGAGACACTGCTTATTCTTGACGGATAAAATGTCAAGAATTTCAATTTTCGAACGATTTTCTTATTGGAAAGTCATTTGCACTGCTCAATTTTCAAATTCAAACACTAAATGTCACTTTTTAGCTCGAAAGAATGAACTGCACAAATTAAATTTGCGTGAAATGATTGACAACATGTTTTAGTGCCATCTATGTTTTCGAAGCGAAAGCAACTTCAAAGCAACTTTTCATGCTAAGAACACAGTACCAAACTTGCTTATTTTCAAGCTAAATTTTCGCCGAAACAGATTTCACGTGAAATTTTGTATGAAAATTTCACGTAAAATCGAACTCAGTACTATGCTTAAGTAGCAAATTTGAACTTACAATTGTCTGCGGTATGGTTGTTTTTCCCACATCAGTAGCATACTTCTCCGCTCTCTCCAACACCAAGAAAGCTCGACTTTGTGCTCCTGGTCCTACTTGATGGATTTGGTTGATAAGCGTTTCCCTTGTACGTATTGCCCGTATTATGTAACTGTTTTCGCTTAGTTTTTACCTCGTGACAACTTTCATATTTTTGGGCAATCTCCAGTGCTTTCCCCGTCGACAAATTTTCGTCTTCTTCACATAGACTGTCAAAGACTTTGCCTGTGAACTCCGAAATAAATTTATCTTTAATGATTTCTTCGAGCGTTGGCCCGAATTTGCATGTACTAGCCAATCTTCTTAGCCTCGCATGCCATTCCACAGCAGTTTCTCCTTGGTTCTTCTGAGCCGCGTAGAATGCTTTGCGCTCTTTATATATGATCACAGTCGGCACAAAATACTGCGGAATCTTTTCTATTAGAATTTTCCATTCCACTAAACCTGGACTTTTCGGGAAACACAAATCTTTTATTAATTTATATGTGGTTGAGCCTACACTTTTTAGCAATATAGTCCGATTTTGATGCTCATCGTTGTTTTTTGATGCGTCAAAGAAATGATTAAGGCGTTCATAATAAATTTGCCACTCTCCCGCACTGTGATCAAATTCTTCCATAGCGAAATTGACTGCCATTTCTTCACTTTTTACACAAGAAAAATCGATAGCACTTTCCAATTTTTGCTTCGTTTCAATTGCCTCTTGGGACATTCTTTAAGCAAACTTAAGTACCAAATTTCCCTTCTATGTTCTCACCGCCATTTTTGGTGTACCAGTCTCTTTGGATATCCGAATTGAAAGACGTTTTTGTGTAAACTGAGGTCTTTATTTCAAAATCATCTTACTAGCTACGACTACTACTATAACTACTACTACTACAATTAAATTCTGTATTCTCTGTGTATTGCAAAAGTAATATTGTATTCTGTGCATAATAAGGGAATAAAACATTACAGAGTCAAAAGGAGACCTGTTAAATCAGGTGCGGCACATTGGTCGATCTTAGGACCTGACCTCTGGAACATCATGTACGATGATCTGCCGCGTCTGGAAATGTCTGCGGATGTGTTTCTGGTAGGTTACGCTGATGATGTCGTGGCAGTTATCACTTCCAGATCTGCCGAATTTGCTCAACTCAGACTTAACCAAGTCATGAGGGTGGATGACCGAAAACGGACTTCATCTGACAGTCTCTAACTGTCATACTCATGACAGTTGGTTCCGTTGAGGTCCAGACCAGCAAGCCGGTCAGATATCTGGGAGTGACCCTGGACACCAAGCTGACGTATCGGGATCATATCCGCAGGGCATGTGACAGGGCTCTTGTAGTCATCACTTCGCAGAGTAGGCTAATGGCCAACGTCGGTGGACCCAGTGAGACGCGACGGGGGCTACTGATGGTAGCGACCGATCCCATCTTGCTATATGGGGCCGAAATCTGGGGAGATGCGCTCCGAACTGAGAAGTTCCGAAAGCGCATTGCCGATGTCTAACGCAGGGGTGCCCTGCGTATCGCATGTAGCTACCGCACGGTCTCAGAAGAGGCGGTGATGGTGGTGTCGGGAGTAATCCCGATCGACCTACTAGCGCGAGAACGCAGAGAAGGGTACCTCTTTCGCTCAGAGTTGGGCAGAACTGAGGCTCTGACGCACGCGCGTACGTTTACCCTCCAACTTTGGCAACAACGGTGGAGTGAAAGTACTAAAGGACGCTGGACGGCTAAGCTAATTGGTCTCATTGAGCCTTGGCTTAACCGGAGCCACGGAGAGGTAAACTTTAACCTTTGTCAATTCTTAACAGGACAAGGTTTCTTCAGGAAATACATGAACAGAATGGGTAAGGTGGTCACACCGTACTGCCGGTACTGTGTGACTGAGCTTGATGATGTTCAGCAAACATTCTTTATGTGCAGTCGCTTTGTAAGTTTGAGGCGCACCATTGAGTCCACGCTTGGCCTGGCAATGCCTGAGACGATCGTGGATGCAATGCTGCGGAACGAGGAGAACTGGCACGTGGTCTCAACATATGTTGAGAAAGTGCTGCGCATAAAGCGGGAGGAGGGTTGCCTTACCGACCCATGAACTGTGGTAGTTTCTGAAGTCCGTGGTTACCGATGGGTGAGTCAGCACGATCGGGTCGAAGCAGTGCTTAGGTGGGTCCCGACTCGGAACTTCGTGAGTTTGTAGATGGTCCTTTTTTTAGTGAGTCAAACCTCACATATCCCGTGGTGATAGGTTACCCGGGGATCTGGTGAGCAGTTTTTTTTTGCCATCTACACTAGGGGGTGGAAAAAATAACCGTTTTACTACTATGATAAACATAATGCTCCGTATTTATAAATTATTTATTATAACCTTGTTCGGTGAAGCAATAATAAATAATTTATAAAAACTTCACTTTAATTCTTTTGCGATCATCAATTTTCCTAATAGTATATGTGCTTTAATAAAAAACAGCGATCCATGTATTTGTTTATTTTGAACTTTTTAAGTTTGCTAGAAAGCATTCCTATATGCTGGGAAGGAAATTGTGTAAGAATTTAGTGACACTAAATGTTTATTTGGCTAAGTTTCAAAGCTAAGCTGTTTAACTGTTTGAAACTCAATTACTTCTCCCGGTAGTTCTTCATCGTCTATTAAATTTTGTATTGGTGTTTAAACAAACTTCTTTGCATTCTCAGTATTTTTCGCACTTATAGATGGTACCGCTTCCTCGCCACTTTCTCCACAATCTTCATTGTCTCGATCTACCGGCAATTCTTCGTACATTTTTTGCATGGATTCTAAGTTTTCTTTCAGTGTTTCAATTTTTCGCATGTCAATTTTATAAACAAATTCAGCCATTTTAGTCATGTTGTTGATTTTTGTCAATTCCCCAATAGGATCCTTGACTTTTCGTTATGTTGGATATGTTTCGTTTGGAAGCAGATTCAGGGTTTGAGGTCGTGTTGTAAACTATGAAAAACGAACAAAATGTTGGAACTTTCTAAGCTTATTGAGTTTATAGTTTTCACTTACAAGTTTAAATGTTGGCTGCAGTTCGAAGCAGTTTTTGAAAATTGCTACTATTATAAATATGTAGAGTCCCAATCTGCAACGACTAAAGATGTGCCGTTCCCGGGAGTATTCTCGAAATGGAAATATTCCTGTTACATTTCCCGGAAAGATTTCCACTTGGGGAATTTAACGGGAATTTAAAACTGTTTTTAAAGAACAGTGTCAAGATTACGTCTGATTATTAGTTTTTATTATCTTTACGCATATTGTTGCGCAAACCCCGATATAAATCCAAAATTTAATAAATGCCCAGTAAGTTCCGCTGACTGCAAATATTTCCGGGAATTTGAGGAATATTTCCGGGAATTTTAAATAAAAACGGTAGGTTTTCATGTAATTTGGGGTTAACATGAAGCTACAGAAGTCATAATCAATAACTTATTTTTCATTTTTATTCAATATAATGTAAAAAACTATCGTTTCATACAAGAAAAAAAATTAAATTTTAACATAAAATACTCCGATCATAAAATTAATCATTAAAATCAAAAAATTTTACACTTAAACTAAACATAATAATTTTTTTTTAACCAAATGTCGTCCAATGGATCGATTTCAGCGGTTGCCGCATCAAGAGTGGGATCATTATTCAAATCAAGTTCAGAATCTGAGCATAATGATTCCCTTGGTGTATCTTCAATATCACCATCTTTATTTTTTCCTTGCTCTCTGTTCGCAATTTTGCAATTGTGAGCTATCAAATCTTGAAAACGATCTTTCCATCGTAGCTGACGTTGAAGGCACTGACAGAATTTTCGCTGCTATTGTGCCCAAATCAGTTTTTTTAAATAAGGTCTCCCACCAAGCAATAGGACTAACCTTGACCGCCATATCTCATATCAACTTTTTATTAAGAAAGCCGTTCCCGCACTTAAAGTCAGACAACTCTTTAAGAACTTTTTGTACATCAGTATGCCCATTTTTTTCCGCGATAATCATATTGACTTCACACCCGGCAATATTTTCTTCCGTCGTTAGAGACGCACGTTGGTTTTGTGAATCTAACACTGTCGCGGCTAAATGGTATGATCTCAAGGCCGTTGATTTTCTTTCTAAAAATTTTAGTTTCAGATCTTCCTGAGACTATTCGCCGAAAAAGTCGCTATTAGAAGAATTTTCAAAGATAGCTTACAGTTCTTTAAATGCTTTGTATACAGAAATGGCGTCACAAAAAACTTTAAAAGCAAAAAGTAAACGAAACAAACATTTATGAAATTTGTTTAAGTTCCCAATGGTTCGGGAATATTCCCGGTACATTGGAAAATTTCGGGAATATGCCCCGAACAGGAAGTTTCCAACTCGGGAATGTTCCCACGGCACATCATTAGCCCCGACTCATTGCTACAACTAAACGCCTCACGTCATGTAAATGACCAACAACTTTCGTTCGGACAAGAGAAATTAAAATGTAATCATTTTGTAAACCTTGGTATTTGTCAACAGCTGTGACTTTGTGCGGCCAGTCGATCAAAAGGTTATGGCCCAATCGCGGGATAGCCAAGAAGCTGCATGTACATGTACACTGCAACAATGCATTCTGCTTCAGACAAATTCTGTTAAGGAGAGGGGGATATAAATTGTGATGCAATGTGTAAAAGAGGTACAAGTTAACTTCATTACTTACCTAATAATAAAATGGATTAGGCTCCGACTCACCAACTCCATTGAAATATACAAACATACAAAAAGTACATATACAAAATACATATACAAAAACACCTTTGGCACTTTGATTTTCAGCTCCCGAGGTGATGTATTCAAGATCATCCAAAATTTTACATCTCCACTTGTACAGGGCACAGATAACCACTGCGCAAATCCACAGTGGGCGCACTCAATCGCACTAATCTCTTGAACAACAACTACTCCATGTTCGAATATTTCTGAAAAGCCATATTCTTGACGGGTGGCAACCATTGATATAAAAGTATAGAGGATATCATTGATATAAAAGTATAGAAGATATGCGAATAGCATATACGTATACTGTACGTGACTGCTGCCAGAAACAAATGTATTAATATGGGTGAGAACGCAGTGTCCTGACATTCCCAGTTGTTCCAGCATCGTTCCAGTAGCTGGGACTGTCAATTTGAGTTTCATAAAATGGAGCGTCTTCAAGCCGCGCATTCAGAAAACGGTTTATAATTCGTGATCGGGAGCTGCGTTTAAAGAATTTTTGCATTTAGTGCCTTGTGCGTATGAGTGGCAGTGTCGAGTGATTATTTAATTAAGTAAATGTGCATACATAATTAGATAGAGCAGGTTTTAAGTTGTGCGGTTTGGTTCTGGTGAAAGAACAAATATAGTTTATGAGTGAACGGTTTAACATTGTTAAAATATAGCTATTGTTAGAGAATGCGTGAAGTGTTTAAATTCCAAATACGCCTGTTTATTTCGTTTGCGTGAATAGTAGCTTGGCAATTGTCGGGAGAATGAAAACATCATCCGGTTTGTTTACATTTTAGGCAGTGTGACATTTTAAATTTTTAAGAAAGTCAAAACGGGTACTAAACAAAGTATTGAAAAGGGGCATTTACAGCATATGCCCAGGTATATAATAATGAAAATGAAAAAGTAAAATGGTAATTAAAAAAAATTACAGTTAATTATGTAACGTGTATTGTAAATCTGCCATAGCCGGTCCCAAGCCCGGCTGAGAAAGGAGGAGGGAGGTGCGAAGCTGTGACCATCGTTGAGTTTTAGCGCCTCTATCGCAAATGTGTACAAATATATATATATATATATATATATATATATATATATATATATATATATATATATATATATATATATATATATATATATATAACATAAACATAAAAAAATAACTTTATTCAAAATCCAGTAAATTAAGCATAATTCCATAATTAATTATACCGTATGATATTTAGAGATCAGACAAGGTCTTAACAACTATAAAATATTTGAGTAAGAAACCCTAGTTTGTAATTTGTTACAATGAGTGGTAAATTTGTGGAGGAAAAACAAGTTATAAAACCTCTTGAGACTTAAACTAACTTATGGCTACCTTAAAGTAACTTAGGACTATGTAGAATCGATCTTACAACTGTAAAGGATCTAATTTTGCATGGCTAAAGCTGCAATTAGAGGATTGGTGGCATTTTCACATTTTCTGACAAATTTGTTTCGTATTCTGCGAGTATTTAAGGAAATGTAATTGATACCTGCTATTTTGTGAAGGAGATGAGTAGAAAAATAGTATGGTTTGTTTAAAATAATCTTTAAGCATTTATTTTGAAGAATTTGAAGTTTATTTAGGTGGCATGCTGCACAACGGCTCCATATGGGCGAAGCATATAGTATCTTAGGCAGGATAATGGCTTTGAATATCAAAATTTTATTAGCTAAGGATAATTTAGACTTTCGATTAATAAACGGGTAAGTCGAGCGAATGCTGTTGATGATTTTGGAACCGATAAAATCAATGTGGGCCTTAAAGGTCAATTTGGAGTCCAAGTGCATACCTAAATATTTTAGGTCTTTGTTCCAAGGAACATTAGTGCCAAGGACGTTTATTTGTGCGGAAGGGTGATTTCGCCTAGCACGCTTTCTCGAGAAGAACACAGCTTGCGATTTCTCGGCATTTACTTTTATCTTCCACTTTTGGCAGTACGAGTTAATTAATTCAAGTTGTCCTTGAAGATTGTTTACAATAATGTTCGGGTCAGAGTGAGTGGAGTATATAGCCGTATCATCTGCAAACATTGCTAAGTTACAATTTAAAGACTGAGTTATGTCTGAGGTGTAGATGTTGTATAAAGTCGGGCTCAGTACCGAACCTTGAGGGACTCCTGCCGGAATATCGTACCTGTTAGATTTGCTTTGGAACTTCACTGTAAATGACCTGGACGATAGGTATGACTGAATTATCTTTGTTAAATAACTTGGAAAAGATAGATTGATGAGTTTGTAAATGAGACCATCGTGCCAGACAGTATCAAAAGCTTTTTGAATATCAAGAGCAATTAACCCAGTAGATTGTTTTTCATGGAAGCTTTTGTTGACATGGTTCGATACTCTAGACAACTGATGGCTGGTACAATACCCTGGTCTGAATCCGAATTGCCAATCGGGTATTATTCCGTCACTGTCAAGTTTGAGCTGGATACGGGTTAAAATAACTTTTTCAAAGATTTTGCTTAATGAAGGTAAAAGGCTGATAGGGCGATAGTTTTGCGGTAGCTTGGGATTTTTACCAGGTTTGGCTATAGGTATGATAATGGCGTTTTTCCAGCAATCAGGAAAATAGTTTAGTTTAAAGCAATAGTTAAATATGTGGGTTAATAGTACTTTAGCTTTACTAGGAAGATTTTTCAGCAGGATGTTGGGTATTTGATCGTCACCAGCAGCTGATTTTAGTTTTATTTTCTTTAAGATTTTCCCAATTTCGCCAGGGCTGCAGAAAGCATTTGGACCAAAATCATTGGGTAGCTCAGCAAGCTCTTTAATTTTTCGATCAACAGTATTAGTTGTTACTAAGTCGCCTAGATTCTGAGTTGAAGAGTGAGATTTTTGAAAATTTGTAGCTAGTAACTCAACTTTGTCACGGTTATTGTACGCAATATTACCGTCTGGTGATTGAAGCGGAGGTATGAAGTGCGACTTATTTTTCAAAGCTTTGTGAAGCTTCCATAGCTTTAGGGAGCCTTTACTTTGTGATGAGAGCAGCTTATTCCATCTATCATTACGCAGATACAAAAAAGCAGTGCGAATTTGGTAATTTAAATCATTCAAGTGGTTTTTCAGAAAGGGGAGGCGAGTACGTTGCCACTGTCGTCGAATTTTATTTCGATGATTTATTAAGGCTGCTGTTGATGCATCCACTTTTAGGTGCTCTGGCTTAGCTACTATATTGGGAGAAGATATATCGCGGGCGATTCTAATTGTCTCAACCAAGTTAGATAAGAGGGAATCGATTTGTTCGTGGGTGTTTACTGTAGCATAATCTAGCTCAGATAGATTTATGTTAGTGTTTAAAAACTCTCGGAATTTTGACCATGATGTAGCCGAATAAGCGAAAAATGATTTCTGAGCTATTGTGATGCCAGTCTCAATATCAAACCTCACAGGAAGATGGATGGAAGATAGTTCGTTTGTGACTACCGGTTGTGATAAAGGTACTAACCCGTTACTGATGACGAGATCAAGAGTGGATGGAAAGCCTCGAGGGGGATAACATGTTGGTCCGTCGGGGGCATGAATAAACAAGTTGTTAGGGATGGTAGCGTCGTATAAAATGTTACCAGCTTTGTTGGCTCTGAAGCAGTTCCAGTGACGATGGCGGGAATTCAGGTCACCACATAATATAAATTTATTTTTGTGCCTCGTAAGCAGCCTGATATCCTCTTGGAATAATTTTAATTTTTCGTTGTTTAGATTGGTGCCACTAAAGTAAACTACTATTACATCAATATTGGGTTGAATAATTTTAATTGCGACGGATTCAATAATTTTAGTAGGGAATGGTTTTATGGCTGCATATGAAATACCTTTTTTAATAAAAACAGCTACACCTCCTCCAGTTGAGTCCGGCCTATCAGCTCTTACAATATTATAAGATTGGTTCGAAAGTTTGTCTCCCTCTCTGAGCCACGATTCACACAATAAAAATAAATCAATTTCATTATCTATTAGGTAATTAAGAGTCTCTTGTGATTTGTTTCGAAAGCTTTGGGCATTCCAAAGTAGACATTTGATTTTATCAATCATGGATAAACCTGATTGCTAATTCAGTAAGTGCAACGAATTGATCTTCGCGCGTCTTACAGAGAGTAAGCTTCGTGATAAGCTCTTTGGCTAGTGAGAGCATTTCATCTGCTGAAAATAATGATGACTGCGATGAGCTTAGAGGGGAAGACAAACGATGAGGAGAATTAATGTTACGCTTATCTAATACACCTCGTAAAGCCGCACTGTACGTTGGCTTGGATGATGATGCGGTTGCACTAACATGGCTGTGTTCGACTGCCTGTTTAGGCAGTAATGGATAGTTGACCAGCGTTGGCGATGGAGCGATGTGGGTCTCGTCTGCATACGATACCTTGTGTGGATGCCTTTGTGAGGACCGTTTGCGATTTTTCATGTATTCCGTTCGCTTAGGGCAAAGCTTGTCATTGGCAAGGTGATTACCGAGGCAATTCGAACACTTAATTTGCGATGAAAGCTTTGAGGGGCATTTATCTTTGTTGTGCTGATCGCCACAAATTAAGCACTTCTCAGGAAGAAAACAATGTGAAGAGCCGTGGCCGTATGCTTGACAGTTTCGGCACTGTGTTACACGAGCTTGCGGTGTCTTCCGCTGGTGGCTCCAGTGGACACGAGTGCTCATGACTGTGTTGATTTTAAGAAGATCGGAAAGCTTTGTCGTGCCGCGTAAGAAGTAAAGTATGTACGTAGCGTGCTCTCGGTAGCGACGAGTTTCATTCGGAAATACTATTTTCTTTAAGTCAATACACTGAAGATTATGCACTTCTTCTAGGTGGCTTTTCAAAGTAGCGCATTCCATATTGTGCAAACCACTTAAAATAAATTTTGCCATACGTTGGTCAGAACGTGCATACGTAAAGAATGACACTTTCTTAGCGATCAAATGGGATCGAACTGTCTCAAATGTCTCGATTGATTTCGAAAATAGCTTTTTGCCGATACTAATGTGCTGCATTTCATAGTCGAGGATGTTTAGCTCTTTCATCATTGCAATAATAGACTCCCTGTCAATGTTCATGATGACAAGTGGTGGTATTTTAGCTTTTTTGGGAGCAGGCCCGGTTTCGGAGTCAATGCTGTTGTCAGTACAGGTTTTTAGACCAGCCAGAGGCTGAAACCGGTTACTATAGTTTGCCATCAAGGAGTTCTCGTGTGTTCTAGGGAGTTTTAAACGATCCCGCAGTAGAATGTCGGGAGAGGTATTCTCCCGTTGCCTTTTAACACTAGTCACTGCTGAAGTAATTTTCAGTTTCCAGAAAATGAGCAGGGAAACACTAAGGGAAAACACTAAACCGTAATAAATATGCTTTGCAGCCAACTGTCACTTCGACTTCACTCACTGAAGGTCTGTGAGAGACATATATATATATATATATATATATATATATATATATATATATATATATATAGAAATATATATATATATACATATATATATATATATATATATATATATATATATATATATATATATATATATATATATATATATATATATATATATATATATATATATGTATATATGTATATATATATATATATATATATATATATATATATATATATATATATATATATATATATATATATATATATATATATATATATATATATATATATATATATATATATATATATATATATATATATATATATATATATATATATATATATATGTATATATATATATATATTAGTGATGGGCGATTGCGAGATATTGTAACTATCGAGATAATCGCAATCGGCGCCACAAAACAATCGAGATAATCGCAATCGAGAGAATCGCAATCGATGCGCCAAAACAATCGAGAGAATAATCGAGATAATCGAGACAATCGAGCGATTCGAGATAATCGAGCGATTCGAGATAATCGAGACAATCGAGCAATTCGAGATAATCAGCCGATTCGAGATAATCGAGCGATTCGAGACAATCGAGGCAATCGAGACAATCGAACATCTCGCAATCGATCATTCGGTCGGTCAAGTCATCGACAATCGGTTGACGGCAATTGAGTGAGCCATAAAGTACGTTTCGTTGGCGCAACCAATAAAAAAATGTTCAAATATTTCAGCAAAAATATTAAGTGTTATTATTTGATCAAACTGCAATTTTTTGGGAAATATTGATGTATAAAAGGATATGTTTATCTTAAGTTAAAATTAAGATATCTTTAACTCTTTGGTGGCGGTGGGCACGTTAGTGTTTAAGCACACCAGTATACACAGTACGCTTGTAGAACCGCTTGTGAAGAATAGATTTGAATGGATTGGATATACTATTTAGTAGATTTTTTTACGTGTGCATACATATGAAATGTAATGATCAGATATGCATGGAAATTTGTATGGCTAGCATTTATCATGTATAAATGGCTGGTAGTTTTGCTAAAATTATTAAGTCTGATCAAAGTGTATGATCAAATATTAGGTGCGTTTTTTTGCTCCGATGCAGTGCAGAGTACAACTATGCCGGAAAAACAACGATCTAGTATAAAACAGCAGTGCATTCGCTAAACCTGACATAGGTTGCTATATTCGCTGTGGTCCCACAAAACAGCTGAAAAAAAGGGAGAAAATAACGAGTATACACTACCACAATCGATAGAAAATAGAAAAAAAACTAACAGAAAATTAATTCTTTTAACTTTCTACACATTATGAGGGCCTTTTCTAATTTCTTAACTACCAAAACATTCAACATAACCATGAAAACCCGAAAGCCACCTCACAGAAAAAAATACAACTTCTCATGAGCTTTTCTTTTTCTATCAGCACATTCTACACTTCAACACGTGAACTACAAATGACGCATAGAATTTCTGTACTAGTGAATTCACTGGTGTAGGAGTGTTGTTGTTTTCAATGCGTCTACTCTACTCTCCGCTGGATAGAGGAGCAAAAAAACGCGCCTATTATATGAAGTTGAGTTTTGTCATGCTGTTAAGTATGTTAAAATAAAATCTGCTTTTAGATAGTGCAGTTTGAAAGCATATCATTTATCCAGTATTTTCGTACTTGCGAGTATTTTATTCAAATATTCAAAATGTTTTTAGGGCAAAAGTACCTGAAATCGGCCAATTTTGGGTTAGAGTGGTTTCGGGCATAACGGGCCAAGACCTATTGCTGTGATACAAAGATTTCGGTTTTGTAGGGGAGTAAGGGGTTTTTTGGCCATAGTTTGGCAAAAACTGCCTTTACCGCGCTTTCAATGATTGAAAGTGGTCGGGGAGTACAATATTGATATTTTAAGGATGAAAAAAAATTTTATGGGGAAAATTGGGCAAAAACGTCGAAATTTTCCAAATTTTTTTTTTTGCGTAGCTTGAGTTCCGGGACATTTCTGAGCTGTTTCGGGCGAAATGTCCATACAAGTTTGTGAAAAAGTGGCCTAGTTTATACATCAATATTTTCCAAAAAAATTGCAGTTTGATCAAATAATAACACTTAATATTTTTGTTGAAATATTTGAACATTTTTTTTATTGGCTGCGCCAACGAAACGTGCTTTATGGCTCACTCAATTGCCGTCAACCGATTCTCGATGACTTGACCGACCGAATGATCGATTGCGAGATGTTCGATTGTCTCGATTGCCTCGATTGTCTCGAATCGCTCGATTATCTCGAATCGCTCGATTATCTCGAATCGCTCGATTGTCTCGATTATCTCGAATCGCGCGATTGTCTCGATTATCTCGATTGCAACAATCGAGTCCAACTTAAATAATCGAGATGTTTCGAGATATTTGAACAATCGAAACAATCGAGTTTAATATCTCGCAATCGCGCATCACTAATATATATAGAAATATATATACATGTATATATATATATATGTATATATATATATATATATATATATATATATATATATATATATATATATATATATATATATATATATGTATCTATATATGTATGAATGTTTTGCAATTGTTGTGTGCAAAATCTGTATGTAATTTCAAAATCGTAGCCTTAACTGTCTTGAATTCCGCAATCGCATCATTTTAAAATATTTTACGGCCGGGGATACATCACTGAAACCGCGAAATATTCATCCGCACTAAAAAAATGCATCTTCAAAAGTAGTAACATCAAATATTTTGTGTACTTCGCGCTGCCATTTGTATGCATAAATTGAATTTGGAAAACAATCTTTTAGATATAGTTTTAAGGATATATTTATGATTTCAATTTGGAAATTCATCGGCATGTTACTTTTGCAACCTGACTATCACCCTCCAACTCGTAAATACAATAATTACGACGCCTTTGTGTTTTTCAGTAGTGTGCGGTGTTTTACCACCACATATAAAGAATCCAAAAAATGGCAACAATAATTACTCTACCACCATATCCTCTATACTTTTATATCAATGGAGGATATGCGAATAGCATATACGTATACTGTTCGTAAATGGTGCCAGAAACAATTGTATTAATATGAGTGAGAACGCAGTGTTCTGACATTCCCAGTTGTTTCAGCATCGTTCCAGTAACTGGGACTTTCAGTTTGAGTTTCATAAAATCGAGCGTCTTCAAGCCACGAATTCAGAAAACTATTTATGATTCGTGAACGGGAGCTGCGTTCAAATAATTTCCGCATTTAGTGCCTTGTGCATATGAGTGGCAGTGTCGGAACAATGTCGCGAAAAATACACGCAGTCTTATGGGACGTCCGCGGGAAAATGTTAATTGTACAGGTTGTGTTAAACTGATTGAAGTGAAAACCAAGTCAGATCCGCGGAACAGTCCTAGTGAACAGCTAAAACACAAACTAATGCGGTGCGTGCGGTATAATTGCAAAAATTCGCTACGAAATGTTTATCGGTTGGTGTTAGGTTATGTGACGTTTTGTGTTGATTCCCTGTCGATACAATTGATTGGCACCAAATGCAAGTTATGACTAAATATTATTACTATAACGCGTCCAAGCACAAAAAACTAACGTTTTATTCATATTTAAATAAAAAAACCGCACGTGTAATCTCCGTGGACATCGGCACTGCCTCGTGAAAATGTCAAAACTCCCCGAATAGCTGACGTCATAGCTAAAACGATTTCGTAGCCTGACGCCCCGTACTTCCAGGAGGCATTGGATTATTTCATTAGGTTACTGCTGAAACACAATGTGTAGCCGTAGCCGTGGCCTGCAGCGAAGCCAGGAGCTGTCAAAACGTTAAAAGCACAGGATTGCATTGAAACAGTTACAATGCGTAACCCATGGCACCGTGGCCGTAGCCGAAGTTGACCAACTTTCTAATTTTTGCCTGGCTACATCTTTGACAACTTGCATGTGCGATGCTGGTAAAACTCTACTACGTGCCCATATCGCCGTTAGACACTTTTACCGACTGTGTTTTTTCTCTGTGGTTGTATATTAGTTCTTTGGGATGTTTTCTCTTTGTTTGTTTATCTTCAGTGTTTTGTGTTATCGTGTATCTTTTGTAAGTTCTTGTTAGTTATTCTAGAATGTTTAATACCTGCCCGACATCTGATGGTAGCAGGGGCAAAGGCTTCAAGAATAATCGTCAAAAACATATATAAACCAGATGAAAAGACAACGCATTTATGATAAACAGGTAAACAAACAAAAAACACCCACAAACGCGCAAAAAAAAACCATCGGTAAAATTGTCTAACAGCATACCCATTAGAAAATTTTACTGATTGTGTTTTTTTAGAATAAACTTTCTGTCTGCATGCTGGTTAGTTCGAAAATATTCAATGATTAATGTTTTTCTGCAGTGTGCAGGTATATCATTATTGACCTCAGCATATTTCCACTATAGATGTTTTTGTATTTTGAATAATGATTTAACAGAGTTTGCAGTTTTCAAAACCGGTGTTAACTCAAAATCAGGAAAAAAATCAGATACAAGGTTGATGATAAGCACTGCAGTATAGAGGACACGTGGGCGAGTTTACCCGCAATGATTCCGTAAAAAAGTTTTTCCACGCTTTGCAAAAGTTCCACCGATGTATTCCATTTTTCAACGATTATCCTAAAACAATGCCTTCAGTTGATCTAAAAATAAACAACTAGTAAACACCGATTACATCAAATCAATAAACAAAAATTCAATAAAAAAATATCTTGCTAAATCAAACTCAGCGACAGAAAGAATATAAAATATGTAACTAATTTCCACACAGAAAAAACAATTTTGGCAGCTTCCGCTGGCTACATCATTGTTCGGTCAATGCTGCAATGTCTGGCTACATCACTGACGGCAGCATTGTTGACAGCATTAGCAGCAGGCCACGGCTGCACATTGTGTTTCAGCAGTTAATGTGCATACATAGGGCCTTTCCGAATTCGTGTCTCCGACTTGGTCTTGATCTCGGTATAACATTATGACGTCAGCGTTTTGAACGTGAAAATGAACGTGAGACCTGCGAAACATTTTGAGTCAATCGCGACAGTAAAAGTTAGTGCGGTTCGCGTTGTAAATATTGAATAAATTGTGAAAACCTATGAAATTGTTGATTCGATGTCAACTGCGGCTTTGAGCTACGAGTGGTCCTAAAAGCAATTGCTGCCTGTGAGAGTTTCCCCCAAGTGAAGTTACGACACGATATAGATTTCCGGTAGGAAGGATACTTTCACTGTGCCGTTTCAATATGAAAAGTGTTAATTTCTTGCAGAGAATTGTATTTATGGTTAGGTGAAGTAATGTCTGGAAATGCTCCACCTGAACATAATGCTCAATCGAAGCTGTTTCTGATTGATAACTTCAAGGTAAATCATTTTAAACTGGGTTTTAGATTAATGCTACAGAATTTGATTGATTTGAAATTTCTTGCAGAATTTTGTCGAAGCAACTCAAACACCCGAATCTCAAAAGGACCTGCTCCACATTGTTAAATGTTACCAAATCAACTCGTCTCTTGAAATTGTTGATTCGATGCAAACTACGACTTTGAGCTACGAGTGGTCCTAAGAGTAATTGCTCCCTCTGAGAGTTTCCCTGAAGTGAAATTACAAGACGACATCGATTTCTGGTAGGAATTATACTTTCATAGTGTATTTTCAATGTCAAAACTTTTAATTTCTTACAGAGAATCGTATTTATGGTTAGCTGAAGTAATGTTTGGAAATGCTCTACCCGAACATAATGGTCAATCGTAGCTGTTTCATATTGACAAATTCAAGGTAAATCGTTTTAAACTGGGTTTTATATTAATGCTACGAAATTTGATTGATTTGAAATTTCTTGCAGAATTTAGTCGAAGTAACTCAAACACCGGAATCTCAGAAGGACCTGCTCCACATTGTTAACTTTTACCAAATTAACTCGTCTATTGATAGTATATTAACAGGCAACTTTGAAAAAAGTGTCGATAAATTACAGTTTAATAAGTTAAATTAAAAAAAAAATAATATTAGGGGTAAGTAATGCCCAACTAACAATTTGTGCCCATTTGTTACTAAATGGACTTTTTTGACGCGAATACGTCGTGAATACTATGTCGAGTCGGAATTGTTTCGTCATTTTTCCTTCAAAGTAAAATTCCTTGATAGGCAAAATTTTAGTAATGAAGTGGTAAAAATTACTTTCGACGCGTCTTTACAGGCATTGTGTCCATTAGGGATTAGTTCCTTCATTGCGACTTAATCAAAATCCCAGTAAGGCACATTATACGTCAAAGTTACCACACATATTTCCTTTCATATTCCTATGCCTATCAAGGAAACTCGCGTGTAACGGTTACGTATTGGCGCCTATGTCCATGATGGTTTCGTTCTGACAATTCATTAAACGTCAATGTGGAATCTCACAAAACGAGTTTAATAAAAAAGTCTCCACCGTTCGGGACAGCTAATTCCTTTTAAAAAATATTAAATAAACTATTCCAATCAACTAGAAATTCAGTTTTCAAATAAAACGTCTGATTTGCAAATTGGCAAAATGAATTGGCAAAAAGTTTTATAGATTTGTAATCACAAATTAACTATCTTCTGAGTATATCCTTATACATTAATGTCGATGGTTACCTCATCAATTAATACATTTGTAGTTTCAATATTAATACAGGCAGTGATTGGGAGTGACATTTCAGTGAAAATTAGGCGTTTTGTTTGCGATTCTACCATCAGCGCATATGTAAAAGGTATATTTACTTATACGTTTTTGTGAACATATAAGTATATCTTACTTGGTATTCTTATAAAGATTTTGTTTAGTTTAACTCATATTACGGATGCGAAAAATGCACAGTTATTGGCGGATACGAAAATTTAACGATGATTTTTGGAGGAATCAATTGTAAGAAGAGAGCAGATGCAGATTTTAGACGACGAGCTGAAGAAGATCATCACAAACAATCAACACGCTTTGAGAGGCTTTCGGCTGGCATGATCAAAGATTTCGTTTAGCCGACTCGACATTTATGTATTTCGACATTCTATATTATTTACTGTATTTACACATGACAACCTCTTATAATTTGGACCCCCGAAAAATATACATTTGATTCTAAATGGTAGGGGTCTTTTAGTTGAATGTAATTGTAGTATGCTTTTTGAGATACTCCGCACTGTAAGAACACTTGATTTTATAAAATTCTGGAAGTATGCCAACTTTCGAACATTTTGAAAGCATATCGGTTTTATTATTCTTAAAGAATGTTTACCGAAAAGAATTTACAAGAATTTTCTTATTCTATCTTGTGTGGTTAGGATTTGTCAGAGTATTGCGTACTTTTCTTTTCTTAGTATAGCTAAAATATTGATTGAAGACTTTTTTATTATACTGTATAAAGAAATTCATTTTTGGTCATCATACAATAATAATTAATGTCTACAACCTTTGCCATCTAAGAGCCGGTTTAGACGAGCGGTTTTTTGCTGGATCGAGCACGAGCTTTTAGGAAAGAGAAGTGAGGGACGGAACGGAACAGCGAGCACGAGTGATATAGTTGGCCATCGAGCACGGCAGCGATTTCTCTGTCATTCTCTTAGAAATAATTTGAGGCTCAGAAATTATTTGACAGAAAGTAGTCTGCTACGAATATAAAAAACTGTGTGATAGCACAGCAAGAAATCGCTCGTGAAAACTTGCAACGAGCACCATCGGCCAGCAAACTCTGTGCTGGCAAAGCACAACATCGCTCGTCTAAACCGGCTCTAAGCGATCATGTCATTCGTTTTAGTCCTCTGCCAAACTTTTCTTTTTATAAAGCTGAGAATGGTTTTTCGAAAACGTTTTTAGGCACATTATGGGCACATCTCGATTCTATGTTACTTTGATGGCACTACCAAGTAACAATATTCCCAAACTAATACTTCAACAAAATCAACAGTGAGTGAACTATACTTTCGTACGTCTGAGGTACGTGCATTTAAAAGCCTGAGTTTCTGCATTCAGAATTCATACTGCAGTAGTGTGTTAAATACCAAGTAAAAGTGCAAAAAAAACGAATAGTAAAATAGAAAATCCAGCGATGCTTAAACATTTTTTTTTTAAGATTTCGCTTTTATCCTTTGTACAGCATATTGACATTTTTCGGTCTTTTGAAGATAATATCCAACTCCTGCCAACTAGTATGTTGTACGATATATTTATACTTAAATTATTGTTAAAGAATAGCTTTCTATTAAATTTCATTATAATTGTCGCATTATTTTATTCCTCTATCGAGAGCTGGTCACGACTGTAGTATTAAAATAAAAACAATACTGTTCCACTTGTTGCAGTTTCCAATGGTACTTTTCTAACCAGCTCTCGACTGAGGTGCAAAAAGCGCACTTAGCATTGGCCAAATTTATGTTAAACCAACTGTTTCACCTTAGGTTTCGAGCGCATTTCAGATTAGAAACTAGGTGGTAACGACGACTTCTAAAAACTACTATGAAGGTACGATATAGTCAAAACTACTATTCGGTAACATCCAAAGGCACAAAGTGTCAACAATGCCTTGAAATGACCGATATAGGCACTAACTGGGATCATTTCCTTCAAAGGACAATCATGGCGAACCAATTTGGGCAATCATGGCGGCTAAGAATTGCAAACTACTTTGAAGCTAAAAATATCCAAAATAGTAGTTGTGATTGATGAACTAAGCACAGATTTTTCATGTTTGAACATGCTATACTTGTTTGATAGTGCGAAACTTAGTTTTTGCACAAAGTATAGAATATTTTATGAAAGAAAATAAGACCTATTTTAGCTAAAGCCTGATACAATCGCAGGCGCGTGGTAGTTTTAGGGAGTATCAACACTACCTTTGCAGTAACGTTTGAATCGTTCGTGTTTTATCATCATAGGATTCAAAATTTTCAATTATTATAATAATAATTAAACATATGCTGAAATACAATATTATCTTCATCGTATAAACACTTAACACATACATAATCATTTTGCATAAACTCTTCGTATATCATACAGATAGCTATGAGCGTGAAAGAGAAAGATATTGGGTATCGGCAAGAGGATTGTTTGTAAATTTGAAACAATTCCAAATGTAACGTCGCGATTACGAAACTTTTTGAAAATTGTGACTAAGATTTTATGTTGCTGTTACGTCATTGCGACTATAAGTGTCATATTCTTAGTCGCACGTTAGGTATAATGTTTCGAAACCATTACTAAGCGGTGTCGCGGTAATGCCGTCACAAGGAAGTAACTACAACGTAATCCTTTCCATGCAATGACTACTTTGTTTCGTTGTCATTACTGAACGGCGTTGCTCAAATTCGAACCTACGACGTAACCACAAAGTCGCTTGTTCCTTGTGGTTCATGTAAGAATTCATCGGATGCGATATTCTTCTAAATAAACTGTAGGTTTATGAAAACACAAAACTTGCGATATTCTTCTAAATAAATTGTAGGTTTATGAAAACACAAAACTTGTTTCGATGAGAAGTAGAGTTTCTTTTTTAAGGTTAGAAGTGTAATTGTAAGGAATCTACAACAAAAGCAGTGTTTTGTGTGTTCAAGACTATCGTCGAATAGTGTCTTGCGGTTGAAGGTTATGTTTCGGGAAATATCACGGCAGTTTTCTTTTGAACTTCAAAGTAGATGCCTACATTGGTTTTTTAGAAAGACAACTTTTCTCTGCAGTTGAGCATTTGTTTATCGTGCTATATTTATAGCAATTTAGGCAAGAGTATGATATCCGTGGCATCGTGACTTATGTATGGATGGATGTATGTACAACAGCCCAAAATAAGACGAAAATATTTAGTAAAATTTTTCGCTATCTCGCTTAGTTTTTGAGATATCGATACTGAAATTATATTATTACTTCTGACTATTGATTGAAGCAAGTATCACAGATTGCAAGCTACAAAAACGAATACGTCAGGTATTGTGTCAGGTTATAACAGGTTAAGCAGGTTACACACTCAAGAAAATGAATGAAGAGATAGTAAAACATTTGAACAAATTATTGACCAATGAGCTGACTTCTGTACGCCAGTATCTTTTGCATTTTGCGATTCTCAAAAACAATGGAATTAATAGACTTGCAGAAAAGGTAAAAAATGAGCTTAACGAAGAACTTGAACATGCAAACAAGTTGGCAGAAAGAATTTTGTTATTTAAAGGAGTCCCAAATTTTCAGGATACAAACGAAATATCAAAGTATGATGGAAAGTTTACAAAAGACACAATACGGAAAATCTTAGAAGCTTATTTGAAATTAGAGGGAAAAGGTATTAAGGATATCAAAGAAACGATTTCTATCGCTGAGAAAGAAAAGGATTTTGTTAGTGTAATGTTATTAGAAGAGATGTTAAAAAATGAAGAAGAGCACTTTCATTGGATTTTTATTGAGTATAATTGCAACAAAAGCAACCTGATAAAGTTGAGAAAAGTTTCAGAACCGTATGAAACAATTTTTTAAAAAGTATTGATTGTTTTGTTTAAAAATGTCCTTTTGCTTTTGTTAATGTGTGAAAAACAACGCAAATCATTAGTATTTGATGTATTTTAAATTAATATTCATAATTAATTGTGTGATTGAACTATTTTAGATTTAAGTGAGTTTATAAGAAGTAGAATAAGGAAACATAATGTTAGATATGTAAGTTTTATATTCAAACTTCGTAGGGTATACTATTTAGTGCTAACATCATTTTCACCATTCTAACGTAAGGGCAAACCAGTATTATGCCACTATGGTAATGCCTTAATGTCACTATGGTAATGCCTTCATGTCATTATGGTAATGCCGTAGTGGAACTAGGATAATAGTGTAAGCAAAATAATCTCGCTCTCTTGAACGAACCGTCGACGCGATAGGTTGTATGTAAGGATTAAGAAATAAAGTGTCAAATTTGAGAAGTCTTTATTTTTGGCCAAGACAAAGGCAATTGGTCAGTCGAGCCGGATAATTACTTAATTGTTCTACAGGTAAGCAACAAATTGATTGAAAAAACATTCGGTAAATGTGCATTATCTTATTTTCACATAACGATCATGCATAACTCATAGTGACAACGAACCAATATAAATATTCGAGTTATCCTTTAATCTTAGGACGAGACTTTCTCGGCTTAAATAGAATCCGTTTGATGTCTAAGAAAAGAATCATGTATGATCGAAACAAATTGTTGGAAATAAAAACTGTTCCGATAATCTCGATTTGACTCCCCCCAGACCTCGATACATCGGTTCCTCCTTTTCAAGGCAAACGGTGGACGGAATTAGCGCTCGACTCATCAAACTTATAGGGCTGCCGGTATCAAATAAGGAGAGACACGTCAGTTTCCGGGTTTCCCCGTGCTCAGTCGTGGAATTAAAAGTGACACTTACCAAATTCGATGGGTCCACTCGCTCAGCTCCCTCTTCAAATTCTCTTTCAGACATCAGGCATAGCGACTCATTTGGAGTTGACAAATTCGATGGTCAGGACCTCCTCGCCGCGGCAGCAACTGGTTGTAACCTTTTCCTTGGATTTCCGCATTGGTACCTATCATGTCCCACCTCCCAACATCGGAAACAGCTTCCTGGCGGTCGCTTCTCGAATGGACATCTAGATTGATAATGCCCCATTTGAGAGCAATTAAAACAGCGAACCTCCGTATCTTCGTCAGTTAATCTCGTGGACGGGGAGGTGGCACCGACAGGTTGTTGACCAGTTAACGTTGGGCGGGCAGCAGAAGTACTTGGACGGGACGTATTCCACGTCGTGTTGACAGGAGTTGACGACGACCGATTTGTATTTAATGGCAAACGGGCAGCGACAGGGGTTAAACGAGGCACATTGACTTTTCTTCGAACCGGATTTTCATATCTATGTGTCCTCTGCTTCAGCTCTTCGATCGAGCTACTTCCCAGCAGGGGCGTCGGATCATAGCCTCCCATTCGTATATTTTCGATCTATTTCGATATCTATTCGTTCCATTTCGCTTATATTTCCAATCTTGGCAGCATCCTGCAGTTTCAAGATGAAACTGTGTATAGGCTCGTCCGTCTGGTTCCACCTCATGCTTCGGAGCTGCCTGTACACTTCCTCCACGGTCAAAACAACGGAGAACTCTTTTATCAGTTCAGCTTTCAGTTCGCTGTATGTCCTTGCTTTAGACAGCCTTAAGTAAACTCTAGCCGAACCTATCAAGGCCTTTCGTAAATAAATTAACTTCTTGTGGTCCTCCATGTCCACCAGATTTAGGCCTTCCTCAAATTCCTCAAAGAAGCAGCAGACTGGCTGGTAGATACTCTCACCAGAGAACTCCGGTAACGTCGGTCTGAAATCCACCATATCGATTCTCGAATTTATTGAATTGAAGCCCAGTGGTTTTCCTCGTGCTCAAACAAGTGCTTTATTTATATTGATGAAATTTGATTTGATAAGAAGGGAACAAAATGATGAAGCGCGGCCACTTCAGCCTGCCTCCGTCGCCTCAAATAGAAGCATGCCTGACATTTTCAGTATAGAAATTGATGAACCGGTAAATCTTCCTGATGTTAATAACGAACTTTCTCCTGAAGACACTAGTCAGTTATTATCCATTTTTGACAAAAAGTATGCCTCCGGTAAGGACATTGATGTTACGCCTCTAGATTATGAGATGAGTATCCATCTGACTTCTGATGTTCCATTTCATTGTCCGCCAAGAAGCTTCTCGGTGCGGGAGAAAACCGAGGTTAAGGCCATTACTGATGAACTGTTGAGGGGGAACGTCATTAGGCTGAGCTGCTCTCCATATGCTTCTGCTGTTGTGTTAGTGAAGAAGAAGAATGGTGAAACTCGTATGTGTGTGGATTATAGAGGCCTAAATAAGTTGACGAAAAGAGACAACTACCCATTGCCCATAATTGAGGACTGTTTAGAATACTTAGAGGGAAAGAAGCTATTTTCAGTTCTAGACTTAAAGAGTGGATTTCACCAAGTGCGCATTGCTGAAGCGTCGAGAAAGTATACTTCTTTCGTAACACCTATAGGCCAGTATGAGTACTTAAGAATGCCCTTCGGATTGAAGAACGCCCCTGCTGTCTTTCAGAGAATCATCAATGAGATTTTCCTGGATTTAATTGGAAGTAGAAATATCGTAATATATATGGATGACATTATGCTGGCTACCAAGACTATAGAAGAACATTTTCAACTGCTGACGACGGTTCTTGAAAGATTAAGTATCGAGGTCTAGAGATTAATATAGCTAAATGCCGAGTTGGGCACACGAAAGTAGACTTCTTGGGTTATCAAATAACTGCAGAGGGAATTGCTCCCAGTAAAACACACCTGGACGCTATAAAGAAGTTACGTATGCGCACCAGCGTGCGGGAAGTCCAATCTGCCTTAGGATTGTTTTCATATTTTAGACGATTTGTACCGAATTTCTCGCGAATAGCGAAACCCCTGCAGAACCTCTAGCGCAAAGATGCCCGTTTTGAATTTTCCGAAGCCTGCCGTATTGCCTTTACGAACTTCAGAGAATTGATGATTGAATCTCCGATTTTGACCATTAATAACCCGAACTATGAAACGGAATTACACACTGACGCTAGTTCTATCGGTTTTGGGGCCATATTAATGCAGAGGCAGCCGGATGAACGTTTCCACACTGTAGCATATTATGCTAGAACAGCAACTGGAGCTGAATGACGGTATCACAGTTTTGAGCTGGAAACGTTGGCCATTATCTACGCCTTGCGCCGCTTTAGAGTATATTTGGAAGGAATACACTTTCAAATAGTTTCAGATTGCAATTCTTTGACTCAGACTCTTATGAGAAAACAAATCAATCCAAGGATTGCTCGTTGGGCGTTGGAATTAGGAAATTATGACTATGCCATTCAGCATCGAAGAGGAACCAGTATGCCCCACGTAGACACCCTTAGTAGAGCCCCCATTATTGCTGCTGTCACTGTAGAAAAAGTTGACTATCGGTTGCAAATAGCACAGGCTCAAGATGGAGCTATTAAACTAATCAAAGAGAGACTTCAGACTTCCTCTGTGGAAAATTACGAATTGATAGATGGTTTGGTCTTTAGAAAAACCACTAACGAATGTCCTTTGCTGTATGTGCCTGTAGCCATGGAAAATAATATTATTAGGATGTCTCATGAACTGGTTGGACACCAAGGTATTGATAAGACGTGGCATAAAATAAAAAGCAGGTATTGGTTTCCTGGAGGCCGTAAGAAGACTGAAGAATTCATACGAAATTGCGTCCCTTGTATTATGTACGCCCCAGTAGCCAGTCCTTTTGAACGGAATTTGCATAATATTCCCAAGAAGCCGCTGCCCTTCGACACGTTACATATCGATCACTTCGGTCCACTGCCGTCCCTACAATCAAAGAGGAAACATATTCTAGTAGTGGTTGATGCATTTACCAAGTATGTCAAATTATACCCAACGAACAGTACCAGCTCTAAAGAAGTCACTGCCGCCATGAAGATGTACTTTGATTACTATAGTCACCCTAGAAGGATCATTTCAGACAGAGGTACCTGCTTTACCTCGTTAGAATTCGCTGCATTTATACAAGAACATAATGTTGAACATATTAAAGTAGCCACTACAGCCCCGCAGGCCAACGGCCAGGTTGAACGAGTAAACAGAACTTTAAAGAAGATGCTAGGGAAATTGGCCGAGGCAGTAAACCATGCGGACTGGGTTTCCCGCCTGACTGAAGCCAAATTTGCCATTAACAATTCAGTTAGCGCGGCGACAGGGTTTACCCCTAGTTATCTGCTGTTCGGAGTATCTCAAAGAGGGCATATTATAAGTGAGTTAGACGAGTATTTGGAGGACAAAGTCGGAAGTGACGAACGATCCTTACCGGAAATCCGGTGTACTGCTGCCAAGAATCGATCGAAGTCCCAAGAGTACAATTTGAACTATTTCCTGAAGCATTGTAAGCCTGCTAGAACATATGAAGCTGGTGATTTTGTCGTTCTTCGAAATGTGGACACCTCAGTAGGCACTAACAAAAAACTGATTCCGAAATTTCGAGGCCCGTTCGTGATACATAAAGTCATGGATAATGATAGGTATGTAGTGAGAGATATTGAAGACTGTCAGCAGTCCCAATTACCGTATGATGGCATTGTTGAGGCAGGTAGGCTGAGGAGATGGCAAGCAAGTTCATTTTCAGATCATAATTTCCAAATAGCACTAGACACTGAATACCAAAAAAAAGAAACATTGAACCAAGAAGTTCCTGATATCCAAGATCACCTGAATGAAGAAGACCATAATGAAACTGTGTTTAACCACACCGACTACCAGGACGAGGAATGGTTGGATGAAGATGAGTGGGACCCCGAGTACTTGGACGTAGGAGGCGAAGAAGTTCCTGATAATTCTGCCGCTTTTGCTGATTCTCCGACCTCTCTTATGTCTACGATCGAGGACGATCTACCGTCAGGTTGGCCGAGTCTTTGAGTATAAAGATATTAAGAGTCGCAATAACGCAAGCTGACCAGTAATGGGCATTTACTACAATATTAGTAGATCTGCTACTTGTTTCTGTTTTTTTACTGAATCTACTACTCTACTACGTAGCAAATGATATTTACTACTTTTCCCGGGGAACTTCTTTTTAGTGAAGATAGCACTGATGCAACTTCGGTGAACCATTAAGCATCAACTGAAGCACATCTACGATAAGAAAATGCTGCTCGTCTGACTAAGTTTTAGAATGCAGAAAAAGTCGTTGTTCTCGGTTTTGTTTTTCATACACTGTATATATGTCTAATTTTTACTACTTTTTTTCTGATTCTGCTACGTTTTTTAACAAAATCTGCTACACATTTATCCGTCTCAATGCCCATCGCTGAAGCAGACTGTCTTCATTTTACCAAGATTTCACCCATACTCTGAAAATTTACGAGCATTCGGACAAATTGTTCGGGGCGTAGATGAATGGCTCGTTTCGGGTGTAGGGGCTTGGCGCGGAAATTTGAAAATATATAAATGTTGTGCGTATGAATATTCAAGCTTCAATATTCTTTATACTAAATAAATAAAGAATTAACTAATATATGTATATATACATATATATATATATATATATATATATATATATATATATATATATATATATATATATATATATATATATATATATATATATATATATATATATATATATATATATGAATATATGTATATATATGTATAATTATATATATATAATTATATATACATATAAATAATTATATATATATATATATATATATATATATATATATATATATATATATATATATATATATATATATATGTGTGTGTGTGTGTGTGTGTGTTTGTTGTATAGTATTCATTTGACAGCAGTCCGATTTTTTTTTTATCGGGCTAGTCGGAGTTTTTTTTATCAGACTGCTTTTTATGAATTGCTTTCGAAGCGCGTATTTAAGTTATTTTGCAATATTTTTTGTGCAGTTAAAACAAGTCCAAATAATACCTGCACATAAAATAATTGTTTATATTATTATAATTCTTTACATTGCTAACTAGTGTTCTACCCATATCTAAACTGCGTCTCGAAATATTCAAACTAATTTAATTTACAAATCATATGCTACGCATCCTACGCATCATCTTCTTAGTTACGCCATTGACCTTCGACAGTCCTCGCGCCATCTTGAAAAAGTAAAATCCGGCTGCTGTCAAAGTGTCGCGTTCAAAGACGCTAACTCGCGGAGTCAATCGGGATATCGGCAATAATTTCTATTCAGCGTATTATTTGTAATTGGAGGCTGTCGGATTTCATTCAGAACCTTACAGCAAGTGCTATAGTGGAAAGTTTCTTGTGAATTAACATTTCAAAAGTGAGATAGTGCTATTTGTTTGAGCGATGTTTCGCTGCTCAGTTGTCTTTGCCTTTTTTTAATAATTTTAGTCTATGTCGCTTTTATTTCCAATTCTCTGGTGCTTTTGCATACTTTTCCCAGTCACGTAGCATAGCTCGTTTTGTAAAAAGCCTCTTTTCATTAGTTGTTTCACATCGATTTCTATTGCGTGTCGGTAGATTGTTTACATTTGCTTTGCGTGGCTAGCAAATTTTGACAGCAGCCGGATTTTGTGCTCCCATATAGTGATAGAGTGAAAGGCAAGGGGAAGGAAAAGATAAAAAGAAAAAGGCCTAAAATCGCGACACACACCTACAGGCGTTTACAGTGTTTCTGCTACTCTTAATATCTTTATACTCAAAGGGCCGAGTTTTAAGACCAGGCCAATCCCTACTTTGAGCACCGCTGAATGTATGCCTGCCACAATGAAGACTACCACCCGAGTCAAGTACCGTGTGAAGTGGGCAACGCCACTGTGTGTATAGCATATGTATGAGTCGACAGCCAGTCTAGCTTAGACATTCAATGTGACAAGAAGCAAACACAGTGAATAAAATATTTAGTGACAAACAAAGCCTGTGGTTTAAATTAAAAAAATATTCATTATTACAACATCAAATACTAACTATTTGCGTTGTTTTTCACACACTAACAAATACAAAAGGTCATTGTTAAACAAAACAATCAATACTTTTTAAAAATTTGTTTCATACGATTCTGAAATTTTGATAAAAGTTTATAAACAAATGTTCGTTTTATTTTGGCCTGTTTTACATAAATCCATTGTCAGATCGCGGTGCCACGCATATGAATTACTTATGAAAGTTTGTATTTAAGTGTTGTCAAATAGTGACGCAAAACTGTTTTGCGTTAAGCCCTGAAATGTATTCGACGCGAAACGAAAGTAAAAAAAGAAGAAGAAGTGTCAAATCTCATACAAAATCAGCCTGGCGCGGAATTTCGTTTCGTTTGGTTTTGCTCGTCAGTAATGTGTTCGAAGACGTATAACTGTCTTCGAAGACAACGCAGTGACTCGCTCTGAGATGGCGCTGCACTATGTATAAGTTAAATTTCGCGGCCATTGAATGACCCAGGTACCTTAAATTGATGCGAAAAAAGTGACAGCTCATAATTTCGTTCGATTTTGCGGATATTTTATTAAAAAATGGGTACAAATGAATGGATGAACAGTGCATCCTTGCAACAGTAGTTTTTGTTTTGCCGATAATATCATTTTTAATGCCGGTTAGTTAAATTTATATGCACCGAATTCAAATGTAATGCACTTGTTAAATGTCATCAATGGCAATTTATACTGCCCCCAGTGTCAGAGTGCGGAACTTTATTTCGCTCGATTCCGCACAGACGTTTTCGCTGTATTTCGTTCGTCGAATACATTACCAGACTTTAGAACGATGTAACTCAAACTTTCGTATTGAAAAAAATGCAACTCAGAATTTGCAGTTCCTACGACTTATTAATTTCCGTTATAGATGGCGAAACGTAATATTTGGACGCATGAGGAAACTGTTGCTCTTTTGAGCATATGGAAGAGCAGCGATCTTTGGAGCTCTTTGATGGAAAACTTTATCGGAATTCGGAAGTTCCTATAAGAATTGAAAGGGAAATGCTTATAAGGGGTTATATTTCTAAGAGCGCAAATCAGATTGAAGTAAGGTGGAAAAATTTGAAGAAGAATTTCATGAGTACGAGAAAACAAAATCAAATCAGCGGCAACGATCGACAATCATGTCCTTATTTTGAATTCTAAGAACGGCTGTTAGGCCACCACTGAGATAGTATATAATGGAGTCGACATTCACTGTATCACTTTCCACAAATAGCCCCCACGACCGACGGCAAATCGACAATCCAAAGGCGTATGCAATTTCAATTTTTCATTTTTTCGTAGGGGTCGAGAAAAACATGTGGCATATGAAAATGCAAAGTACTTTACTTGAAGTCGCAATCTATGTGTATGTAAAATTTCTAGTGATATATAATTATTATTACGATAAAATGCAAAAAATACAAAAATACCTTAGTGTTTGACATTGAATATATAATTCAGTTTACGCACATGCCTATGAAAAATTAAACTTTGAATTTCGAAATTATGGCTTTAGTGAAATTAATACATTTATAATAATAACGATGAATATAACTTACTGGGGAAGAACAAAACCATATGCTGTTCGATAATAATGTAAGCTTCTACTTTTAGTAAAATTAAAAAGTGTACTGTCTTTGGTGAATGAGTTGATTAACTTTAAACATGATGTATTATAATGTGTTTGTAACATGAACTCATTGAAAAATATGAAATGTTAAGCATTAATTTATTAAAAAATATGAAATTTTCTATAAAGTCCAATATATATGGAAATGTACAATTTGGTTTTCTTTTGAGATTTTGCTATTTTCTTGTTCCTTCCTTAATTTTGCAGTATATACCATCTTCAATTATTGTGTAGACAATTCAAGTTCTATAATTCATTTTCTCTTGAATAAGATAAGAATCTATATTGAATCTATATTGAAATAAAGCTGTCGATCACAGCCGGTAAAAGATATTATACGTGGAATTTAATATAAAACGCGAAAACATAATTAGGCATTTTAAGAGGAGTTTTAAAATTAAACCTCAAAATTGGAAATGGACAAGAGCCTCCCTCTTTCTTTTTCAACCGGACTTGGGACACGGCTTTGGCGAAATTATGGCTTTCGTCCAACATCGTAGCAGAAAATAAATAAATAAACCTATGCATGAGTATTATTCCAAAAGAACACTAAATCCAAAATCATGATCTACTGACCAATTCAGAAAAACCATTTTGAATGGAACCTTAGCTTTCGAAAGAACCTTCGCATGCCGAAATAAATTAAATTACAACTCACTGTGGTCACAAATTCCTTGGCGCTCATATTTGTACTGCCACCCTCACCCGCCATATTTACAATATGTTTCTAAAAATAAAAATATGTAAGCAATTTTTAAAATTATATAAAGCAAGCTTACATTTTTTACGAAAAAGCTGCCACAATCCATTTTTTCAACTCTACAGATTACCTATTAAAAATACAATTATGGATTATGAAACTATAACTGCAATGAAATTAATGCATTTTATAATAATAATGATGTGCATGACTTACGAGGGAAGGATCAACGCTGATGCTAAGCTCGAGGCTTGTACGATAATTCTGTGAAAATTTAAAATATGGTGCTATGTGTGAATAAGATAATATATTTTAAATATAATAATTCATAATATTTAATGTATATATATATATATATATATATATATATATATATATATATATATATATATATATATATATATATATATTTAATGTATATATATACATTTGTATATATATAAACATATATATATATATATATATATATATATATATATATATATATATATATATATATATATATATATATATATATATATATATATATATATATATATATATATATATATATATATATATATATATATATATAGATATATATAATGTATATATATATATACATTTGTATATATATAAACATATATATATATATATATATATATATATATATATATATATTTAATGTATATATATACATTTGTATATATATAAACATATATATATATATATATATATATATATATATATATATATATATATATATATATATATATATATATATATATATATATAGATATATATAATGTATATATATATATACATTTGTATATATATAAACATATATATATATATATATATATATATATATATATATATATATATATATATATATATATATATATATAAATATATATATATATATATATATATATATATATATATATATATATATATATATATATATATATATATATATATATATATATATATACATATATATATATATATATATACAAACCTTACCGTGTCCATCCAATTATCCACATTTTCCACACACGAGTTAACTATCATAGGATTATTCTGAAAGTGGAATATATTGTGTTTCAACTCTATGCGAACGTTCAAATTGCCTACAAATGAATTAATTGGATGCTCTTTATTAACTACCGGAATCGCAAGGGCAGTAAGTCTTGTTGCCCGGCCGGCTTTAATTAAATGCTGCTCAGCGAAATGTTTCGAATAAATACGAGTAAGTTTCGTTATTGCAACTTCCGGCATATTTTTAGCAGTTTTTCATACAATTTTTTCCAATTCGTTTTCAAGAAATCTAAAAAAAATTAACCCATATTACTATTCCATAAACTGCCCCAGAGCTTGCAATGAACGCCACTACTTTGACTATTCAAAACACTTAATGTCATGATGGCAAACAAAATGTAAACAATTATTTTATGGCTTTTAAAATTACATATTTTTTTAATGAAACATCAATTACATTGTAATATTTTTTGCAAATTACGACAGTAGACTGTTGTTAATGTTTTATTTTGACCACTTACTTGTGAAATGAAAGTCCAGGTTGTCGATTCTTCATCCTATTCGCACAGGTCGGCACTATGCACTTCATTTTGCTTTCCTGCTTTAGCACTAAATTGTCACAAAAAAGAACTATACACTTTCGCTTGAGCTTTGTAATTCACACGCGTTTCAGCTATTTGTACTGTCTCAATTAAGTTTATTACTTCAAAAAAGGCAAATTACTTTTGCACTTGCACGGCACTCGCGACGCGTTTGATTGTCAGGTTGACACTGTTGTAGTCCTGCAGGGGAAATTGACATTATAATAGAAAAATTTTGATACCTTCCCCTCCAGTGTGTTTCGTATGGGCATGTCAACTCCATTTATATACTATCTCTGTGTAGGCCACAGACCATCAGTTGATGCTATTATCTCAGGCGTAGAGTGCATACATGGAAAATGATGTAATTTGTTTGTCTGACGCTTCAAATAATGCAGATAGAGGAGAAAGCACACCTGATCTGTTTTCATCAAACCAAGAAAGTACGATTTTTTATATATTATCTCAAACAAAAGTTGATTTTAATTTTTTTCTAGGAATAACACCGAGGAAAAGGAAAACTGAAAAAACTGTACTTACTCGAAATATATCGAAAAATTAGGAGTTACATTAAAAAAAAAACCAAGAGAATTTAACGGAAAAGTTTTTCAAGGAGCAGTAAAATCTGAATAATTTTGAATTTTCGAAGTACGAAAAGAAGGAGGAAGAAGCGGAAAAAAATTCAAGGCAACTGCAAAAGAACTACTACAAGACACAACGAATTTATTCCTGAAAGGATTACGTGAAATATTTGGAAAGGAAAATTCTTCAACTAATAATCAAACACAAAATATAGATGTTAGCAGTTTTTTTTCGCAATTTCAATGCTGTCGACTAGCACAAAAGAAGTATTAAAATGAATAAAAATTTTGTTATGTTTTAAAACCAGAAAGGATCTGTGATATGTATATGTTGTATGGAATATTTTTCTTTTTTATTTAATAAAAATAACTTTCATATTCTTTAAAAAGTACTCGAATGTTTTTATTATTCCTTCATAAATAAAAGGAAGTTTGAATGTAACTTAAAACATGATCGAAATGCGTATATTAGCCTAATTTTTGTTTTATAATAAGGTGTTGCTATTTTCTTACACTTTTTATCAATGGAAATTTAATAGTCATATAGTTTTAATGTCGTTCCTTATTTCTTCGCCCTGTAGAGTAAATAGTTCGCTATGATTAGATGGTTGAATGAAGACGTTGTTGGCCGATGTAACATCTTCTGTCCATGCATCCTTGTAAGGGATTTTCCTTCTTTCTAAGATGTTATGAAGAATGCAGCAAGTCGCTACAAATTTGGGTACGAAACAAACGTTGACGTCTATTCGCTTCTGCAGCATTCTCCACCTGCCTTTCAATCGGCCAAAAGCGTTTTCGACGACAATCTGTCCTTTGCTCAGATAGGCATTAAAAGAATCTTGCTCGGGTGTTAAAACTCCTGATTATCCTTTTAGTGTCCACTTTTGCAGAGGATATGCGTTGTCTCCAATAAAAAAAGCAGGAATATGTTTTCTTCCAATAATCTTTGAAGGCTGTAAAGGAAATGTAAAATATTTTTCAACAAGAATAATTTAAGTTACGAATGTCCTTTCATCCATAGTAAGGGAAAGAAATAAATCTTTAAGAACAGTGGCATCATGTGCACTCCCTGGATGTTTGCAGGTGATATCCATAAACCTAACGTTTGGGTTGGAATATGTCAATGTGAAATTGATTAGAAAATAGTTTACCTGTAGTTGGAATCCACCAAGCCTTGCAGGACTAGCGACGTCCATCCCTTTCGATTAATGTAGTCCGAGGTCCCTATTGAGGGTGCCATTATTGGAATGTGGGTCCCATCAATAGCTCCAAGAACTAGTGCAATACCACATTTCTGTTCGAAATCATTTATGATATTTTCCGCTTCTATTCCAGAAGGTATCTGTATTTCTTCCTTAAGAAATACTTTTACCATGGCATTACAGAACTTATAAATACACTTCTGAACTGTGCTCTTGTGCACACCAAACTGATTTCCAACAACTCTGTACTCGGCACATGAAGCCAGTTTGTAAATTCCAATTGCCACAACTAATTCAACTGATAGGGGTTCACGCACCGTAACAGACTTGTGTGCTAGTTCTGCGTATAACTTCCCGCAAATATATTTGAATGTTTTTCGATCCATCCGAAAGTTTTCCACCATTTCTTCTTTCAATTCCATGTTGTTTACAACCGAATACCACCAGGTTCTGCTGCGATTTTTCATCCATATTCTTCTAATTCTGTTCTTTGGTAAATTACTTAATACGGTGTTACTTAAATCCACGCGTTTAACGCAGATATAGCCTAGTAATCTAACACGCCGCAATAATCTTTTTAAAAACAAACTCCTTCGTTTTCTTCTCATATTCCGATATAAATTAATGATTAATGAAAACTGATTTTGAATTAAGTTCATAAAACTAACGCACAAAAACTCCATACATGAAATCGCCCCTACACTTCGCGTTCGTATTAACTTGAACAGATATCCAAGGCAAGTGTCATTTCAATCTCATTTCAATCTTTCGATGTTTCGATCCGGTGCAGCCATATACGCGATTCGAATTTCGATCTTTCGATTCTTGAATCTTTGAATCCTCCATGTATACGTACTAAATAATGTCTCTAGCGCCATATCCTCTATACTTTTATATCAATGGTGGCAACTGATGACAATTCAAACTGTCACTACTGCCACTGTCACACGTTTGTCTCCACTAGTCTCCATCTATGGCCTTGTTTATGCCGAAGCTAAAATCAATGCCTCTTAGAAGTACGGGCCGTAATGCAGAATAATGACGTCACACTATACTGTCAAAGTGTCGCGAAAAACACACGTAGTCTTATGGGACGTCCGCGGGAAATCGTAAATTGTACAGGTTGTGTTGAAGTGAGTGAAGTGAAAACAAAGTGAGGTCCGCGGAACAGTGCTAGTGAACAGCTAAAACACAAATTAATGCGGTGCGTGCGGTATTATTGGGAAAATTCGCTACGAAATGTTTATCGGCTGGTGTTAGGTTATGTGACGTTTTGTGTCGATTCACTGTCGATACAATTGATTGACACAAAATGCAAGTTAAGACTAAATTTTCTTTCTACAACGCGTCCACGCACAAAAAACTAACGTTTTATTCATATTTTAGCCTAAAAACCGCAAGTGAAATCTCCGTGTCTGTCGGCACTGCCTCGTGGAAATGTCAAAATTCACGGCTAAATTGACGTCATAGCTAAAACGATTACGTAGCCTGACGGCCCGTACTTCTAGGAGGCATTGCTAAAATAGAGTTGCAAAACTGGCGCTGCTATAGTAGTAGCGTTTACACCGTACAACTTATTAACCAAAGCAAAAATGGCGTAATATCTGCAAGGAACTCAAAACTAAAACAAAAACACCCTTGCACCAAGGCTTCCAGATTGCGAATGTCACTCGAAACTAGAAATACTATTTATGACTGTTATAGTGTTAATACCACTGCTACCTTCACACTTATAATCGCGCTAAATTTTAGCAGCACTAGAGTAGCGTAGCCAAAATAGCAAGCTCGGCTAATTTAAAAGTGGCTTATACCGCTGCTAAATAAGCAAAGCTCACTAATTTGGCTAGGGCATAAACGCACTCAATGCCTTCTAGAAGTACGGACCGTAATGCAGATTGATGACGTCACAGCAATAGGCCAAAATGTCGTGAAAAACACACGTAGTCTTATGGGATGTCCGTGGGAAAATGTTAATTGTACGGGTTGTGTTGAAGTGAGTGATATGAAAACAAAGTGGAATATGCAAAACAGTGCTAGTGAACAGGTAAAATACAAATTTATAATATAATAATTGGAAAAATTCGCTACGAAATATTTGTCAGTTGTTTTTAGGTTATGTGAGGTACCGTGTCGATTTACTATCGCGATACAATAGGTCGATACAAAATGAAAGTTATGACTAAATATTTTTATTACAACGCTTCCATGCACAAAAAACTAACGTTAGTAGATAGAGAATACCAGTTCTGGCGCCTCATCCTCCTCCTCTGAGGAGGGTGACGTCACTGAGGAGGATGACGTTAATGTGGAGGATGACGTTGATGTGGACGATGACGTCACTGAAGAGGATGACGTTAATGTGGGGGATGACGTTAATGTGGGCGATGACGTTTGCGAAACGCGTGGGAATTACGATGATGTCATTGTGGCCTTGACCGTCTTAGTAAAATTGGGAATTTCCAAGCGCCAGCGATTATCGCAAAGCGTGTGAATTTTATTGATAACAACATTTCACAGACAGATTTTATTGATAACATTTCATGTGACCTTAACCGTCCTATTAAAATTGGGATGAATGGCTAAATTTCACGATTATCGCATAGCGTTTGAAATAATTAGAATTTGATAACAGCATATGAATTTCACAAATTTTATTGTTTTTTTATAGTTATGTGCTTGTGTCTTTAAATTTAATTATAGCCTATGGGGGGTGAATGGCTTTGATTTCGCAACAAGAGAAATGCTAACGTTTTTTATAGCGAAGATGGGGTCATGTGACCTTGATCGTCATAGCGCCGGCGATTGAAATAATTAGAATTTTATTGAGCGTTTGAAATAATTAGAATGTCAACAAATGAGTGAGAAATGTTATTGTTTTTTGTCATATGTTTGGGTCTTTGACCGTTTTATTAAAATTGGGGTGAATGGCTTTGATTTCGCAACATGAGAAATATGACAACAATGGAATTTCACTTGAGAAATGTTATTGTTTTTTATAGTCATATGTTTGTGTCTTTGACCGTTTTATTAAAATTGGGGTGAATGGCTTTGACTTCGCAACATGAGAAATGCTAGCGTTTTTTAGCATGCGCGTGATAAGAGAATAGGATATCCGGTGAATGAAAATATTTCAACAATGGTACAGCGTGTAAAAAAAAGCAATGACTATGAAAAAACTTGAGTTTCATTGATAGCAGCAGCAAACGAATTTCGCAATATGAGAAATGCGTTTTTTAGCATGTGCATGATAAGAGAATAGGATTTCCGGTCAATGAGAACTATACGACAATATGATACAGCGTGTAAAAAAAGTGTAGTTGCGTGATAAGAGATTGCTTTAAAAGGAGGCTGTTTGCAAGCATATACATCAGAAACGTTTAGTGCCAGTGACTGCAAAGTGCTAGTAACAAATATATTAAAAAGTGTTAAGGTGCTAAATTAATTATGGAATCAGCTGGTAAGTACCAATTTTCTCTATATATATATATATATATATATATATATATATATATATATATATATATAGAGTTAGTGTAAATAGAAGCGTAAAAAAAAAATAATGTTGAAATCGGTTAAAATTGTGCCTCTATAGGCCTCTATATAGCCATGTGTATATGGTTGTTTATGTGTGTGTGTGTGTGTGTGTGTGTGTGTGTGTGTGTGTCTGTATGAAAATAATTTGAGCCAGTGAAGCAGATTGGAAATAAAAAAGTAGTTTTTTTCCGCTTCCAGGTTTAAAACGCCCATTTAGCTCGGTAGGCAATAATCGGGACGCTACTATAAAATAAGCTAAAATAGAAGCAATACAAGCATTCAACGATATTGCGAGATATTTTAAGCCTTGTATTAGCGTAAAAGACTTGGTTATTAACCAGCCGTACAAAGTGCTGAATGGTAGCGTGAAGAAAACAAAATTTGGCGAAAAAATTTGTCTTGAATTGGAAGAGAACGTACTGTTCTTGCCTGACCGGTACAACAAGCTAATAGGGGAAACGTTGGACATTATAAGCAAAAGTTCGTTGTCGATTACATCGAAAGGTCTAGTCAAGGACGGTGCAGGCATATACAATTTACATCTAACAGATATTGGGAAATCTGTTGAGAAGAACCCAGTCGATGAAATAGAGAAGCCGGTATTTTATGCAAACGAAGAAGACACTATTGACGACACAATTTACTCCTAGTGGAAAACATTGGTAGCGCCGGGAGATTCAACATCATCGCGACACATATTTTAATTATTACTATTATAAATACTCTTTATATTTGATTAAGTATATAATAAAATTTTACTATATATATAATCTATAATGTTTGACTGCCCCAATTGTAGCAAAAGTTTTAATAGACCGGATAATTTGAAGCGTCACATTGAGAGTGTACATGAACGAAAAAAGTCCATATGTAGTGTATGTAAAGTAGCTTTTACTAATTCGTGGAATTTAAAAAGGCATATTAAGTTAAAACATAATAGAGAGAGCTCATCAAATGTAAAAGTGTTCCCAGCTAAAGAAGTAGATCGCGAGAGTTCATCGAATGTGGAGTTGAATAAGTCTGTGTCCGAAAGTAATCAAGGGGTGCGTACAGCTATTAAAAGAAAGCATGATAATGCTGATACTATGCATTGTCATATTTGTGAAAAAGACATTATAAAATCATATTTTAAAAATCATCTGAGAAGTAATTTACATAAAATAAATGTCGGTAAAATCAATAATGTTCAAGACGAGAAGGTGAAGAAAATTTCGCAAGCATTTGCAAGTCGAATAGCCTCATACCAGATTAATAACGCAAATGAGAAATCAAGCATTGAGGAGTTTTTGAGAGGGGAGAATAATTGTTTCAAAGAACTATTGCAAAATCAATTTCATGAGCTTACTACGGTGAAAGTCAATGTGGAACTGTTTGCAATTTACATTAAGTTCGATGTGAACAAAGAAAATAGCTCGAGTGATTTGAAATCGTTTAATACCAAAAATGTTGTTGTTACTATCGGATGCGACCTTGATGAAGTGTATCAGAATTTTTCGGCTATTATTTTAAAGAAAAGTGAAGAATTTCAAGAGCGGGATAGTGGATGGGCATTCCAACAGTTTCTCTACTTACAAGTCAACATTAATAAATATGAGCCATTTCACGGGGGACCCTATTTACCACTGCCAAAAGAAGTTGCCTTGAAAAAAGCATGTGTTAATATTAAAAATCCTGATGACGCATGTTTTGCTTGGGCGATTGTTTCAGCTTTGTATCCTCCTGCACGAGATTGCGACCGCATTAGCTCATACCCATCTTATTCAAGTATTTTAAACTTGGAGGGTGTTAGTATGCCGATTTGTTTAAACGATATCCCCATTGTTGAACAAACGAATGGGATAAGTGTCAACGTTTATGGGTGGAGGGACGGATCAATTATTGGCCCATTTTATTATTCTAAAAATAGACAAGAGCAGCACATAAATTTACTCTATATTGAGAACGATAGTGGTAGTAATGGCCATTACTGCTGGATAAAAAATCTGAGTCGATTGGTGAATAGTGGCTTGTCCCATGATGGTCATCAGACATATTTATGAGATGGTTGTCTCATAAAATTCACAACAATTGAGCGATACAATAAACATATTGAGCATGACTGCAATAAAATCCGCACAACTCTACCAACAGACGATGATAAAATTTTGAAATTCGAAAATTTCGGAGAGCAGCTCAAAGTCCCCTTCATAGTCTATGCAGATTTCAAAGCTATATTGCAACCAATTCATTCATGTTCACCTTGCCCTGAAAGTTCATTTACAGAGAGCACTCATCGGCATTTACCATTCAGTTTTGCATATTATATCAAATGTAGTTATGATTCATCTCTTAACAAACTAGAAATATTTCGGGGTGAAGGATGTGTTGATGTTTTCTTGGCTAGGCTGCAGCGCGATGTTGAGAAGATAATCAAAATCTTTAAAAACAATAAGCCAATGCAAATAACAGCTGCAGAGGAAACACAGTTTCTAACCTCTTTATCTTGTCACATATGTGGACAAAAATTTGGTCCGGAAATTCAGAAAGTGCGAGACCATTGCCATTTATCTGGAGCATTTCGAGGTGCAGCATGTAATAATTGCAATCTTCTTTATAGAGTGCCCAAGTTCATTCCAATTGTTTTCCATAACTTGAGTGGCTATGACGCCCACTTCATATTTGCAAACTTTGGAGGAGATTCTGATAATATTAGTGTCATTCCCAAAAATAAGGAGAAATATATTTCCTTTGCGAAATACATGAGGATCGATGAACAAAACATTGCGTTAAGGTTTATCGACTCATACCGATTCATGAGCTGTAGTTTAGACCAACTTGCCCAAAACCTCAGGAGAGACAAATTTTTCGAAACCCGTCGATATCATCACGACGATGAGCTGCTTGAACTTTTCGTTAAGAAAGGTGTTTTTCCTTATGAGTACATTGATTGTTTCGATAAACTCAATGGGTCATCCTTACCAGCTAAATCATCGTTTTATAGCACATTGCAAAATAGCAACATCACCGACGCAGAGTATGACCACGCTCAAAATGTTTGGAGAAAATTCAACTGCCAAACTCTAGGCCAATACTCGGATATATACCTGATCACAGATGATCTGCTACTGACAGATATATTTGAGGAGTTCAGAAATGTATGCTTGCAGACCTATAAGCTTGATCCGGCTCATTATTTCACAGCACCCTCACTTAGTTGGGATAGTATGCTGAAAAACACTAAAGTCGAGCTGGAATTGTTGACCGATATTGACATGTACCAGTTTGTAAAGCGTGGGATAAGGGGCGGGCTATGCCAATGCAGTAAGAGACATGCAAGGGCAAATAACAAATACATCTCTGAATATGACTCAAATCTTGCTAGTAACTACATCTTGTATGTGGATGCGAATAATCTTTACGGGTGGGCAATGAGTCAGCACTTACCCATTAGCGACTTCCGCTGGCTAAATAGCCATGAAATTGAACGCTTGGATGTAATGAATATTGAAGACGATGCATCTAAGGGTGTCATTTTGTCTGTTGACTTACAGTATCCAGTAGAACTCCATTCGGCTCATAATGATCTCCCATTTTGCCCAGAAAATCAGGTTCCCCCTCTTGAAACTTCAAAATACAAAAAATTGCTGGCAACTGAATCTGATAAACAGAATTATATTATTCATTATAAAAATGTAAAACAGTGTTCACGGTCCGGGCTTAAATTAGTAAAGATAAACCAGGCATTAGAATTTACTCAGTCACCCTGGCTAAAAACTTATATAGACTTAAATACCGAAATGCGTACAAAAGCCGCAACTGATTTCGAAAAAGACTTTTATAAATTAATGAACAACAGCGTTTTTGGTAAAACGATTGAAAACGTGGACAAACATGTTGATGTAAAAGTTTCAACCCATTGGGAAAACATTGGCAAGAAAAAAGGGGCCAATTATTATATTAGCAGACCCAACTTTCACAGTAGTAAAGAAATCAATGAGGATTTGGTTCTAATTCAAATGAATCGGGTGAATGTCGAATATAAAAAGCCTATATATACCGGGTTCGCAATTCTTGATTTATCGAAAACACTCTTTATCGAAAACACTCATGTATGATTTTCATTATAATTTTATTCAAAATAAATATAAAGATCGGGCGCAGCTTCTCTATATGGGCACAGACTCATTCATCTACGATATTGAAACATCCTATATTTATGAAGACATTAAAAATAACATTAGCTTATTTGATACAAGCAATTATGACATAGATAACCTATTTCATATTCCACATGCAAACAAAAAAGTGCTGGGGAAATTTAAGGATGAAAGTCCTCCAGCTCCCATTACAGAATTCATTGGCACTAAAGCCAAATCTTATTGTATAGTTACCGATGAATCATGCATTAAAAAAATAAAAGGAATAAAAAAATCTGTAGTAAATAGAGAAATAGAGCCATCAGACTTTCTTAAATGTGCTCAAAATAATAATATGAAAATGTTTAGCAAAATGTATGTGTTCAGATGTGATAAGCATCTTATTTATACTAGATTAGTGAATAAAGTAAGCCTATCGGGTGATGATGATGATAAAAGATTCATCATACCTAATTCTTGTAGTACATTAGCATGGGGCAATAGTTTAATAAATAAATATACGTAGCATTATAAGAAAAAATAATGTTTATTGTAGATAAGTTCAAAAAAATTGTTACAATAAATCATTCTTATTTATCCATGAATTGTGTTCTTTTGTAAATCCTAGCCATTTAACGTAGACTTTGGATCCGTTCATCTTCAAAACTTTTGGGTATTTTGTTTTGCTCAGCTCCAGTTCATAGAAACAGCCTCGATGCTGAAAGATTTGGTTGAAAAATTCTTTTCCGTCATCTGTTTGAAGGTTCTTCGGCACTCTACCACCGCTACTATTAAAAATAGACTGCATGGCGTTTTTGACTCCTATTCCAGTTTTGTTTTTGATTGGTATGGCCCATGCATATTTTGAGAAAGTATCAATTACGGTAAGTAGAAATGAATATCCATTGTTTTCAGATCGGTAAGCGCCCATTTCAATTAGATCAGCTTGCCATAGATCATCCAATCCTTTTATTATTACATGCCGTCTTTTGAAGTTTTTTCTTGCGGGCTTGTGTAGCTCGTCAACAATGTGAGTTTTACTCATCACGCTCGTTTTTTATCGCTTATTTGAGTGTAAAGTTTTGTCATTTCTTCCATTATGTTTATATAAACTTGCTCAATTCTCTCCTTACTACTAGAATACATATCAGCTATCCGCTTTTCTAATAGCTCGTTCTGCTGTTTGATAAGCTCATACTGATCGTTGATCAGCTGTTGTGTTTCAGCCTGATGGTATAAATTTGCTTGCTTAACTTTATCACTATTATCAACAATCATAGATTGTGATAGTTTACTCTGATCCGTAATAAGTTTTCGTATTTCAGTGAATTGTTTAGAATTTGCTTGATCAATCTTTGTATAGAAGTCGTGTGCTTCGTTGCGGGACGTTGTTAAATTTGTATCAATATACTGTTTTGTTGCAGCATCGTTGTTATCAATCGGTTCAGCAAGTCTTTTCAAACGCTTGGAATTGATATCATAGTCACCATCTGCTGTTAGATTAAATCCCTCACCGGCTGGGCCTCGTAAACCTTGGGGTTCTTCAACAACGTGACCTACGGAAATACGTCCGAACTTATCAACACTCATAGCAAGAATGATTGAAGAAACTTACCTCGATAATACTTAAATAATGATTTGACTCTCGCGCAACTCTTCAATAATGGAGGCAATCTCGTTATGATGATTATTGTTCCCAGCCTGGGTTGATCCTAGTAATAAGCGTAATCGTTCAACCAGTTCATTGGGATCGTCCCAGTAAATATAATCAACACGTTCTTTAGGAAGGTGCATCAATCCTTCGCCTTCATGCAAGCTAACATTTTTAATGAGGTTTTTGATAATTTTCTTATATTTAAATGACTTGCTCCCAGATACTTGTTCATTTTTATCATAGTTTCGAAAGAATGCATTAGTTCTATGTAATATATCTTTATAAGCATCCAAATCGAGTTTAGTATAATTTCCAGGATATTTCTTGAATAACAGTTCAAATAAACCAACAGTACCATCATACGTTCTATCCGCTACATGTACCGTATTATCAGACATAAAATCTATGAATGAGTTGCCAATTTTCAGCTTATGAGTATTGGAATCGATGAATACTCCATATTTAATATCGGAAGTTTTTTTACCAATCGATTGTATATACTTCGAAACATCTGTATTTGTAGAGGATTGAAGCTCTTGTTAAATCGGTGTTGATGTCGAAACTGTATTATAAAGTTCATCGCTCGTTTGCATTAGACTATCTGGTTCGCGACTCTTGATAAATGTATCTTCATCATTTGGTTCTTCTTTTTTAACTATGGGAGCGTTCAAGGGATCAGCTGATTTCTTTACAAGCTCTTTCAGAGGTTCCGTAATTGGTTTTAAATCTTCTTCCAGTTTCTTATAGCTGATTTCCTTGCCAGACTTTAGCGAATTAAACTTTTTTCGTATGACATTGAAAGTTTTAACAATATCTTGGATCAATTGTTCATTCAAGATTTTTTTTGTCCTAGTCTTCTTATGACCTCCATTTTTTTTTATAAAGTTTAATCGTCATATCCATCTGCTCAATAGAGCTGTTTTTTCGGTTCAACTGGTCTGTTTACCAGTTCAACAGAGCTGTTTATCTGTTAAACTGTTGATCTGATTGTCGATCTGATGATCTGATCTGAAGCTGATAGACTCTGTTGAGCGGTTCCGTTCAAGTTCAAAGTAAGGGTTAAACTAATTCCAAATTTGCAATATCAGTAGCTTTTATAATTGAATAAAAGTATCGAACCCTTTCCGATATCTTCCTCTTTCAACGCTGCAGTTCTTGTCGATCACTAGGAAGCCATAATCGTTTTGCCAACACTCACCGCATGCGTTACGGAACTGATTGAATGTCATATCACTATTAACATGATCGTTGTATATATGTTTCAGGTTCATATCATCCTGCTTGAAGATTATAATGAGATTGGCGTTATCTCGTATCAAATGCTTAGGAATTCTAGTGTATGTTTGGCATAGGTAAAAGTTGTCAACATCTTGATGTCTTCCCATGCTAAAGTACGCTCGTATATTATGCTGACGCTCACATGCTACATCATCGAATATGAATACAGAGTTGGATTTTGCTTGTTCTGGACAGTGAGATAGTAGAAATGGAGTGGACATGCCCATAAGATTTACATTGAAGGGGATGGTAGTAATTTTTTGTCTACTCATTGTCAAATCGGGTCAAATCCAAGTAGTTCCCCTCCAATTTGACAATGAGAGCGAAATGGCGTAAAGGCAGCTTTAACATGCTTTGTGCGCGAGAGGTTTGAAGGGGCTAATGGTGGAAAGTTATCCCATCCGTGTCCAGGGGCTGGTTCTGGAGGAACTATTTCCGAATTGTTTGAAAACGTGTTGTAGCCTATGTTCTTTACTCAATCAAGAACTTGACTTAAATATTGATACTTTGGTTGTTGCAAAGACTTTGAATAAATGTAGAGATTTGCGAATTTCAGGCCATTTTGGTGGGTTATTAAAGTAAGCATTAAATTAGTTTTCCCGCAGTTTGATGGTCCAACAATCAGTGACCGAATGCTATTTGGTAGTAAGGACCCATGCTTATGTTCATTCTGCCCCTCAGTAATTGAGATATTTTTGACTGATAAAGATTCACGCTGTTTGATAAATCGCATTTTTCTCCGTTGACTGTACAAACATTTATAAAAACACTTGTTTATATAGCTTTGCTGCCATTCGATTTACGCTTCGGACTGAAACATTAGTGTGTGCTGAAAAAGTATATAAGTGATATGATTACTCATAACAACATCATTGGTAGAAAGTCGTTCAATCGAAAGAAGTCGGCAAAAGGCAGCGGCCTACTAAATTCTATTATAAGCAGTCTCCCAGTTGAACTGCACATACCCGGCTATCAATATTGCGGCCCTGGTACAAAGTTAAAAGATCGTTTACAAAGAGGTGATCCAGGTGTAAATCCTTTGGATCAGGCCTGTAAAGAACATGATATAGCATATTCTACGCATAAAGATACTCAAAACCGAAATATTGCCGATCGAATTTTAGCGGGAAAGGCGTGGGAACGAGTTAAATCAAGAGAAGCAAGTTTGGGTGAACGCACTAGTGCTTGGCTTGTGACAAATTTGATGAATGCGAAAGCAAAAACTGGAATGGGGCACTCATCGCAAATGAAGACGAAGAAGAAAGGCTCTCGGGTGAAAAAAAGCAATGCGAGAAAATATCAAATACCATCTTATAAACAAGTGGTCAGAAAAGCGCGACATATACTAAAACTACGCAATCCACAAAGTACATCGGAAGCAATTCAAATCGCATCCGACGCAGTCAAAACCATTCTTAAAAATCGAAAGAAGCCCATGCAAATTCCTAGGATTATGCCTATTCCGAAAACTGGAGGAGTGTTGCCTATTATCCCTATACTAGCTGCTATAGGATCTTTGATCGGAGGTGGTTCAGCGGTAGCTAACGCCATTCATTCTGCTCAAAGTGCTAAGAAAAAACTAGAAGAAGCTATTCGACACAATAAAAGAATGGAGGAAGTTGCGGTAGGTCGTGGCATTTATTTGAGGCCGCATAAAAAGGGGCTTGGACTATACGTGAAGCCTTCAAAAAACTAATAGAGAAGCTACCCAATAGACCGCTAAATGAAAATGAGTTGAATGAATTTCGGAAACGGCATATTACACATTTTAGAGGAGTATTCATGCGCGATACTTTACCTAAGAAACCATGGCTATGTGAATGAGGAATAGTGAATTTGGACAACTCATCTGGACCGGGAACACATTGGGTAGCATATAGCAAGCATAACCAAAACATTGAGTACTTTGACAGCTTTGGCAATCTTCAACCATCGAATGAAATCATTATGTATCTTGGACGAAACATCAAATATAATCATGACCGTTATCAGGACTATAACACAGTAATTTGTGGTCATTTATGCTTAATGTTCTTATTACGAAAACAATGTGAAGATGAATCGTATAAATAAAGCTTGTTTACATGAAAATCAGTCATTTTATTTCATACAGTCATGTCTTATGCATTAAGTTTCACCGGAGACAAATCAGTGTTGAGCGTGGACTATTTTCCCATTCTAGAGCTGCAAACAGATTATGTAAGTGGGCTGGTCGATTTTCAAACCTATAACTCGATACCGAACGTTGATACAAACAACAACTTATTACTAATGTTCGAAGAACATTAGTATTAAAATCGATTCGGCCAAAAATTCATATTTCCATATATATATATATATATCATCATATCATATATATATATCATCAAAAAATTTCAGTGAGATAATCTCGGGAACGCGCCATCCGATTGAGCTGAAACTTTCAGGATACATTGGTGTATATGCAAAATAGGTCCAGGTCTCTTTAAATGTCAGTTATTGTTAGAGATGGGCTTATACTAATATTTCGAGATATTACCTAATACGAATATATTAGTGACACGATATTATAATATCTTAACTAATATTAATATATTACTAATATTTGGTTTTAATAATTTCTCGTAGCGCGGCAATTTGTGTGTATTTTGATTTCATGAGCATAAATGAAAGAGTTCGACTAGAATCGGTACCAAAAAGATACTATGCACCTGCCACCTTTTCAATTGCAATAGTAATAATTGGAATAGTTAAAATTTTATATTACTCAAAAACATCAATTTCTATTCGCCTACTTCCAAGCTTTCGTCTCGTTCCCACTGGTAACGTAGCCCATGAACCCTTCAATATGCATCACATTTGAACATTCACTTCACCTATTGTGTATTTCACACTGCAAATTGTCCGTTCATAATTGTTTTACTATATGAGAACTACGATCAATTTTCTTCTATTATCATTTCAAATCCCAAATAAATACATCCTGCTGTGAAAAACCTATTTATTATCACCTTTATATAACTCCATCAACTAATATTCGACAAACATTTTATTAAACATATTCAAATTTTTAGTTCAAGAAAAATCGCGAATGCAAAAACGGCTCTCCCTTACGATCCATATGAATTCATAAACACTATTTCCATCCACGCATCAATTTATTCAAACCTAGGTGCGTTCACAAAATTCATTAATCAACAGAATATTTTACTTCTTATTTTACTCCATTTAAACATACACCCATTTAACACACATATATCGGAAAAATTTAGCTCCAAATTAACTCATTAAACTTGCCTCATAATTAATTCATTTGACTTGTCCTACGTGTGATACATATGTATGTCATTCTAGCAACTATCATACACTATTTTAGCCACACAACATTGAGCAGATATGCGCAATCGTATTGAATGTTCCATCATTATGCGCCAAGTTATAATCTAATGACAAATAATTAATGAATATAATCGTTAACATCACTAAAACGATATATTCCCTAACACCAAACGATAGTTTGAATATTTTTCCTACTCCGAATTCATTATTTGCCTTTTTCATCCGTTGCATCTTAAATCCCGTCATTTACATTTGCATCGATATACATATTGCATGGATGTACCTCATGTGCACCCTCATGCCGACTCTAATTGTCTCCTTTATTTATGAGTCAAAGGTTCTTAGTACAACCGAAGCATGTTCACATTATATTAACGGCGGCATTTCAGTGATTAGTTTTGTAGAAAGGACTGGCACTAAGAATAAATTTTATGACATTGGATTGCCACTAGTAGGTAACGAACCGACCCACCGCAATAAAAAAACAAGATAATAGGCCTGTTCGCGTACCGGAATCTACTAAAATAGATTCGCAACAAGTCGTTTTTGTACTCTTGCTGCAATCAAAATTTTGCCACAAAAAGAAGCCAGCTACAAAAATAGGTTGCTGCTCCAGTACTCGAAAAGAGTATCTGCACATAATTACATCACCATCGGTTACCATTAATTATTAATAGTCGCCAAACTTTTGCTGAAAATATTCTCATTCTTCAGTTTAGCAAGATGCCTGCATCCGAAAACTATTCTTCGTTTCGAATCATAGAATTTGCAAATTACTCCCTTGATTGTATTACTTCACTCAAGAACAATATCAGTTTTTTGATTCACCCAAACATACGTACGAACATACATATATCGACAAAATTTACCTCCAAATCAACTCATTAAATTTGCCTGATTCGCATTTGCGCTCATACATATATCATTATATGAGCGATCGTACACTATCCTAGCCATAACATATATCCTGTCAATAGTTAAATACCTTTACGAAACGTTCATCAGCATCACTAATACGATATATTCACTAACCCCTGGACTAATGCCTTAAAAGCATTCACTAATGCCTTAACTAATATCAAATATTAGTTAAGGCATTCACTAATGCCTTAACTAATGTCAAATATTAGTTAAGGTATTCACTAATGCCTTAACTAACTAATATAAAATATTAGTTTAGACTCTAAACTAATATATTATATTAGTTTAGACTCTAAACTAATATATTATATTAGTTTAGGCTCTAAACTAATATATTATATTAGTTTAGACTCTAAACTAATATATTATATTAGTTTAGACTCTAAACTAATATATTATATTAGTTTAGACTCTAAACTAATATATTAGTTTAGACTCTAAACTAATATATTATATTAGTTTAGACTCTAAACTAATATATTATATTAGTTTAGACTCTAAACTAATATATTATATTAGTTTAGACTCTAAACTAATATATCATATTAGTTTAGACTCTAAACTAATATATTATATTAGTTTAGACTCTAAACTAATATATTATATTAGTTTAGACTCTAAACTAATATATTATATTAGTTTAGACTCTAAACTAATATATTATATTAGTTTAGACTCTAAACTAATATATCCTAATATATTAGTTTAGACTCTAAACTAATATTTGATATTAGTGAATGTCTAAACTAATATTTGATATTAGTTAAGCCATTAGTGAATGCGTTAACTAATATTTGGCATTAGTTAAGGCATTAGTGAATGTCTAAACTAATATTTGACGTTAGTTAGTGGGTGCCTCGACGAGATATAATTTCTATCATAATATATATTATGTCTGTGAAATGTCTAGTGGAGGCACCATATATTATGATATTTTTTCTGTCATGCTAGAAATATTAAGATAGATGTCTTGACAGCTAGTCTGTAATTTCCTGAGACATTTTTTTGACAGATTCATTTTAAAAATGGCGCAAGTTAAATTGAATAGGAATGAAGTGATACAGTTAATTAATTCTTATAAAGAAAAAGTGTGTTTGTGGGACTATACACGCACTACCGCACTTGTCAAATGTCAATTAAAGAGTTGCGCCTCGGTTGAAGTTTCACTAACGACTGAGATGTCATAACAGAAACTGCCCACTACACGTATTTCTGTCAAGATAGTTTTTCTATCATAACTTTCGTTAAGATAGATTTTCTGTCTCGTCGAGTCACTGACTTAAGGCATTAGTGAATGCTTTTAAGGCATTAGTCCAGGGGTTAGTGAATATATCGTATTAGTGATGCTGATGAACGTTTCGTAAAGTTATTTAACTACTGACAGGATATATGTTATGGCTAGGATAGTGTAAGATCGCTCATATAATGATGTATGTATGAGCGCAAATGTGAATCAGGCAAATTTAATGAGTTGATTTGGAGGTAAGTTTTGTCGATATATGTATGTTCGTACGTATGTTTGGGTGAATCAATAAACTGATCTTGTTCTTTTGAGTGAAGTAATGCAATTAATGGAGACGAAAATACTTGCAAGTTCCAAAATACTCGATACGAGTATTTTCGTATCTAGTACTCGTATCGAGTATTTTGGAACTTGCAAGTATATTCGTATCGCGTATTTTTGTATAGAGTATTTTCGTGTTTGCGAGTATTTTGGGACTTTAGGTTTAGGTTTTTAGGGCAAAAGTAGCTGAAATCGGACAAAATCGGCCAACTTTGGGTTAGAGTTGTTTGGGACATAACGGGCCAAGACCTATTGCTGTGATACAAAAATTTAGGTTTTGTAAGGGAGGAAGGGGTTTTTTGGCCATCATTTGTCAAAAACTGCCTTTACAGCGCTTTCTATGATTGAAAGTGATCGGGGAGTATATTAGTGATATTTTAAGGGCGAAAAAATGTTGTTGGGACAAATTGGGCAAGTATTTTATTCAATTATTCATAAAGTTTTTAGGGCAAAAGTAGCTGAAATCGGCCAATTTTGGGTTAGAGTGGTTTTGGACATAACGGGCCAAGACCTGTTGTTGTGATACAAAAATTTCGGTTTTGTAGGGGAGTAAGGGGTTTTTTGGCCATAGTTTGCCAAAAACTGCCTTTACAGCGCTTTCTATGATTGAAAGTGATCGGGGAGTATATTAGTGATATTTTAAGGGCGAAAAAAATGTTGTTGGGACAAATTGGGCAAGTATTTTATTCAATTATTCATAAAGTTTTTAGGGCAAAAGTAGCTGAAATCGGACAAAATCGGCCAATTTTGGGTTAGAGTGGTTTTGGACATAACGGGCCAAGACCTGTTGCTGTGATACAAAAATTTCGGTTTTGTAGGGGAGTAAGGGGTTTTTTGGCCATAGTTTGCCAAAAACTGCCTTTACAGCGCTTTCTATGATTGAAAGTGATCGGGGAGTATATTAGTGATATTTTAAGGGCGAAAAAAATGTTGTTGGGACAAATTGGGCAAGTATTTTATTCAATTATTCATAAAGTTTTTAGGCCAAAAGTAGCTGAAATCGGCCAATTTTGGGTTAGAGTGGTTTTGGACATAACGGGCCAAGACCTGTTGCTGTGATACAAAAATTTCGGTTTTGTAGGGGAGTAAGGGGTTTTTTGGCCATAGTTTGCCAAAAACTGCCTTGACGGAGCTTTCGATAATTGGAAGTGGTCGGGGAATATAATAGTTAAATATTAAGGGCGAAAAAAAGTTTGATAGAGACATTTGGGCAAAAACGTCCATTTTTTCCAAAAATTTTTTTTTTGTTCAGCATGAATTCAGGGACCTTCCTGAGTTGTTTTGGGCGAAATTTCCATACAAATCCGGGAAAAAGCGGCTTAGTTTCTAAGATACGGCAAAATGAAATCTGCCCGAAAACCGTCCGCAAAAACTGAAAGTAACTGTTCAGATCCTTTTTGGCTCGACAGTTGGCTTCTCCGGCTGTGCTGAAGTCCGCCTCGTGACTGCACTCCAACCCTACCGGGGTTGTGACTCATATCCAGCCACCCTAGTGGGTGTATGTTTAATAGACTAAATTTTTTTTTTTAAATTTCTTCATAAAATTTTCGATAAACTTCATGCTTTAGTGTGGCGAAGTGGAAAACCGACAGTTTTAGATTAGCCAGGAAAAGTTTGGTGTCAGAAATCGATTGATGAAAAGTCATATAGATGACAACAGGATTAGTTGGTCCTATCTTACTAAATGTTTCGATATTGATAATTTGGAAGAATACAGGAGGTTTTTTATGCATATATTAAAATGAAAATCAAATTAAATCGGTTGATCTCCCTTAGATGGCTCCTAGATTGGAGAAAGACTTGCCAAATAAGTGACCGACCATTGGAAAGTTACGGACAAGCTGCACGAACTAATAACTCAGTATCCTTTCATGGTCATCTGCACCATCACCATTCTAGCCTGGGAACTTTGTGTCTGGTGGGTGGGGGAGGGCATATCACACCGTTTTGTTACACCACTACAAATCGTATGTACTTGTATGTAGTCATATATATGTACGAGTACATACTTCAAAAAATGCTAGCTAGTATTTTTGGAACAGGTATTTGGAACAGGTATTTTTTTGTACTCGTACTAGGAATATCTAGTATGTGAAAATGCGAGTACGACCCAACTCCAGTAATAATGTGTAGATATTAGCACTGTTCGCGTACTGCAGCAGCAACCTATTTTTGTAGCTGGCTTCTTTTTGTGGCAAAATTTGGTTTGCACAAATAAAGAAGATAATTAAAGTCAGCATGAGGGTGCAAATGAGGTACCTCCATGCAATTATGTACATCCATGAAAATGTGAATGTAAAACATATACATGGGGACATTTAATATGCATCCTCATACAATGACCTCGTTTTCATAGTCAAAGGTTTCGATTACAGCCGCATGCAACTAATGGCGGCAATTTATATACACATTTTTGTTTTTCAATGCTTGATTTAGTAAAAAGACACGGCATTGCGAACAAATTGATTGATAATAGAAAAATAAGAATAAAAAAGTTTCACGCGAAACTAATATTTATATATTATAATACGTCACAATAAAATATTACTATTACCTAATATATTCAAATATTAGTAATATCTTAACTAATATGAATATATTAGTCCCACCTCTAGTTATTGTTAACCTTTTGGCGCCGGCGGCCATTTAAGTGATATTTTTAATATACCTATTATTTCGTGCACAAATGATTTTCGCAAAAATAAAGTTAACGAAATAAATTTCTAACGTGTTTTACATATGAATCGGATAATGTTTTGGAATTTTTTAACCCTATGTGTGCGCTGGGTGCCTAAAAAGAGGACGGGAAAATTTGAAAATTTTTAAATTTCGATAACTTTTGACAGAACTATTCAATCATTACGAAATTTTCAGGACATATTGATATTATTTAGTTGTAGATTTGTGTAGCTTTTAATGAGCGTGCTGGCAACCCTGTAGCTAGGGCAGGCACTGAAAGTGAAAACCTCCAAATCATCGTCTCTCTTGAAAAAATGCCGTTTCTTCAAAAACAAGCCACTCATATGTAAATCTTGTACTTTGTTTACATAACCAAAAAAAAAAAAGATATGGTATAACGGGCACGCCTGGTAACCCTTGCCCAATTTACCTATATTTTTAGCATCAAAAACTTCTGTTCACGGAAACTCACGATCCGATTAGCAGAATTATTTGAAATTCACAGAATGTATTGAACTTAAATAGGACCAGGTCTGATAGAAGTGATTTTGAAATGCGGGCGATTCTGTGCCAGTGGTGCCATCTTGAAAAACCACTAAAAAAGATAACTGTTTTTAGCCCTATAAATTCTGATTGAATCGTTCGATTTTGACGAAACTCACACAATTGCTGGATCTTATTTTAAGCCACGTTTGGTAGAAATTTGGTCGAAAAATTCAGTTGGAGCTGCCAGCTATGATAATTTTGGTGTCTTCATTTTGAAAAAAAAAAATTTGGAAGTGAAAACATTCAAACCATCGAATATTCAAAAAAATGTCCGTTTCTTACAATAAAACCAATCTGTATATAAATCTTACGTTTTATCTACACGTTCAAAATAAAACTTTGGAAATTTCATGTCGGACAAGAACGGTAACCCTCTCCCAGTTAACCTATATTTTTAGCATCAAAAATTTCTGTTCACGGAAACTCACGAACCAATAATCAGATGCAGCTAAAATTTACAGAATGCATTGGACTTAAGTAAGACCAGATTTGATAGAAGCGATTTTGAATTGTGGGCAAGTCTGTGCCAGTGGTGCCATCTTGAAAAATTACAAAGAAAAAAACTGCTTTTTGCCCTATGAAATGTGAATAAGTTACCAGATTTTCATGAAATTGACACAGTAGCTGAACCTTACTCTAAACTCTGTTTGATGAAAATTTGGTTTAAAAATTCGATTGGTGCTGCCAGTTATGGTAATTTTTGTGTCTTTGGTTTTGAAAATTCGCTCAGGAAAATAAAACTTTTTGCCCTATAACTTCCAGTGCAGTCATGAAATCAATACGAATTTCATACAATTAATGAAACCTGTCATAAACATTATTCAGGCCAAATTTGGTTGAAAAGCCACGATAGGGTTGCCAGCTATTGTTGGTTTTGTGTTGAATTGCAATATCTTTGTTAAGCGGTTTTGTCGTCGAATTTTCAAATGTTTATGATATTGTAGTGACAATAAACAGCAAATATTAAGCTTTCGATCATTTGAAAAAACTCGCTGCAGGTAACCCTAAATTTCTTTATACTCCTATAACTTCGAATGTAATTAAACAACGTGAAGCAGATTTGATATATTCTTGGCTTTGATACTGGCGAAAGGTTGCCAGCACGAGTCGGTTGTGCTACTTTTGTATCAATAAATGCTTACAGTTAGTATAGATACCGGAAACATTTACAATGAAAATAAATAACCGATGTTACAATTCGCAAAGTTCTGCAAATTTTTCGGATCGCAGCCCCAAACACCAACTTCAGTTACAGTGCTGCAGGCACTGAGCATTTTCTTCATTGATGTTATATGAGATGCTACTTTCAAAATTATGTGAAATAAGCAACTGATAACGAATATAATTAACCCGTGTTTTGCTCTCATAAACGTTGAAATTCATGCCAGTGGTAATATCTGAAACCTTCCACCATATGAGTTATAATGCATTCTTAAGACGAAAGTAAAACGTGGCATTTGAAACAGTTTGGCCGTAATAAGCAGCACATGTGGTGGAATATGCACTCAAAACCTGCACGATTCTTCTACTGTTCTTCGAACATTAGTGATTCTAGCGGTTCAGGTGCGCTAGAGTTTTTTTCATATTGACAACACGGTGATTGAAATACCAATAGGATCATACGAGAATGATGATATCGCAAAGTATATAAAAACAGTTTTGGGCAGGTCGAAGAAGAATTTACAAGTTTCATTGCATGCAAATAACAATACACTGCAAATGGAAATCAAAAGCAATGCGGCAATATATTTCAATAGATTGAATTCCATTGGAACACTATTGGGCTTCAGCAAGCAAGTGCTTACACCGAACGTCGTCCATAAATCCGACTTGCCGGTCAATATAATCAAAGTAAATGCGATTCGTGTGGAATGCAATATCATTTCCGGGTCGTATTCCAATAGTTCCAAAGTGCATACAGTCCATGAGTTTTCTCCGAAAGTTGCACCAGGGTATAAAATAGTTGAGGTTCCGAAAAATGTGATATATTTACCTGTGAACTCCAGACGGATAAGTACAATGACGCTGAAGCTTGTGGATCAGGACGGGGATCTAGTGAATTTTAGAGGAGAAAACATAACAATAAGACTTCATTTGAAACCGATAGACTATGCAGGTTTATAATAGAATTGTGAATAAAAGCCCCAGAGTATACACGATTGATGGCATTCACTCAGCATCTCTTGAACATCAAACAACGAAAATTCAACGAAGAAGAAGGAGAACCCCTTTAAAGGCTTATAATAAAAAGTTGCTCATATCACAAGGATTTACAATGAAGAAAAATTGAATTCTATACAAAATGGCCGACATACTACAAGTGGCGGAAAGTGTTAGCTATGAAAACAGCATATCAAAAATCAAATACCATAGCTACTCGCCATTCGTTAATGCTTTTAACAACAATGATGAAATTCGTATTGCAATTCAAAACCAAGATCTATTTTTGCTGCCGTGCGAGAGTCTTGTCTACATCGAGGGACAAATATTCAAAGGAGATGCGATTGTGAAACCTGACGATGTTCATTTAACGAATAACGCGATCGCTTTTTTGTTTGAAGAAATCCGCTACGAACTGAATGGCATCGAAATCGATCGTGCAAAAAACCCAGGCTTGACGTCGACAATCAAAAACAAAATATCTTTGTCAGAGAATGAGAGCAAAATGCTACTTAACGCATGCTGGTCGATCACTAATTTAAGCATAAATTCAGATGCGACTTTTAATTTTTGCATTCCACTAAAAATGCTATTAGGTTTTGCAGAAGAATTCAAAAAAATTATAATGAATGCACGACACGAGTTGGTGCTGATTCGTTCCAGAACTGACCTGAATTCACAATTTTGCAAAACAGAACCGCCATGTTAAATGAAGATTTCCAAATTGCAATGGCATATGCCTCACGTTACCGTGTCTGATCAAGATAAGCTCGGCTTGCTGAAAATAACCGAAGCCAATCGTTTTCTGGACATTGCTTTTCGATCATGGGACTTGTATGAACTGCCATCGGTTCCGCAAACAACGCGTCATACATGGCCAATCAAAACCTCAAATCAAATGGAAAAGCCGCGCTATGTAATATTCGCTTTTCAAACTGCCCGAAAAAATGACAAGGCAAAAGACGCATCTAAATTTGATTCATGTCACTTGACGAATTTCAAAGTTCATTTAAACTCGAAAGTTTACCCATACCAGGATCTGAACATTAAATTTGATAAGGATCAGTTTCCAATTCTGTACGATATGCATTGCAAATTCCAATCATCTTACTACAATAAATCACCGCAACCGTTAATAAGTCGAGAACAATTCAAATCAATCGCGCCTCTCATCGTTATCGATTGCTCTCGGCAAAATGAAGCAATTAAAGCAGGTCCCGTGCAGTGGCGGCTCGTCACAGTGGGCAAAATGGGCCGGGCCCACCCTCTAAAACACATAAATAATAATTTTAAATAAAAGTTTGAGTCATCATTTACATATTAATTCATATACGTTTAACATAATAAATCCTTCAATAATTTTAATCCAGCAACAGCACATTCTTATATCATTCATTCATACCATGCAATGACGTAAAATCACATAGTGCCATACATACATTGAATGTCCATCGCGCAATGTATCAACATATTTTCATACATATAAAACAATTACTACAATACGCTACAAGCATAAACTATACGATACAATATACACCTGCATCTTGTACACATAAATGCATATTCCTCTTCTCAGTCCCATACACGCCACGACGGGCAGACGCATCACCAGCCCATTCATAATTCTTCTACATCATCTACACTATGCTACAAACATAAGTATAAGCGAAGGTATAAGTTCGCGTTTGTGTGTTTATCGATTTCTGTTCATCAATGTGGCTCGGTGGGCCCAAGCATCACTGGCCCACTATGCGTTGTTACCAGTCCAAGCTGCGATCTATGAGCATTGACGCTTTCAATCGCAACAAAATTGATTTTGTATATTGGGCCGGCTCTTCATCTACGAAAAATTGACGTGTGCAATCGCATCAAAATCTATGTTGCATATTGGGCCAGCCCATCATGCGTTTACATGCGTAGCTTGTATCAAAGAACTACAAGATCATGACGCGCGCAAGTCTCTCTCAGCTCTATGCTTGTGCGTGCGTCACCAGGAGAGTTCGGTTTATGAATGAATGAACGAAAAATTGTTTGTGGTATTTTGTTCAGCATTTTTTGTCAAATTATAAACTATAAATGAGTTTAGTTAGATCATAGTAGATTTCATTAATGGGAGTATTTTTGTGAAAAATATTATGAAAAAAATGTAATGCGACGTGTGTTAATATTGTATAAAATCAAAAGAAGAATAATGTGGCGGAAGACAAATCTATCTACACCTGCATGTATCCAAAAGATGCAAATTTTTCTGATGTGAAATATTAGCGAATAGGTATGGGAATTTACCTATTGCATGATTGTTTTTGAAATATATCCCAAAAGAATATTAATTTCAGGATTTGAAGCATGAAATGCTTATTTGTCTTCGCAGGATAAATTTGAAACAAAGGTTAGGTTAGATCCTGGGTGTAAAATGCAAAGTGTAAAAATTCCAAGAAAAAAATGCACCTCTCATCTTTTATATAAAATAAAAATAAAGACAACTCTTTTATAAAATGGAAATAAATCAGCTAGCATAAATTTAGTCCATAAACTGTGCTAACAGATTTTCCAAATTCTTCAATAACAGCTCTTGCAGATGGCGTTAGAAAGACTTAATACAATCAAGGTTTCTTATTACGGTTTCAAAAATTATGTGGAGGTCTGAGCACAGCTGAATTCTGAAGGAATCTGTTTTTTTCATTCAATGAGATGGAAAATGACTCCATCAGAAAATTATGTGATTCGGTGCTTGCTTGGGACTTGGGCCTTGCTTTTGGCTTGGGGCTTGCTTGTATCATGCATGCGTAGGAAAGAAAATAGTAAAGTGAAGACGGCACAGAGAACGTTAATATAAGCAGAGCGCTAAGCACTTACACGATTCAAACTTTTTCTGGATGAGTCTTCCGTTTTCAGTGGTACTTTTAAAACTATTCAAAACGATCTCATCATTAGTAAATGTACTATATTAAAAATACTTTATATTTGTACTACATTAAAAAGCTTTATACTTGCTGAGATTCATAACGCTCCCTGTTATTCCTGGCAAATCGATGAGTCCACTGACACCAAGTGTTTGTCTCAACTATCAGTGATTTTTCGATAAGTTTCAGAACAAGGCATTACAGTAGAGAGATTCATGGTTTTTTTTTATGTAAGTCAAGGCAAAAAAGCTGGAGATCTCTATAATTTACTAACTAAACATTTAAGCATTTCGATATTGCCAGCATATTTGTGGGACAAACCTATGATGGTGCTTTTGTGATATCGGGGACTTGCAAAATAAAAGAATGCCGCATCTTTTTCGTGAATTTGACTGGGTTATTAGCATTTTTTTCAACTCGACGAAGCGAACTAGTGTAGTTGATAAAGTTAATCGTAGTTAATCGTGATTGCAGCAATACACGATGGAACTATAAGTCTCGAATAATTTAAGTTCTTTCAAATAGTACAATTGAGTTGCTGGAAGTCTTCGAAATATTTTTAAATGATGAAGCCTTTGTCCAACATGGAGAAACGATTAAAGAGTCTCTGGGCTTCAGGCATATTTTGTCGGTCTTCTCGTTTTTATTTTTGCTAAAAACTATCAACCTTATGTGTCAACAAACAGGTGTTCTATTTGAAATATTAATTATTGTAAAGTTAAGTGCAGATATTAATTATTGTAAAGAGCGAGTCAGTAACTTACTACTAAGATTAAAATCATATAGAGGAGACGATACATATTTTGAAAAAAAATTTAATGATGTTTGCAGTAATTTTGGGCAACCTGTTAAAAGATGTAAAATAGATTACGGTAGCATTTCAGATGCGAAAACTTATTTTAAAAAACTTCATGCGTTAAATTTAGACTAATCTAACTAAACCTTTCGGATATGAAATAAATAGATTTTATCAGTTTCATTAAGAGTAGTAATCTCAAATCATTTGCGAAGGCTTTTCTTAAAAATCTACCCCTAAATGTTTGAAAAAATTAAGCAACGAAACGAACTTTGTGTGTAGTAATCTGATCATAGCGAATTTGGAACCACGCAGAGTTTATCGGGCCTTTTAATTTTTATGTCTGATAATAAGTTACAAACGCAAGTATTGGATATTTATAAATTACTAAGTCAAGTTGCGTCACTGGCATCTTTTTCCACTTCAGTTGAACGAAGTTTTTCAGCTCTTAAGAGAGTAAAAACCTTTTAACGGAATTCAATTTGTCAGACAAGGCTTTCCGATTTAAGTACAATGGAAATTGAAAGGGATTTAGTTAAAATGTTGCGAGAAGGTTACAATTTCAAATTTCACAACCAAATAATTGATCTTTTTTTGCTTCATCAAAGAGTAGACGTAACCAAATAATTTACAAGCATATGTAGTAAATTATATAGTGCATCACGCTTTAATCTTTATTTTTAAATACGTTTGAAAAATGTTAAATTTGATGTAGAATATTTCACATGTATATATATGTATATTAAACCACTTGAAACAAGTGTTTTAGTTTCATATATTTTATACTGCGGAGCATTGAAATTGAATATTTCTCGGAAGTCTATCTACTGCGTAAACGTATTAGATAACTAACTGGGCCAAAAAGAATGGTTGGATCGATTGAAAGGTGTGCACATAGGTGTTATATAAATAGCGACCAAAACACTAAATTTTATTTATTTGAAAAAAACTGACCAGCATACAACGAAATCAACGAAAATTTGTTCGGATAACAATAACAAACTGGGCCCACCCAGTCTCAACAAGCACGAGCCGCCACTGGTCCCGTGGATGTTCGAGTGGAATTCCAGACATCGCAAAACATTCCTGAAAACACGTCTGCATACTGCCTACTGCTACATGATAAGCTATTTACATATAATCCTCTAAAAACGCAAATATTGGCTCATTAAAATAGTAAGTGAATTAAGAGAATGTTTTTTTACATCATTAATTATTTCCCATCATAGGTTAAACAGCTGACTCATCATCAGACCCCAATACTCTTCAACATTTACTAGTTAATATGCAATGTACGAAATTCATAGAGAGTAATAAATGCAGCTTTTGATACAAAATTAGTTTTTTTCATTGCCTGGATGTGTATATATAAATAATAAACAAGATCAAAAGTGTTCATTCTTGCAAGGGAGCTTGGTGGTGAAAAAAGAAAAAATGTTTTGGATCGAAGTAATTCGAAGTAATACTGAATATTGTATCTGTGAGCATGTGTGGTTATCTATTCGAATTATCAATATAACATTGACTGGCGGATTTTTTGAGTTGCACATGACTCCTCACGATGGTTCAAAATAAGTAGCGTTAAGACTACGAAATGGTGAACCTATTCCCAAGAATTTCAATGATCTTTTCAATTTGGAGCCATTTCAGCACGTTCAGATTCAAGCATTTGGTGAGTATGATTATATTCTTTATCGTTACAAGTTGCGTAACGGCAGCGTTTCCATTTAAGGAGGTGATATCGTTTTAATGGGAACAACAATCAGCGGCTTTAAAAGCTCCAAATCACTTATGCCTGAATTACAGTCAACGCAGCGAGGCGCAGCCATCAGTGACCAAGTGCAGCCAACAAAATCACCTGGTTACACTGAAATGTGACTAAGCGTCAGTGAAGTAGAAGAATTTTCAGTTGATGTTTGAATTTCACAGCGACATCTCTGTATCCGCCTGTACCCTTCTCATGAATAATCGGACGCTCCTTCACTTGGGCTATCAGCATCTCTATTGTCACCTCGTTATCCAACACTGCATCTTTAATTGACTGCATTTTGAAATAATGCTATGTATTTTTTGATTTATTCGAGGGTGTTCTCTTCTATGCACTGTAAATGAGTTTAATTCTAACATAAACGCAACCTTATATTTATGCCGAATGCTTTAAAAGTTTATTTTACTACTTACCTTTTACCATAGTCACCTTTGAAATCTTACTTGGCTCTTAAACATTTTCCAATGTTATTTAAATTAAACATCCGTTTGTTATACTATTAGCATAATATCTCACTGATGGGCTTTGAGGAGAAAGCCAAATAGCCCTCGTTATAAATATGTAAGTACATTTGACTAGATCTGGCTTGTAGGAGAAAAAAACTGGTCTTTAAACCATAATTAAATTAAAAGTAATCCAACGACAACCCTCGCTGGTGAGGAGCTTCTTTACAATTTTTTCAAGCAATGTGAATACGAGTGTTTAATTCGACGACTCACTTTACCCCTGATTTTTAACCACGTACCTAATCAGAGCTAAGTGAACTCAAAGCTTGGTTCGCGGGCCTTCGTCCGAACTTGGATTCGAATCAGAGATCCCACAAGCAAGAAGTCAGTAATCTACCAACTAGACTACTCAAGTATTTTAAATTACTATAATCAATTTGCTATTAATTATCTTTCAAATTTGCTATTAACTATCTTTTTACTTTTAACTATCTAAGCTGTTACCAATAAAAATGTTTTCCGAATTCCTCAAAAAGTTAATAACAGAAAATCAACTCTATTTACATTTTCGCATACATTTCAAATCCCGCGCGTTTCTCAAGTAATTACAGCTGATTGCAACTCTTCGCTGCGACAAAAGTTGAATCCATTTCAACCTGAGCTGCGCCTGGCTGCGCCTGGCTACGCATAGCTGCGACTTGGTGTGCTCGCTGCTATGGAAAACCCATATAGTCAACTCAACTGACAGCTTGGCTGCGCCTGGCTGCGCCTGACGACGTCGCAGTGTGCTTCAGCGGTTAATAAATTTCCAAACGGATGCCCCTTCAACTATAGCGATGAATGGTATCGAGGCGAAACATTCTACAGATTGCGTCTGGAGAGAGTGAGGAAGCGAAAATCAAAGAGAGAATGCGTAGAGATACCAGCAAACGAAACCCCGAATCTATGGATGACGGCATGGGGAAACATTCAGAGATTCTTCAGCTTAAGCTGAAAGAGAAAAAATACTAGCGGATCATTTTCTTTTTCCTGTTTCGCATTTAGACTTAAATAGCGTGGTCAATGATCATTTGTAGTAGTCATTATTCTGTTTTCAAACTGACTGGACGACAATGAACTTTTTATGCATATTATTAGTGCTGGCATGTAGTTTGTATCTGCAAAGCCGTGCCGCGGTGATCCCAATTCCTGAAATAGACCTCGCCAGCGATAGCACTCGTAGCCTGAATTTCAACATTAGTCTGCCTGGTAACAATACAGTTGAAATTGGTTTATCGTTTCGACTACTAACAGCCAGCAATACAACGAGCGTTATTGATACACCTCTTAATGATAGCGAAAGCGAGACAGCAGCTACAACAGAAACAACTATACCAGCAGCAACAACTATTGAACCATCTACCGCCGATACAAAATACGTCACAGCTGAGGAAGCTATTGCAGGTTTTAGGTCAGATTTGATAAGAAAAGAACGGGACATAGCTGGAATTATTGAAAGTTCCAACAAATTTTACAGACATTTTCTCCTACAATTTGATGGTGATAGATCTATTAATGTTCGATGCACTTACGACAGCAATTATACTGAGTGAACTCTCAATATTAGTTGTTATGAATATCATCAGTTCGATGCTGAGAGAATTTTAAGCAATGGAGAGGTAGAATATGTCAAACAACATGATCCAACATATCGTACAGAGGTTGTAGTCGACATTAAATCAATGAAGCAAACTTATAGCATGAACATCTCATAATATTCGTCATAATTCAATCGAAACTTGACGCGATCAGTTCAATATCAGATTTTCGAAGCAATGATCCTGCAACACTTCCTGGAAGAATATCCCAACATTTTCCCCGAACATCAATCAATTATTGAAGAATATATCTCTAAATATCGAAACATGGGCGAAAAAGTATGCAGTAAATACGGGATGCATTACCAAACATGTGAATGGTCTGATTCGAACATAAAATCAGGGGCTGATACATGTATTTGCCACTATTACCATACAGACACAAAATATGTTTTTAAGCTAATGAGGCAATACATACTTCTATCAAAGCGTTGCACGACAACAAAAACAAAGAACCAATCCTAAGTAGCAATCCGGCTGCGATATATACATAAACCGGAGAGTTTATTTGCTCATTTCAAGCGTACTATCGACACCATCAACAGCAACAGCATCAACATGAATAAGTATATATTCGACATTCAATTCGTTTCGGGGAATTCCAGGCAATATTTTATCAAGGAACTTGCTATTCTTCCTTTTGGATCGGTATGCCCAATACTTTACCATTTCGCTCCACTTTATCCGCATCAAGAGCTAACCGCAAAAGCATGCCAACAAAACCAATTTGAAGTCGAAAACATAACTGGTTTGTGCTGGACTGATGGCAACATGGACTATAACCAGTTAGCAATGATACTGAACCACTACTCCGACTGCACTATATACGTTAAAGGAGATACCAAAGAACGATTCATCAAACAATACCTCCCACCCACTAAAATAGTGCAGCTTGAAATACCTAGGCTAAGCGATCGTGAAAATTTTACAATATATTGTGAAATACATCAATTTAAAAAACCTAATATCCGTTGTTCTGCTCAAAATTGTATTAATATATATTTGTACATGTTAATGAATAACCTATGATGTAAACGATATAATAATAAAATATTCATTTGTTACCTCACAAGCAATCTTTCATTCAAACAAAATTTCACTCTTTAATAGCCCTGAGAAGGGCTGTTTTAGCGCGTTGAAACATATTTTACTCTTTGAATAGAATTTTGATAGCCCTGAGAAGGGCTGTTTTTTAATTTTGCTGCTTTCTTCAATACCACATGTATTCGACTCCATCCACTAAATAGTGGCTCCTATAAATCACCACCACTGTGTTTTGGTGGTAGATAATGACTCGGTCCTCTCTCCCGGATATTTTGTCCATTATGTCGACGCTGTAGAGAAATTCTATGTCGTCGATCGTGTAGTGTGTAGCGAATAATTTCATTTCGCTGTCACCGACTTTTATTGACAAATGGCTCTCCATATTGTACTACTTAAACGTTTCTGATGTAGATGCTTGCAAACAGCCTCCTTTTAAAACAATCTCTTATCACGCAACTACACTTTTTTTTTTGCAAGCTGTACCATATCGCTGTACAATTCTTATTCACCGGAAATCCTATTCTCGCACATGCTAAAAAAACGCATTTCTCATATTGCGAAATTCGTTTGCTGCTATCAATGAAACTCAAGTTTTTTCATAGTCACTGCTTTTTGTCCACGCTGTACCATTGTTGAAATATTCTCATTCACCGGATTTCCTATTCTCTTATCACGCGCATGCTAAAAAACGCATTTCTCATGTTGCGAAATCAAAGCCATTCACCCCAATTTTAATAAAACGGTCAAAGACCTAAACATATGACAAAAAACAATAACATTTCTCACTCATTTGTTGACATTCTAATTATTTCAAACGCTCAATAAAATTCTAATTATTTCAATCGCCAGCGCTATGACGATCAAGGTCACATGACCCCATCTTCGCTATAAAAATCGTTAGCATTTCTCTTATTGCGAAATCAAAGCCATTCACCCCCCATAGGCTATAATTAAATTTAAAGACACAAGCACATGACTATAAAAAAACAATAAAATTTGTGAAATTCATATGCTGTTATCAAATTCTAATTATTTCAAACGCTATGCGATAATCGTGAAATTTAGCCATTCATCCCAATTTTAATAGGACGGTTAAGGTCACATGAAATGTTGTTATCAATAAAATCTGTCTGTGAAATGTTGTTATCAATAAAATTCACACGCTTTGCGATAATCGCTGGCGCTTGGAAATTCCCAATTTTAATAAGACGGTCAAGGCCACAATGACATCATCGTAATTCCCACGCGTTTCGCAAACGTCATCGCCCACATTAACGTCATCCCCCACATTCACGTCATCCTCCTCAGTGACGTCATCGTCCACATTAACGTCATCCCCCACATTAACGTCATCCTCCTCAGTGACGTCACCCTCCTCAGAGGAGGAGGATGAGGATGAGGCGCCAGAACTGGTATTCTCTATCTACTAACGTTTTTTTCATATTTTAGCTAAAAAACCGCAAGTGAAATCTCGGTGTGTGTCGGCACTGCCTCGTGGAAATGTCAAAATTCCCCATCGCCAAGACGTCACAGCAAGAACGATTTGGTAGCCTGACGGCCCGCACTTCTAGAAGGCATTGTCCCCATTATCAAAATTTTTGCACGAAAGAATGACCAGATAATGGAGACATGTCAAAATTTAGCTTCACGATTAGCTCATTGCCAGCCTTTAGGTAAAATTAATGTATACAAAATTTACTTGGACACAAAAATTCAAATTAATTCAGTCGATAGGTCTATTCGCGTACTTTCAGTCACTGAATTTTCCTGATGCCTGAATTACAGTCGACGCAGCGAGGCGCAGCCATCAGTGACCAAGCGCAGCCAACGAAATCGCCTGGTTACACTGAAACGTGACTAAGCGTCAGTGAAGTAGAAGAATTTTCAGTTGATGTTTGAATTTCACAGCGACATCTCTGTATCCGCCTGTACCCTTCTCATGAATAATCGGACGCTCCTTCACTTGGGCTATCAGCATCTCTATTGTCACCTCGTTATCCAACACTGCATCTTTAATTGACTGCATTTTGAAATAATGCTATGTATTTTTTTGATTTATTCGAGGGTGTTCTTTTCTATGCACTGTAAATGAGTTTAATTCTAACGTAAACTCAACCTTATATTTATGCCGAATGCTTTAAAAGTTTATTTTACTACTTACCTTTTACCATAGTCACCTTTGAAATCTTACTTGGCTCTTAAACATTTTCCAATGTTATTTAAATTAAACATCCGTTTGTTATACTATTAGCATAATATCTCACTGATGGGCTTTGAGGAGAAAGCCAAATAGCCCTCGTTATAAATATGTAAGTACATTTGACTAGATCTGGCTTGTAGGAGAAAAAAGCTGGTCTTTAAACCATAATTAAATTAAAAGTAATCCAACGACAACCCTCGTACGGGTCTAGGAGTTGAAGCTGGTGAGGAGCTTCTGTACAATTTTTTCAATCAATGTGAATACGAGTGTGGAATTCGACGACTCACTTTACTCCTGATTTTTAACCACGTACCTAATCAGAGCTAGGTGAACTCAAAGTTTGGTTCGCGGGCCTTCGTCCGAACTTGAATTCGAATCAGGGATCTCACAAGCAAGAAGTCAGTAATCTACCAACTAGACTACTCAAGTATTTTAAATTACTATAATCAATGTGCTATTAACTATCTTTCAAATTTGCTCTTAATTATCGTTTTACTTTACTTTTAACTATCTAAGATATTACCAATAAAAATTGTTTTCGAATCCTCAAAAAATTATTAATAGGTGCGTTTTTTTGCTCCGATGCAGTGCAGAGTACAACTATGCCGGAAAAACAACGATCTAGTATAAAACAGCAATGCATTCGCTAAACCTGACATAGGCTGCTATATTCGCTGTGGTCCCACAAAACAGCTGAAAAAAAGGGAGAAAATAACGAGTATGCACTACCACAATCGATAGAAAATAGAAAAAAAACTAACAGAAAATTAATTCTTTTAACTTTCTACACATTATGAGGGCCTTTTCTAATTTCTTAACTACCAAAACATTCAACATAACCATGAAAACCGAAAGCCACCTCACAGAAAAAAATACAACTTTTCATGAGCTTTTCTTTTTTCTATCAGCACATTCTACATTTCAACACGTGAACTACAAATGACGCATAGAATTTCTGTACTAGTGAATTCACTGGTGTAGGAGTGTTGTTGTTTTCAATGCGTCTACTCTACTCTCTGCTGGATAGAGGAGCAAAAAAACGCGCCTAATATAAAATCAACTCTATTTACATTTTCGCATACATTTCAAATCCCGCGCGTTTCTCAAGTAATTACAGCTGATTGCAACTCTTTGCTGCGACAAAAGTTGAATCCATTTCGACTTGAGCTGCGCCTGGCTGCGCATAGCTGCGACTTGGTGTGCTCGCTACTATGGAAAACCCATATAGTCAACTCAACTGACAGCTTGGCTGCGCCTGGCTGCGTCTCAGTGTGCTTCAGCGGTGAATCATGTGAAGGGGAAATTCATGAGAAGTACGAAAACGCGCTCATTTCATTTCCTGAAAATTGTCAAACAAAAGTGTCAGCTGTCGGTTTTTGGGAGAACAATAGTGAATATCAAGTCATCTTAAGCGGCGAAAAATTATCTTCACAAAAATATTCGACCTTCAAAACAACATTACGCGAAAAATAGGTTCCTTGCCGCGCACATTTGAAAGTTTATACTCACGCCACACCGTTTGACCAATGCTTTCTAGAAGTACGGGCCGTCAGGCTACGGAATCGTTGTCACTGTGACGTCATGGCGATAGAGTTTTGACATTTCCACGAGGGTGTGCCGACATACACGGAGATTTCACTTGCGGTTTTTAAGCTAAAATATGATTAAAACGTTAGTTTTTTGTACGTGGACGTGTTGTAGCTATAATATTTAGTCGAAAATAATAATATTTAGTCATAGCTTGTATTTTGTATCAATCAATTGTATCGACAGTACATTGACACAAAACATCACATAACCTTACAACTGATAACCATGCTGTAGCGATTTTTTTCAATTATACCGCACGCACCGCATTAATTTTTGTTTAAGCTATTCACTAACATTGTTCCGCAGATCCCACTCTATTTTCATATCATTCACTTTAACATAACCTGTACAATTAACATTTTCCCGCGGACGTCCCATAAGACTGCGTGTGTTTTTCGCGACACTTTGCCAGTATTTCAGTAATGCAGAATGATGACGTCAGAGCATCGGGACAAATGTCGCGAAAAACACACGTAGTCTTATCGGACGTCCGCGGGAAAATGTTAATTGTGCGGGTTGTGTTAAAGTGAGTGAAATGAAAACTAAAGTGGTTTATGCAGAGCAGTGCTAGTGAACAGCTAAAATACAAATTAAAGCGGTGCGTGCGGTATAATGTGGAAAATTAGCTACGAAATGTTTATCGGTTGGTGTTAGGTTATGTGATGGTTCGTGTCGATTTAATGTCGCGATACAATTAATTGGTACAAAGTGTACGTTATGACTAAATATTATTATTATAACGCGTCCACGCACAAAAAACTGGCGTTTTATTCATATTTTAACCAAAAAACCGCAAGTGAAATCTCCGTGTACATCAGCACTGCCTCGTGGAAATGTCAAATTTCCTAAACTCATGACGTCACGGCGAGAACGATTTCGTAGCCTGACGGCCCGTACTTCTAGAAGGCATTGCTCAGACCCTACCGAAATTTACTGAAGGAGGGAAAATTTACAGTTTGCAGTAAAACGGAGTACACAAACGGCTTCATTGCAATTCATTGCAATTAATCATAGTATGCGAACAGACTTGATGTCGAATAACCAACGAATAAAGTCATAAGATCTACAAGGGTCTTGTTCGAACTTTATCTTTTCGCACCCATTCTTCTCTTATCTACATATAGGTATGTTCCCGTAATACAATGAATTGCGGCTAATCGCGATTAATTGCAATGAAGCCGTCCCCGTACTCCGTTTTAACATGGCCTTCATATAAAAGGCCTATCGCAAAAGCAATTAAGCTACAAGATGGCGGACCTAAGCTACTTTTCCCAACCAGTCCACACAGTGATGTTTTTTTATGGTTATAAAGAAATTCACGAGATCCACCTACAGGAGATATGAGGAAGCTCATATGTCATGTTAATCAATGTTGTTTTGGGATCTTTCACAAGCAATTTAGATATAAAAAGTCTTAAGCATCAGACCTCAATTCATCGGGACACTTATCCGAAATATCGTTTGTGTAGAAGAATTTGCAGATTATCAAAATTTGATGATTTTTAAAGTGGAATAAATCCTACCAACCACAAACGGCAATTGTTTACAATTCACATTGCCGAGAGTAGGTGGCAGGTATTCCAAATTGCAAAGTTCTCGCGTATACAGCACAATAAACACATCACTTTCACGACACTTATCCGAAATATCTTTTACGCAACAAAAACTTCGAAACGAGTCTCCGGATAATAGGAAAATAGACCCTATTCCCTGATTCAATCGAGTAGAACCATTCACATTACTCATTGTCAGAGACATGTCAAACAATTGTCATTGTGCAATTCCCAATAAATCTTAATAACGTGAGGACTACACCATTTTAAAAAGTAGCTTAATACCTGTCAGATTGCAAGTCGCGATAGGCCTTTTATATGAAGGCCATGGTTTTAAGCATAATACTGAGTTCGATTTCTGCTTCGGTGAAAATTTAGCTTGAAAATAAGCAAGAGTTGTACTAAATTCTTAGCACGGAAAGTTGCTTTGAAGTTGCTTTCGCGTTGAAAACGTAGATGGCACTGAAACATGTCTCCAATCATTTCACGCCAATTTAGTTTGTGCAGTTCATTCTTTCGAGCGGAAAAGTGACATTTGGTGTTTCAATTTGAAAATGGAGCAGTGAAAATGTCTTTCCAATAAGAAAATCAATCGAAAAGTGAAATTCATGACATTTTATCCGTCAGAAATGAGCATTGTCTCTGCTTTGTTCAATTGTCAAAATTTTCGCTCGAAAGAATGACCAGATAATGGAAACATGTCAAAATTTCACGTGAACTCGAACTCAGTACCAGCCTTAATGGAGACAAGTCAAAATTTCACGTGAACTCGAATTCAGTACCAGCCTTTAGTGAAAACTGAAAATTTCCCCTCTTTCAGTACGTTCGATTAAAGCTTGTCGCACACTATTCCATCACGACACGACACGACATAGAAAAATGTCGTACGACAGTCGGTAGACCAACACACACTATTCCAAACCGACCGACACATCAGTTTGTGAAAAGTATTCAGAAATTGCATTATGTTCAATGCAATGGAAAATGCGTGTTGTTGAAAATTAAAAAAATAAAACTGAAATTAATTGTAAATACTTCCCATCTATTTGTCATCTTTTGTGTGCTGCCGTAACTTTTTGAGCTTATTTCATACAATTCTTTCTACAGAGTGGCGTAAAAGTTTCTACTCTTTGATATGAAAAATCAACCCGAATAAATTAATGGAAAAAAGCTATCTTTCCAAATTTTGAAACCCTCTTCTATTTTTCTTAAAGTTCCATAGTGTAAAGACCCGGATTGAACGAAAACACTATTTCAAATTTACTTAACAACTTTTATTTTCTATTACGCCCCTTCTTAAACACGTTGTGTCACCTACTCTCTATCGTACACAATGATGAAATCTGACGCTTAACCTCGTTCTTCTATTCATACATATCTTCTTCTTCTTCTTTTACCTTTAACATAGTACAAGAGTGTTTAATGGCTGAATGTGATTAGGAAACGTCGGTTACAAAATACTACTGACTTGAATAACGAAATATTTTACTACAACTCGACCATCCTGACTTCTAGATTGCCCTCAATCCAGTCTATATTTAATTCACAAGTGTTGCTTCAGACAGCTCTAATACCTCACGTCGGCACCTCAATCCACTTTCGGATATTTTTCGCCTCAATCACCCCATCATACGGGAGTTGCGTAATTTGACAGTTCTCTATATCTCGTACCACATATCGGTCATTGGATAATACTTTATGGATTACGTAAGGACCTCGGTATTTATCGTTAAATTTCTTATTTACACCCGCTGTGGTGTCCACATGCCTAATGACAACGAAATCTCTTTCGGCAAACAATTTCGGCGGTCTGTTCTTCTTCTCAAAGTACTTAAGATTGGCGGCTTGAGACTTCTGGATAGCATCGGCGGCTTCCTGACGAATTTGGACTAAGTCCCTAGACTCTCCATAGTTTTCCTGAATGTGTTCCGTCATGTGATCTACTACTCCTCCTCGTTGATCAACTCCAAATAATAACTGACTCGGCGTATGCTTTGTTGAACTATGCTTCGAATTATTAAGCGCATATTCTGTCTGTGTTATCATTTTCACCCAATCCCCGTGGTGAATTGGATCAGTTACTTTACTGAACATAGTCTTTATCACTCGATTAACCCACTCTACTTGTCCATTCGCTTGCGCCGAAGCAACAGCGACCTTCACATGATCTATATTCCGATCCAATAAATACTTGCTGAGCTCTAGTGACGTAAAACAGGTCCCTCGATCGCTGATAATTCGCTTCGGTCGACTATACATTCCAAAGTATTTGTCTAAACTGGCCATCACTTGTTTGGTACTTGTTGATTTAACGGCGAACAGTTTCACGAGTTTGGTAAAAAAATCAATCACAACTAAAATATGTTTTCGCACAGAATTTATGGAGGGTAATGGTCCGAAATGATCTACGTGGATGGTATCAAACGGTATCGGTTTCTTGGGAATGTTATACAGCTGGCATTCATTAATTCGAACCGGCGGCGAACACATTATACATCGGATAAAAGTTTTTATAAATGATTCAACTTTCTTCTTCATATCGGGAAACCAATAATGTTTTCTTACTTGCTCGTACGTTTTCTCAATGCCCAGATGACAAATCTTCTCGTGTAATAGGCGGATGACATTATTTTCCATTTCTTCGGGTACACACAGTTGCAATATGTTCATTCGGTCACGTTGGTAGAGTAATCCTTGTTCTAAACCATATCCCTTCACTTTTCCTTTCTCAAGTCTTTCTCGCAGCTGTAAAAGATTCTTATCTCTGTTTTGCGTAATTTGAATCATATTATTTATCTCAAGTTGGTCGGTGACGGTCACAATTCGACAAGGTAATTTCTTCTCTATCTCCTGATCAGCTTCCAGTTCATCCTCATTGACGTCCAGGACGGCTATAACTCGCTTCATAATGTCGGCATGGTAGTCGGCGGTATCATTTTCCTCCTGGTTAAAGCATCTACTGAGGGCGTCGGCATGTCCCATCAAAACTCCGCGTCGATGTTGAATATGGAAATCAAAATGTTGTAGCGCTAACGCCCACCTAGCAATTTTAGGACTAATATTATTCTTCTCAAATGTGAGGGATAAAGCATTGCAGTCGGTAATTATTTTAAAAGTCATCCCTTGCAAATAATTCTTGAATTTTTCTAATGCGTATACTATCGCCAAAGTTTCTAGCTCAAAACTATGACAGCGGGACTCATCGGCGGAGGCGGCCTTGGAATAATAATATACCGGATGCAATTTACCATCCTCTATTTGTCTTTGTAGTAAAACAGCTCCGTACCCCACAGCACTGGCGTCGGTATGCAATTCGGTTTCTCGATCTCTGTTAAAAATGCTCAGAACAGGCGCTGATATAACTCGGTCTTTCAATATCGTAACGGCTTGTCGACACTCTTCGGTTATTTCAAACTTTTCGTCTTTTCGGATGAGACGCTGTAATGGATGTGCGATCCTGGCATAATTCGGAATAAATTTTCGAAAGTATGAAAACAGTCCCAAACATGATCTCACCTGTTTCATGGTCGTCGGCATAGGGTAGTTAATTATCGCTCGAACATGACTATTATTGGGCGTAATTCCCTTTTCACTGGCAGAATATCCTAGAAAATTTACTTCCTGATAAGCGAACTTGCATTTGGATAGATTCAATTCCAATCCATACTCGCTTAATCGTCGCATGACTTCGGATAATACTTCCATGTGATTACTCAAATCTCTAGCGCCTAGCAGTATGTCGTCCATATACACTATAATTTGGCCCTCGTCGATTAAATCTCTCAGAATGTTATGGATATATCTCTGGAAAACGGCGGGAGCATTCCTCAACCCGAACGGCATGCGATTGTATTCGTACTGCCCGTATGGTGTGACGAATGACGTATACTTCTTCGAATTTTCGTCAACCTTTACGTGGAAAAATCCGTTTTTTAAGTCTAACGTCGTGAAATACCTTTTTTTCCCTAAGTGCTCGAGGCATTCTTCAATCAGCGGCAGCGGGTAGCTATCACGAATAGTCATTTTGTTTAAGACCCTGTAGTCAACACATTTCCTATAGTCTCCTGTTTTCTTTCTTACCATTACAATAGCGGACGAGTATGGCGATTCGCTCGGACGTATAACTTCTTTTCCTAATAGATCGTCGATAATGTCTCTTAGCGCTTCTCGTTCCCCAAAGGATATTCGCCGCGGGTGAAAATAGAAAGGGACGTCGGAGATAACCCTTATTTTCATTTCGTATTCTTTTTCCTTTTCCGGACGGTGGTGCAGATATTCTTTAGTAATTATTTCCATCACCTGTTCTTTTTTCTCCTGGCAGAGACTAGGATTGATATCTAGTTCTGCAGCGTCGGCGTCACATTCTATGGCCATGATCTTCTCGATTTCCCTTTTTAAACAGTCAACGTCGGTCATGTCTTCGTCGGGCACTCCGCTGTCACTCGGCATGTTCCTATCATCTTTCTTTTCAACTTCATTATATTTGGAAAAAGTTTTACTAGAACTTTCACGCAATCCCGGCATGTTAGAATGATCAAGATCGTCTGTTTTACTTAAAATGGCTTGAGGCAAACAACTGAGTCTCTTAAAAGCTATCTCTTCAAAACATCGGAGTCCAGCGAACAAAAACACAACTCGTTTATCATATTTACAATTAATATTTTATTCAGTCCCTTTTTCGTATTGAAATTTTGATTCTTTAACATATATAAGTTTATTCCGAACTGGCTTAAGGCGGATCGTCCTAACAATATCGGTACCAGCGGTATATGATCTGGAACGACAAGTAAAGTTATTATTCGACACACATCGTTTATCGTGACTTTACATTGAATCTTACCGAACGACTTGATTCGCGTCTCTCCTAACCCATAAAAATTCGTATCTACTAGCTCACTGCGAACTTCGAACGGTACGTCGGCTCGTCGGATCAAATTAATGGGACTACCGGTATCGAAAAGAGATAAACGAGTTACGCCCTTACTACACTGTTCTCCTCTATATATGAAAGCAACACTTACCAGATTGAGTGCACTAAACGACCTGCCTAAATCTTCTTGGCTCCCTGCTATTGTGTCGGTTGATCGAACGGCGGCTACTGCTCCCTTCAGTTTTTGGGTATATTTTGGATTGGGACACTGCTTTCTGTCATGACCACGTTGCCAGCAGTTGAAGCATACGTCCCTTGGTCTCAGCTCAAGTGGACAGTCGGGTTTCACATGTCCCATTCCCAAGCAATTGAAGCATCTAACGTCGGCAGCAGGTCAGCGGACTGTTGGATGGAACCTGCCCGTCGTTGCTCTGTTCTGGTCGGCGGCTGGATTTTCGACGGCACCCCTCATGGCGTAGCGTTGTTCCAGAATGGCGACAGCATCCTTGACTTCGGCCATCGATCTGGCGGCGGCAAACAACGAATATTCATCTGCTCAGTGGTTTAGTCCTTCTTGAATGAACGCCACAAGTTCAATTTCGGCCACATCACTTCGTCGCGCGATGCACTCCATCTCCATGACATATCGGCGGGTTGTTTCGTCATTTCTCTTACGTCGGTCACGCAGCGCCTGGTATATTTCTTGACGACTTACTCGGCGGCCGAATTCCTTCTTTAATTTTGTTCGCAGGTCAGCATAGGTCATGGCGTCCCCCGTCAATAAAAGTCGCGCAGCACCCATCAGCGAGTTTCGCAATGCTAGAAACTTCAGTACCTCGTCGGCGTCAACTTGCGTGAAAATTTGCTCCAGGTGCTTCAGAAAATCATCGACGCCATACGCTCTATCTTCTCCGCTAAATTTGACAATCGCGTAATCAATTTCTTGAAAATGTATTCTCCTACTAGGAGCCGGCGCACAGTGGTCTATTTCACGAAAAAGGTGAACTTTATTCATGAGAACCACTAGATGTATGAAATTGATTGTTTCTTGGGTTTTCAAACATGGGAAATCTATTTCTGAGGCAGTGGCTCCAACTTTTAACAAAAAGTTTCCAAAAAGGGTCAAAATTTGAAAAATTTCACTTTGAGCAAAAACATTTTTCTTGTTAATAAACGAGTGTAACTTATCATTTTCATAGTATTTTTTCTGACTGAATACGAAATTGCTGTCCAAATCTGCTTATCGTACCTCAATGTTCAGGAAAATATCATTTTTAGAATTGTTTCCTGCTGACGCAATTTTTATCAATATTGTGACGTGATAGCCGAATTTTGGATCACATTCGTGACAGCAGGCAAAAATGCTGTGGGAATGATTACTCAAATTCGTTTGACACAAATGATGTCAGACAGTATTATTAATTTGATTTGCACCCCTACCCACAAAGCTTCATCGAAACAATTGTAATTATTTTGAATACATTTCTTTATAATAATAAATCAACTAAACAAAAATAACATGCGGAAATCTATATACTTGTTTGAATTAGTGAAAAAAGCCTAGCTACAGCATATAGCAAAACATATATCGAATTTACAAATATTATCATTCATCCATGCTTGCATATTTACAATTTTAGAAATTAATACCTAGCACGAAATTGTTTTGTACAGGTAAAAATGTATTTTCGATAATGTTGCTTTGCATATAATTTCGATACTAAGCATATGCATACCTGAATTACTCTATGATCATACATGAATTATCATATGAACATATTTCATTGAATTGAATTCAGAAGCAAGTTGCGAAATTTGATGATACTAAAGTACAGGTGAATGAGTAAATAAATGTATGAACAGCCAAATAAACATACGCCACTTGAAGCTTTACCAATAATATAACAAGTAAGTGTATGGTTTAGAAACTATTGTTTTATTTATGAAATTCAACGTTGTGCTTATCTCAATCTCCGAGCTTCAACCTGGTACAAATGCTTGCTATTATGTGCTAGTGCAAATGATAAGAAAATACTGCAGAGCACGCGGACTGGCGCAATAAGCGCGCAAATTGTTGCATTTTATGCAAGGGCGCTGAACTTTGAAAGGAGTTTACGAGCATAGCCGCAGCTAGCCGCAGGCAAACTAAGTTTGGATAGTTACTTTGGACTTTAATGAATACAACTAGACGTATTTCGTAGCAACTTTTTGTGACACTCTAAACTTAAAAGGGACTTGAAGCTTTAAACACCAAATTCCTATACTATCTGCAGTATGAACACGATGAAAGGGGGGAGGCTAAATCATCAATGTCTTTCATAGCTTAATAACGCTGTATTACTCAAACGTAATTTGATCTTCATATTCTTAATTTAAAAAATAGGTTGAAAGACAGATGCAATTTTTGGCTGTTTTCAGCACCTGTGCTCTTACCCTTAAACTTATGAAACCCAATTACCACCTCAAATGATGGGAGCCATATAGAACAATATTACCCTCAAGTTTCAACTTCATACTTAAAAGTCCATAATTTGAATAAAGTTCACCTTTTTCGCGAAATAGACCACTGTGCGGCGAGGTTATAATGGCGGCTGCGGCGGATGTTCTTTTCCAGCCTTCCATTTCGGCTATTTCTCGCCTTAGCCTCAAAATTTCGTGCCGGCGTCGCAACGCGGCTAATTCGTCATCATCGGTTGCATGACACTTCTTGTTTTCCCCGTCGGTACTTTCTTGTCTGTTCACGTTTATTTCGGCATCGTTCGGTGAATTCTCTGTCGTCGGCTTGTTTTCATCTGGTGGGCTTCCCCCCACTGCTCCTTCTTCGGCGTCGTCTGTACTACGGTCGGCATTTTCCTCGGCGTGTTGTTCGTTGGTTGTATTTCGGCTGCTGTTCCTTGCTGGTACTAGGAAATCTCTATTTTCTGCGAAGAGCCTCCGACTCGGTCTAGCTGGTTTTCCGTCCTGACTCGAATCCCACTTCTGATGTTGTAAAGACCCGGATTGAACGAAAACACTATTTCAAATTTACTTAACAACTTTTATTTGCTATTACGCCCCTTCTTAAACACGTTGTGTCACCTACTCTCTATCGTACACAATGATGAAATCTGACGCTTAACCTCGTTCTTCTATTCATACATATCTTCTTCTTCTTCTTTTACCTTTAACATAGTACAAGAGTGTTTAATGGCTGAATGTGATTAGGAAACGTCGGTTACAAAATACTACTGACTTGAATAACGAAATATTTTACTACAATAGCTTTAATTAATTCAGTGATGATACCAAAACAATGACTGTTGTTGTTTAAGAGTCGGTAAAAACCAGGTACCAAAATTCAGAGAGGATTAATATATCGAACTTTTAATAAAACCTGAAAAACTGGAATTCTTCAGCGGATCGAATTGATAATAATGGTAAATATTCAATTTTATGTGAAAGTTTCAGAAAACGAATTTTAGACTGTGTTGAAAACGAAAGAGGGTATAATTTATACTAATTATATAATATTATGTTGCTTCAAGTGTGTTAAATGTTGTACAGGAAATACTAAGGACAGAGATTTTTACGCCACCCAGTAGTTTCTGGCCAAAATTTTACATCCATTACCAATTCGATATTTTTTTGAAATATCAAACTGCCTAACGACTACTGATGCTTATCATGAATTGTTCAGACAATGCATTATGATCAATACAATGGAAAGTGTGTAATGAGAAGCAATTAAAAAAATTAAAATTGAAATTTTCTCAACAAATTCTTCTCATATATTTTCCTTCTTTTGTGATTTATTGTAATTTTTTGAACTTATTTCATACAGCTCTCTCTATTTTCTGGCGAAAAAAAGTTTACTTCACCCATTTCCAATTCGTAATTTTTCAGTTATTAAAAATTTGTGCATCAATTTGTGTTTTAGCTGTTCACTAGCACTGTTCCGCGGATCTCACTTTGTTTTCATTTCATCACTCAACACAACCTGTACAATTTACGATTTCCCGCGCACGTCCCATAAGATTAAGTGTGTTTTTCGCGAAACTGTGACAGTCTAGTGTTACGTCATCATTCTGCATTACGGCCCGTATTTCTAGAAGGCATTAGGCCTTTCCACACTTGTATTCTTGATGCACTCCTCAAACCGGTTTTCTGGGCAAGAGATGGAAGAATCAATGCCTCCTAGAAGTACGGGCCGTCAGGCTACGTAATCGTTCTTGCTGTGACGTCATGGCGATAGGCCATTTGACATTTCTATGAGGCAGTGCCGACACACACGGAGATTTCACTTGCGGTTTTTAAGCTAAAATATGATTAAAACGTTAGTTTTTTGTGCGTGGACGCGTTGTAGTAATAATATTTAGTCATAACTAATAATATTTAGCCAAAAAACTGTTTTTTTCAAAATGTTTTTATTTTCAAATAGTTTTCGTTTTCTGAAAACAACAGAAACGCCCATCACTAATGGTAACACCCAGTATCAACCTGCTGCTGGTCGAGTGAAAAAAGTTTTCAAAAAGTTTCAAAAAACAGTTGTTTTTGGGAAAAAAACAGTTCGTTTTCGTTTTCTGAAAACAACAGAAACGCCCATCACTAGCACACACACACCGAGATTTCACTTGCGGTTTTTAGCTAAAATATGAATAAAACGTTAGTTTTTTGTGCGTGGATGCGTTGTAATAAAAATATTTAGTCATAACTTTCATTTTGTATCGACCAATTGTATCGGGATAGTAAATCGACACGGAACATCACATAACCTAACAACAACTGATAAACATTTCGTAGCGAATTTTTCCAATTATGCCGCACGCACCGCATAAATTGTGTTTTAGCTGTTCACTAGCACTGTTTCGCATAAACCACTTTAGAGAGCATGTTAGAGCAGCTTTTCACACAGAGCATGTTAGAGCAGCTTTTCCTGTCAATGTCAAATTGGAGGGGAACTACTTGGATTTGATCAGATTTGACATAAAGTGGACAATAAATTACTACCATCAATACAATAGGTCTGTTCCCGTACTGGCAGTAACTGAATTTTACTGAATTTTCCTGAATCATGTGGTGGGGAATTTCATGAAAAGTACGGGAACGCTCTCCTTGTATTTCCTGAAAATTGACAGCCGAAAGTATCAGTTTTCGGTTTTTGGGAGAACAATAGTGATTATAAAGTCATTTTAAGCGGTAATAAATTATCGCCACAAAAATATTCGACCTTCATAGAAACATTACGCAAAAAATATGTTGCTTGCCGCGCACATTTGAAAGTATTTACTCCGTTTGACACTTTAGTATTTTTCTGTAGCTCAAATCCTACTGAAAGAGGGGAAATTTTCAGTTTTCAGTAAAACGGAGTACTGGAACAGCTTCATTGCAATTAATCGCGATTAATCGCAATTAATCGTAGTACGGGAACAGACCTAATGCCTGCTAGAAGTACGGGCCGTCAGGCTACGTAATCGTTGTCACTGTGACGTCATGGCGATATGCAATTTTGTCGATTCCAGGAGGCAGTGCCGACAAAATATGATTAAATCGTTAGTTTTTTGTGCGTGGACGCGTTGTATTTTAATATTTAATCATAACTTGCGTTTTGTGTCAATCAATTCTATCGAAAGTGAATCGACACAAAACATCACATAACCTAATAACAACTGATAAACATTTCGTAGCGAAGTTTTCCAATTATACCGCGCGCACCGCATTAATTTGTGTTTAAGCTGTTGACTAGCATTGTTCCGCACACTACACTTTATTATCATTTCACTCACTTTAACACAACCTGTGCAATTAACATTTTCTCGCGGACGTCCCGTAAGACTGCGTGTGTTTTTCACTGCATTTTGGCCTATCGATGTGACGTCATCATTCCGCATTACGGCCCGTACTTCTAGGAGGCTTTGATCAATACCTTCTAGAAGTACGGGCCGTCATGCAGAATGGTGACGTCACAGTTAAAGAGTACGTGTAGCGAAAAACATACGCAGTCTTATGCGACGTCCGCGGGACATTGTTAATTGTACGGGTTGTGTTAAAGTGAGTGAAATCAAAACAAGGTGGTATATGCGGAACAGTGCTAGTGAACAGCTTAAACACCAATTAATGCGGTGCGTGTGGCATAATTGAAAAAATTCGCTACGAAATGTTTATCAGTTGTTGTTAGGTTATGTGATATTCCGTGTCGATTTACTATCGCGATACAATAGGTCGATACAAAATGAAAGTTATGATACGCAACGGCGATAAGTGAAAATGATACATATGGATACATACCTTATGATGCGACGGCAAGAAACCGCCAAGTGACCGATCGAGTTCGTTGCGTTTCTTTGTATCAAATTTTGATACGCAATGAAGATACGTTTGTCGTATCCACTGATACGCAACGGTTATACAATACGCGAAAATGATCATATGGATACATACCTTTAAGGTAAAAATTTTGATACGCAATGAAGATACGTTTGTCGTACATACCTTAAGGTAGGTATCCATATGTTGCATTTCTTCCGTATCGGATCCCTGTTGCGTATCATTCACTAAACGGATACGGTGTCCACACTACTCAATATTCCATGCATCATCAATACGATCCGTTGCAAAAAAAAACTCGACATGCAGCTGCAACGCTTTTATTCACTAATCTCTAGTGTATAACGCGACGTGTCCACACATGAGTCAACTTCGTATGGTATGCAACGTGTCCACACATGACTCCACTTCGTATCGTATCATTCCTTTGCTGCGACGGCAAGAAACCGCCAAGTGACCCATCGAGTTCGTTGCGTTTCTTTGTATCAAATTTTGATACGCAACGAAGATACGTTTGTCGTATACACTGATACGCAACGAAGATACTTTTGTCGTATACACTGATACGCAACGGTGATACGATACGCGAAAATTATACATATGGATACATACCTTTAAAGATATGTATCCATATATATCATTTTCGCGTATCGTATCACCGTTGCGTATTAGTGGGTACGACAAACGTTACTTTCTTTGCTTATCAAAATTTGATACAAAGAAACGCAACGAAAGTAATATCAAATCGATCAATGGATATGAATTTATATATTATATATATAAATTCATATCCATTTTATCCAGTATATATTCACATTACTAATTGTCAGAGACATGTCAAACAATTGTCATTGTGCAATTCCCAATAAATCTTAATAACGTGAGGACTACACCATTTTAAAAAAAAGCTTAATACCTGTCAGATTGCAAGTCGCGATAGGCCTTTTATATGAAGGCCATGGTTTTAAGCATAATACTGAGTTCGATTTCTGCTTCGGTGAAAATTTAGCTTGAAAATAAGCAAGAGTTGTACTAAATTCTTAGCACGGAAAGTTGCTTTGAAGTTGCTTTCGCGTTGAAAACGTAGATGGCACTGAAACATGTTTCCAATCATTTCACGCCAATTTAGTTTCTGCAGTTCATTCTTTCGAGCGGAAAAGTGACATTTGGTGTTTCAATTTAAAAATGGAGCAGTGAAAATGTCTTTCCAATAAGAAAATCAATCGAAAAGTGAAATTCATGACATTTTATCCGTCAGAAATGAGCATTGTCTCTGCTTTGTTCAATTGTCAAAATTTTCGCTCGAAAGAATGACCAGATAATGGAAACATGTCAAAATTTCACGTGAACTCGAACTCAGTACCAGCCTTAATGGAGACAAGTCAAAATTTCACGTGAACTCGAACTCAGTACCAGTCTTTAGTGAAAACTGAAAATTTCCCCTCTTTCAGTACGTTCGATTAAAGCTTGTCGCACACTATTCCATCACGACACGACACGACATAGAAAAATGTCGTACGACAGTCGGTAGACCAACACACACTATTCCAAACCGACCGACACATCAGTTTGTGAAAAGTATTCAGAAATTGGATTATGTTCAATGCAATGGAAAATGCGTGTTGTTGAAAATTAAAAAAATAAAACTGAAATTAATTGTAAATACTTCCCATCTATTTGTCATCTTTTGTGTACTGCCGTAACTTTTTGAGCTTATTTCATACAATTCTTTCTACAGAGTGGCGTAAAAGTTTCTACTCTTTGATATGAAAAATCAACCCGAATAAATTAATGGAAAAAAGCTATCTTTCCAAATTTTGAAACCCTCTTCTATTTTTCTTAAAGTTCCATAGTGTAAAGACCCGGATTGAACGAAAACACTATTTCAAATTTACTTAACGACTTTTATTTTCTATTACGCCCCTTCTTAAACACGTTGTGTCACCTACTCTCTATCGTACACAATGATGAAATCTGACGCTTAACCTCGTTCTTCTATTCATACATATGTTCTTCTTCTTCTTTTACCTTTAACATAGTACAAGAGTGTTTAATGACTGAATGTGATTAGGAAACGTCGGTTACAAAATACTACTGACTTGAATAACGAAATATTTTACTACAATAGCTTTAATTAATTCAGTGATGATACCAAAACAATGACTGTTGTTGTTTAAGAGTCGGTAAAAACCAGGTACCAAAATTCAGAGAGGATTAATATATCGAACTTTTAATAAAACCTGAAAAACTGGAATTCTTCAGCGGATCGAATTGATAATAATGGTAAATATTCAATATTATGTGAAAGTTTCAGAAAACGAATTTTAGACTGTGTTGAAAACGAAAGAGGGTATAATTTATACTAATTATATAATATTATGTTGCTTCAAGTGTGTTAAATGTTGTACAGGAAATACTAAGGACAGAGATTTTTACGCCACCCAGTAGTTTCTGGCCAAAATTTTACATCCATTACCAATTCGATATTTTTTTGAAATATCAAACTGCCTAACGACTACTGATGCTTATCATGAATTGTTCAGACAATGCATTATGATCAATACAATGGAAAGTGTGTAATGAGAAGCAATTAAAAAAATTAAAATTGAAATTTTCTCAACAAATTCTTCTCATATATTTTCCTTCTTTTGTGATTTATTGTAATTTTTTGAACTTATTTCATACAGCTCTCTCTATTTTCTGGCGAAAAAAAATTTACTTCACCCATTTCCAATTCGTAATTTTTCAGTTATTAAAAATTTGTGCATCAATTTGTGTTTTAGCTGTTCACTAGCACTGTTCCGCGGATCTCACTTTGTTTTCATTTCATCACTCAACACAACCTGTACAATTTACGATTTCCCGCGCACGTCCCATAAGATTAAGTGTGTTTTTCGCGAAACTGTGACAGTCTAGTGTTACGTCATCATTCTGCATTACGGCCCGTATTTCTAGAAGGCATTAGGCCTTTCCACACTTGTATTCTTGATGCACTCCTCAAACCGGTTTTCTGGGCAAGAGATGGAAGAATCAATGCCTCCTAGAAGTACGGGCCGTCAGGCTACGTAATCGTTCTTGCTGTGACGTCATGGCGATAGGCCATTTGACATTTCTATGAGGCAGTGCCGACACACACGGAGATTTCACTTGCGGTTTTTAAGCTAAAATATGATTAAAACGTTAGTTTTTTGTGCGTGGACGCGTTGTAGTAATAATATTTAGTCATAACTAATAATATTTAGCCAAAAAACTGTTTTTTTCAAAATGTTTTTATTTTCAAATAGTTTTCGTTTTCTGAAAACAACAGAAACGCCCATCACTAATGGTAACACCCAGTATCAACCTGCTGCTGGTCGAGTGAAAAAAGTTTTCAAAAAGTTTCAAAAAACAGTTGTTTTTGGGAAAAAAACAGTTCGTTTTCGTTTTCTGAAAACAACAGAAACGCCCATCACTAGCACACACACACCGAGATTTCACTTGCGGTTTTTAGCTAAAATATGAATAAAACGTTAGTTTTTTGTGCGTGGATGCGTTGTAATAAAAATATTTAGTCATAACTTTCATTTTGTATCGACCAATTGTATCGGGATAGTAAATCGACACGGAACATCACATAACCTAACAACAACTGATAAACATTTCGTAGCGAATTTTTCCAATTATGCCGCACGCACCGCATAAATTGTGTTTTAGCTGTTCACTAGCACTGTTTCGCATAAACCACTTTAGAGAGCATGTTAGAGCAGCTTTTCACACAGAGCATGTTAGAGCAGCTTTTCCTGTCAATGTCAAATTGGAGGGGAACTACTTGGATTTGATCAGATTTGACATAAAGTGGACAATAAATTACTACCATCAATACAATAGGTCTGTTCCCGTACTGGCAGTAACTGAATTTTACTGAATTTTCCTGAATCATGTGGTGGGGAATTTCATGAAAAGTACGGGAACGCTCTCCTTGTATTTCCTGAAAATTGACAGCCGAAAGTATCAGTTTTCGGTTTTTGGGAGAACAATAGTGATTATAAAGTCATTTTAAGCGGTAATAAATTATCGCCACAAAAATATTCGACCTTCATAGAAACATTACGCAAAAAATATGTTGCTTGCCGCGCACATTTGAAAGTATTTACTCCGTTTGACACTTTAGTATTTTTCTGTAGCTCAAATCCTACTGAAAGAGGGGAAATTTTCAGTTTTCAGTAAAACGGAGTACTGGAACAGCTTCATTGCAATTAATCGCGATTAATCGCAATTAATCGTAGTACGGGAACAGACCTAATGCCTGCTAGAAGTACGGGCCGTCAGGCTACGTAATCGTTGTCACTGTGACGTCATGGCGATATGCAATTTTGTCGATTCCAGGAGGCAGTGCCGACAAAATATGATTAAATCGTTAGTTTTTTGTGCGTGGACGCGTTGTATTTTAATATTTAATCATAACTTGCGTTTTGTGTCAATCAATTCTATCGAAAGTGAATCGACACAAAACATCACATAACCTAATAACAACTGATAAACATTTCGTAGCGAAGTTTTCCAATTATACCGCGCGCACCGCATTAATTTGTGTTTAAGCTGTTGACTAGCATTGTTCCGCACACTACACTTTATTATCATTTCACTCACTTTAACACAACCTGTGCAATTAACATTTTCTCGCGGACGTCCCGTAAGACTGCGTGTGTTTTTCACTGCATTTTGGCCTATCGATGTGACGTCATCATTCCGCATTACGGCCCGTACTTCTAGGAGGCTTTGATCAATACCTTCTAGAAGTACGGGCCGTCATGCAGAATGGTGACGTCACAGTTAAAGAGTACGTGTAGCGAAAAACATACGCAGTCTTATGCGACGTCCGCGGGACATTGTTAATTGTACGGGTTGTGTTAAAGTGAGTGAAATCAAAACAAGGTGGTATATGCGGAACAGTGCTAGTGAACAGCTTAAACACCAATTAATGCGGTGCGTGTGGCATAATTGAAAAAATTCGCTACGAAATGTTTATCAGTTGTTGTTAGGTTATGTGATATTCCGTGTCGATTTACTATCGCGATACAATAGGTCGATACAAAATGAAAGTTATGATACGCAACGGCGATAAGTGAAAATGATACATATGGATACATACCTTATGATGCGACGGCAAGAAACCGCCAAGTGACCGATCGAGTTCGTTGCGTTTCTTTGTATCAAATTTTGATACGCAATGAAGATACGTTTGTCGTATCCACTGATACGCAACGGTTATACAATACGCGAAAATGATCATATGGATACATACCTTTAAGGTAAAAATTTTGATACGCAATGAAGATACGTTTGTCGTACATACCTTAAGGTAGGTATCCATATGTTGCATTTCTTCCGTATCGGATCCCTGTTGCGTATCATTCACTAAACGGATACGGTGTCCACACTACTCAATATTCCATGCATCATCAATACGATCCGTTGCAAAAAAAAACTCGACATGCAGCTGCAACGCTTTTATTCACTAATCTCTAGTGTATAACGCGACGTGTCCACACATGAGTCAACTTCGTATGGTATGCAACGTGTCCACACATGACTCCACTTCGTATCGTATCATTCCTTTGCTGCGACGGCAAGAAACCGCCAAGTGACCCATCGAGTTCGTTGCGTTTCTTTGTATCAAATTTTGATACGCAACGAAGATACGTTTGTCGTATACACTGATACGCAACGAAGATACTTTTGTCGTATACACTGATACGCAACGGTGATACGATACGCGAAAATTATACATATGGATACATACCTTTAAAGATATGTATCCATATATATCATTTTCGCGTATCGTATCACCGTTGCGTATTAGTGGGTACGACAAACTTTACTTTCTTTGCTTATCAAAATTTGATACAAAGAAACGCAACGAAAGTAATATCAAATCGATCAATGGATATGAATTTATATATTATATATATAAATTCATATCCATTTTATCCAGTATATATTCACATTACTAATTGTCAGAGACATGTCAAACAATTGTCATTGTGCAATTCCCAATAAATCTTAATAACGTGAGGACTACACCATTTTAAAAAAAAGCTTAATACCTGTCAGATTGCAAGTCGCGATAGGCCTTTTATATGAAGGCCATGGTTTTAAGCATAATACTGAGTTCGATTTCTGCTTCGGTGAAAATTTAGCTTGAAAATAAGCAAGAGTTGTACTAAATTCTTAGCACGGAAAGTTGCTTTGAAGTTGCTTTCGCGTTGAAAACGTAGATGGCACTGAAACATGTTTCCAATCATTTCACGCCAATTTAGTTTCTGCAGTTCATTCTTTCGAGCGGAAAAGTGACATTTGGTGTTTCAATTTAAAAATGGAGCAGTGAAAATGTCTTTCCAATAAGAAAATCAATCGAAAAGTGAAATTCATGACATTTTATCCGTCAGAAATGAGCATTGTCTCTGCTTTTCTCAATTGTCAAAATTTTCGCTCGAAAGAATGACCAGATAATGGAAACATGTCAAAATTTCACGTGAACTCGAACTCAGTACCAGCCTTAATGGAGACAAGTCAAAATTTCACGTGAACTCGAACTCAGTACCAGTCTTTAGTGAAAACTGAAAATTTCCCCTCTTTCAGTACGTTCGATTAAAGCTTGTCGCACACTATTCCATCACGACACGACACGACATAGAAAAATGTCGTACGACAGTCGGTAGACCAACACACACTATTCCAAACCGACCGACACATCAGTTTGTGAAAAGTATTCAGAAATTGGATTATGTTCAATGCAATGGAAAATGCGTGTTGTTGAAAATTAAAAAAATAAAACTGAAATTAATTGTAAATACTTCCCATCTATTTGTCATCTTTTGTGTGCTGCCGTAACTTTTTGAGCTTATTTCATACAATTCTTTCTACAGAGTGGCGTAAAAGTTTCTACTCTTTGATATGAAAAATCAACCCGAATAAATTAATGGAAAAAAGCTATCTTTCCAAATTTTGAAACCCTCTTCTATTTTTCTTAAAGTTCCATAGTGTAAAGACCCGGATTGAACGAAAACACTATTTCAAATTTACTTAACAACTTTTATTTTCTATTACGCCCCTTCTTAAACACGTTGTGTCACCTACTCTCTATCGTACACAATGATGAAATCTGACGCTTAACCTCGTTCTTCTATTCATACATATGTTCTTCTTCTTCTTTTACCTTTAACATAGTACAAGAGTGTTTAATGGCTGAATGTGATTAGGAAACGTCGGTTACAAAATACTACTGACTTGAATAACGAAATATTTTACTACAACTCGACCATCCTGACTTCTAGATTGCCCTCAATCCAGTCTATATTTAATTCACAAGTGTTGCTTCAGACAGCTCTAATACCTCACGTCGGCACCTCAATCCACTTTCGGATATTTTTCGCCTCAATCACCCCATCATACGGGAGTTGCGTAATTTGACAGTTCTCTATATCTCGTACCACATATCGGTCATTGGATAATACTTTATGGATTACGTAAGGACCTCGGTATTTATCGTTAAATTTCTTATTTACACCCGCTGTGGTGTCCACATGCCTAATGACAACGAAATCTCTTTCGGCAAACAATTTCGGCGGTCTGTTCTTCTTCTCAAAGTACTTAAGATTGGCGGCTTGAGACTTCTGGATAGCATCGGCGGCTTCCTGACGAATTTGGACTAAGTCCCTAGACTCTCCATAGTTTTCCTGAATGTGTTCCGTCATGTGATCTACTACTCCTCCTCGTTGATCAACTCCAAATAATAACTGACTCGGCGTATGCTTTGTTGAACTATGCTTCGAATTATTAAGCGCATATTCTGTCTGTGTTATCATTTTCACCCAATCCCCGTGGTGAATTGGATCAGTTACTTTACTGAACATAGTCTTTATCACTCGATTAACCCACTCTACTTGTCCATTCGCTTGCGCCGAAGCAACAGCGACCTTCACATGATCTATATTCCGATCCAATAAATACTTGCTGAGCTCTAGTGACGTAAAACAGGTCCCTCGATCGCTGATAATTCGCTTCGGTCGACTATACATTCCAAAGTATTTGTCTAAACTGGCCATCACTTGTTTGGTACTTGTTGATTTAACGGCGAACAGTTTCACGAGTTTGGTAAAAAAATCAATCACAACTAAAATATGTTTTCGCACAGAATTTATGGAGGGTAATGGTCCGAAATGATCTACGTGGATGGTATCAAACGGTATCGGTTTCTTGGGAATGTTATACAGCTGGCATTCATTAATTCGAACCGGCGGCGAACACATTATACATCGGATAAAAGTTTTTATAAATGATTCAACTTTCTTCTTCATATCGGGAAACCAATAATGTTTTCTTACTTGCTCGTACGTTTTCTCAATGCCCAGATGACAAATCTTCTCGTGTAATAGGCGGATGACATTATTTTCCATTTCTTCGGGTACACACAGTTGCAATATGTTCATTCGGTCACGTTGGTAGAGTAATCCTTGTTCTAAACCATATCCCTTCACTTTTCCTTTCTCAAGTCTTTCTCGCAGCTGTAAAAGATTCTTATCTCTGTTTTGCGTAATTTGAATCATATTATTTATCTCAAGTTGGTCGGTGACGGTCACAATTCGACAAGGTAATTTCTTCTCTATCTCCTGATCAGCTTCCAGTTCATCCTCATTGACGTCCAGGACGGCTATAACTCGCTTCATAATGTCGGCATGGTAGTCGGCGGTATCATTTTCCTCCTGGTTAAAGCATCTACTGAGGGCGTCGGCATGTCCCATCAAAACTCCGCGTCGATGTTGAATATGGAAATCAAAATGTTGTAGCGCTAACGCCCACCTAGCAATTTTAGGACTAATATTATTCTTCTCAAATGTGAGGGATAAAGCATTGCAGTCGGTAATTATTTTAAAAGTCATCCCTTGCAAATAATTCTTGAATTTTTCTAATGCGTATACTATCGCCAAAGTTTCTAGCTCAAAACTATGACAGCGGGACTCATCGGCGGAGGCGGCCTTGGAATAATAATATACCGGATGCAATTTACCATCCTCTATTTGTCTTTGTAGTAAAACAGCTCCGTACCCCACAGCACTGGCGTCGGTATGCAATTCGGTTTCTCGATCTCTGTTAAAAATGCTCAGAACAGGCGCTGATATAACTCGGTCTTTCAATATCGTAACGGCTTGTCGACACTCTTCGGTTATTTCAAACTTTTCGTCTTTTCGGATGAGACGCTGTAATGGATGTGCGATCCTGGCATAATTCGGAATAAATTTTCGAAAGTATGAAAACAGTCCCAAACATGATCTCACCTGTTTCATGGTCGTCGGCATAGGGTAGTTAATTATCGCTCGAACATGACTATTATTGGGCGTAATTCCCTTTTCACTGGCAGAATATCCTAGAAAATTTACTTCCTGATAAGCGAACTTGCATTTGGATAGATTCAATTCCAATCCATACTCGCTTAATCGTCGCATGACTTCGGATAATACTTCCATGTGATTACTCAAATCTCTAGCGCCTAGCAGTATGTCGTCCATATACACTATAATTTGGCCCTCGTCGATTAAATCTCTCAGAATGTTATGGATATATCTCTGGAAAACGGCGGGAGCATTCCTCAACCCGAACGGCATGCGATTGTATTCGTACTGCCCGTATGGTGTGACGAATGACGTATACTTCTTCGAATTTTCGTCAACCTTTACGTGGAAAAATCCGTTTTTTAAGTCTAACGTCGTGAAATACCTTTTTTTCCCTAAGTGCTCGAGGCATTCTTCAATCAGCGGCAGCGGGTAGCTATCACGAATAGTCATTTTGTTTAAGACCCTGTAGTCAGCACATTTCCTATAGTCTCCTGTTTTCTTTCTTACCATTACAATAGCGGACGAGTATGGCGATTCGCTCGGACGTATAACCTCTTTTCCTAATAGATCGTCGATAATGTCTCTTAGCGCTTCTCGTTCCTCAAAGGATATTCGCCGCGGGTGAAAATAGAAAGGGACGTCGGAGATAACCCTTATTTTCATTTCGTATTCTTTTTCCTTTTCCGGACGGTGGTGCAGATATTCTTTAGTAATTATTTCCATCACCTGTTCTTTCTTCTCCTGGCAGAGACTAGGATTGATATCTAGTTCTGCAGCGTCGGCGTCACATTCTATGGCCATGATCTTCTCGATTTCCCTTTTTAAACAGTCAACGTCGGTCATGTCTTCGTCGGGCACTCCGCTGTCACTCGGCATGTTCCTATCATCTTTCTTTTCAACTTCATTATATTTGGAAAAAGTTTTACTAGAACTTTCACGCAATCCCGGCATGTTAGAATGATCAAGATTGTCTGTTTTACTTAAAATGGCTTGAGGCAAACAACTGAGTCTCTTAAAAGCTATCTCTTCAAAACATCGGAGTCCAGCGAACAAAAACACAACTCGTTTCTCATATTTACATTTAATATTTTATTCAGTCCCTTTTTCGTATTGAAATTTTGATTCTTTAACATATATAAGTTTATTCCGAACTGGCTTAAGGCGGATCGTCCTAACAATATCGGTACCAGCGGTATATGATCTGGAACGACAAGTAAAGTTATTATTCGACACACATCGTTTATCGTGACTTTACATTGAATCTTACCGAACGACTTGATTCGCGTCTCTCCTAACCCATAAAAATTCGTATCTACTAGCTCACTGCGAACTTCGAACGGTACGTCGGCTCGTCGGATCAAATTAATGGGACTACCGGTATCGAAAAGAGATAAACGAGTTACGCCCTTACTACACTGTTCTCCTCTATATATGAAAGCAACACTTACCAGATTGAGTGCACTAAACGACCTGCCTAAATCTTCTTGGCTCCCTGCTATTGTGTCGGTTGATCGAACGGCGGCTACTGCTCCCTTCAGTTTTTGGGTATATTTTGGATTGGGACACTGCTTTCTGTCATGACCACGTTGCCAGCAGTTGAAGCATACGTCCCTTGGTCTCAGCTCAAGTGGACAGTCGGGTTTCACATGTCCCATTCCCAAGCAATTGAAGCATCTAACGTCGGCAGCAGGTCAGCGGACTGCTGGATGGAACCTGCCCGTCGTTGCTCTGTTCTGGTCGGCGGCTGGATTTTCGACGGCACCCCTCATGGCGTAGCGTTGTTCCAGAATGGCGACAGCATCCTTGACTTCGGCCATCGATCTGGCGGCGGCAAACAACGAATATTCATCTGCTCAGTGGTTTAGTCCTTCTTGAATGAACGCCACAAGTTCAATTTCGGCCACATCACTTCGTCGCGCGATGCACTCCATCTCCATGACATATCGGCGGGTTGTTTCGTCATTTCTCTTACGTCGGTCACGCAGCGCCTGGTATATTTCTTGACGACTTACTCGGCGGCCGAATTCCTTCTTTAATTTTGTTCGCAGGTCAGCATAGGTCATGGCGTCCCCCGTCAATAAAAGTCGTGCAGCACCCATCAGCGAGTTTCGCAATGCTAGAAACTTCAGTACCTCGTCGGCGTCAACTTGCGTGAAAATTTGCTCCAGGTGCTTCAGAAAATCATCGACGCCATACGCTCTATCTTCTCCGCTAAATTTGACAATCGCGTAATCAATTTCTTGAAAATGTATTCTCCTACTAGGAGCCGGCGCACAGTGGTCTATTTCACGAAAAAGGTGAACTTTATTCATGAGAACCACTAGATGTATGGAATTGATTGTTTCTTGGGTTTTCAAACATGGGAAATCTATTTCTGAGGCAGTGGCTCCAACTTTTAACAAAAAGTTTCCAAAAAGGGTCAAAATTTGAAAAATTTCACTTTGAGCAAAAACATTTTTCTTGTTAATAAACGAGTGTAACTTATCATTTTCATAGTATTTTTTCTGACTGAATACGAAATTGCTGTCCAAATCTGCCTATCGTACCTCAATGTTGAGGAAAATATCATTTTTAGAATTGTTTCCTGCTGACGCAATTTTTATCAATATTGTGACGTGATAGCCGAATTTTGGATCACATTCGTGACAGCAGGCAAAAATGCTGTGGGAATGATTACTCAAATTCGTTTGACACAAATGATGCCAGACAGTATTATTAATTTGATTTGCACCCCTACCCACAAAGCTTAATCGAAACAATTGTAATTATTTTGAATACATTTCTTTATAATAATAAATCAACTAAACAAAAATAACATGCGGAAATCTATATACTTATTTGAATTAGTGAAAAAAGCCTAGCTACAGCATATAGCAAAACATATATCGAATTTACAAATATTATCATTCATCCATGCTTGCATATTTACAATTTTAGAAATTAATACCTAGCACGAAATTGTTTTGTACAGGTAAAAATGTATTTTCGATAATGTTGCTTTGCATATAATTTCGATACTAAGCATATGCATACCTGAATTACTCTATGATCATACATGAATTATCATATGAACATATTTCATTGAATTGAATTCAGAAGCAAGTTGCGAAATTTGATGATACTAAAGTACAGGTGAATGAGTAAATAAATGTATGAACAGCCAAATAAACATACGCCACTTGAAGCTTTACCAATAATATAACAAGTAAGTGTATGGTTTAGAAACTATTGTTTTATTTATGAAATTCAACGTTGTGCTTATCTCAATCTCCGAGCTTCAACCTGGTACAAATGCTTGCTATTATGTGCTAGTGCAAATGATAAGAAAATACTGCAGAGCACGCGGACTGGCGCAATAAGCGCGCAAATTGTTGCATTTTATGCAAGGGCGCTGAACTTTGAAAGGAGTTTACGAGCATAGCCGCAGCTAGCCGCAGGCAAACTAAGTTTGGATAGTTACTTTGGACTTTAATGAATACAAATAGACGTATTTCTTAGCAACTTTTTGTGACACTCTAAACTTAAAAGGGACTTGAAGTTTTAAACACCAAATTCCTATACTATCTGCAGTATGAACACGATGAAAGGGGGGAGGCTAAATCATCAATGTCTTTCATAGTGAAATAAGCAAGGTTCGTCATGAAATATGCAAGGGTTGCCTTGAAATATGATGGGGTCGTCACGGGATAAGTTTGTTGTTGGGTCCTGAGATATTTCTCCCTCTGTTTGCTTCGACGCAGAGTCCTTGCTATAGAGGAATAGAGTTTAGACTAACCCAAAAGCAGAGAGTGGATTGTACCACTATCCAACCTACCAAAGCGGCGAGGCCGCAGTTAGTGCTGGCACCATGTCAAAGCTAACCTTGGACATTTGCCGTGCTTAGATAATGCTCCGCAAGAATAACCTCGCTAGCAGAGATTCAACAGAAATAAAACTGTGTATTCCACGCTTACTCAAATGAATCTATTTTCTCAATATTCTTACTACCCCTTATATATGATTTTTACAACACATTATGAACATAACTTAACCTATTTTATTAACTAAACTCAGCATGCCCTGAAATAAATCAATAACATGTATATTTCCCATGACACAATAATCTACATGAATCACATGTGTTCAACTTTCACACGCTACACTTGACCAACATTTCTAGCGCCATTCTATCAACACATATAGGATTTATTGCTCTGTGCGCTTATTCACACTGTAACCATAACATATTTGGGTCGCGTGCCTTGGTGACACATAATTTATTATCGTTCGCAATATGACCCTGTACTACATTTGAATATACCATATGGCATGGATATTCACGGTCGCTACTCGGAAACCTGATATGGTCATGATGATATGGTCAGTTGTATAACATTGTGTGGTCTGCTATTACGTAGACGATATGAATGAACTACATGGTGTTTTGTTTTGACTTGTTTGTTTTGGTTTGATTCATTTCATGCATGTTGATGGTATATCATTACACTTTTACCCTTTTTTTGATTAGGGTTCATTTGCAACAAAAAAAAATGAAGACTAATCACAAACATTAGGTTCAATAGTCCCAGAAGGGGTTTTTATAATAATATTCTCTTATCTTTAGTCACAACAAAGTTTATCATTCTTAATGTACTTTAAAATATAACAAAATTTCTCTATTTGTAGGTTTAATATTTTTTTATGGTTCAATATTTTTTTTTTATTTACAATAATGCTTACTTAGCTTGTATCATTCTGAACGTTTCTATTACAAAATTTTTATATGTAGGTTCGTATATATATATTTTTTTTATTTAACTACATTGTCGTTTATGTTACATGTGTGGTAAGGTTTTAATCTGTTTTTATGTACTAATTTACGGTTTCCTGCTATGTCTAAAGTGACATTACAGTGATCCATGTCCAATACTCTATATGGACCTTTATATGGCGGTTGATGTTTCTTTCTATTTTCATTTTTCAAAAGTACGAAATCTCCTATTTTAGGATTCAAAGAATGTATATTTGTTTGGTTCATTGTTCTTTTGATTTTAACTTTTTCAATCAAACTTCGTGCTCTATTAATCGACATCCTCAATCTTGCCTTTAACTCGTTGGCATAATTATCTAAATCGTAAATTACATCTTGATTATCAACTATGTCATTTGGTAAATATGGAAGTTTACCGAAAATCAATTCAAATGGAGTGTAGTTTGTATCTACATTTGGGGTTGTATTGTACGCAAATGTGTAATATGGAACCCATTTGTCCCATTGTTGGTCATCAGCAAACGAATACATATATTCGTTTAGTACCCGATGATTCCTTTCTACTACTCCTAAAGTTTGGTGGTGATATGGTGTTGAAAATATTTGTTTTATTTTTAGCAAATCACAGATGTTGCTCATAAGCTTATTTGTAAATTCAGTACCTAAATCAGACTTGAGTACTTTGAAATGTCCATACTTTAATATAAATTCATTAACTATTCCTACAGCTATGGTTTGTGCTTCTTTATTCTCTATTGGGAACGCTACTACAAATTTAGTCAGTTCACATTGTAAGGTTAATATGTATCTATAGTTATTAGATATTCTTAGTGGACCTACGGTATCTATTTGTATTGTTTCAAAACTCGTAGTTGGTGTGTCGGTTTTCATCATTTCTTCTTTTGTGTGTCTCACCTGTTTGTTTATTTGACAAGGTGTGCAATTCTTTATGTGGGATTTAACCATACCGTTCATGTTTTTCCAGCAATATCTTTGTTTTAGCTTTAACAAAGTTTTGCGAATCCCTAAATGTCCTCCGTGCGGTGAATTGTGATATTCTTCTATTAATTTCACCTGTTCATCTTTATTCGTTATCTTAGCGGGCGGCTTGTATATCATTATTCTTAGCTTCATATGCGCATTATCTTTACCTTTTCGTTGCAACAGGTTAAATACTTTCTTAAATTCTTCCTTGTCTATAGACTTCAATATAACATCATCACTTGATAATGAGAGTTCTTGGATTTTGTTACGTCTAGCAAAATCTAATAGTTTCTCCATAATCAAAACGTATTCTGAATGTGGATTATCACTATTATTCTCATTACTTTTGTGTCTGCGGGTACCCCTATTTATTGTTAGCTTTGCATTAACGGAAACTGGTTTCACGTTAGATATATCGCTACAATATACTTTTACAATATCTTTCGTACGTACGATATCAATACCTTTATTTTCATTATTGCGCAGGATAAATTTTAACTTCATAACACCGGTGATATCCGACAAGCTAGTGCAATCCCAACAATAGAATTGATCAGGTTCTACTTTTACGTGGCTGCTTTCGCTGCGGGTTTCTTGCTTTTTATCCTCTGTTTTCTTTGCCATGCCCCTTGTAATTGCTAATAGTTTACGCTTTGCTGTTTCATCTATAACTGGAGGTATTAATGCTTTTAAAGAGTCAGAATCCAACTCAATCCTTGACAAGGCATCAGCATTCGTGTTCATGCTGCCTTTTTTGTACACAATCGTGAAATTATAATCCGATAAGTCAACTCTAATTCTAGTGAGTTTTGATGAAGGATTTGCATGGGTGAATAAAGATACTAGTGGTCTATGGTCTGTGACAACTACGAACTTTCTTCCGTAGAGATAGGGTCTGAAAAAGTTTATGCCCCAATGTATGGCTAAAAGTTCTTTTTCTATGACTGGTTTGTTGATGTCGTGCTTTGCTAGCGACTTGCTTGCATACGAAATTGGTAAATCCTGTCCAATTTCACCTTGCGATAATACAGCGCCTAATGCGTAATTAGATGCATCAGTTGTTAAAATGAATGGTTTTTCGAAATTTGGATACTGCAAAATTGGTGGCTCAATTAATTTATTCTTAAGTGTTTCATACGCTTCTTGACATTCTTCGGTCCATTCAAAAGTAACGTTCTTTTTCAATAACGAGTTCAAACTTTTGGCAATTCCGGCAAAATTCGGAATAAAACGCCTGTAGTAGTTGCAGAACGCAACAAATCTGCGTACTTCATCTGCACATTTCGGAACCGGATAGTTTCTGATCGTCTCAAACTTAGATGGGTCTGTTTTAATACCCTCACTGGTTATCAAATGCCCTAAATACACTACTTCCGATTTCAAAAAGTGACACTTCCCAGGGTTCAACTTCAAGTTGTACTGTCGCATTCGCTGTAATACTTTGCGAAGATTATCATTGTGGTGTTTGACACTGCATCCAAAAACTATGATGTCATCTACGTATAGGAATGCCTCATGACTTAAACCACTCAAAGCTATCGTCAACATTCGTTGGAAACTGTTGGACGAAATCTTTAATCCAAATGGTAGTCTCTTGAATTGATAGTGACCATCACTGGTCGAAAACGCGGTGACGGGTCTAGATTCTTTCTCAAGTTCGATTTGGTGGAATGAACTAGTCATGTCCAAAGTTGAGAAATACTTCGCTCTACCGAGCCTATCTAGAACGTCTTCCAATCTAGTCAAAGGAAACTTATCATTGATGATTTTGTCGTTCAATCTACGAAAATCCACTACAAGTCTCCACTTAGCTTTACCATCCGAAGTCTTCTTCGGTACAACCAAAAGTGGTGAATTGTATGGGCTTACTGACGGTTCGACAATATCATTGTCTTCTAAGTCTCTAACTTGTTGTAATATTTCTTCGTTTTGAGCTTGAGGTAGCCTATAATTCTTAATGTAGACCGGACTATCGTCTGCCATCTGCAGCTTTTGTCTGTAGAAATTGTTTGTTGTCAATTTCTCTTCCTCCAAGTGAAAAACATCTTGATATTCTTTGATTATCTCCAGCAAACTGTCCATAGATCTTTTGTCCAAATTATCTTTATCTATAACTCCCAGCAGTTTCTCGAAACGTTTCTGATCACCTCTCTGTTGTTTTCCTGCATATACCTTGTAGTTCTTTAGTGGTTCAACCTCTATGTTGAAGTTGTTTATGACTACATCTCTATCAGTTGTGTTCAGAACCTTTACGTGTCGAACGCCTTTCGCTGGTATAATAGTATTTCCAATGAAAACACCCTTCTCAATTTCTGCGTTCAGCACAATGCTATCCTCATCGATGCTTACATTTACCGGAACTATTGCTTCAGTTCTCGCGGATATATTAATTCCCGAATGGTTCTGACGTTTTGTATCCATGGGTAATACAATTTCTTCATCTGACACACTAAAAGAAATGGTGAATGTTTCATAATCAATTTTACTCATGAAACTAACTAATAAATCTCTACCGATAATACCGTCCGTACTAATCGGAAAATTGTCGTCTACAATGTGAAATAGTTCTGTTACCCTTTTGTTCCCAATTAATAAATTTAATTCCGAAGTACCTAAAGACGTAGTTACTTCCTTAGTAATACCAGTTAACTTAATTTTATCTTTGCTATTCACTCTATGTTCTAACGCCTTAAATATACCTACTTTACAAATTGATACGTCTGCACCCGTATCTATTAAGAACGATAGTTGTCTATTCGCTCCATCATTATAAATTCTTACGTAATTCGTGCAGCCATCAGTTATTCTGTAAATTTTACATTCCTTACTCGTGTTATTTATTCCGGGAGGTTCCTCATTTCCTCTCCGGAACCTAGGACGTTTCCCTGGTCCGAAATTACGTGTATACTTCTATTATTGTTATTGCGGTGATTACTATGGTTGTTGGCATATCTATCATTCCTACGATGATTATTCCTGTTATCATTATTATCCCTATAATGATTTGATCTGTTATCTGTTTTTCTATTAAAATTTCTATGGTTATCGAATCTTTTATTCCTAAAATCTCTTCGACCGTCTCTATCCCTATAACCATTGCTATTTCTATCATTGCCATTGTTTCTGTATTTTCGATCACGGTTATTTCTATTATTTGCAAAATTGCCGATATGCATTACGCTACTCGTAGCTTGAGATTCTAATGTCTCAATCTCTTGCGCTAATGATACTGCCTCAGCAAAAGTTTTGGGCCTAGCTGAAAATATTGTGCTTTTCAGCTGGTCGTTAAGTCCACTTTTAAAGATAGTGAGTGCATAAGTATCGTTCATTTGCAGGATAACTTTCTTTTCTGGTTCTGTAGCCTGATTACCTAACCCTTGTACCTGTAATTGATTGAGCTCATCAACCAAAGATAAAATCTTATCTTTATATGTAGTAACAGATGATCTGTTCTGACACATGTTACTGAGCATAGAATGAATCTGTGGTACTGTTTTATTGTTCCTAAACCTGCTAGATAACTCATCTTTTAAAGATTCAAAAGTGCTGATTGAGGTGTTAATCAAAGATAATCTCACATTCGCGGTAAGTTTAACTTTAGTGACGAAATCTATGAGTTGAGTTTTTCCTGAAGCGGTTAATGTGGAATTTAGTAATTCTACTATCTTCAAAAAGGATTCTAATTCCTTATACTTTCCCTCGAAAGTAGGAATTATTTTTATGGCAGTCTCTAGACTAAACTCAGACATCTTGGCTTTGTCTTCTAGTACTTGTAAACTAGTCTCTAATTCTTCAGTGATGTCGCACTCTTGTTGGACGTCTTCCGCAGAATATCCTTGTTTACCAAGCTGTAGCCAGATTTCTCCTTCTAATATCGCTGATACCGCTTTGAACTTTAGTTTTATATCTAAAACCTCAGAGCTTTCGTCATTAAAATTGCTGATTGTTTTCTTAAATTTTTCTTTACGTGCCTGTAAATCGTTCAATTTCTCTTTTAAAGTTTCAAACCTATATAAATTCTTCGAACTTTTTCTCAAATTTCTTAAAACCTGTTCGTTTTCCAAGATTAAACCTTCTAAAGTGTCCATACATAATTATTGTAAGACTGGGATTTTTATAAGAAAGAACCGTACATTCATAAATAAGAGTTTTTTTTTTTTTTAAAATTTATGTATCAAGACATATGTATTGTTTTAATTATTGCTATACATCTATACTCCTATTTAACCTCTTAGTTACATACTCCTTATTTTTTTTATTGTAAACATAGAATATTCCTAATATAATACAGAAAATTGCTGCCGTTGTTAATGATTGTTGATACTCCTGTATCACTGTTACCTCCTCCGTTGAGCAATTATTCCCCATCTTCTTTAAGTTCCCGTAGTCTCTTCCGGAAGTATTCTTTCTGTTGTCCAAAAGAAATCCGTACCAATCTGTGTAGTTCCGCTCGTTCACGCTTTAACCTTGTTTTCCTGCCTCCACGTGGTCGTCTTGGTTTGGGGATGGTGTCCAAAATATCTTTCTCAGCTTTCCTTTTCTTGAATTCTTCAATTCTCCTAGGTCTGGGTCCAAGTGTATTTATTGCTGTGGGCTTGTAGTAAGATGGTGTAGTCGATACTGGCTCAGGGACGTATTCTTCCTGTTCTAACTGCCCTTCTTCTTCTATGTAGCTGCCTGAATCTTTATAGTAGATTCCAGAGTTCCGTACATCAGGATCGCCATGAAATAAGCAAGGTTCGTCATGAAATATGCAAGGGTTGCCTTGAAATATGATGGGGTCGTCACGGGATAAGTTTGTTGTTGGGTCCTGAGATATTTCTCCCTCTGTTTGCTTCGACGCAGAGTCCTTGCTATAGAGGAATAGAGTTTAGACTAACCCAAAAGCAGAGAGTGGATTGTACCACTATCCAACCTACCAAAGCGGCGAGGCCGCAGTTAGTGCTGGCACCATGTCAAAGCTAACCTTGGACATTTGCCGTGCTTAGATAATGCTCCGCAAGAATAACCTCGCTAGCAGAGATTCAACAGAAATAAAACTGTGTATTCCACGCTTACTCAAATGAATCTATTTTCTCAATATTCTTACTACCCCTTATATATGATTTTTACAACACATTATGAACATAACTTAACCTATTTTATTAACTAAACTCAGCATGCCCTGAAATAAATCAATAACATGTATATTTCCCATGACACAATAATCTACATGAATCACATGTGTTCAACTTTCACACGCTACACTTGACCAACATTTCTAGCGCCATTCTATCAACACATATAGGATTTATTGCTCTGTGCGCTTATTCACACTGTAACCATAACATATTTGGGTCGCGTGCCTTGGTGACACATAATTTATTATCGTTCGCAATATGACCCTGTACTACATTTGAATATACCATATGGCATGGATATTCACGGTCGCTACTCGGAAACCTGATATGGTCATGATGATATGGTCAGTTGTATAACATTGTGTGGTCTGCTATTACGTAGACGATATGAATGAACTACATGGTGTTTTGTTTTGACTTGTTTGTTTTGGTTTGATTCATTTCATGCATGTTGATGGTATATCATTACAATAGCTTAATAACGCTGTATTACTCAAACGTATTTTGATCTTCATATTCTTAATTTAAAAAATAGGTTGAAAGACAGATGCAATTTTTGGCTGTTTTCAGCACCTGTGCTCTTACCCTTAAACTTATGAAACCCAATTACCACCTCAAATGATGGGAGCCATATAGAACAATATTACCCTCAAGTTTCAACTTCATACTTAAAAGTCCATAATTTGAATAAAGTTCACCTTTTTCGCGAAATAGACCACTGTGCGGCGAGGTTATAATGGCGGCTGCGGCGGATGTTCTTTTCCAGCCTTCCATTTCGGCTATTTCTCGCCTTAGCCTCAAAATTTCGTGCCGGCGTCGCAACGCGGCTAATTCGTCATCATCGGTTGCATGACACTTCTTGTTTTCCCCGTCGGTACTTTCTTGTCTGTTCACGTTTATTTCGGCATCGTTCGGCGAATTCTCTGTCGTCGGCTTGTTTTCATCTGGTGGGCTTCCCCCCACTGCTCCTTCTTCGGCGTCGTCTGTACTACGGTCGGCATTTTCCTCGGCGTGTTGTTCGTTGGTTGTATTTCGGCTGCTGTTCCTTGCTGGTACTAGGAAATCTCTATTTTCTGCGAAGAGCCTCCGACTCGGTCTAGCTGGTTTTCCGTCCTGACTCGAATCCCACTTCTGATGTTGTAAAGACCCGGATTGAACGAAAACACTATTTCAAATTTACTTAACAACTTTTATTTTCTATTACGCCCCTTCTTAAACACGTTGTGTCACCTACTCTCTATCGTACACAATGATGAAATCTGACGCTTAACCTCGTTCTTCTATTCATACATATCTTCTTCTTCTTCTTTTACCTTTAACATAGTACAAGAGTGTTTAATGACTGAATGTGATTAGGAAACGTCGGTTACAAAATACTACTGACTTGAATAACGAAATATTTTACTACAATGGCTTTAATTAATTCAGTGATGATACCAAAACAATGACTGTTGTTGTTTAAGAGTCGGTAAAAACCAGGTACCAAAATTCAGAGAGGATTAATATATCGAACTTTTAATAAAACCTGAAAAACTGGAATTCTTCAGCGGATCGAATTGATAATAATGGTAAATATTCAATTTTATGTGAAAGTTTCAGAAAACGAATTTTAGACTGTGTTGAAAACGAAAGAGGGTATAATTTATACTAATTATATAATATTATGTTGCTTCAAGTGTGTTAAATGTTGTACAGGAAATACTAAGGACAGAGATTTTTACGCCACCCAGTAGTTTCTGGCCAAAATTTTACATCCATTACCAATTCGATATTTTTTTGAAATATCAAACTGCCTAACGACTACTGATGCTTATCATGAATTGTTCAGACAATGCATTATGATCAATACAATGGAAAGTGTGTAATGAGAAGCAATTAAAAAAATTAAAATTGAAATTTTCTCAACAAATTCTTCTCATATATTTTCCTTCTTTTGTGATTTATTGTAATTTTTTGAACTTATTTCATACAGCTCTCTCTATTTTCTGGCGAAAAAAAATTTACTTCACCCATTTCCAATTCGTAATTTTTCAGTTATTAAAAATTTGTGCATCAATTTGTGTTTTAGCTGTTCACTAGCACTGTTCCGCGGATCTCACTTTGTTTTCATTTCATCACTCAACACAACCTGTACAATTTACGATTTCCCGCGCACGTCCCATAAGATTAAGTGTGTTTTTCGCGAAACTGTGACAGTCTAGTGTTACGTCATCATTCTGCATTACGGCCCGTATTTCTAGAAGGCATTAGGCCTTTCCACACTTGTATTCTTGATGCACTCCTCAAACCGGTTTTCTGGGCAAGAGATGGAAGAATCAATGCCTCCTAGAAGTACGGGCCGTCAGGCTACGTAATCGTTCTTGCTGTGACGTCATGGCGATAGGCCATTTGACATTTCTATGAGGCAGTGCCGACACACACGGAGATTTCACTTGCGGTTTTTAAGCTAAAATATGATTAAAACGTTAGTTTTTTGTGCGTGGACGCGTTGTAGTAATAATATTTAGTCATAACTAATAATATTTAGCCAAAAAACTGTTTTTTTCAAAATGTTTTTATTTTCAAATAGTTTTCGTTTTCTGAAAACAACAGAAACGCCCATCACTAATGGTAACACCCAGTATCAACCTGCTGCTGGTCGAGTGAAAAAAGTTTTCAAAAAGTTTCAAAAAACAGTTGTTTTTGGGAAAAAAACAGTTCGTTTTCGTTTTCTGAAAACAACAGAAACGCCCATCACTAGCACACACACCGAGATTTCACTTGCGGTTTTTAGCTAAAATATGAATAAAACGTTAGTTTTTTGTGCGTGGATGCGTTGTAATAAAAATATTTAGTCATAACTTTCATTTTGTATCGACCAATTGTATCGGGATAGTAAATCGACACGGAACATCACATAACCTAACAACAACTGATAAACATTTCGTAGCGAATTTTTCCAATTATGCCGCACGCACCGCATAAATTGTGTTTTAGCTGTTCACTAGCACTGTTTCGCATAAACCACTTTAGAGAGCATGTTAGAGCAGCTTTTCACACAGAGCATGTTAGAGCAGCTTTTCCTGTCAATGTCAAATTGGAGGGGAACTACTTGGATTTGATCAGATTTGACATAAAGTGGACAATAAACTACTACCATCAATACAATAGGTCTGTTCCCGTACTGGCAGTAACTGAATTTTACTGAATTTTCCTGAATCATGTGGTGGGGAATTTCATGAAAAGTACGGGAACGCTCTCCTTGTATTTCCTGAAAATTGACAGCCGAAAGTATCAGTTTTCGGTTTTTGGGAGAACAATAGTGATTATAAAGTCATTTTAAGCGGTAATAAATTATCGCCACAAAAATATTCGACCTTCATAGAAACATTACGCAAAAAATATGTTGCTTGCCGCGCACATTTGAAAGTATTTACTCCGTTTGACACTTTAGTATTTTTCTGTAGCTCAAATCCTACTGAAAGAGGGGAAATTTTCAGTTTTCAGTAAAACGGAGTACTGGAACAGCTTCATTGCAATTAATCGCGATTAATCGCAATTAATCGTAGTACGGGAACAGACCTAATGCCTGCTAGAAGTACGGGCCGTCAGGCTACGTAATCGTTGTCACTGTGACGTCATGGCGATATGCAATTTTGTCGATTCCAGGAGGCAGTGCCGACAAAATATGATTAAATCGTTAGTTTTTTGTGCGTGGACGCGTTGTATTTTAATATTTAATCATAACTTGCGTTTTGTGTCAATCAATTCTATCGAAAGTGAATCGACACAAAACATCACATAACCTAATAACAACTGATAAACATTTCGTAGCGAAGTTTTCCAATTATACCGCGCGCACCGCATTAATTTGTGTTTAAGCTGTTGACTAGCATTGTTCCGCACACTACACTTTATTATCATTTCACTCACTTTAACACAACCTGTGCAATTAACATTTTCTCGCGGACGTCCCGTAAGACTGCGTGTGTTTTTCACTGCATTTTGGCCTATCGATGTGACGTCATCATTCCGCATTACGGCCCGTACTTCTAGGAGGCTTTGATCAATACCTTCTAGAAGTACGGGCCGTCATGCAGAATGGTGACGTCACAGTTAAAGAGTACGTGTAGCGAAAAACATACGCAGTCTTATGCGACGTCCGCGGGACATTGTTAATTGTACGGGTTGTGTTAAAGTGAGTGAAATCAAAACAAGGTGGTATATGCGGAACAGTGCTAGTGAACAGCTTAAACACCAATTAATGCGGTGCGTGTGGCATAATTGAAAAAATTCGCTACGAAATGTTTATCAGTTGTTGTTAGGTTATGTGATATTCCGTGTCGATTTACTATCGCGATACAATAGGTCGATACAAAATGAAAGTTATGATACGCAACGGCGATAAGTGAAAATGATACATATGGATACATACCTTATGATGCGACGGCAAGAAACCGCCAAGTGACCGATCGAGTTCGTTGCGTTTCTTTGTATCAAATTTTGATACGCAATGAAGATACGTTTGTCGTATCCACTGATACGCAACGGTTATACAATACGCGAAAATGATCATATGGATACATACCTTTAAGGTAAAAATTTTGATACGCAATGAAGATACGTTTGTCGTACATACCTTAAGGTAGGTATCCATATGTTGCATTTCTTCCGTATCGGATCCGTGTTGCGTATCATTCACTAAACGGATACGGTGTCCACACTACTCAATATTCCATGCATCATCAATACGATCCGTTGCAAAAAAAACTCGACATGCAGCTGCAACGCTTTTATTCACTAATCTCTAGTGTATAACGCGACGTGTCCACACATGAGTCAACTTCGTATGGTATGCAACGTGTCCACACATGACTCCACTTCGTATCGTATCATTCCTTTGCTGCGACGGCAAGAAACCGCCAAGTGACCCATCGAGTTCGTTGCGTTTCTTTGTATCAAATTTTGATACGCAACGAAGATACGTTTGTCGTATACACTGATACGCAACGAAGATACTTTTGTCGTATACACTGATACGCAACGGTGATACGATACGCGAAAATTATACATATGGATACATACCTTTAAAGATATGTATCCATATATATCATTTTCGCGTATCGTATCACCGTTGCGTATTAGTGGGTACGACAAACGTTACTTTCTTTGCTTATCAAAATTTGATACAAAGAAACGCAACGAACTAGATGGGTTACTTGGCGGTTTCTTGCCGTCGCAGCAAAGGAATGATACGATACGAAGTGGAGTCATGTGTGGACACGTTGCGTTGTCCACTATAGATTAGTGAGTATATGCGTTTGCTGCTGCGTGTCGAGGTTTTTGCAACGGATCTTATTGATGATACGTGGAATATTGAGTAGTGTGGGCACCGTATCCGTTTAGTGAATGATACGCAACAGCGATACGATACGCAACAGCGATACGGAAGAAATGCAACATATGAGGTCTGTTCCCGAACTTGAATCTATTATAATATGTTAAAATAGATTCGCAGCAAGTCGTTTTCATACTTTTGCTGCAAGCCAAATGCAAGCCAAATTTTGCAGCAAAAAGAAGCCAGCTGCCAAATTCTGTTACTGCTGCAGTTTGCTGAAGTACGGGAACAGGCCTATAGATGGATACCTACCTTCATGGGCATGTTTACTCAATGGAGGTAGTAGACAATGGAATGGCCCTTCACATTTGAAATGTATTGGAGGGGACGAAACCAAGAGCTAAGGGATATGCGATATTTTGTCTGCCTCTTGCACATCTATCTCATTTGGAATCATACGTCATATGATCACCACGTGGAAAATCTCTTGTCAAGTTGCTAGATGACACGTTTGGCGAAAGTCGCAGGGGTAGATGCAAAGCAGTTGTATCACATGGGCAACTCTACTATTTTATCTCTATGGTTTACTCCATTTCTAATAACTCACTGATTTTTCAAGATATTTCAAAAGTGAAGGGCCACTCCATTGTCTACTTCCTTCATGGTATCTGTGATTGCAGGAGAGTTTGTTCATTAGCTCGCTAGCTGGGGGTACATTTGTCGAATTCGATTATATTTATATCTTGTGGTTTGTAGTTTTTTTATCGTAGCCCACTGGGTTCATTGATATATCTTGTGGATTGTAGATGTTTTTATTATAGCCCATTGATTTTATTTATATTTTGAAACAAAATTCGATCGTAGTTGTCGTTTGCTCTCCGACTATTTCAGACCGTCTCCACGAACATATTCGGACATCAAAGGGTATGCTTGATCCGGCAGTTGCGGGGTAAGTGTGTAAAGCCGGCGCCAAACGATGCTACCAACACCCTCCAACGTTGCGTACTTGATGGTGATTGGACGCATCGTGTGGCCGATGCGCCAGCTACTAGTCCCCAAAGTGCAACGTTCGCGGTCTATTGCCGGTCTCTTAATATTTGACTCAAACGTTCATCGCATCGTTTGGCGCCGGGTTAAGCATTATATCGTCGCTGTAAAAGCAAACGGGCATATCTGCAAATTGCATATTTTTCACCAGAGCGTTTTAAAGTTTTCGCGTGTGGGCTGTTTCCTCGTAAATGCAAACCGGGCACAACACCATTAGACGGATTTTTATTCAACTACGATATGCTGGTGCGACATATAAATAGACGGGAAAAAAATAAATTTTTTGATACCAAAAACTCACATTTTTGCAGATATGCCGGTTTGATTTAACAGCGACGATATATATCTCTAGTGCAATCTTAGGTCTTTCCAATGTAGTCCGGGGAAATCTAACATGGTGCTTCGGAAAAATTAGGGGAAAGCTGAATTTTGGTGTGAACCTTGGTACTGACGTGTTGAACAAAATATCTAAAGTCCCCATCGATCCGAGTGCTGCGTCACTTTTTATACGGGTTCAAAAGTCACCAAAAGTGACCTTTTCTAAATACCCCAGTAACGGTCACGTCTTCAGAAAAACAATGTATGACGAATTTGTAGCTTAAAAAATTTCCAACAAAAAATAGTTGATAGCTTTTTCCTGTAACCATAACCGTTTTTGAGACATTGATCTAAACATTTGTTAATAACAGTATCCTCTTTCTCACGGCATGTTAATATTATCCGATTTTGATTACGACTTGGCATGTTTGTGAGTTCTATGTTTAAGAGACGTATAAAAAAAAAAACCTTTAAATAAACTTATCTACCACACCCCAGGGTAGATGGAAAATTGTGCTCCGAAAGTTACCACCACCCCCCGCCCCCCTTTGCCATAAAACTTGTAGGGATATAATTGTACAAATTCGTCATACATTGTTTTTCTGAAGACGTGACCGTTACTGAGATATTTAGGAAAGGTCACTTTGACTCTTTATAAAAAGTGACTCAGCACTCGGATCGATGGGGACTTTTGACATTTTGTTCAACACGCCAGTACCAAGGTTCACACCAAAATTCAGTTTTCCCCTAATTTTTCTGTAGTTTCGCCTATTTTGTGTCGGATTTCACTGGGCTACTGTATACAAAGCGGATTTGGATATATGGATTAGGTTGTGACCACATATATAAAAGAAAATGGATACGAAATGGTTATCCGTGTACCCCATAGACGTAAAGAATGGGCACGCAAAGAATGTAGCAATTTTACTACATATGCAACTTAAGTCCTAACCAAACATAAGTCTGCGAACATAAGCAACTGTCAAAACCGACCGGTTTTAGAGGATAAAAGGCACTTTTTACATACGCAAACACGAGTTAACATAAGTGCCCATACAGAGCATAAGAGAACGTATGTCAAGTCGTATCCCATCACTACTTTACGTACGGACAGCTCATTTACGTACGGACAGCAAAAGGTTGCTTAATGAGCATGCCACTTTTCTGGCTGTTCGGAAAGTTATGTCTGGGTGCAGCATCTGCTTGGCGTGGTTTACCTCGGCGCATATGCGCACTTGCGGACGCAGACTCATCACTTGTTGAATCTTTATTCTCTGCAAAAAAGCTTTCCCCTCGATGCCGAACGCTCTACCCTTCAGCGCTGTAGACTCTATGTAAACAAACATATCTATTGTTTTCAACATGGTCGATTTTCGTGTAGGTAGCGATAGCGGGTGAAAATAAATGGGACAAAAAATACCAAATTAATAAAATTTGATTGGAATTGTTTTTGCGGGATGATTAAAATTGAAGAACTTTTTATTAACATTAAAAATTTTAATCTACGTTGAAAATTCTATTTTGACAAAGTGATTTCGAAAGTATGCACTGCTTCTCATCAGACACCAGCACACAGTGCATACTTGACTGGCGTGACCACTTGCAGGTGGAAATCATTACATTTTTTTTTTTATTTATGCTAGTTGTGACAAATTTTAACATCTCCGACTTATATCCATGGATATAATTTTACTTAGTAAAGGTAATTGAATTTGATCACGGTTCCCTTCTTGTCTATAAATCAGCATAGACAACGTATATCATTTCTACAGCTTATCGAAGCCGATCATATTGAAACGGGAAACTCGATCGTTTTGCGGAATCAGCCTCCGAAAGCAGAATCAAATTGGTCAGAAAATCGATTTTTTTTGTTTGTTTGGTGACTAGTGTATAGTGACTAGTGTATAGTGACTCAGGAGTGTCCATACAAAATTTCAGGTCGATCCGAGCAAAATAAAAAGTTATCGGCTTAACAATACAAATAACTCAAATTCATATTTTCGCGCAAATCGCGTTCCTTTCCTGCTTTATTAGCCGCGCGCAGCTCTCAAATACGCAATAGTAGAGTCTTCCCACTCATCCACACCTGTATGTGCTATGTTTGTGTAAAAACACTTATATATGTGATTTGTAGTAGTATACATTCATTTCATCGAGCAGTTACGGTACACGTGTTTCGTAATTTTTCACTCACTTTTGTTGCACAGTTTAAATTTTAAAACGCGTTTTTTGAGGAATTTTATGTTTCAAGTCGATGAGACATGTAACTCGAAAACTACTCGACCGATCTTTCTGAAATTTTGCACACTATTTCTGTAGGCAATTTACTAGGTAACGCTGTCGAGATATTTTTTATTTCTTGCTTTTTTTTATTTATGGAATTTTTTACAACTGAAAACAGAAATTTCGAAAAAAAAAATTCCGTTTTTTTCGTTTTTTTGATTGCAAACTTATACCAAAAATTAAATAATCTAGATATTTGGAAAAACTCGACAGCGTTACCTCAAAAAATTCATAAACTAACGAACTATTTTTGGTTTTTTTGTTTACGATGATCCAGTCATTAGTTGTGTCTCACCGCAAATCAACTCTTTGTCCTGAACGAAAATGTCAAATTCACGTCACGAGCTTAATTTTCGATATTTTTCAATAAAATTTTTTTTGGATACGCTTCAAAGGTTGTTCTTTACTGTAGGTACTATCCCAATCAAGTAACTATTAACAGTTTTCTAAAAAAAATCTTGAAAATGGGTATAAAATGCGCTGCTCTTAATAATTCCAATTTGATTCTGCTTTCGGAGGCTGGTTCCGCAAAACGATCGAGTTTCCCGTATCCATATTCACGGCTTTGATAAGCTTTGATGATATACGTTGTCTATGCTGATTTGTAGACAAGAAGGGGGAACCATGATCACATTCAATAACCTTTAAAAGAAAAAATTATATCGATGGATATAAATCGGAAATTTGTCACAACTAGCGAAAATACAAATTAAATGATTTCCAACTGCAAGTGGTCACGTCACTCAAGTATGCACTGTGTGCTGGTGTCTGATGAGTATCAGTGCACACTTTCGAAACCACTTTGTCAAAATAGAATTTTCAATGTAGATTAAAATTTTTAATGTAAATAAAAAGTTGTTCAATTTTAATAATCCCGCAAAAACAATTCCAATTTGATTCTGCTTTCGGAGGCTGATTCCGCAAAACGATCGAGTTTCCCGTTTCAATGTGCTCAGCTTCGATAAGCTGTAGAAATGATATACGTTGTCTATGCTGGTTTATAGACAAGAAGGGAACCGTGATCAAATTCAATTACCTTTACTAAGTAAAATTATATCCATGGATATAAGTCGGAGATGTTAAAATTTGTCACAACTAGCATAAATAAAAAAAATGTAATGATTTCCACCTGCAAGTGGTCACGCCAGTCAAGTATGCACTGTGTGCTGGTGTCTGATGAGAAGCAGTGCATACTTTCGAAACCACTTTGTCAAAATAGAATTTTCAATGTAGATTAAAATTTTTAATGTAAATAAAAAGTTGTTCAATTTTAATCATCCCGCAAAAACAATTCCAATTTGATTCTGCTTTCGGAGGCTGATTCCGCAAAACGATCGAGTTTCCCGTTTCAATATGCTCAGCTTCGATAAGCTGTAGAAATGATATACGTTGTCTATGCTGATTTATAGACAAGAAGGGAACCGTGATCAAATTCAATTACCTTTACTAAGTAAAATTATATCCATGGATATAAGTCGGAGATGTTAAAATTTGTCACAACTAGCATAAATAAAAAAAATGTAATGATTTCCACCTGCAAGTGGTCGCGCCAGTCAAGTATACACTGTGTGCTGGTGTCTGATGAGAAACAGTGCATACTTTCGAAACCACTTTGTCAAAATAGAATTTTCAATGTAGATTAAAAATTTTTAATGTTAATAAAAAGTTGTTCAATTTTAATCATCCCGCAAAAACAATTCCAATTTGATTCTGCTTTCGGAGGCTGATTCCGCAAAACGATCGAGTTTCCCGTTTCAATATGCTCGGCTTTGATAAGCTGTAGAAATGATATACGTTGTCTATGCTGATTTATAGACAAGAAGGGAACCGTGATCAAATTCAATTACCTTTACTAAGTAAAATTTGATGTTATTTTGTAAGGGGAGTGCGAAAATGTTTGCACACATTTAACAAGCATTTCTTTGCACAAGATGAAAGCTTTCTATGCTAAATTTTTTTCTATGCTGTAAATAGTCCAACTACTATCAAAAATCTCCTCATTCTTATGAGAGGCATTAAGCCAAGTTTCGGTGATGGCGAGTAAATTAAAATGGCACGATTTGGCGTCAAGGTATAATTTACTTAGTTTGCCTCTCATACCACCACAATTGTGGTAAAAGAGTTTGAGGCTTTTCTGAGATCGGTTAGGAAAAATGCCTAAAAGGGTTGCCTGATCTTCGAAGAGATTCAGATGTCATATTACTACCATTAGAAGAATAATTTATATTGCTCGTAGAAGGAGCTAAGTTTACGGCGGCCTGACTCGAAACCTTGGAGGAGTGTTTATTAACAACGTTGGTTACTATTATTTGAGTAAAAGCATTGGAACAGTCAGATAAGGAAGAATTATCTGTTGTCATTGAAAATTGGGACTGAGTACGTGATGAGCGAGTTTTATGGGTGGAAGGAAATTGGGTAAAGGTCATTTGGGTAAAGGTCACTAGGGATACCATTTTTTCTTACAATTTTTTGTTTATTCTTCTACCTAAGTTTTGTCGGTGATGTTTCTCCAGGGGCTGAATGTCACTCGTTTCCAATTCATGGAGCTGTTGTTTCCACTCAAGCAAGTAAAAAGCCAGGCATATTTTGATGGGATGAAGACCTTACACCGTCTTGAGGATATATGTTTACGCTGGGATAAAAATTTCACTTCGTAGTCGTTTATATGAAAACCAGCTTCGAGAATCTTTCCCAACCATTCGTCGTCAGCAGAATAATGAATCCCTTTCACAAAGAATGCAGTTTTGTTTACTGAAGTCGTTAATTCGGAAGACGTGCTCTTATTGTGAAGAATATCGTTCGTTTTTTTTATT
>OX376372.1:145286160-145316587 GCA_947369275.1 Nemotelus nigrinus
AACTTACGGGAGAGACATCAGAACCACTGTTTCAGGATGATTCTGCGCCTTGCCATCGGGCTAGATCTGTAAGTTTATGTAATGCCTCTAAGTTATAATTTTTTAATTTCTGATTTTAACCAAGCTTTTTTTTTCACAGATAAAAATTTACAAGGAAGAGGTGAGAATAGAGTCCATAACATGGCCAGGAAAAAGTCCTCACCTAAATCCCATCGAAAACCTTTGGGCCATTATGGGGGAAAAAATAAGAAAAGAAGGACCTAAGACGATAACTGATTTACAAAAAATATTACAAATGTATGGGAGTATAAACTAACCAAGAGATGCTAAATAATTTATATAAATCGATGCCAGAACGTATAAATGCCGTAATAAACGCAAAAGGTGGGGCCACAAAATTTTAGTGCAAAATAAAGATAAAAATAATACAGATAAAAATAAATGTACAATCTGATGTTTACAATATATTCCAAATATAAAAAAACAGTTTATAATTTTTAATATTCATAAAATTTTTACTTTTGTCAAGCTTAAGTAAACTGGGTCATATAAATTTATAACTCTTTTCATACACCCACATTGTACCATCAACCTGATCCATTTTTTCATCAGTACCTGAAAAAACTTAACCTCAAAATAACCTGCCTATTACAAATTTTAAACTAATAATAAATACAAATAAAAGCGACAGGTATCATTCTTTTATCAAAAGATTTACAGCATAAATAATCATAAACCAGAAAATTCTTCGAATTGAGGGTTGTTTTGTCGCTGGGTATATATATATATATATATATATATATATATATATATATATATATATATGTATATATATATATACATAAATATATATATATATACATACATATATATATATATATATATATATATATATATATATATATATATATATATATATATATATATATATATATATATACATATACATATATATATATATATATATATATATATATATATATATATATATATATATATATATATCTATATACATACACATATGTATATGTATATATATATATATATATATATATATATATATATATATATATATATATATATATATATATATATATATATATATATATATATATATATATATATATCTATATACATACACATATGTATATGTATGTATATATATATATATATATATATATATATATATATATATATATATATATATATATATATATATATATATATATATATATAAATATATATATATATATACATATATTTATATATATATATATTTATTTATTTCTTTTATTTTATTCATTGCCAAAATGAGGTACAAAATCACATATTAAAAAAAAACTTCAAATTAAAATAAAAAATGAAAAGTAATTTAAAGTAAAGGAAAAAGTAAAAACAAACAAGTTAAAGAAGTAAAAAACAAATTAAAAAAAAACTCTAGCGCACCTGAACCGCTAGAAAACTAATTTTCGAAGAAATTGTCTTTGAGTGACAAAAAAGTGTGGAAAGACGTAATACACTGTTTTGTAGAATCATATCAACCATTCCTTATCCAAAGCAACAAAACTCAACTATTATACAAATGATGAAAATGTTCAGTGCTGGTAACACTTTCCGAACGAAGCAGCAATAAGTTTACCATAACAAGCTCATACTTAAATCAACTTATCCTTTCAAATTCGTTCTCATCGCAGGATTTTATCGAAAGTTTCAGCGGTTAAACGTTGTTTGAGGCTGCCATCCGAAAAATGTTTAAAACTCGGAAAATTTAAAAATTGATTCCTTATTTTTATTGCAAATGCTTTGCATATGAGAACGTAATTTGAAGCATCTGTTGTGCAATATTAACGGCAATGGCACATTGCTGGTTAGCCTGTGTCAGCAGCAAAGCAAAATACATACCAAATCTGAATAGGTCACATATCTCTTTAGGAGAAGAAGACGTTGTATTATCCAGAAACATTGACGATGGATAGCCAGTAGTTTTTCGCTTCACATTAACAAAATCGAAGAATTTTTTCGGTCGCGGACTATATTTTCGCCGGTTGACCTAATGTAAGTATCATAAGCCTCACGAGACTTTGCTGAAAATTGCTTAGCGACTTGATTATACTCTTCCTAAATAGCAGAACTAACGTCAGTATTTTCTCTAATCCGCTTATATAGTTTGTTTCTACGATTTCGCAAATGCCTAAGGTCTCTATCAAGCCATGACTCAGACAATTTTTTTTTGTATCTTTGGTACATATCTTTCAACGGCGTCAAAAATTTTATTGTAAAAAGAGGAAATGGCTGTCTCAAGATCTTGAGTTGAAAGAATATTCGTCCAATCAATAGTATCAAGAACGTGTTTAATGCTCTCATAATCAGCATTACGGAAGTCAAATACAATTGAGTTATTGTAAGTTTTTAAGCAGGTGGAATCTGGAGTGGAAAGTTCTACTGACAGTGCTGTATGGTGTATACTGTTGAAAAAAAGATGCTCAGCGTCATTAGTTGGACTAACCACTACTTCGTCATGAGCATTCGTGAAAACTAGATCTAACCAATTTCCATTTTGGTTGGGGATGTGGGAAACCTGCTGTAAATCATTACCATAAAAGGCACTCACAAGATTGAAATCGTTGGTGTCTACCAGGTTTACGGGGAGAAAGTAAGAGTCATTTTCATCCGGAACAAAGCAAATATTCGGACGATTTAAATCACCCAAAACTATTATTTAATCTTTTTTGCTAAGTGATGTCGCTAATGAAGATATTATGTCACAAAAATTGCTGTAGATGGATTCTTCAGATCTAGGGGGGATGTAGACAACAGCGATGTAAATTGAGTTGTTATTAGAGGAGATCCGAACAATTATACATAGGAAAAAAGTATTTGGGGTGGTACCAACGAGCTCACTTGAAAATGTGTTGCTAACAGCAAGTAAGACACCACCTCCTCGCGACTGACCCGTAGGACAATAATCACGGTCGCTTCTGTATATGGTCCAAGTACTATCAAGAATCTCCTCATTTTTATGAGAGGCATTAAGCCAAGTTTCCGTGATGGCGAGTAAATTAAAATGGCATGATTTGGCGTCAAGGTATAATTTACTTAGCTTGCCTCTCATACCACCAAAGTTGTGGTAAAAAAGTTTGAGGCTTGTCTGAGTTTGGTTAGGAAAAATGCCTAACAGGGTTGGCTGATCTTCGAAGAGATTCAGATGTCATATTGCTACCTATACCTCATGTTTGCTGCAGCCTGATTGGAAACCTTGGAGCAGATTTTATTAGCTACGATAGCATACCTGCTTGAGTGAGAAGATGACGCGTCAAATGCTGGGGGTATAGATGCATAATTATTATAACGAGTAGATGCATTACGAGTAAAAGCATCAGTTAACGAAGAATTATATGTTGTCACTAGAGACTGAGACTGAGAAGGTGATGAGAAAGTCTTATGGGCGGAAGGAAGTTGCGCAAAGGAGTGGCTAGGGATACAATTTTTTTTACAATTTTTTGTTTCTTATTCCTAGTTTTGCCGGTAATGTTTCTCCAAGGGCAGAATGTCATTCCCTTCCAGTTGATGTTGCCGTTGTTACCACTCAAGCACGTAAAAAGCCACGCATATTTTGATGGAACAAAAACTTTACACCGTCTGGAGGATTTATGTTTGGACTGGGGTAATAATTTCACTTCGTAATTATTTATGTGAAAATCAGCTTCGAGAATCGTTCCCAACCATTTGTCGTCAACAGAAAAAGGAATCCCTTTCACGAAGAATGCACTTTTGGTTGATGAAGTTGTTAATTTTGTGAACTTGTGTTTATTGGGAAGAATTTCGTTGGTTTTTTTTATTTTTTGTAAACGATTCTGCTAATCATTATGGGACCAAAAAGTATTGAATTTGTAAATTGGGGTTTCACAGTGTAGATTTGAAAGTTTTTCTAGAGTAGATGGAATTGTGCTCTCAGCTAGAATCCTAATCGGTGATGTTGCTTTGTCCTTCGTTCTCATATTGCTGACCGTTGTTTTGCTATTAATCTCTAACGTTGCGTTGAGAAGCTCTTGATGGAGTGTTTTATCGTTCATTAATAAGTTTTCGTCTGCATCATTTGTTGAAGCATCGCAAAGACGGTCTAAATCTTCCAATTTTCTGCTGATATCAGCTAACTTTAGTTGTTGCTCGGACAAAGCGTCTATGAGTCTGTCGGTTTGCATTTTGAACGTTCGTGATAAATTTTCAAACTTTTCAAGCGTATCTTTGGTGTTTGATTGGCAAGCATAATTACTATTATTATTACAAGTGGACAAATTCGAAGAAAAGGAATCCACTTTATCAGTAAGAGTATCCATTCTCTTCCCAAGAGTGTCAAAATACTTTTCGTGGCTCATAATGTTCGATTTCGAAAAAGAGGACGCCAGACCATCGAAATGATTTGATATTTGCACGCGCTCGTGCTAGCTGTTTAGATATTATATTATCTTTTCGGAATTCAGTGTTCCAATGTAGCGAATCAAGCTGTCGTACATACTTTTTAAAAGAAGGTCAATATTTTGGCAATCCGTACAGATGAAATGGATCTCGAAGTACGGATGAAACCAATCCCTGGGAGGACCCATGCAAGCCCCGTGTAACTTTCTGTTACAGAAAGCTTTGCATGTCACGAATTTCATCGCGTTGTCAAAGGCAAAGCAATTTTCAAGGCTGCACTTGAAGCTCATGATGATTTAAACAGGTGGATTCGATGCCCAAAAGTATACAATCTGAAAGTGCCCAGAGGTATGCAATTGATTAATTGAGCTTTCTGTGTATATGGTGCCCAGAAATATGCAATTGCTGAAGTTCAATTTACCATGGACGAAAACCAATCAGCTGGTAAATTATAAATGCTACCAAAACTGATAAATAGTGAGATGGTAAACTCAGTTTAACCTTATAACAGCTCGGCCAGTGCAGATGATTGAAAAATGTTAAGTGTGTTAATTTAATTGTAAATGTATTTTAGTTCAGAATTTTTTCAAATCGAAAGTGCAATTTATCATTTAAATTGGTATCGAAGCGATCTACCATCACACCCCAGTGCTGGAACTGCTACCCAACGATTTGCTCAAAAGGATGGAATTCTGCAATTGGCTCTTTGAGAAACAATTAGACAACGAAAATTTTTTGAACACCATTCTCTGGACGGATGAGTCCTTATCTACCAGGGACGGTGTTCGAGCACAACAAATAAATGTATCACTATTTCAAGCAACTGAACGTAATTGTTCATGGTGCCCCGGGTGAGGAAATCACATTTGTCTTGCTTGTGAGGAAATCTCAGCTCGATCCTTCGATAAAGGTGCAATCATTAAATGCGCTTTCGACTCGTGATTTCTTCGTACTTCGGATTTCGCATCGTTCCGTTCAAACTTTCAATTGTTCAAATACATTCGACATCGCATTTAGACAGTTTATTCAAATGGTTCTGGTTGTTCTTCATTTCATCGTTTCGATCATCGTACCAGCTAAGATGTCTGTTACTGAGGAAGATTTAGATAGTTTAATCGCCCTTCAAATTGATGCTTTGCAAAGGGTTGCCAATGTTTAACAAATCATAAGAAAACCGGTGATTCTCGTCGCACAAAGTCCTACTTTGAAGGAAGGCTGAACACACTTAAAGAACTTCGCTCTCAATTCAATCAGCGGCATCAGCAGCTTGTTCAAAGTGATTTAGAGGCAAGTAATGATTATTGTATGATCGTATCAACACCCCACACGGTCGATCACCTATCGACATTGCACGCGTTTCCGGTGCGCCCATCACCTGCAGATGCATGCAGGTCAATTTAATGTTAATCAAGTAAAATTAATGCTAAGTCAATTTAATGCTAACCAGTGCACAGTTCAATGCGATTGTTTACCTGCACGCGCATCCGGCGTACTGATCAATGTAGCAATACATCAATTTGCCGACGCACATTTTAATCAGCATAATTGTATAATAAAAGAAGTGTAAATAAAGATTTTTATTCTTTTGGATCAATTCAGCTTTTTAATCAAGTTCAGCGTGAGGCTGCGTTGAACACCAGTTTAGTAATTATAAAAGTTTGAATTTCAAAAGACGAAGTTTAAACATTTTGGTGACCCCAATTACAACACGTATACCATTTGTGAGATGGAAACGATTGCCAAGGAGCAAACGAAGCTTGGCAGGGCCATCGAGCGGCGTCAAGAAAATCATTTTAAGGCACCCAGGAGCAGGAGAACTCTAAGGTACTTTCAAACCCAGTTGAAGGGCCTAGAGGAGCAATGGGCGCAGTTTGAGGCACGTCATTGGGAGCTACGACCATTTAAAACAAGCATGGCTTCGCATCCATGCTTCGAAGAAGACTTCTATGGCCAAGTAGACGCGAACGGCGCGAAGATATAGTTGTACGACAGATAAAAACACAACAAGCACTGTTGTGTTCTTTCGAACGTGCAATACAAATCGCGGAGGATGGATCTGCAACCTCACAATCAAAAGCATATTATGCACAGCACCTTAGTACGCTACATAGCTATTGGCAGGCTATAAGCAACAATCATCATGAGTTAGTGGCGGAGGATTTGGCGCTATCATATACGGAAGAAAGGTTCATCGAGTTGGGTGAGCGGTATCAGGCGCTGGCAATCAAGTTCATGGAATTAACTGAAGGCAGTATAAGTGGACACCAAGCTTCCAGGCCACCGTTACAGGAAACATCGGTAAATTTACCAAAAATAACAATTCCAACTTTTTCAGGGGATTATTCTAAGTGGAAACAGTTCCACGATCTGTTTTCCCATTTAATTCACAACCAACCTATGGGAGACGCCCAGAAGATGTTTTATTTGAAGTCGAATTTAGCAGGAGAGCCGAGTGGACTGATACAACATCTACAAGTTTCCGAGGCAAACTACACTACAGCATGGGAAATACTGAAGGCAAGATACGACAACAGACGGCTGATAGTGTCAGCATTTTTGAATACGATGTTTTCGATCGCCCCCACAAGCACAGAATCTGCCACTTCACTGAAACGGCTTCACGATAGTGTGAACGAAGCCATACTCGGAATAAACAGTCAAGGAGTAGATACTAGCAACTGGGATGCGTTGCTCCTACATCTAATCATGCAGAAGGTCGATCGGGAAACCCATCGTTTATTTGAGCAAAGCTTGGAAACACCTCGGGAGATTCCGACAATAAAAAGTTTTCTCAATTTCATTGAAGCTAGGTCCATTGCTTGAAACTCTGGGCACTAAGAAGGAGAAGACTCATTTCCGGGAAAAAGAGATGAAGAGGAATTTCACGTTCTTGACAACTAAAAATTCCGAAAACTGTCAGCTTTGTGGAAAAGCACATCTCAACCTACGCAATCGTGAAGCGTTCGTAAAGCTCCCGATAGTTGAATGAGCTCGGGCCGCAAGAAAACTTCAATGCTGTTTCAACTGCTTAAAACCAGGTCATAAGCTTTCAGAATGTCAATCCAGAAGTTGCTTTAAATGCAACGGGCGTCACCACACGCTCCTACACCGAGAAATTTCCATGACCAAACAATGCAACCAATCTCAGCCCCAGGATCCAAAACACTTTTCTCAACCAGAAAAAACACACGCAGTGCACTCTGCGTGTTCCGATCCGTCAGAGACTTCGACTTACGTGTTCCTTGGAACCGTCTTAGTTGACATCCGCAATTCCAGAGGTATTCTGACAACATGTAGAGCGATCTTAGACTCAGGTTCACAAATGAACTTGGTCTCCGAGCGCATTGTTAAACGATTGGGATTCCACTTGGATCTTAAAAACAACAAATAAATGGTATCGGTCAAGCACAGCTTCAAACACAAGGCCGGGTGAACCTTAACATCATGTCAAAGGTAAATAACTTCTCAGCAAGAATTGAAGCGTTTATACTTCCAGAAATTACGACCATACAACCGAGTCAACTGATCGATATAACATCATGGCCCATACCAAAGCACATTCAACTGGCAGATCCAGATTTTCATACGCCGAGGCGAGTGGATATGCTGCTAGGAGCAGACATATATAGTGAGCTAATGCTTACTGGACAAATAAAGCTCTCGGACAACCTTCCCACTTTGCAGAATTCAGTATGGGGCTGGTTTGTACTAGGTCGAGTGCAAAGAGCCAACAACGCAGAAAAACTATTTTGTGGAATAAGTACTGTTTCAATACAAGATCAGTTAGAAAGGTTTTGGAGTATAGAGGAGACCGAGTCTAAAGACACATATACAGAATTAGAGCGACTATGTGATTTAGACTTTGAGGAAAATACATATAGAAATCATCAGGGTAGATTCGTTGTGAAGCTTTCATTTAAAAGTACTCCTACGTCATTAGGCGACTCTAGAGGAATTGCCATCCGCAGGTTTTTTGCGTTAGAGAAGCGATTGCAAAAGGATCCAGAAATCATGACGCAGTATTGTGCATTTATGAAGGAACTCGAAGACTTAAAACACATGGAAGTAGTTACTAAAATTCCCAAGTATAACTATTTTCTGCCACACCGTTGTGTTTTGAAACCGGAGAGTTCAACAACCAAACTTAGGGTTGTTTTCGACGCTTCCTGCAAAACCTCCAGCAAAACTTCGCTAAATGATTTGCTATTACCCGGTCCTGCAATACAAAATGACTTGTATGCGATTCTAATACGCTTTAGATTACATCGGTATGTGTTTACAGCCGATATAGCCAAGATGTACCGGCAAGTACTCCTCGATGAAGAGGATCGCAATTTTCAACTCTTGGTATGGAGATATTCACCATCGCAACCGCTTCAATATTACCGTCTGAATACGGTTACCTATGGAACTGCCAGTGCCCCATATCTTGCTATAAAATGTCTTCATCGATTAGCCGAAGACAATAAGAGCACTCATCCAGTCGGATCAAACTTACTACTCCGAGATTTTTATGTGGATGGCGTCATCACTGGGGCTGACAATATAGAAGAAGCGCTTACCATTCAATCAGAACTACGAGAGGTGCTCCAAAGTGCAGGCTTTCATTTAAGGAAATGGTCTTCGAACCACAAGAAATTACTTCAAGTCATTCCTCAAGAGGATGTCGAAACAACAACTTATTTGGGTGACAAAGATAACCATATCCAAACACTTGGGCTTAGGTGGCAGCCACAAGCGGACAAACTGTCCATCAAGACGAACTTACGAGAATTCAAAACAGTCACGAAAAGAACCATCCTTGCGGACATTGCTTCGATCTATGATCCACTGGGACTAGTCAATCCAGTTGTGACGTTAGCAAAAATATATATGCAAGAGCTTTGGCAATCAAAATTAGACTGGGATGAGGCTATTCCCGAGGAACAACTGACAAAATGGCTCTCATTTAGGGAAGGACTTAATACACTTAATACACTTGCTGTGCCAAGACACATTCTACCCAGCGATAAGGTAAGAAAAGTTGAGATTCATGCCTTTTCAGACGCAAGCGAAAGGGCATACGGAGTAGCAGTGTATGTTCGGACTACCAGCTATACAGACAAGGTAATGACAAACTTACTAACCGCTAAGTCGAAGGTGGCTCCCGTAAAAAGAGTTACATTGCCAAGACTAGAACTCTGTGCTGCACATTTAATGATAAAATTGGTGAAACGGCTGAAAGAAGTTTTTCACTTTCCAATCCACAGCACGTACTACTGGACCGATTCGGCTATAACTCTGTCCTGGATCCGATCCACATGCTCCTCATTCAAAACCTTCGTCGCCAACCAAGTAGCATATATTCAAGAGCACAGCAAGATTGCGGAATGGCGCCACATACCCACCAATTTGAACCCGGCAGATATGATATCTCGAGGACTCACAAGCGCCCAGTTAATGTCATCGAAAACATGGTTCTCCGGACCAAGGTTTCTTCTAGAAAAACCATCCGCGTGGCCAAACAAAATCATAGCTCCAACAGAACTCAAAGAAGAATTGCGGAATCAAAAGACAATTCTGACTACCACTCAGCAAACGTCCAGTATTTTAACATCTATTGATCACAGAAACTCATTCAGAACTCTGCAACACATTGTTGCTTATGTGTTACGGTTTGCGAGAAAAAGGCAAGAGAAAGGAATCAGTTTACATCCATATGAACTTGAAGAGGCACTCATCTTCATATTCAAACAAGTACAACAACATGCATTTGAGTATGAATTGAAACAACTAACGACAAAGAAGACTGCCAATCTAAGTGACAGGGTAAAGTCGCTCACACCATGTTTAGATGACAAAGGGTAAATACGTGTCGGTGGAAGGATAAAAGCTGTCGATGTACCATACGAAACAAAACATCAAATTTTACTGCCAGACAAAGATGACATCGTCAAATTACTGCTACCGCATCTTCACGTTAAACATCTGCATGCTGGACCTCAAGCCTTATTAGCAATAACACGCCAACGATTTTGGCCAATAAATGGCAAAGCAATGGCAAGAGCAACGGTCAGACAATGCATACGCTGTTCCCGGCTGAGGCCAAGATTCTACAAGCAGATAATGGGAAACCTTCCCGCAGAGCGCGTACAATTTACCAGACCATTTCTTAACATGGGGGTCGACTTTGGTGGACCATTTCAAATTCATTATAAGGTTCGAGGCAAAAAACCAACAAAGGCATATATTTCTATTTTTATCTGCTTTGTCACAAAGGCAATATATTTAGAATTGGTGTCTGATTTAACTAAGGAAGCATTTATTGCAGCCCTTAATTGCTTTGTTGGGAGAAGAGGGAGGCCATTAAAAATATTTTGTGACAACGCGACAAACTTTGTGGGGGCAAAAAACGAATTGAAAGATGTTCGTGAATTATTCGCTGACAAACCATTTCAAGAGGAATTAGTAAGTTTCTGTTCAGACGAATATATTCAATGGAATTTTATTCCCCCCAGGACACCACATTTTGGAGGTCTGTGGGAGGCTGCAGTAAAGTCAGCCAAATACCACATTCGCCGCACGATTCTGAGTGTATCACTTACATACGAAGAGCTCAATACTCTGATAATTGAGATAGAAGCAGTGCTCAATTCACGCCCACTAACTCCACTATCATCCGATCCGAACGATTTGCAGGCACTTACACCCGGGCATTTCTTGACCGGATCACCACTAACAGCGCTGGCAAACCCTCGAGAAGCAGACCGCCCCACAATCTTGCTTAAAAGTTGGGAGGTCATCAAAGCAAAGCAAAACGAATTTTGGTATCGATGGAGCACCGAATATCTACAGCAGCTGCAAGAACGACAAAAATGGAAAAACCAGAAAGACGACGTGAAGGTCGGAGCTATGGTGCTGATCAAGACTGACACTATTTCACCTTTAAAGTGGCCACTTGGAAGAATCCTAGCAGTCAATACCGGACCTGACGGGTATGTTAGAGTGGCAGCAGTCAAAACAGAAAAGGGAATAATCAAACGAGCGATACACAATCTTTGCATACTTCCAGTGGAAGAGAAGGTAGCTGAAGAAAAATCGACTGAGCTACCGTCTACATCACCAAAACGATTGCCAGCAGCCACTTTGTTAGCAACAACTAACCCGAGCACACCTACACTCCTCACACTCCCAATGGAAGCTAGCCAGAAGAAATTAACTGAGGAGAGATCTACTGAGCTACAACCAACACCATCAAAACGATTACCAGCGGTACCACTAACAAGTCAACCAAAAGTGGATCCGAAAAAGGTAATCCGTAAACGAACAAAGGGAACTCGATTTCTACCAATAAATCCAGCATGGCTTCAGGCTCCTTTCAAACCTCGCTCAGAAATCGTAAGATACTTACAACGCGCACAATCAGATGGTCCTGCAGCCAAACATCCAAGAACGGAAGACACCAAGAGGAATCTCTCTATTAAGAATGTTATAAGTTTCTTGATATGTGTCTGTGTAACACTACTTTCACTGGCGCAGGCAAACAAAACAAACCAATTTGTGGAAATCACGCCATGGTCGAGACCGCCAATCGTGTACTTCGAAGATATAGCACGACTGTCAATGCTAACAGACCAGTGGAATCTCATGGTATACTATAATTTCTATAATAAAAACTCTAAAAATTATACTATAATAAAAACTCGCTCAACTCCAAACTATTTGCGATGGGAGGACATTTGCTAGATACGACAACTCCTGCAATACACTTATTCGACAATTCCGGCGGCATCTGGATACTATAGCAGTCACCAATAGAATCATATGGCAAAGGAATGGTAACCACGCCAGAAACAAACGATCTCCATTTGACATCATCGGGAAAGTATCAAATAAACTGTTCGGGATCCTTGACCAAGAATATGCCCAACACATGACTGCCACGATTAAGAAAATAGCCGATAATGAGAACCATCTTCTAAACTTAATTAAAAATCAGACCTCCGTTATTGATTCCACCGAAAACATCATCCAAGCCGATCGAGAATTTTCAGACAAGCAGTTCTCTATAATCAATGACACGTTAACGGCACTGAAAGAACGAGTAAAAATCACGAATCAGGTTATATCCGAGCAGGAAATTCAAGAAAAATTTAATACCTTATCGATTCACACTACTTTAGTGATGATGCGATACCAGAGGACTCAAGACACACTTATCGAGATTTTAACTGAATGCCACCACCGAAGAATTCACCCACTATTACTCACACCAACACAGTTGCAGCAATAATTATCTCTTATTCGAGAAAACCTACCTCCTGGCGTGACTATACCAGGAACCCCCTCGCACGAAAATCTGTTACAGCTCTATAGCCTTATGACCGTCAGAGCCAGAGTGACACGAGAATATATACTATTCGACATAACCATTCCTCTGGAAAACAAAGAAACACTTCAACTAGTAAAAACCATACCACTTCCAATCAAAGTCAACGCTCATGATATGCAAATCGTGACTGCATCCGAATTCCTTGCTGTAACCCTTCATCGTGATCAGTACTACCTTATAAGTTCTGAAGAATTCTCAAAATGCACATTTACCGCAAACGGAACCCTGTTATGCAAAAAAAAAACATCAGCTATTCAGCAAGGAGAAAGTACCCGCAATATGTGAACTAGCAATTATCAACCAGCAATCAACATTGTCCGAAGAATGTGTACTAGAACCTGCATCATCAAAGTCTTGGATTCAGCTTCACGATCCAAACCAGTGGATATACGTTTTACAGCAAGAAAATGTTCTCAACATAGTTTGTGGTACTCACTCATTTCAGAGAATGTTATCTGGAATCGGACTATTAAAATTCAAATCACAATGTGTCATCAAGCACGATTTTACAACTATAGCTGCCCACAGTCACTTCATCAATCGACTAGAAGTCTCTTTCACTCCATCAACAGAGTTTAATCTTTCATTGGTAGAAAGTCATCTCAATCAACTCCAGTCCGTAGGATCGTTCGGTACGTTAACAACAAGAAACCACACCGATGACATCTACTCCATAAAGCAAAGGCTCCAGCACATACAAGACCAACAGCAGCTATGAACAATTGAAGCTAAATCCACTAACGCTCATCAACACAGCATAAGCTACCTGGCATTAGCTTCCATCTGTGTGTTTACTACAACCTACATCTTGAAACACAAATACAGGCATCGAAACTCACCTCATGCAGACCTACCACCAGAACCAACACCAAGGAGGTCAAATTACCAGTTAAGAGCACAACACCTTGAAAGTGCTTTCAACGGGCGGGAGAATGTATGATCGTATCAACACCCCACACGGTCGATCACCTATCGACATTGCACGCGTTTCCGGTGCGCCCATCACCTGCAGATGCATGCAGGTCAATTTAATGTTAATCAAGTAAATTTAATACTAAGTCAATTTAATGCTAATCAGTGCACAGTTCAATGCGATCGTTTACCTGCACGCGCATCCGGCGTACTGATCAATGTAGCAATACATCAATTTGCCGACGCACATTTTAATCAGCATAATTGTATAATAAAAGAAGTGTAAATAAATATTTTTATTCTTTCGGATCAATTAAGCCTTTTAATCAAGTTCAGCGTGAGACAGCGTTGAACACCAGTTTAGTAATTATAAAAGTTTGAATTTCAAAAGACGAAGTTTAAACAATTATTGTACAAAGCATTATTCCGATCAATTTGAAGAGAAGTATCTTGAGGTTTATAGTGAATTAATCGAGGATTTTGGTACAAAATTTTCACAACCAAAACTGACTGCGACAACAACTGAAGTGTCGATTGATTTGAATTCGACTGTGATAAATGGATCAATATCACAACAGTTGCCTGCAATGTAATTTACACGTTTTTGGGGCAAGCCGGCTCCAGAATTTTCCGGCAATTACACCGATTGGCCAGCATTTTACAACTCATTTTTACATTTGGTGCATAATAACAATTAAATCCAAACGATTGAAAAGTTTCAATTACTCAAACAGGCTTCGAAGAACCCTTTAGATAGTGATATTTGTGAAATGCCGCTTAACACAGCAAATTATGATGAAGCTTGAAATTCCGTTATCGAACTCTATCACCACAGTCGAGTGTTGTTCACGCATTTTATGCACCTATTCACTTTGCAACCGGTCGTTACCAAGGAAAATGCGACCGATCTGAAACAGTAAGTCGAAACATCCCGTACATGTTTGAATGTATTGAAGCAACTGAAGGTCAAAAAGGATGATTGTGGCCATATTTTTGCACATTTATTGATTGAGAAATTGCCAAAATCCACAATCCAATTATGGGAACAAAACTCGGGAGAGTCTACTGAAATTCCTACATTTAAAGCTCTCGCCGATTTTCTAACCGCTCGATATCGCACACTCGAAGCTACTGATTTACGATCGCAATCCATTGATTTACATCGAACAGCCTCGAATTCGCACCCTAAAACTATACAGAACAATCCAAAACCGAGTTAAAATCATCGCCCCCAAGCGTCGCATCGATCCGAGACTTGCATTCATCAAATGTCCACTGTAAATGACCACCCACCAACCGTTATCTGTGTGTTCTGTCAAGGCCCACATATTCTTCGTAAATGCCCATCGTTTCGTCAGAAGGACAATATTGCACGCAAGGCTTTCGTCGATACAACAAGTTTTTGCTCGAATAGCTCCAGTTCCAGGGATGTAACTAGATCGCCTCCTCGCGGTGCATCCTGGGTAATACTAAATGATCTAGACTCACCTGACGACCGCTTTCGTCCTCGGACCTCTCTCGATTTACAATACGTTTGTTGCACATGGGCTGGTGATCGTAGCATTCCGGACCTAGTCGTCTTCAGGCGCGGTAGCGGCGGAGTGAAATCTGCTTCGTGAACGGCTTCGGGTTAATGCAATCATCTCCATCCCGTTAAAATCCTGGCAGGACTCAGTGTACGTTCTCAGTCTCGTCAACATTAAGTTGGTGGTGTAGGTTCAGTTGAGGCGGATTCCTGATTAACACCGATCTGGCTCTGACTACCTGTCCCCATAAGCTAAAAAAACCGCGCCGTCGGCTGCAGCTAAAGCCTCAGAAAGTGGAGACATGGTGAATAAGCCAGCTCTGCGGATTGAGGTTAAGGCTGCAGGGGTTCGTGGAGACATGGCGATTGAGTCAGCTCCACTGACTACTAGCACAGCGGCTTAGCAAGGTTCTGGAGACATGACGAGTGGGCCAGCTTCAGTGCCTTCAAAATCTTCCTCAACCCCTGTTTCAGGCGGTTCCGGGGCTGAGGTCACCAAGCCTGGCCCTGCGAATGCCAAGAAGCCCGTTTGTGGCCAGTGTGATATGAAGGTTTCGGTGAATGAGCCAGCCCGACCATCAACAAGCGCAACCTCCGGTGCCGCTTCCTCCTCTTCAGGCACGCAAAGCTCCTCCGCCAAAAATCTCGGGCTTATGGAACTAGAAGGGCAGCCTTCAAAGTTCTAAGGAAGTTTGAAAATGTCCCCCCTGACACTATGTCCGACAAGGACAAAAAGTCCCTTCAGTGGGCAAAATCATTCATTGGGGAACACCCTAATCTGCTTCCTCTACACCCTGGAGCTTCAGCTCAGAAACGACAAAGGTTGGCTTAGCAGATGAATCAGGGCAGGTAAAACTGCAAAAAGCACAAAATAGTGACGGCTCTTACAGGGAGAATTCGGCCATTTAGCGATATGGCCAAAGAGTGCTTGGTTTGGGCCGTGATTAATGCCAGCAAGAGAGATGGAACCATCTCCCCCGAAAACTGGCTTAAGATAAAGCAGGCTTTATTTGGAGTCTGCTGTAGGCTGCAGAAGGCCAACTCGGATCCACCACCTACGGTGAACGATGCGGACTGGCACAAAGGAATCTAGCTAGTTGCATGTGGAGACCAACGATCAGCTGATTTCTATAAGCAGGCAATCGCCGAGCTGGGGGAGCTCTGGCCAGGGGCCAAGATTAAGGTGGTGCACAATGATGAGTGGAAGTCCTGGGAATAGTGCGGCTTTTTAACCCGGATCTTCCAATGGAAAATTAGAGGGTTGCGCAGATTGGAGAGCCGGTAGACAATCGGCGGGAGAGACAATCGGCATCATATATCAAGAGGCACTCCCGGTCTTCGATGCCCGAAAAGGCATTATCAGGTATGGGATCGAAAAACTAACCCTATGGATCTACCGAAGCGACAGGCCAAAGAGCTCTGCTGCGGGAGATCCAACACCTGAGGAACCTCACCCTAAACAGGTGACTCACAGGACGGAGGACTCACCTAAAAAGGGGTTGGACACATCTTCGAGGGCGACATCTGAGGATGAATCCGATGTGGAATCCCTATATGCAGGGATAAAATGGCTATTGCAGTGGAAATCGACTAGAGATCATACTGGTTTCTTTCTTGCTACAAGGCACACGATCATGGCGATAGCCAACCTTGCGACATTGTCAAGGGTGTTGTGGCTGAAGCCACAAAGATTGGTGTGCCTCTTATTCTAGGGGCTGACTTCAACGCTCATAATGAAGTATGGGGTAGCTCCAACACTAATGGCTGAGGTGCGGAACTTTTTAACTTCATCTTGGCCCACGACCTTCTCATCGCCAACACTGGTAGCGAACCAACCTTTCTTACCTCAAACCGCAGGGAGGTTCTTGATGTTACTTTGATTAGTGGGTGGCGCTCGCATCTTCTCTGTGACTGGAGAGTTCTACAATAGTGTTCATTCTCTGATCATAGGTACATATCGTATAGCGTGGCTGGCCACAGCTCTGCTCTGCAGGCAGCTTTTATCAACAGAAAGAGGACAGGCTAGAAACTATTTAATTCTCTGGTACGATCCTCACTAGAAACTGCTCCTAGGAGCATACCATGAATTCGATCGGGCGGTTGACACCCTTACTAATTCTCTCAATTCCGTGTCTAGGGAAGCATGTAAGCCACCCTCGGATAGGGGCAATCCTAATCCTCCCTGGCGGAGTATGGAAATCAGCATCCTGCGGAGAGAATGTAGGAAGGAGTTTAATAGCTGGAAAAGATCTAATGACTGGTCTGTGTATAAAACAAAGCTGAAGGCTTTTAAGTATGCCATACGCAAGGCTAAGAGGTCTTCCTGGATATCTTTCTGTGGAAATGTAGAGAGTCTCAGCGAGGCGAATCGCCTTCGCAAGGTATTAAGCACGACACCGAAGGCTATGGGTTGCATCATGAACCCTGAGAGCATTTTGAATAGTTCGAGTGCAGATACTCTAAACGTTCTCATGGACGCACATTTCCAGGGCAATTATTGTCCTATAGGGACAGTGCACCAAACGGAACTAAATTACGGTAAAGCCCCGCCGTTCAGAATATCAAACTCTCAGCTGAAGTTGGCTATTAACTCCTTGAGCCGTTTAAATTCCCAGGCCCTGATGGCGTGCTTGCGGCTGACGTTCAGCAGTCCATGGAAGTTTCGCTACCATGGCTCAGAGAGATTTATAACGCTTGCCTACGCTTCTCTATGTTCCCACCAGCTGGCGGGAAACTAGAGTTGTGTTTATTCCGAAAGCAGAAAAAGTTTCTCATGTTAGGCCAAAGGACTACCGTCCAATAAGTCTTAACTCAATCCTGCTTAAGATTTTGGAAAGGATCATTGATTATCATATTAAAAGATCAATCGATCCTTTGTTTATCTCGCAGTCACAACACGCTTATACCAAAGGAAAATCTGTTGAGACTGCTCTTCACGTCCTTATTGAGCAAGTTGAAAATCTCTTGTGCTTAAGGAATATACGCTTGCTGCCTTTTTGGACATCGAGAGGGCCTGCAGCAACATAAATTCTAATGCAATTGTTGAGGTTCTCTCGTTGCTTCATGTGGACGAGCGGCTGATTGCTTTTATTGTGCAGCTTCTCAAAAGTAGATTGGTTATCTTTTCCCTAGGGGATCCCAGCGTAAGACGAGGAGTCAGTACGGGCACACCTCAGGGTGGAGTCCTCTCTCCCCTGCTGTGGAACATCACGGTGAATACTTTTCTATTGAGACTGGACCACGCTGGCTGCAAAGTGATTGCTTATGCAGACGACATAGCTTTAGCAGTGTCGGGAAAGTATTTATCTACGCTATCGGAGAGGCTTTTTTTGTGGCTCTTCACATACTTTCACGTTGGAGTCGTGAGTGCGGCTTGAATGTGAATCCTAACAAAACGGAACAAGTGCTGTTTACAAGGAAGTACAAAGTTCCTTCTTTTGAGTTACCCAAGTTGACTGGGGTCTCCATTAACTTGAGCCAGAGGGTCAGGTACTTAGGGCTGATCCTTGACTCGAAGTTACTATGGACCTAAAATGTAGCAGAAAGAGCTCGCAAGACTTTCAATGCACTTTACTGCCTCTTCACAACCTCGTACTGTTGCTTGGCTTTATACTGCTATGGTTGAGCCAATTCTTTTGTTTGGGGTGGCGTTCTGGTGGCAGGGTGCTATTAAAGCTACTTGCAAACGGCAGATTGAAAAAGTGCGAAAAATGGCTGCTCTACTTGTAAGTGGTGCGCTCCGCACCACCCCTACTAAGGCACTCTTCATGTTACTTCATTGGCTGCCAAAGAATCTACTTATCTTACAGCAAGCTAATCTTGCTGCTGTGAGACTAAATTGTATCTCGGCATGGAATAGAACAGGTTTCGGCCATGCGAGGATTTTGGTCGAGGGAGTTCTCGCTCTAGCGGGTGTTGACTACATTGCTCCACAGTGCCTACTAGATTTGGAGTTCACAACTCGCATTCCCAGTAGGGATGAATGGCGTGATGGTTTCATTCTCGAAAGTGGGATTATCCATGTGTACACTGACGGCTCAAAGCTAAACAATAGAGTCGGAAGTGGTGTATACTCAGATGAGCTGAATCTCAAGCTGTCCTTCCGTCTACCAGACTATTGTAGTGTCTTTCAGGCGGAAGTTGCGGCTATTTTACAGGCAATCGACTGGCTTCTGTGTAATCGAATATTCGGGGTTGATATTGGCATTTTCACAGATAGCCAAGTGGCTATTAAATTCCTTGCTGGTAATTGTACAGTTTCCATGATTGTTGCTGAATGCCGTGCATCTCTCAGGGAGATGTCGAGACATTCAGGGGTTCAATTGATTTGGGTACCGGGACATAGGGGTTTTCAGGGCAACTGTGAGGCCGATGAGCTAGCAAGGCTTGGAACCTTGTTGTCGGAGGTCTCCAGCTCCCTCTCAATAGGTATACCATGTCATCGGTCAAACTGGCCATTAGGCAAAAATATCTCGAGGATACTAAGAGGTCTTGAGCAACTGAATCATCCTTGTTCAAAATGTTACCATTAATTTGCCCACATCGACTTTAACGTACCATAATTGGCCACACCTTCGAAGTTGGGAATTGGCCGATCCAGATTTTCACCGCTCAGCTTCAATCGATATGCTCATTGGATCTGATTCTTATGCTGATATTTTGCTTGACGGACTTCGAAAAGATCATCAAAACAAACCGATCGCTCAAAAATCTCATCTAGGTTGGTTCGTTTCTGGCAAAGCTTTTGAAAAACCAATACAATCATCAACTGAACCAGCTACAGCTCATTGTTCACACTTTTTGCTGGAACAATTGGACAAATTGGTGAAAGAATTTTACGCGCTGGAAAGTATTCCAGCTGATCAACAAAACACACCATCACAATACATACGGTGCATCAGCCAAATCATCCAATGGGAAATCATTGAATGACATTCTGTGCACAGGTCCACGACTGCAGAACGATTTATCATCTGTTTTATTGAACTGGCGTTTATACAAGTACGTCATCACCGCTGATATTACTCGAATGTATCGATGCATCGATGTGCACGAAAACGATGCTGAGTATCAGCGCATTTAATGGTTCAATTCGGACGGATTGCTGCAAGAATACAAGCTTACTACCGTTACCTTTGGTACAGCCAGTGCACCGTACACTGCCATCGAAACTTTGCACTGAATCGCTCACGATATGCATGATCATTATCATTTGGCTGTCAATGTGCTCCGAAATGAATTATATGTCGATGATATTTACACCGGCAGTCATACAATACAAACAGATACATACCGACAATACGCTTGTCATTCGTGATCAAACTGCAGCGGCTTTAGAGTCAGCCGGTATGGCCTTACACAAATGGGCTAGTAGTTTTTCCGAAATACGCAAGTCAATTCCAACTGAACCTCAAAGCAGTGCAACCGCGTTGGAATTAAATAGTGATGAAATGCTTAAAACATTAGGCATGCGATGGCAACCTTCAGCTGATTCATTTCGATATCAAATCAACTTTGACTTGGTTCCAGAGAAAGGAAACATCACAAAACGGACTGTTCTGTCAACCACCACAATGTTGTTCGATCCGATGGGATTGGTCAATTCAGTTGTCCTCGTAGCCAAGATTTTTCTGAAGCGAATTTGCACCCGCAACTTGGAATGGGATGAACAGTTGCCAACAGATTTGCGTATTGAGTGGCTCCGATTTTCGGAAAGTTTAACGATAATCAACGAGATTCAGATTCCACGTTGGTTACACTCTTCACCAAATGTACGGCGAGTTGAGTTGCATATGTTCTGTGACGGATCATTACATGCATACGCTACCCTTTCATATATTCGCATCGAAGATGTAAAGGGTACCTTTCACACTAATATCATTGCTGCAAAAAGTAAAGTTACCCTGAAACCACCTATCAACATTCCACGCATCGAATTATGTGCTGCCGTGCTAGGTTTAAAGTTAACTAAATGGATAACTAAGCATCTTTCTATTTCCATGGACACGATTTCAATATATTACTGGGTTGACGCCACGATAGTATTATCCCGGATTCGGGGTGACATAAATCGTTGGCCAACCTTTGTAGCAAATCAAATTGGGCAGATTCACACCGATTCCCATATAAAACAATGGCATCACGTATCGACACACGATAACCCAGTCGACATTTCATCACGTGGTTCCTTACCAGCACAACTTCTCGAATCGAAATTGTATTGGAATGGGCCCGACTGGCTGATTCAATCACAGTCACAGTCACAGATTGGACATTTTTGGAAAAAGAAAATGTCGAACAAATAATCAACTTCGCCATCAATGGATCTGAGTCACTATTTCTGGCAAAGTATTCATCATTTTTGCAATGACACTGTAAAATTGTATTCAGATACAATTGTACAGTGTCACAAAACCACCGTCGCTATGGAGCCAGCACTGTAGAAGAGCTTAACTCCAGTTTGTTTGCACTGATTAATAGTTCAACGAGAATGCTTTTCGTCAGAGCTTAAGACCATTTCACAAAATGGAACTGTGCCACATAATAGCGTTCTTACAAGCCTAGCTCCTCTTCTCGATCAGTACGGAATTTTGAGGGTGCTTGGAAGAGGGCGGAATTCACGTTTGCCTTACAATCAAAAGCATCCAATCATCCTACCTAAATATAATCGTTTCACTGAATTACTCATTCATCACCAACGTTAACATTAACGTTCCTACGAAAACGATTTTGGATAGTTCATGCTAGAAAAGTCGTTGCAATTCAATTGAGAAAATGCGTGAAATGTTCCAGAGCCGATCCAAAACTAGTTTAGCAGCTAATGGGTGACTTGCCACTGCATCGTGTCATCGGTTTCGCACGACCATTTCTAGCTACTGGTGCTGACTACACTGGGGCATTCGAATTGAAAGCATCGAGATACCGTGGTCACACCACCTAGAAGGGCTACATCGCTCTTTTTGTGTGTCTAGCGATTAAAGGTATTCACCTTGAAGCTTTCACTGGTATGGACACATACGCATTTTTAAATGCCCTTCATCGTTTCGTCGTTCGACGGGGTTTATGCCATGATATATACAGTGATTGTGGCAGTAATTTTATTGGAGCTGATAAGGTTTTAAAAACAAAAGCTATTGAATTTGCTGCTGGCGTCAAAAAGGATATCGCACCAATTTCAGCTGACAAAGGAATCCAATGGCACTTTACTCCACCGTATTCACTGAATTTTGGTGGCATTTGGGAAGCCAATGTCAAGGCTACCAACCGTTATCTGCATCGTGCGTTTACTGGCTTGCGTTTAACGTACGAAGAACTTGCGCTTGTCCGCATTGAATCCTGTTTAAATTCACGTCTGATTTGCCCGTTAAATACGAATACTGACGATCTTGAGGTGTTGACTCCAGGCCATTTCCTTATTGGAGATGCTTCATTAGCACCACCTGAACCAACGATCATGGATCTATCGCCAACACGCCGGTATTGTATCATTCAGCGTATCATCCAGCAATATTGGTCAAAATGGTCATCAGAATGGCTTAGTCATTTGCAAAAATGGGCTTGTCGGCACGAAAACTTGACGGCAAATTACATGGTAGTTGTAAAAGACGATCGTTTGCCACCAAACAAACGGACATTAGGCCGTATAGTTAAAACTCATCCTGGGGATGATGGTTTAGTTCGTGTGGTAACTGTGTGAGCGAAATGCGGTACTCATAAAGGATCAATTTCCAAGATTTGCAAGCTCCCTGTTTAAAATCAAAGTACCAAAGACGACCAACAAGCATAAGCACAAGACTTCAATCTACTTTTCCAGCATTCGCAGCCAACCAACCCAAGAATCATGACAAATGGTTGATTCATATACAACGATTGTTGCCCAGTGGGCCGGCATGTTCGAGCACAACAAATAAATGTATCAGTATTTCAAGCCAACTTCATTTTAAAAACTTGTAAATTTAGACATTAGCCGTTTTCTTAGCAAGCTTTTAGTTCATAAAAAAAGCCAACGGTTGAAGTAAAATCTTTATGTCAGTGCGAAATAATTGTATGTTTGAAATACTTGTAGAAAAAGGATTCAGTGGTACGAAGAATAAATAGTTTATTTTTCATATTTCTAAATGTGGCTTCAAAATTTTTCGAACCCAAAGACAGTGTCAAGCGACTCAAGGTAATTGTTCAGACGGTATCACGAACTTTCACAATTGACATAAGTGGGCTGCGAACAATCCACACACGAGAAGGACTTCATCATTTCAGATGAGATTCAGCGTAAACTTATGGGCAGGAGTGATTAGTAACGATTTAATTGGACTTATAAGGCTACCGAATACCCTAAATAGTACCAATTACTTAATTTTTGTAGGACATGATCTGGAAGACTTATTGGAGGATATTCCCTTGCAACGATTGACTTCCATGTTATACCAATAAGATGGTTTTCCAGCTCATTATTGCCAACCAGTCCGATATTTGTTGAATTCCAATTATACCAATCGCTGGATCGGTAGAAATGGACCAATACACTGGCCTGCGAGATCTCCTGATTTCACAGCTGTGGATTTTTTTGTATGTGGACGGATGAAGGACCTCGTCTACACAACGGAAGTATCAACATTGGAAGACCTAAATGCCGGGATCGATGCGGCTGCAACAGAAGTGAGGCAGCTACTGAGACGTATGAATATGAAAACAAAACTTTCAAAACGAGCTTAAGCATGTATTCAAAATGAAGGTGGCCATTTTGAAAATTGACTGTAGGTCAAAAATTTTGATATAAAGCGTAAAAACCTTTAATAAATTCTTTAAGTTCAAGCAAAGAGTGTAGATCGACAACGAGGGCCACTATAAAGTGGCATATTAAGTTTTTAAGTAATGTGTATTTTCGCTTACTACTTGTGAGCTGGTAAACAAGTCATAAACATGTGTGCAATTTTTTTAGTCATTTGTATGGCCTATAAAAATATAAAATTAATATGGCATGTTTTCATGAGGTTGTCTGAAAAAAACAACATAGAACACATAATTTTCGGAGTAGAAGTGCCAACATTTTGTATTTTGAAGTTAATATCTTGAAGTCAGTTACAGTTACAATTAAGTATGTTACATCAAATTAAAGGTAATTTAATTTCATAGCAAGCAAAAAACATTTGCGTTGTGATTATTAGTTTTCAAGATATAATGATTTAAGTGAGTCAGGGTACAGGTCCGAAACACTTTTCTTGACCACCCTGTAACTCCGTAGATTTTGAAAACCGGACCACCCTGTACAACAATTTTTTGCTCAAAATTTATCAAGGAATGCCTCCTTACAATAGTGACCACCGAGTACCAAACACCCAGTATATATATATATATATATATATATATATATATATATATATATATATATATATATATATATATATTTTTATATATATATATATATATATATATATATAACCCCGCAGATTTTGAAAACCGGGCCACCCGAAAATTCATATTTCTTTTTATATATATATATATATATTGAAATGGTATGCGATATGCGCAGTTAGCTTTTACCAGTGTTCGAAAAATATAAGTTTTTATTTTTGTAAACGAGCTAGGAGGAAAGCAATTGTCGTTTTGCAAATAAGTAGTCATCGCTTCTGCGTGGCGAATTTAACCGCCCCTTAGCATCAGCTCAGACGTACTTATGTAAAATAAAATATATTTTTAGCTTGTACGAGCAACGTCTTTTTGGTCGCCGATTCTTTTGGCTTACCAATTCAGACTGACTTTATTGTGCTATATTCCGGTCTTAAATAGTAACATTATTCGTTAAATTAGTAAATGAAAATTATGTGTACTAAAATGTATGGACTTGGTTTTCGGTGTTATTTTTAACGTTAAGTGTACTTGTTCGAGTCTCCGCTAAGTCAAGTTTAATTTCAGTGCTCACCACTTGTTGTGGAATGTCGCTCAGATCGCAAAAAGGATATATTTAATTTGTTTTGACATTTATGTGTGTTTACATTTTAGTATTCACAACACCCTCCTCCTTTGGGGAAAAAAAATTTATTTTCTGTAGAAAGGAAATTTTTTTGAACTCAAATCCATCACATTTTTTTTGTCCATCAACGTTTTTGTTTATGTACATAGAAAGCTTAGGTTTGAATATTTAATTCATAAGTGTTTCGTTTAGTTTTAACTTAAAATATATGTGCGATTTTCTACTCAAAGCTTTTTTTTTATGTTATTTTTGTAGTTTGGTATTCTTGCTTGTAAAAAAATAATAATTTCTATAAATATTAATTAATGTGCTAATTGTATGAAGGTTTTCATTAATTTTGTTTGAAATAACAATGTAATTACAATGCTTATAAAGTAATGTTTTTTTTTTTATATTTTAATATTTATAGTGCATTTAGTTGTAATAAATTCTAGTGATTTTTTTTTTGCATTTTGTGTTTGCTAGTATAAGTGAGTTAACACTATTTTTGCTTCATGTTTTGTATGGTTCGTGGTATTCTTTTTGCTGTTTTTTCTTGTGTTTAAATTTCTATAAAATTCAACGAGTTAATTTTTATATATGAATAAGTTGCTGTATTTGATTGAATATACTTTGGTTTCGAAAAGTATATTCGATATGTTATGTTAAAGAATAAATGTATTACTTTAAACCACAAAAGTTTATTTAATTTTTTGAATTTGTTTTATTATTTTCTTTGGTTTATTCTTTCAAATTTTGCATTAAACTAATGCTGTTTCTCAGCTTGATTTGAAGCTAGCTTATGTAATTAAATTGGATTAAGCTTTCGATTATTCTCTTTGGGGCTTTGTAGATGATTATTTTCATCGGTTCATTTTGTATTTGAATGTTTTGTTGCATTTTATTGAGCATGTTTTTGAACTTCTCTATATTAGATGTGTTAGGAATTTTGTGACTCTTGTTTCGGCGCACATTTGATATCTTTTTTTCAGTTATTTGAGATGTCAGCTTCTCCAATGGCAAAACTAATTTCGATGGATTGTCACTGCATCTAACTGTAATTTTATTATTTTCCATGATCATTCTTCGGATATTCTTTATATCGAATTTTGACTTCATCAATTTTTTTCTATCAGCGGTCGAGTCGCTGTTACAAAGCAAGGCTTTTTTAGGCTTCATATTGTGTTTTGCTTTAATCAATCTTTTTTCATCAATCGTAGAATTACTGTTATATAAATCAGCTTTCTTACGTTTTATATTCTGGGGTTGTTTATGCGCTTTCTCGGATTTATTTTTATTTTTGTTCTGCTTGGTATTTTTTTGGTCTCCGATTAATTTTCTTTTACACGATATTACTGTTTTGTGATTAATACCATTTTCGTGTGTACGTTTCATATTTGTTAATGGTTTGGAGCTCAAACGATTCATGTCAATACTGCTTGTTACATTTTCCAATATTTCATTATCGTTAAAACATTCGTTTGTTGGTCTCTCGACTTGTATTGATCGGTATTTGCCTATTGAATTAGTTTCTGTTTTAATATTATCGATCAATGCATCTTCTTTATGTGTGTTCAACACTTCAATGTGTTTCACGCTCTGTTCTGGGGCTATTGAGCTGCCTATGTAAATTTGAGGTGAAGTTTCTTTCATAATATGGTAATTGTTTCTCTGGTTTCTAGTATCTGTGTCAGTTCTTTTTAGATTATTGTTATTTCTATAATAACTTTTATCATTATCCTGGTTTTCATAATTATTTCTCGTATTTCTATAACTGTTAGCGAATTTTTTATCATTTTTGTGTTTACTATAAGTATCATATAAATTTTCTGTATTGTTTGGCATGTATCTGTATCTGTAATTCAATTGTCGATTACTGTTGTAATTTTTATTTATGTATATAACATTTTTGGTCGCATTATAGCTTGATTCTAAGTCTATTGCGATTTGAATTGCTTTTATAAGAGTTTTCGGTTGTGCCGCGAAAATTGTAGGTTTAAGTGACTCGTCTAAACCGTTTTTGAAAATAGTAAGCGCATAAGAATCATTAGATTTCTGTATCGCTACTTTCTCTGCTGCAGATGGACTTTGTCCTAAGCTATTAATTTGAATTTCATTCAATTCGCTAATGAGCTGCAATATCTTCTCACTGTATTTTTCAACTGATCCATTTTGATATAACTGTGCTAACTGTGTATGGATTTGTTGTGGGTTTTTTCTACTCTTGAACCTATCTCTTATCACTTTTTCTAATTCTTCATAGCTGCTTATTTTTGTACTCAAAAGTTGAGTTTTGACGCTAGAGCCCAATTTGAAATTTTCTGTAAACTTTAATAAATCCTCTTTCCCGTCTTTATTGAGGTTTTCGTTGATTAATCCTAATATGGTTAAAAAGGAATCTAATTGTTTTGCACTACCATTGAAAACTGGTATGCATTCCAATGCCACTTCAATATCGAAGTTACTCATTTTGGTATGTTTTCAATCTTCTAAATTTTTATAAAAAAATTACTAGTTTGTTTCATATATTTTCTCTTTAAATGCGAATATATTTTTTTTTATTTTACCTGCTCGGTTACTTGTTTCTCATACCACAGACCATGGACATTTTTTCGTTATTCTACTGTATTTGATTGCAAATCATTCGGATTATTTTGAATTTACTTTTCTTTTCTATAAAAAAAATTTAATTTATCCTTAAATTATATTTTATTCAAAAAAAAAAATATTTCATATAAAATATTCAAAATATTTCTTTGATTCAAGCGTTCACATATTGTAAGTTTAACTTAATTAGTTTGCATTTGCATTTGTTTAAATTTCTTGTTTTTGCAATAATTTTACATATTTTAATTTGACTTATTTGATTTTATAATTTCATGTTCTTGAAATAAATGTTATTTTCGAGACTTTCAGTCTCTGCTTTTTGTTATTTATGCAAAATTTAGTTTTAATATTTTTCCTCATGATAATTTTTATTTTCTATATTATGTGCAATGTAATATTGCTTAATTAGAAGGTTTTCCTAGTTTTTTGCCATAATATAAATTCGATTTTTCATTTTTAGTGTTTGTAGTTTCTATAGTTGTTGACGATTCGTTGTCCTTCCTGTACTCGAATATGTATTGCTCGAAATTTTTAAAATAATATGCAGATGTTCTCTTCGATATAAACATGTTGTCGGGTTCCAATGTTCTTAAAACGGTTGGCTCGAAAAATATAATATCGTAATTCACAGGAACGTGAGTTATTAGACATCGATCGGTAAAATCGTTTAACTGCTATGTGCGGCGCGTAGTGTTGCCGGACTCCAATGGTTCAGATATATTTTCCTGAGTTATTCGTAACTTGTAATGTATAGTTCCAAAATTTATCGTTCGCAGGATCGTTTATTACAGGATCGCTTATTACAGGATCGTTTATTACAGGATCGCCATGAAATGGTATGCGATATGCGCAGTTAGCTTTTACCAGTGTTCGAAAAATATAAGTTTTTATTTTTGTAAACGAGCTAGGAGGAAAGCAATTGTCGTTTTGCAAATAAGTAGTCATCGCTTCTGCGTGGCGAATTTAACCGCCCCTTAGCATCAGCTCAGACGTACTTATGTAAAATAAAATATATTTTTAGCTTGTACGAGCAACGTCTTTTTGGTCGCCGATTCTTTTGGCTTACCAATTCAGACTGACTTTATTGTGCTATATTCCGGTCTTAAATAGTAACATTATTCGTTAAATTAGTAAATGAAAATTATGTGTACTAAAATGTATGGACTTGGTTTTCGGTGTTATTTTTAACGTTAAGTGTACTTGTTCGAGTCTCCGCTAAGTCAAGTTTAATTTCAGTGCTCACCACTTGTTGTGGAATGTCGCTCAGATCGCAAAAAGGATATATTTAATTTGTTTTGACATTTATGTGTGTTTACATTTTAGTATTCACAACAATATATATATATATATATATATATATATATATATATATATATATATATATATCAGCAAAATGATTTTCCGAGATAATCTCTGGAGTGGCCGATTCGATTGGGCTGAAACTTTCGGAGAACGTAGATGTATATTGTAGATAGGTCAACGACTTTCTCAAATTCAGATATCCTAAACCTTTTGGCGGCGGCGAGCATTTTAGTGAATTTTGAGGTACTCCTATATTTCCAAGCAGTGTAAATTTTTGTTGAAAAAAAGTATTGGCAATGAAAATTAATTGTGTTTTAAGCTTGTCTATGATAAAGAATTGAAATTTTTGAGCCGTGTGTGGGTGCTAAGTGCCTAAAAGTAGGCAAGGATTTTTTTACAAATTTTGATTTGTCATTACTTGTGATCAAAACATCGGATCATCGTGAAAATTGCAGAGCGTATTGATGTTGACTAGAACTTAGCACATATGGGTTTTCAAGGTTGTACGGGTAATCCTGTAGCTATGGCAGACTCCTGAAAAAAAATCCTGATTTTTGGCAAACGTTTCAAATCATTGATAAATTTTGACCTTTGTTCATCATGCCAAATTGAAATTTTGAAAATTCCGATTTGCACAAGAACGGCGAACCATCACCAAATTGCCTCTATTTTCAGCACTCAAAAGTTCTGTGCACGAGAACTGACGACCGGATTATCCGATAATAATGAAATTCACAGCACATGTTGGTATTAGCTAGGACCAGATCTGATAGAAGTGATTTTGAAATGCGGACAACCCTGTGGCAGTGGTACCATCTTGAAAAATTACTGAGAAAAAAAAACAGCTTTTTGGCCTATAACTTCCGATTCAGCCATCAGATTTTAACAAAACTCGCACAGTACTTGAACCTTACTCTATGTAATATTTGGTTGAAAAATTAGAATAGGGCTGCCAGCTATGACGATTTTTGTCTCATAAATCTTGCAAATTTGCTCAGCAAAATAAAGCTTTTTTCCCTATAGCTTCCGGTCCAGTGCAGAAATCAAAACGAAGTTCATGCAGTAAATGGACCGTAATGTGAAGTAAATGTCGTAGGAATTTCGTACAAAAATCATGGTAGGGCTGCCAGCTATAACCATTTTTGTATTTTTGTGGAATTTCTTTACGGAGCGATTATGTCATTAGATTTGCAAATGGGAATAATCCTGCAATGAAAAATAACAACAAATAATAACGTTTTAAAAATTTGAAAAGTTTTGAGGGTGGCAACCCTAAAATTCTTTTCACCCGTAAAGCTTCCGGCGCAGTGATTCAATCGAAACGAAATTTACTGGTTGGGTTTAA
>OX376372.1:145316787-145352889 GCA_947369275.1 Nemotelus nigrinus
TGTTGTCCAGTGTTTGACAGAGGGACGCCTCTATTCATTGTGTATAATTAACTCTCAGCCTGAGGCGAAACAAAAGGAACCACTCGGGGTGAAATTCGCGCAAATATCCTTCGCTTGCGAAGTCGCTTGGCCAAGATGGCAAAGCATCTTTGATTTTTATAGTGCCTCGAGCCTTTTGTTTCTTGTAGGGAAGTTCAATGGCACTAGATCGTGACTGAGTCCACCGGCGGTTTGGTGTAGTTTACATGAGAGTAAACCTTGTGAGCAGTTCGCGAAATAGGGTCATTGAATTTTTCTGACTCAGCTGAGTGGTTCATCTACTGTTTCTTATATTCCTGTCTCCTTTCCTCATTTTATCATTTCATGTTAAATTTTTCTCCTTTTCCTTTCCCTGTCAAATTCCCGTAATGAAGAGTTTCCGAAGGAATCATTATTTTTTTTAATGATTTGAAAACTTAAATTTAGTGTTTACGAAATAAGTTTTTTTTTGTCGATTCAAAAGTGCTTATTTGAACTTTTCTTTCGGCACATGATTGTGTTCTTTATTAGTACCATTTGAAAATTTGTCTTGCAATTGAATTGAAAATCCTTTTGGCAAGTTCGCCGTATTTATCTGTGACAGATAATATTACTACATAATAAAGTTAACTTAAATATTAATTAAAAATGCCTCGCGCGAAACACAATCGACGGCCAACCGCCAATGATTCTGGATTTGAACGGTTGAGCCGAGCACTAGAACGTTTATCAATCACTCCACTCGCAGAACAACACCCTCCACATACAGTCTGTCAAGAATGAGTTTACACATAGGGAAAAAATTCAATTTTTCATCTTTCTAATTATAATATACTACTTTTTGTTTATGTAAATAATTTTTTTTTTCTTAATTATCGTTATTTGCATTCTTTCCAACCGATATATACAAAAAAAGTACAACTTGAATGCAAAAAAAGAACGAAAAGAACAACGAAAACAATTATTACAATTCTTGAAGTGTCAAGAAACTCTTTACACAAAAGTTTATTTTTTGCATTACTGCAACGATACGGTAAATTTACCATAATTTTTGGTCTGTATTGTAAAGCTCTATAAATTTGATCATTAGTGTGTGATTAATTTTTGGCTAATACGCATAAATAAGTGAGATATTGTGTTTTAAAATGCCAGGCAAAAGATTATCCTTTGAGCTAGTTCAGATGATATACTATAATCACCAATAAGGTAAAAGCGCACAGGAACTGTCTGAAATGTTTCGTGTAGCACGAATGGCAGTCTATAACGTTATAAATCGTGCTGAAAATGAGAATAGATTGGAGCCAAAGTGTGGAGGTGGCTCAAAACCAAAAAATATCTAAACGTATAGAGCGCCTTATGAAAAGGAAGCTTGATAAAAACCCCTGGATTTCAACCAGAACACTTGCTAGGGAATTCAAGGAAGAGTGTGATGCTGCTGTTTCCATGAAACAGTACGACAGGCCATCCTACGAAATAAGTTCTCATCAAGAGCTGCACGAAAGAAACCACTGTTTTCTGCACTAAACATCGAAAAGCGTTTTTCTTTCGCTATGATGCACCTTTTTCAACCCGTTGACTTCTGGGACGACATCATATTCTGCGATGAGACGAAAATGATGTTGTGCTAAAATGATGGACCGGCTAGAGTGTGGGCGCAAGCCTTTAACATCGTTGGAAAATCGAAATATCATTCCGGCTGTAAAATTTGGTAAGTTGTCCGTTATGATTTGGGGTGCTTCTCAAGCAGAGGAGTAGGAGACTTGGCATTCATCGAGTCAACCATGGACGCCCAACCATATTTGCACATCCTTAAAACATATTTGGCAAGCAGTGCGCAGAAATTCGGGTTTATGCATAACAGCAAACCGAATTTTAAGCTTTACCAGGACAACGATCCCAAACATAAGGCGAACATGGTGCGAATGTGGCCCTTATACAACTGCGGAAAAGTGATGGATACGCCAGCCAAGAGTCCAGACTTAAATCCCATCGAGAATTTATGGGCTTACTTAAAACAACAAGTCGCTAAAATGCAACCCAAAAACCGAACTGCCTTAAAAATTGCGATTCTCGAAGAATGGCAAAAAATACCAACCACGTATGACCTGCAAAAGTTGGTTCATTCAATGAAAAATCGGTTGCGATGTGTGGTGGATGCCAAAGGTGGCCATACCAAATGTTAAATATACCAAATAATATTAAATATCCTGTAAATATGTAAATATTAAATACAATAATAATTTGTGTAAAGAGTTTCTTGACACTTCAAGAATTGCAATAATTGTTTTCGTTGGTCTTTTCGTTCTTGTTTTGCATTAAAGTTGTACTTTTTTTTGTATATATCGGTTGGAAATAATGTAAATAACTATAATTAAGAAAAAAAACATTCATTTACATAAATAAAAAGTCTTATTTTATAATTAGAAAGATGAAAAATTGAATTTTTTTCCTATGTGTAAACTCATTCTTGACAGACTGTAATTTCACTGTTCCGCAACCAAGGGTTCCAAGTGTTGTTCCTGGACCGTCGTCGGCACCTGACCACTTCCATTCGACGGGTCACTTAGATAGGGATGGAGCAGATACGGAAAGCCCTGCAATTCAGGTCAGATTAGATAAAACTGAGCTATCGAATTCATTCAATTCCAGCAGATCTGCGACGGTCATGCCCCCTTCAAAGTGGTCAATTCGATTTGATGGTACATCTTCCGGCCTCAATATTACTCGGTTCTTGTTTCGGATAAAGACCATGGCGGCGAGCTACGGGGTTTCATTATCTATTCTAGCTCACGACTTGCACCTGCTTTTACAAGGCCCAGCGAGGAGTGGTATTGGCAATACATGGAGCTACATCACTCGGTGACGTAGGATGAACTGGAGCGAGAAATACGGGAGCGCTTCGAAGATCGACGTTGTGATGTGGATATTCGACGTGAGATTGACGCACGTGTACAAAAACCAGGAGAAGCGATACAAGTGTTCTTCGATGCCATCGAAGCAATGGCACTGCAGCTCAATAATCCTTTGTCAGATGTTGCCTTGCAGTGCATACTGTTACGCAATATGAATTGACGCTTACGGGAACACTTAGCTGGTCTTGAGTTCAGGAATGCTCGAGAGCTGCTGCGGCGGTGTGTCGCTACTGAGAGTGTATGGTATCCGTCAGGTCAAAGAAACGAAGGCACTCACAGTCGACGAGTAGTTCATGAGCTGCACGAGCCTGATTACGACGGTTCCACTTACTATGTGGATGCAGTTGCACCATCATCCCGGACACCTCCCGTCCTACGTCACCTCCCGCAACCGTCAGTATCGAACCCTCGACCAACGTATCCTTCGACAGATCTCAGGATATGTTGGAACTGTAAAGATTTGGGGTCACTCCTTCTTAGACTGTTCGGTGCCCATCAAAAGGACCTTTGTTTTGGATGCGGCACGGAAGGAGTGATGAAGCCCCAGTGTCCCAAGTGCCAAAGTTATGATAGCAGGAAAGGAGGCCCTATGATAAAAAACCGACCCACGGCTCCTCGAGTGATTTCTTATCACGGAAAAGTTGATGTCGCCACCAATGTTGACCCGGAGCTACGACAATCATCGTGACTAAGTTCATCATGTTTGAGACCTACTACCTTTCAGACAAATAATTCAGTTTCTCATACAATAGTATCCAACACACGCTCTAATTTTCGTGATCCGCGCGTCTTTTCAACCGTAAATTCTAGTGATGAAACAACATCTTCCAGTTTGATAGGTTTTGCTCGTCCTAAGATCTTTCCTTTCAAGCCTTTCCATTGATCCTGGAGATACTTTGCCACAAGAAAATTTTTAAAAACGCGCCAGTATTGAGTCAATTGTTACGGTTACTGGAGATAATCGCACTTTTGCAGAAATCAAGGGACGGAAATTAACAGGTTTACTTGACAGTGGGGCTAGTGTTAGCATACTCGGCGCTGGTTCTTTGGATCTGCTCTCGGACTTGGGCCTGTATCTTCATTCGATGCAGACCCACGTTCAGACAGCCTCGGGTCAGAAGAGTCCAGTAGTTGGGTATGTGGCCACTCTGGTACGTTTTAATGACAAGAGTAGATGGATGAGGTTTTGGTCGTTCCATCGCTGACCCACCCTGTCTACCTAGGCATGGACTTTTGGGACCTTTTCCAAATCACACCAATGCAAGTTCATACTGTCGGTGCCCCAACAGAACCCGCACAGACTGGTTATCATCTCTTGAACGCTCAAAAACAGCAACGACTCGACCTTGTCAAGCATCAGTTTCCTTCGTATAACAAGGAAGGCTTGGGTATAACAAAGCTCGTGTCGCATCATATCGATACGAACTCAGCTCGGCCCATCAAGCAGCGGCATTATGCTATGTCGCCGGTTATTCAGAAGCTGATGTTTGACGAACTTGATCGGATGCTGTCGTTGGGTGTGATAGAGGAGAGTCATAGTGCGTGGAGCTCCCCCGTCACCTTGGTAAGGAAACCCGGCAAGGTGCGTTTGTGCCTTGATGCTCGACGCCTGAACGAGGTCACTTTAAAGGATGCATATCCGTTACCTCTCATTGAGGGACTGTTGGCGCGTTTACAAGATACTCGTTTTATCACGAGCCTAGACCTGAAGGACGCTTTCTGGCAGATTCCGTTGGACGAAGCTTCACGAGAGAAAACGGGCTTTACTGTCCCAGGCAGACCTTTGTATCATTTCACGGTCATGCCGTTCGGTTTGTGCAACGCTCCACAGACTATGTGTCGGTTAATGCACAAAGTCATACCACACGAGCTGCAGGACAAGGTGTTTGTTTACCTAGACGACTTGCTCGTTACCAGCTCAACATTTGATGAGCATTTGGAACTCTTGAGCACCGTTGCGAAACGGCTCAGAGATGCTAATTTGACCATCAATGTTGAAAAAAGCAAGTTTGTCCAACGGGAAATCAAGTATCTTGGCTTCGTAGTTAGTGATGGTATTTTGCGAACCGACCCGGAGAAGGTGTCAGGTATTCTGGCATATCCAGAGCCCCGAACGGTAAAAGACGTGAGACGATTCATGGGGATGGCGGGATGTTATAGGCGTTTTATCCCGAATTTTGCTTCCGTCACCGCACCACTCACGGATCTGTTAAAAGGCAAGCGTTCCTTCAACTGGTCTTTGACCGCTAACAATGCCTTCAATGAAGTCAAGAAACTGTTGGTTTCCGCTCCAGTGTTAGCCAATCCAGATTTCACAAGGCACTTTTATATTCAATGTGACGCAAGTACATTGGGTATTGGAAGTGTCTTGTTCCAGAAGGATGATGATGGTGGGGAGCACCCCATCGCGTATATGTCACTGAAACTTAACGCGGCGCAACGCAATTACAGTGTTACCGAATTGGAATGCTTAGCTGCGGTGCAAAGTGTTAAGAGGTTCAGGGCATACGTCGAGGGGCTGCCCTTTACTATCATCACAGATCATGCCAGCTTAAAGTGGCTGATGCAACAACAAGATCTGTCTGGACGATTGGCTCGCTGGAGCTTGAAGCTGCAGGGATATGATTTTAAGATAGAACATCGGAAGGGTAACCTCAACGTCGTCCCAGACGCTCTGTCCAGAGCTTCTTCTTCTGATGCTCAAGTAGCGTCGGTTAGTGGATGTTTGCCGGAACACAGACATTTGGGTGTAGTTATTCCGGAATCGGCATTTCAAGAGTCTCCCTATAAGCATTTGAGGGAGCAGATTTTGAAGCAACCCCAAAGGTTTCAGAATCTGCACCTGGCAGATGATAAAATTTACATAACCCTGAGTTCTCTTGATGATTCTATTTCAGATATTCCCCAAACCAAATTATGGGTCCATGATGGTCGGCAGGGGAGGCTCATAGAAAGAGCTCATAATGATCCTCTTGGATCTCATTGTGGAATAAGAAAGACAGTTGAGCTGCTCCGAAGGTATTTTTATTGGCCTCGTACGAGGCAAGATGTCATGCGGCATATAAAGAACTGTGTAACCTGTACGCAGATCAAGCCTCCTAATTCCATTCAAAGACCGTCAATGGGCGCACAGCGAGAAACGGAGCGACCTATGCAACGCCTTTTTGTTGACTTTATGGGCCCATACCCACGTTCAAAGTCGGGAAACACACATTTGTTTGTGGTCCTGGACCACTACACGAAATTTGTCTGGCTCAAGCCCATGGCCAAAGCAACCGCAGATGCTGTTGTAAAATATCTCGAGCGGGAAATTTTTCTAACTTTTGGAGTGCCGGAATGGCTACATTCAGACAACGGGGTTCAATTTGCGTCCAAGGCAGTTGCTGAATTTATGATTAACTATGGAGTGAAACACTGTTTTACTCCAGTGTATTCTCCGCAAGCGAATGCTGCAGAGCGTACCAACGTTTCAACGTTGAACGCAATAAAGGCCTACATAGGATCCGATCATGCGAGGTGGGACGAGAAACTTCCAGAGTCATGTTCTGCTTTTCGCAAGGTTCGACTGGTTTTTCGCCTCACTTCCTCATGTTCGGATATCATCCTATCCAGCATGGCTCAGAGTACGCTCTGCTTAGAAGTCTCAATGCAGTTGAGGACGGAGAAATTCAATTGCGAGCAAACGTTGATAGGCAGCGCTTGGCACAGGATCGTGTTAAAATCACGTGAAATGAAGCTTATAAAAAAGGCGCTCATAATTACAATCTGCGAGCCAGACCGCGGACTTTCTCGTTGGGTCAAAAGGTCTTCGTTCGCAACTTTGCTGTGAGCAAGGCAGTAAATCGCTTCGCAGCAAAGTTCGCACCGCGATTTGTTCCTGCCTTCATTAAACGGAAAATCGGACAAGTGACATATGAACTGGAAGATACAAGCGGCAAAGTGCTGGGGGTCTTTCACTCAAAGGATATTCGAGACGGAGCCTAGGACTAAGCTACCAAATTCCGCATAAATTTCGAAATTGTAGCTTGTGGTATGCCTTAAATTATGCCCGGCATGTGAGACATCTCAAGGTCTGGGTCTTCCCCACGATTGTTGCGAAACAGCCTCGCACTAATGCCATGCACACCAACACACGCACGCCGTCAATCATGTGGCGGTCGGATGCTTTGCATAGTCACCTAAAACAGGCTTTGCAATGCATCTGATTGCCTCATGTTGAATTGCATTGCGCCGGTTCTTTGCCATGCTAGCAGCTGATATGCAGCGAAGCGAGAATCAGCTGTGTGATCTGGCGGCAACGGGAGTTGTTCGCGTGCTGGCTGGAGGGTGATGACCCAGCTGAACAACGGCGGTAGCGGGTTTTCGGAAATGAAAAGTGGAGACACAGTTGGGATTTTAGAATTGGCAGAGCAAGGTGTATTTGGGTGAAAAAATTTCGGGAAAAGACAAAGAATGGGGATTTTTGAGTGTTGGAACTTAAAGATAAAAGAAGTTTAAATTTCAAAAGACTGTTGCAAAGTGTGAAATTTAAATTTGCAAAGATTGTGTATCTAAACAAATGTGGAAAAGTGAAGAGTACGATTTCGAACAGATTCGAAAAGTGTGGAATTTGAATTTAAAAAAAAAAGTTTTGTGAAAAATACGAACTTGGAAAAAATTTTGAAAAGTGAGAAGGTTGAATTTGAGAAGTCAGGGAATTGGGTTCGAAACTGAATGTCGCGCAGTAAGACTTGTAAAGACTGTAGCAGATCTGAGTGAACGTTGGGGAAAAGAAGGCTAAAGGAAGGAACCTATTTGCGGGAATTGATTGACTGTCGGATTCGGCGGGACATTTTATTACCTTCAACCACATTATAGAACAGCCTTAGATAAGTACTGCTCTATTTATACGTATTGGCTTTTCTATCTATTAGTAGATGTTGGAATTTAAATAGTGGAATCAAAGAAAGAAAGTACTGTGTTAATTGTTTGCAATAAGCAACCAAAATTATTAATAGAAAATTCGGAAGCTGTGCGGCTGGAATAATAAAAAAAAAGAGTGAAGCGGAGTTGAGTGGTCTACACGATCAATTTGGTTTTCGGAAACTCTATTGAAAAGGAATAAGATAAATTGGCGGTAACGAGGTCACCTAATTCGCTCAGTAGCTGAAAAAATTGGATTTTAACACAATAACCATAACTTGATGCAAAAAGGAAAGAACGGTATTATTATAGTTATACAGTTTTCTTATTTTATTTTTACAAAATTAAAGCGTGAAATGAACAGTTCAAATCATAAGATGTATTCCGTTATAAAGACAACCTAATTTGTTTTAACTCGTTACGCATTTTACGGAATTCATGTGTTTTTTTTTTTGCTTTGAAAACAAAGAACAAACAACCTTTCATTTCATTTTTAATTAGTATGGGTGTGGGAATCGTATCTATCTTATTTCATTTTTGATTATTTGAATTTACATTATTTTGGATATTATTTTATTTCTTCCTCTAATATTTTGAATTATATTGTTATTTGATCATTTTTTTATAGCGATAGATTAAAATATCCAGTATCATGAATTTGTTACGATTGGTGCTAACCAATCTCGGCCGGAATTGGGTTTGAAACTGACCCACCCAAATCTTTAGGGAATTTTTTTTCTCTTTCTTAATTCTTAATCAATTTATACTATAGACCTTAGTTTTCGTATTTGAGGATAAAGTACTTCCATCTCATTTCCTAGTTTTAGTTTTTTCTTCACCTTTATATGAATTATAATTTATACCGTTTGTTTTTTTTGTTAATTTTTAATTTTTATGCATGAAATATATAAATTTTAAATGATGAATTCTGAGTAAAATATTTGGAAATAATGATTCCCTCGGAAATTCTATCCTTCCCTCCACTTCTCCTTCTTTCCATTATTTGTACTGTGTGATAAATGTTGTATCGTCTGCGTGCCGTAGCACGAAGGTCAGGTTCGTCCCAAAAACCCACGCCGGACTGAGCTAGCTGGCAGGGTTGGCACGCGGGACAGAGCCGAATCTGACCTAACTTAAAATGTTGCACTGACGGCGGCTCGGCTGCTTTCAGGTTACGCAACAATATATATATATATATATATATATATATATATATATATATATATATATATATATATATATATATATATATATATATAAATATATATATATATATATATATATATGTATATATATATACATATATATATAGACATATATATATATCTGTATATATATATATATATATATATATATATATATATATATATATATATATATATATATATATATATATATATATATATATATATATATGTATATATATATATATATATATATATATATATATATATATATATTTATATATATATATATATATAGATATATATATATATATATATATATATATATATATATATATATATATATATATATATATATATATATATATTTATATATATATATATATATAAATATATATATATATATATATATATATATATATATATATATAATATATATATATATATATATATATATATATATATATATATATATATATATATACTAAATCATATGCAAAATGATTAATAGAAATAATATCTGGAGTGGCCGATCCGATTGAGCTGGCATTTTTGGAGAACGTAGATGTATAGTATATAATAAGTAGGTCCATAACTTGCTAAAATTCAACAATCTTTAACCTTGTTACCGTCCTCCCCTGGACGGTAATACGACCCCTTCTCCTTCTACTGGGGAAAGGGGCGACAGCCACGGGCGGCTCGCTCACACCGAGATGGGTTGATTCGGGCGCCACTCGTTTCAAAACCCGCGCTGTCTTCCAGCCCGTCTCCGCAAAACGAGAATTCGGGCGGGCAACACTTTTCCTTCCACGAAATTTATCAGGAACAAATACACCGGCGATTACACAAGTTTACACACTTTATTTCTGACCAAAAGAAAAAGGAATTCACTTTTGCTATCTACCGATTACGGCGCCGATCCCTAACGTTACACGGCTAGTCGCTAACCACCCTAAACTACCTATCGTCAATTATCACTCCTAGCGGCCTCTAGCCCAACTACAATCTACCAACTAAAAAAACTAACGTACCTTAACTACTCTCACTCTCGGGGCTTCCCCCAATTGATGCGTCGTCTTCGTCGTCGGTCCCGTCGTATGGCGAAATTCGAGCTCGGCGTAGGGATTGTCGCACAGTCTTACTTGTTCGAAATGCTGATTGTCGCACAGTCTTACTTGTTCGAGATGATGATTGTCGCACAATCTTACTTGTTCGAGATGCTGATTGTCGCACAGTCTTACTTGTTCGAGATGTTGATTGTCGCACAATCTTACTTGTTCGAGATGCTGATTGTCGCACAGTCTTACTTGTTCGAGATGCTGATTGTCGCACAGTCTTGCTTGTTCGAGATGCTGATTGTCGCACAGTCTTACTTGTTCGAGGTGCTGATTGTCGCACAGTCTTACTTGTTCGAGATGTTGATTGTCGCACCCAAATTCCAGGCCCGCAGTCGGTGTCTTCGTTTAGCTTCCGGGGTCGTAACTCCTTTTTCTATCCTCAATTTGGTAGCCAAAATCGATTTCGAGCGTAGACGCTGTCGTTTTTCCTGCCGCCGCAGATCACAGATCGTCGATAACGTGGAAAGAAAAAAATAATTTTCAGCCAATTTCTGTCGTCTTTCTTTCCTCGACTTATTCTTACCGCCGCCAGTCACCAAAAGAGACCCTCTCCTCACATTACATCTTCCACCTAGCCTCGGTGGACCATAAATTTCCCGCTTTAGCGGAATTCGTGGGAACCGTTTTCCCTTATTCTACCATCCATTCTGCATTTGGGGGCAATGCACTGTTGCACTTGGGTGCATTGGACGAAAAGCTCTTGAATAGAATTTCACACCCGGCGGTCCGAACGCAGCCTTCCGATTCCTTCCATTCGGCTGGAAATAACGACGCTTCCAGCCGCTTGGCGGCGTCCCTATCGCCGATCATCGCTTTTGACGTTTCGTCTATAGTTTAGTGTGTGTTTATCAAAATAAATCGATCTGTCGTTTTCACGAATCGCGCGATAGTATACTAATGCAGGATACGTATCGGCACCGAAGGCATTTCGATGGAGGATACCTTTCGTCCGAGGGTCTAGGACCGGAAAGCAACTGCAGGGGAATATGTCGAGTTGTATCGTCGAGGATATTCGCTGGTTGCGTGGCCATTGCTGCTTTGATCATTACAATCGTTTGCTTTTCGATACTGGTCACCTACGAAATGGAACGTGAGGTTGTTCAGTCGATCGTCTACCATGACAAGGCTATGCCCGCTGAGCAACGAGTCTGGTTCTATTTGGGTATCCAGGAGCTTGGCTGTAGAACGGAATGCAAGACGAGCCAGGAATATGGATTTTGTTTGTTGGTGGCCGGAAAGGTGAACACGATGAAGGCTGTTCACTTTAATCCCTCAGGGATTTTCAGGTAAGGGGTCGTTTCCTTATTGTATATATTCATATTATATTCCTTGTTAAATCATAAAAATACTAGTATAATATTTACAAATTTAATGCCCTAAACCGACTCGCTGGTGTATCCGTCATTTGTATTTTGGTCACAGACTTAACGCGTAATAACCTTTTGGCGGCGGCGAGCATTTTAGTGACTTTTGAGGTATTCCTATATATCAAAGCAGTGTAAATTTTTGTTCAAAAGAAGTATTGGGAATGAAAACTGCTTATGTTTGAAGCTTGTCTATGATAAAAAATTGGAAACTATGAACCGTGCGTGGGTGCAGCGTGCCTTAAAGTAGGCAAGGATTTATTTTCAAATTTTGAATTGTCATTACTTCTGACAAAAACATTGGATCATCGTGAAATTTGCAGAGCGTATTGACCTTGACCAAAATTTAACACACATGGTTTCCGACGGTAGTGCGGGTAACCCTGTAGCTGCGGCAGGCTCCTGAAAAAAATCCTTCAAATCATTGACCCTCCTGAAAATTTTTTGATTTTTGACTAAAAATTAAAATCATTGATAAATTTTAACCTTTGTTCATTATGTCAAATTAAAATTTTTAAAATTCTGATTTGCACAAGAACGGCAACCCATCACCAAATTACCTCTATTTTAAGCAATCGAAAGTTCTGTTCAGGAGAACTGACGACCGGATTGTCTGATCATTATGAGATTTACAGGACATGTTTGTATTAACCAGAACCAGGTCTGATAGAAGTGATTTTGAAATGCAGGCAACCCTGTGGCAGTGGTACCATCTTGAAAAATCACTCAGAAAAAAACAGCTTTTTCGCCTAAAGCTTTCGATTCAGCCATCAGATTTAAACAAAATTCACACAATATTTGGATCTAACTTTAGATAACATTTGATGAAAATTTGGCTGAAAAATTAGAATAGAGTTGCCAGCTATGGTGATTTTTGTCTCCTAAATCTTGCAAATTTGCTCAGCAAAATAAAGCTTTTTCCCCTATAACTTCTGGTTCAGTCGATAAATCAAAATGAAATTCATGCACCAAATAGACTTTGATGTGAGCCAAATGTCGTTGGAAGTTAGTACAAAAATCATGAAAGGGCTGCCAGCTATGACCATTTTTGTAATTTTTTGGAATTTCTTTACTGAGCGATTATGCCATTAGGTTTGCAAACGGGAATGATTCTGCAAAGAAAATTAATAATAAATATTAACGCTTAAAAAATTTTAAAAGTTTTAAGGGTGGTAACTTTTAATTTTTTTCCACCCGTATAACTTCCAGCGCAGTGATTCAATCGAAACAAAATTTACTGGTTGGGCTTAGCTTAACGTGAAGCAAATTTGGTATTTGTTTTGCTATGCTGCTGACACAGGGTAACCAGCTTTAGCCATTTTCGTAAATATTGCACCAACAGATGCTTCAAATTACATACTCATATGCAAAGCATTTGTAATAAAATTAAGAAACCAATTTTTGATTAACTCTGTCAGAAGCCGAAAAAAAATGTATGGGTAATCAGGTAGATTTAAGTTGATTTAGCTCTAAAGCCATCAGCTGATCGAAATCCCCTGATTTAGAGTGTAGTGTGAACGGCATATTAGTGCGGTTTACAGCAGTCGGACCAAAAGTGACCTGACCTAAAGCGCGGACTAAATGAATTTAGTCCTCTAGTGTATACACCGATCTGACCTAAAATTTGCTTAGGTGGAATTTAGTCCTCGTTCGTATATGACAGCTGTCATTTAGTTTAATTTTCCTTCATGCACTGTATATATCGTTTCATTTGTCTCTCAAACATGTTTATTTCAACGATTTTGTGTCAAAGGGGAATGTTATGAGCTTATATTCAACATACATACATTATTAATAGTCGCGCAAAAATCAATGTTTAGGTCGCGTGTGTTTACAGCGATATAGTCCACGACCTATATTTAGGTCAGGTCGCTTGAAATCGTGGACCGACCTAAATTTAGGTCGGTCCGCGAGTGTATACACCACGTGGACTAAAAAATGTAGGTGGAATTTGGTGTTTAGTCCGCGGACTAAACGTTCGCTGTATACGATACTATTAGTTCTGCGTACTGACGATGGTTGTGCAGTGCGGGCAATTAGTATTGCCACACCAGTGTGTCGAACCTTGTCCCTACAGCACTCCCCCCCCAAGTGCTTGCACTGATATTTGGCGCGGTGCATGTTGCCGTATCGATGGGGGCTGATCTGCCGTAGGGGGCCCTGTGGGTAGCTCGATGGGCTGCAATGTAAACATCACACTGTCGCAGCAAATAGCTCACCGTTGCGGCGATCTGTTGCTACACCAGTCGCTGAGACGACGGCGTTGCTCCTCGTGGCAGCGAGTTGATGTGCGAGTGGAAGTTTTGTCTGGCAAAAGTGTCGAGACCCATAACCGGAGCAGATTTTTTGCGGCATTTGGCTTGATAGTTGATATGAAGAACCATTGTATCATCGACCTGAAAACCAACGCTAGAATAAAGGGTTACTGTGAACCAGGCAGGTTAGCGACCATATCGACTGTCGCAGGACGAACGCGGTACCATCGGATATTAAAGCAATTTCCGGCTCTCACCAGTCTTAGTGCCGCGAGTGCAAAGCCACACCATGTGCGACACCATATTGTAACGACTGGACCACCAATGGCGCAAAGGGCTCGACGCCTGACACCCGAGAGATTGGCGGTGGCAAAGGCGGAGTTTGATTGTATGTTAAAAATGGGATTTTGCCGTCCATCTGATAGCCCGTGGGCGAGTCCCTTGCACTTTGTGGCGAAGAAAGATGGATCTCGGTGACCGTGTGGCGACTTTCGCCAGCTCAATAAAATCACGCAGCCCGACCGTTACCCCATGAGACATATTGAGGACGTTTTCGCTGGACTTGCGGGTAAGCGAATTTTCAGCAAGATCGACTTGTTGAGAGCTTTCCACCAGATTCCGATTGCTGAGGCCGACGTGCCTAAGACAGCTGTTATCACCCCATTTGGGTTATATGAGTTTGTGGTAATGACTTTCGGACTGCGTAACGCTGCACAATCCTTCCAGCGCTTCATGGATGAAGTTTTAAGCGGATTCGATTTTTGTGTTACTTATGTCGACGATGTGTTGGTGGCCTCGGAAAGCGTGGAGCAGCACGAACGACATTTACGCCTGCTTTTCCAGCGATTGAGTGAGTTCGGCGTGGTGATCAATGTTGCAAAGTGCATTTTTGGTGTCACGGAGGTTGAATTTCTCGGACACATGGTCAACGAAAAGGGCATTCCGCCACCTGCCTCTCGAGTGGAGGAGTTACACCGATTCCTAGGAGCACTCAACTATTACCGCCGTTTCATTGCGAATGCGGCCAATATGCAGTCCCCGCTCAACGCATTACTTTGTCAACAGGCAAAGTCTGAGAACGCTGCAATAGAATGGAATTCTGCGACGAATGAGGCGTTTGAAGCATGCCGCGAGAGTTTAGCTGGCGCCACATTGTTGGTTTATTATGAGCCGAACAGGCCGCTGGCCCTGGTAACAGATGCGTCCAGTGTCACGGTGGGTGCCGTTCTAGAGCAACTGCATGATAGCCGCTGGCTGCCACTCGCATATTTCCAGCGGAAACCGTCGAAAGCGGAGCGTAACTATAGCACATATGACCGCGAGCTGTTGGCCGTGTATAGTAGCGTGCAGCATTTTTCGCACAATCTTGAAGGAACTAACTTTATTATCCGGACGGACCACAAGCCTCTCGTGTACGCGTTTTCACGGAGGTCGGACAAGGCTACGCCTCGCCAGATACGCCACCTGAGTTATGTGTCCCAATTTTGTACACGAATTGAACATATAGCTGGACCACCGAATACTGTAGTGGACGCGTTGTCTCGACTCGAATCGATTTCATTGCCTACCGACTTCGACGAAAAAGAACTAGCGTTGGAACAAGCGCGGGACCCGGAGCTTCAACAAATGGGCGGCTAACAATACTACGTCGTTGCAGCTGCAAAAGATCGTCTTTGGAGGTTCCAGTATCTTGTGTGATGTCTCGCAAACGACACCTAGACCTGTTGTCCCGAGGTGTATGAGAAGTCGAGTTTTTGCATTATTCCACCGATGCTCGCATCCAGGAGCTCGTGCTACTCTTCGAGCAGTGGCAAGGAAATTCGTATGGCCAAACTTGCGGAGCGATATTCGTCGGTGAGCGCGCGGGTGCACGCAGTGCCAAGCCTCAAAAGTTAGTCGGCATGTACGAAATGAATTTCAGCCGTTTCCCGTGCCGGATAAACGTTTTCATCAGGTGCATCTGGATATCATCGGTCCTCTTGCATCATCACAGGGACATCGGTACTGCCTCACGATGATTGATCGTTTTTCGAGGTGGCCGGGGGCAGTGCCCATTCCCGATCAATCGGCGGTTACTGTTGCCAAGGCGTTCTACGCGAACTGGGTGTCGAGATATAGAGCGCCTGTGGTCGTCACAACTGACCAGGGAACGCAGTTTGAATCGTCGTTGTTCCGAGCGCTGGTAAAATTATTAGGGTGTGCGCGAACTAGGTCTTCTACCTACCACCCGGCATCTAATGGAGCGTTGGAGCGCTGGCATCGATCGTTGAAGGCCGCGTTAATGTGTCATCAGACCAATTGTGATTGGGCCGACGCGTTGCCTACTGTGTTATTAGGCTTGCGTAATAGTTTCAAGGAGGAAATTGGTGCACCAGGTACCAATGTAGCGCCGAGGGGACAATGTCAGGCCTTGTGGCAGCTAATTGGTGTGGCATCTCATGGCAAATGGCTACCGCGGCGACAATGTCGGTCCTCTTTGTAGCAAGCTGATGCGTCGTAATTACCGTCGGGGCTGTCGTCGGGCCAGTCGTCGGGCCAGTCGTCGGGCCAGTCGTCGGGCCAGTCGTCGGGCCAGTCGTCGGGCCAGTCGTCGGGCCAGTCGTCGGGCCAGTCGTCGGGCCAGTCGTCGGGCCAGTCGTTGGGCCAGTCGTCGGGCTGGTCGTCAGGCCGTCTGGGTAACCAATGTAGCAAATGCGCTACTGATTAACGGATAATGAAACACGAATATTAATGTGTAACTAAGGAAACAATTTATTACTAAGGAACTAAAAGACAGGATAGAAATAATGAACGCGTTCACGGTGCGACTTACTCGGTCGGCTGATGAAGAGGAAGTTAGTTCTGCGTACTGACGATGGTTGTGCAGTGCGGGCGATTGGTACTGCCGCGCCAGTGTGTCCAACCTTGTCCCTACAAGTGAGATCTGCCTTAACATCAAAATACATAGAGAGAAGATACAAATAGTGGCTAGATTTAAATACTTAGGACTAATTATTGATGATAGATTATCTTGGTCCCCTCACACAAGTAATGTGAAATCTAAGTTGGTTTTCTGGGTAAGGCAGTTCAGAATGAAATATTACTTGGATTAAGAGCTAAAAAATAAGATCTACAACTCTTTTGTGCTGCCTAAAGCTGCAGTTACAATCAATGCAACACAACTTTGTTGCACAAAAATATGAGTTTGAACCCATGAGAACATATGAGAGCAGTTACAATGATTCAACAGAACTTTGTTGCGCACCAAAGTTTGCTCATACCTCAAACTTGGCATGGCAACAACATTTTTGAAAATATCCAATTCCACCTGTTCCTATAAGAGTCCGGGAAATGGAAAATGTCATATGTAAATGACAATCAGAATTTGTTTTTCTTTTGCTCATTTTTGCTCTGCAATATATACTGCAGCTTTTAAAGGATCAAATACTCACTGATATCACTTTCCGAGACTGTAAAGGATCCATATTATCAAACAACAATTTCGTTAATATAGCCAGTGACAGATGACGGTAAATGTTGTGTTGCATTGATTGTAACTCTTTCCACCTACAAAACATGGCAGCAAATGTTGGTTGCATTGATTGCAAATCAAGCATAAGATTACATTTGGTATATTGAATTGGAGTCCAACTTCAGAGATGAATATTGACTTAATTCATAGAATACTCAATAGGATAGTGAAAACAGTGCATGGACTTGATAGACTGACTCCAAGAGATATACTATACAGACAAACAGATAAATCAAATGTAAGAGATATTATATTTATGGAAAAAGCTAAGATAATATATAAAATACTCAATATCAATATAAAATCTTCGATATATCCAATAAGACACTGTGATTATCACAGTGTTCACACAAGATTTAAAGATAATCTCAAGCTTGATATCGCTGAAACGAAAAGAAAACATAAAAATCCTATTAGATTAGCTATGGAAATCTTTAACAATTTACCTAACTCTTTGAAAAATGCTAGATCTTTTCCCGTCCTTAAAAGGCTGCTGAAAAATTACATTAGAAGCATGTAAAGTAAGTTACACACTATTTACTACTCGTTTTTACCGATTGCTGATTTTTGATATTTAAAAAAAAAAATTGTTTTTGCATCCCTCAAACCAGCACTCTGTTGCTGTCTTGGGGGAAATTTCTCTCGTTTTGTTTTCTCCTTGAAAATCTTTTAATTAATTTTTATTTATATTATGAAAAAGCTTCTTCTTCTTCTTTGCATGCTTTTTATTTTGCATGTTTTCCACTAACTTCCCATCAACTAACTCTATCTTATTTTCTTTACTATCCATTTATCCTATTAATGTATTCTTTTTATTATGATATAATTTAGTTTCAAATTAAATGTGTCGAGAGTGTGGTTTGGGATTCCTTTCCTATCCTATTCCCTTTCGGGGGATGATGATAATATTAATTGCTTGTTTCTTGAATAAGCGGCTTACTGCTGCTTGGAAGAAGAGGCTCTGCAATGAAGCTGACCCCATTGTGTTTAAAAAAAAACATCGCGCCCTCATTTACGCAAAGCATTATCTGTCAAAGTAACCTGAGAGTGCGTTGGTATATTTTCCGAGAGTGAGCCGTATGTGAGCATCGAAACATCTAGCCTGAGTATGTAGTTGTTATCGTGTATCTCTTGCTGTTCCATGCGATTTCTTCCAATTTTCTATGCTGATCAGCAATGCAATCTTTGGATTTTTGGTCCGTATACGTATAAGGAGCATGAATCAAAGAATACTAAGTTTACGCTGATCGCCGTACGAAAATGAGTTGATGTGCGCAGCTACGTCACACGTGACATGGATGGCTGCTAGTCGTTCGAACATACGTCGATAATTAACGAGTGTGTTGCACGTTTTAAATATTCGCAAAAGATACTTGCGGCAGAGAACTAAATACAATCTTAGTGATTAGGTGCAAGTGTATGAGGACAATTATGGGCGTATATATCACGAAGAAAAAGTTTTGTTATCGATGGTGAAATGACACAGGAAAAAGGATGTAGTTTCTGTAGATTACTTTTGCAATAGAAGCATCGGAGTTTAAAATATATTTGGCTTTGATGTAGTATAGTCGCATAAGTAAAATGCAGTATTTTTGTAGATCATGTATTATGTTAATTAATGATTTTGTGATTTTTTGCGGCATTTGGCTTGATAGTTGATATGAAGAACCATTGTATCATCGACCTGAAAACCAACGCTAGAATAAAGGGTTACTGTGAACCAGGCAGGTTAGCGACCATATCGACTGTCGCAGGACGAACGCGGTACCATCGGATATTAAAGCAATTTCCGGCTCTCACCAGTCTTAGTGCCGCGAGTGCAAAGCCACACCATGTGCGACACCATATTGTAACGACTGGACCACCAATGGCGCAAAGGGCTCGACGCCTGACACCCGAGAGATTGGCGGTGGCAAAGGCGGAGTTTGATTGTATGTTAAAAATGGGATTTTGCCGTCCATCTGATAGCCCGTGGGCGAGTCCCTTGCACTTTGTGGCGAAGAAAGATGGATCTCGGTGACCGTGTGGCGACTTTTGCCAGCTCAATAAAATCACGCAGCCCGACCGTTACCCCATGAGACATATTGAGGACGTTTTCGCTGGACTTGCGGGTAAGCGAATTTTCAGCAAGATCGACTTGTTGAGAGCTTTCCACCAGATTCCGATTGCTGAGGCCGACGTGCCTAAGACAGCTGTTATCACCCCATTTGGGTTATATGAGTTTGTGGTAATGACTGTCGGACTGCGTAACGCTGCACAATCCTTCCAGCGCTTCATGGATGAAGTTTTAAGCGGATTCGATTTTTGTGTTACTTATGTCGACGATGTGTTGGTGGCCTCGGAAAGCGTGGAGCAGCACGAACGACATTTACGCCTGCTTTTCCAGCGATTGAGTGAGTTCGGCGTGGTGATCAATGTTGCAAAGTGCATTTTTGGTGTCACGGAGGTTGAATTTCTCGGACACATGGTCAACGAAAAGGGCATTCCGCCACCTGCCTCTCGAGTGGAGGAGTTACACCGATTCCTAGGAGCACTCAACTATTACCGCCGTTTCATTGCGAATGCGGCCAATATGCAGTCCCCGCTCAACGCATTACTTTGTCAACAGGCAAAGTCTGAGAACGCTGCAATAGAATGGAATTCTGCGACGAATGAGGCGTTTGAAGCATGCCGCGAGAGTTTAGCTGGCGCCACATTGTTGGTTTATTATGAGCCGAACAGGCCGCTGGCCCTGGTAACAGATGCGTCCAGTGTCACGGTGGGTGCCGTTCTAGAGCAACTGCATGATAGCCGCTGGCTGCCACTCGCATATTTCCAGCGGAAACCGTCGAAAGCGGAGCGTAACTATAGCACATATGACCGCGAGCTGTTGGCCGTGTATAGTAGCGTGCAGCATTTTTCGCACAATCTTGAAGGAACTAACTTTATTATCCGGACGGACCACAAGCCTCTCGTGTACGCGTTTTCACGGAGGTCGGACAAGGCTACGCCTCGCCAGATACGCCACCTGAGTTATGTGTCCCAATTTTGTACACGAATTGAACATATAGCTGGACCACCGAATACTGTAGTGGACGCGTTGTCTCGACTCGAATCGATTTCATTGCCTACCGACTTCGACGAAAAAGAACTAGCGTTGGAACAAGCGCGGGACCCGGAGCTTCAACAAATGGGCGGCTAACAATACTACGTCGTTGCAGCTGCAAAAGATCGTCTTTGGAGGTTCCAGTATCTTGTGTGATGTCTCGCAAACGACACCTAGACCTGTTGTCCCGAGGTGTATGAGAAGTCGAGTTTTTGCATTATTCCACCGATGCTCGCATCCAGGAGCTCGTGCTACTCTTCGAGCAGTGGCAAGGAAATTCGTATGGCCAAACTTGCGGAGCGATATTCGTCGGTGAGCGCGCGGGTGCACGCAGTGCCAAGCCTCAAAAGTTAGTCGGCATGTACGAAATGAATTTCAGCCGTTTCCCGTGCCGGATAAACGTTTTCATCAGGTGCATCTGGATATCATCGGTCCTCTTGCATCATCACAGGGACATCGGTACTGCCTCACGATGATTGATCGTTTTTCGAGGTGGCCGGGGGCAGTGCCCATTCCCGATCAATCGGCGGTTACTGTTGCCAAGGCGTTCTACGCGAACTGGGTGTCGAGATATAGAGCGCCTGTGGTCGTCACAACTGACCAGGGAACGCAGTTTGAATCGTCGTTGTTCCGAGCGCTGGTAAAATTATTAGGGTGTGCGCGAACTAGGTCTTCTACCTACCACCCGGCATCTAATGGAGCGTTGGAGCGCTGGCATCGATCGTTGAAGGCCGCGTTAATGTGTCATCAGACCAATTGTGATTGGGCCGACGCGTTGCCTACTGTGTTATTAGGCTTGCGTAATAGTTTCAAGGAGGAAATTGGTGCACCAGGTACCAATGTAGCGCCGAGGGGACAATGTCAGGCCTTGTGGCAGCTAATTGGTGTGGCATCTCATGGCAAATGGCTACCGCGGCGACAATGTCGGTCCTCTTTGTAGCAAGCTGATGCGTCGTAATTACCGTCGGGGCTGTCGTCGGGCCAGTCGTCGGGCCAGTCGTCGGGCCAGTCGTCGGGCCAGTCGTCGGGCCAGTCGTCGGGCCAGTCGTCGGGCCAGTCGTCGGGCCAGTCGTCGGGCCAGTCGTTGGGCCAGTCGTCGGGCTGGTCGTCAGGCCGTCTGGGTAACCAATGTAGCAAATGCGCTACTGATTAACGGATAATGAAACACGAATATTAATGTGTAACTAAGGAAACAATTTATTACTAAGGAACTAAAAGACAGGATAGAAATAATGAACGCGTTCACGGTGCGACTTACTCGGTCGGCTGATGAAGAGGAAGTTAGTTCTGCGTACTGACGATGGTTGTGCAGTGCGGGCGATTGGTACTGCCGCGCCAGTGTGTCCAACCTTGTCCCTACAAGTGAGATCTGCCTTAACATCAAAATACATAGAGAGAAGATACAAATAGTGGCTAGATTTAAATACTTAGGACTAATTATTGATGATAGATTATCTTGGTCCCCTCACACAAGTAATGTGAAATCTAAGTTGGTTTTCTGGGTAAGGCAGTTCAGAATGAAATATTACTTGGATTAAGAGCTAAAAAATAAGATCTACAACTCTTTTGTGCTGCCTAAAGCTGCAGTTACAATCAATGCAACACAACTTTGTTGCACAAAAATATGTTTTTGAACCCATGAGAACGTATGAGAGCAGTTACAATGATTCAACAGAACTTTGTTGCGCACCAAAGTTTGCTCATACCTCAAACTTGGCATGGCAACAACATTTTTGAAAATATCCAATTCCACCTGTTCCTATAAGAGTCCGGGAAATGGAAAATGTCATATGTAAATGACAATCAGAATTTGTTTTTCTTTTGCTCATTTTTGCTCTGCAATATATACTGCAGCTTTTAAAGGATCAAATACTCACTGATATCACTTTCCGAGACTGTAAAGGATCCATATTATCAAACAACAATTTCGTTAATATAGCCAGTGACAGATGACGGTAAATGTTGTGTTGCATTGATTGTAACTCTTTCCACCTACAAAACATGGCAGCAAATGTTGGTTGCATTGATTGCAAATCAAGCATAAGATTACATTTGGTATATTGAATTGGAGTCCAACTTCAGAGATGAATATTGACTTAATTCATAGAATACTCAATAGGATAGTGAAAACAGTGCATGGACTTGATAGACTGACTCCAAGAGATATACTATACAGACAAACAGATAAATCAAATGTAAGAGATATTATATTTATGGAAAAAGCTAAGATAATATATAAAATACTCAATATCAATATAAAATCTTCGATATATCCAATAAGACACTGTGATTATCACAGTGTTCACACAAGATTTAAAGATAATCTCAAGCTTGATATCGCTGAAACGAATAGAAAACATAAAAATCCTATTAGATTAGCTATGGAAATCTTTAACAATTTACCTAACTCTTTGAAAAATGCTAGATCTTTTCCCGTCCTTAAAAGGCTGCTGAAAAATTACATTAGAAGCATGTAAAGTAAGTTACACACTATTTACTACTCGTTTTTACCGATTGCTGATTTTTGATATTTAAAAAAAAAAATTGTTTTTGCATCCCTCAAACCAGCACTCTGTTGCTGTCTTGGGGGAAATTTCTCTCGTTTTGTTTTCTCCTTGAAAATCTTTTAATTAATTTTTATTTATATTATGAAAAAGCTTCTTCTTCTTCTTTGCATGCTTTTTATTTTGCATGTTTTCCACTAACTTCCCATCAACTAACTCTATCTTATTTTCTTTACTATCCATTTATCCTATTAATGTATTCTTTTTATTATGATATAATTTAGTTTCAAATTAAATGTGTCGAGAGTGTGGTTTGGGATTCCTTTCCTATCCTATTCCCTTTCGGGGGATGATGATAATATTAATTGCTTGTTTCTTGAATAAGCGGCTTACTGCTGCTTGGAAGAAGAGGCTCTGCAATGAAGCTGACCCCATTGTGTTTAAAAAAAAACATCGCGCCCTCATTTACGCAAAGCATTATCTGTCAAAGTAACCTGAGAGTGCGTTGGTATATTTTCCGAGAGTGAGCCGTATGTGAGCATCGAAACATCTAGCCTGAGTATGTAGTTGTTATCGTGTATCTCTTGCTGTTCCATGCGATTTCTTCCAATTTTCTATGCTGATCAGCAATGCAATCTTTGGATTTTTGGTCCGTATACGTATAAGGAGCATGAATCAAAGAATACTAAGTTTACGCTGATCGCCGTACGAAAATGAGTTGATGTGCGCAGCTACGTCACACGTGACATGGATGGCTGCTAGTCGTTCGAACATACGTCGATAATTAACGAGTGTGTTGCACGTTTTAAATATTCGCAAAAGATACTTGCGGCAGAGAACTAAATACAATCTTAGTGATTAGGTGCAAGTGTATGAGGACAATTATGGGCGTATATATCACGAAGAAAAAGTTTTGTTATCGATGGTGAAATGACACAGGAAAAAGGATGTAGTTTCTGTAGATTACTTTTGCAATAGAAGCATCGGAGTTTAAAATATATTTGGCTTTGATGTAGTATAGTCGCATAAGTAAAATGCAGTATTTTTGTAGATCATGTATTATGTTAATTAATGATTTTGTGATTTTTTCGTTTCCTTGTTTAGGCATGTTCTACAATATCTTTATTTAATTTTTTTATTCGGAAATACATTCTAGATCGAAAGAAAAGTGTTTTAATTTTATTATCGCAATTAATATTTTTTGCGGTGAGCATTAATTTTTTTAAATAATCCTTGCAAATTCTTAATTCCTCATTATTAAAAGCAGCGAATATTTCTTTCTGGGACATCAAGTCTTTTGTTGGCTTGGACAATCCTCCTTCGGTTAGATGATTGATCCAAGTATATGAATCATCATTATCTGAATTCGCGTGAATACATGGAATGCAATCTTTGAGTTTATGCTCATCATCGCTCATCTCATCTTCTGCTACTTGAGATTTTCGTGCAACGCTTCGGAAAATAATACCTGAAATGTATTTTAATGAGAATTTTATCGCGGTATTTCGCTCATCTTCTGCTACTTGAGATTTTCGTGCAACGCTTCGGAAAATAATACCTGAAATGTATTTTAATGAGAATTTTATCGCGGTATTTAATTAGTTAATAGTCACACCTGTAAGTGGACTTTCTAGATCCGGCGTGTCATCGCGTGATACATTAGGTGCGTTTTTTTGCTCCGATGCAGTGCAGAGTACAACTATGCCGGAAAAACAACGATCTAGTATAAAACAGCAGTGCATTCGCTAAACCTGACATAGGTTGCTATATTCGCTGTGGTCCCACAAAACAGCTGAAAAAAAGGGAGAAAATAACGAGTATACACTACCGCAATCGATAGAAAATAGAAAAAAAACTAACAGAAAATTAATTCTTTTAACTTTCTACACATTATGAGGGCCTTTTCTAATTTCTTAACTACCAAAACATTCAACATAACCATGAAAAACCGAAAGCCACCTCACAGAAAAAAATACAACTTCTTATGAGCTTTTCTTTTTTCTATCAGCACATTCTACACTTCGACACGTGAACTACAAATGACGCATAGAATTTCTGTACTAGTGAATTCACTGGTGTAGGAGTGTTGTTGTTTTCAATGCGTCTACTCTACTCTCCGCTGGATAGAGGAGCAAAAAAACGCGCCTATTGCCACTGCTCGATAGAGCTCCTTCATTGTGGCCAAGAATATAGGATCGTAACCTATACTTAAATTCTTGTCTGTCGGGGTGGTCGTGAAGTCCTCCTTTGGAGCGAATTACTCCGAAAAAATTCTCCAGTATGTCTTGGTTAAGTCGATATGTTAATATAAACTTAAATTCAAAACGTTCTTTCAAATTTTCAAGTAGAAGTTTCAAGGCGTTGCTAGTTAAAATTATACCTTAGGAGAAAGCATTAGAAAAGCTACAGCTGCACTTTTGCGCCTAAAAGTAACGTTAATATGTACCTTTCTGACATGGCAGTAAACTCTTTTTGCCAATAACGTGCATGTCACCCACCATAGTGCACATTTGGTCCAGGATGTCTGTTTGCAGTTTAAGGGAAAGACCATAAGCATGAACACGTTCACGAGAATCTGATGTAGGCGATCTAACATTCATTACATCAAACCAATCGTTAGTCTATAGAAGAACATATTAATTAGAATAGCATATGAATATTGGTAAAACTCTTTGTTTCAGAGCCTTAACATGTTTTTCTAACATTACCAATTTTAATAAGCTGTGGCACTCGTTCCAATTTTCATCCGCCAGAAAACCAAGTGAAGCTGCTCTTGTTACAGCTTGTGCTATGGTGCGTGAGAAAAATTTTGTCGCTAATTTAACTTTTTGACGCTCAACACCAACAACATTTTAACTTTGAGTTGAAATTTTATGGGCTATTGTGAGCTCACTAGATGTGCACGAAAGCAGCTCCAAAATAATGTCCTTCTTTACCTCTTTTCCATTTATTAAAAAACCTTCATCAAGAAAATGATTTCGAAGAAGTCTGATTACATGGGGTACATCGGCAAAAACAAAAATCTTCGCATCGTTATACATAAACCTACCAAGAACTTTGCTTAAGAAATTGAATTTGTGGCTAAATGTTACCATGGCTTATTCATGTCAACATCAAGTTCCTTGTAAACACCCCTGTTTCCGCCTCCAAGGTCGCTTGTGATGGCTACAACAGTGTAGCCACAATTTTTTGCAGTTTCTATGATGCTGAATAATATCTCTTTTGTCATTTTACAATCGAAGGCGTAAAATATTGGTTGTTTCCATTTGCTCATTAGTCCTTTAATTTGAATATGATTTATCTGTTGTATTTACTTTTTATACTATGTATTTATGCATATTATTTACATTGAGTAGAATTTTTGGTCACATACCTCTGAGCATTGCTACTTGTACATAATTTGCAGGAATGAGTGTCGAGTCCGAAGAACGATCATAGCAATAAGACTTTTTTATTTTCATTTCATCGAAGCTCAGCACACAAACTTTCTGTGCTTCGCTCATTTCTGTTGTTGCCGATAAGATTTTTACCACAGGTTGCAATATACCTGGTGATATATCAACTCTGTTTGCCCAAGACTGAAGCGTTCGGACAGCTTGAAGGGGGAAGTTTTTACTTCTCAACAATTAATAGGCACGAGCACTTGCTGAGTATAAAGTTATTGATTACGCAATATCAGCTTCTGTCCAATTTAATTTGTTTGTGCCATTTTTTAATTTGGTTTACAGTAAAAATTCTCGTTAATCTATCCTCCATGTTCTTGTTTTCGTACTCGCATTTAGTTAATTTCACTTGAATAGAGAGAAATTTTTTTTCTGACACTTTTTCAGCTTCTCTTATGTAGCAAATAGATATTGGCCGAGGCCAGGCGAGCCGAAGTCAGACGAGGCTGCCAACATGTGGACGGTATCTTGACAATGTCTCTCATCTGGATGCTTTCTTGTTGTAAATTTTTACTGAATTTTTTTTTTCAAAATAAATCTGATAGCTAAGCGGCCAAAACTGGCTTACATTAACTCAATATAAGGGTTATTTTGAGCCACTTGATTGCTCTCGGTCCCACATTTTGAATCTTCAATTGCACCGCCAATATATTTTTCACATACATTTTCCTTTCCAGCGCTTTTCTGTAATAAAGAGATGACCAGCTTCTTATCTTCTCGACCTTCAGCTTGGTTGTCACGACCTTCTGATTTTGATGCAACGTTTTAATCTTTGTGGTAAATACTTGGCACTACACCAGGTTTAAGCCTGCGCAAATTTACTTTGCTATATCCTAAATTTAATAATTTATAGTACCAAAAACTTAGTAGTAACTACTAATCTACATTAATATTTGTAAATACTAATTTCTTTACCCATTTCAAACTGCATATTACGTTCAAAGTCACCCTTAACGAAGTGCTCGTCACAAATTCTTGAGGTCGTAGTATTGAAATTGTCTTCCTTTCGACAAAAATTCACCCATGTATTTAAAAAATTTTTATCTTTAGGAAAGCAATAGTAGCTAATATTACTATCATTCTTTTTGTGATTGCAGTTATTACAATTTTTCACTGCACACCTCATTTTAAACACCACTTTTCAAATAGTTTATTATAAAAACGCTTTCATACAACTAAACCCACTTATTCAAAGCGTTTGTCACGTGTGACGTCATGAAACAGAATTCCAATATGGCGGACCTGCGCAATGCGTAATCTTTTTACTTGATTCATGTATAAGGAGTCCACACGCTGGTCAGGAACTAACTTCTTAGGCTGCGGTCACGTCTCGAGATTGAAGGAGTGTAGGCTCGTTGCGATTGTTGAAGCTAGTAAGCATTTACGCTTTCTATGGTCAGATCTCACGCTTTTGAATGTGTAGCTATTCAAAAGCGTGAGATCTGACCATAGAAAGCGTAGATGCTTACTAGCTTCAACAATCGCAACGAGCCTACACTCCTACAATCTCGAGACGTGACCGCAGCCTTATGCTGTGCCGACACCACAGCTAATTGTAAGCTATGTTTGGGTGCAACAAAAGCTTTGCGTAGTTTACCTCGGCGTATATGCATCGCTGCATATGCAGAATCATCACTGGTTGGACCTCTCGTCAAAGTGTAGGCGCAGCGTGAAAACAAGCGTTTTAACTTATTATATTTTCCCAAAAAAATACTTTCAGGCTGACAAACAATACAATCTCAGGCACAGGGTAAGAAGCTAGTTCCTAATATGGAAGAAGTTAGAGTTAATCTAGTAAAAATCAGGCACGATTGTGAATTTTTTCCGGCTGAATTGTTCTCAGAGCGCGGCGCATTCCATCCGTGAGAGGCACAATAGATTTGAATGAAATGTCATTCGAATTTCGTTCCAAAATGGCAAAAATTGAACAAAAGAGGAAAATGTGAGTTTAACAAAATGAAAAGAAAATGTTCTTGCATATTCCTGCACCATTTTCAACAACTTTCACGCAAAATAAATTGTACACATATTTTCGAATGACATTTCTCTCTCTAAATCTCCTCATTTTAAATCACTTCGGGTAGTGTGAACGCTTACCTGATTAACTTGACAGATTCTAAATCTACCTGATTTAGAAGTGTAGTGTGAATAGCATAAAATTCTTTGAACGTAGCTCCCGATCTCGAATTATAAAACGTTTTCTGAATGCGCGGCTTCAAAATGCTCGATATTATGAAACTCAAATTGACAGTCTCAGTTACTGGAACGATGCTGGAACAACTGGGAATGTCAGAACAGTGCGTCACAGCGTAAGAAATTAGTTCCTAACCAGCGTGTGGACTCCGTATCTGTATACGATCCGAAAATCCAATTATCTGGCCTGAGATTGTATTGTTGATCAGCCTGGAAAATTGGAAGAAATCGCATGGAACAGAAAGAGGTGCAAGATAAGATTCGACAACTACATACTCAGGCTAGATTTTTCGTTGCTTACATACGACTCACTCTCGCAAAAAATACCAGCGCACTCTCAGGTTGCTTTGACAGATAATGCATTGCGTAAATGTAGGCGCAATTTCAAGGTCAGAGTGTTTTTTCTGGAAATGGGAAAGACTTCACCCACTTATCATTCTATACACTTTGACTGCGTTCTCACCCATATGAATACAATTGTTTCTGGCAACAGTCACGTACAGTATGAGAGTAGAAAACTAAGAGGAGCGGGCTATCTCACCCTTCTGGGCCTACATCCAAGTGTGTGTAATAGGACAAAAACGCTCTCTTCGATTCTCTCTGGCTTGAGCCTGCTTGGGCTTAGCTGTCAAAATCGTTGTCAATCGTACGCGGTGTCGGTAATGTTTTCGAGTTAAGTGAATTTAAAACATACAACAAAAAAAAAACACAGGTGGTGATTTTTCTAAAAAAAACTAATTATTACATTATAGACCCTTAGTTTCATATAACAACGCGAAATTACATAAACACTTCGTAAAGTTTTAGTAAGAATGAGTCAAAAGTGTGTTGTAGGTTCATGCTGCAATCGGCAGCCTCTTTTCACAGGTAAGTGGGTGTTAATATATATAATCCGGGCTACATTTATCGTCGAGTGTAAAATATTTGTCAGGCATTGTGCGTGTTTCTCAAAAAATGAACGAAAAAGTAGCGAGTAGACCGTTTGTTTACGTTTTCATGAATGACAATTGCACAGCCATGTTTGATTTGTCTTCGGTCAGTAACGTAACCAAAACATATCTATATTGGGCTAGAGAAACAGAACTTGATAAATTTCAATAAAAAAATTTTGTGTCGAAATTAATTTTAGTGAAATATAAGCAAGAAATTATATTATGACAATTTTAAAAGTGAGTGTAAAGTTAAAAACATTGAAATAAAATTAAATGTTAGTGGAGGAAAAGATAATTGTCGATTGTTCTGAACTTAGAAAAGCAAGTGAACTACAAATATTGTGAGGACTAAGCAAGCCCTAATTCCGCCGAAGACGGTCCCAAGCCTGGTTGTAAAAGGAAGAGGGAGGCTGGAAAATTTAAAATAAAACATATTATATCTGCTGCATATGTTTAGTTGGGTAAAGTTTTTATGAAAACGTGTGCTTAATTTCACAAACATGCAGCTTACTTGCAATTCCGGAAACTCATTTCACATTAGGTCTGTTCCCGTACTTGAATCCATTATAATATATTAAAATAGATTCGCAGCAAGTCGTTTTTGTACTTTTGCTGCAAGCCAAATGCAAGCCAAATTTAGCAGTAAAAAGAAGCCAGCTGCCAAATTCTGTTACTGCTGCAGTTTGCTGAAGTACGGGAACAGACCTTTTGTATTCTACTTGTTGTCTACTATCGTCCCAGAAGTAGACCACTGCTGAATTTCAAGGCTTTTATACATTGCAAAATATGTGATCCCGAAATATACTGCCACCGTTAAAACACGCATATATTTCAGAAACTGCATATGGGGTTAAACGATAAAATTTAATTTCACCTAAAAACATCAAAATGAAAATACAAATCTAAGATTGCAGGATACCAAATTCAAAATTTTGCGCCATGCAATTGCCCCCGTTCAAACCACAAAAACTCTAATTACCTACAGCTTAGTCATTTTATGATAGTCTTTGCATTTTTTCTTTGTATGCGATTTTTGCCTGTTGGCTTTACTGATGTTCCTCTCCTCATTAGTTCTCTACTCTCATTGTACAGTATACGTATATGCTATTCACATATCCTCTATACTTTTATATCAATGCAAACAACCAATAGTATCGTATACAGCGGACGTTTAGTCCGCGGACTAAACACCAAATTCCACCTAAATTTTTTAGTCCACGTGCTGTATACACTCATGGACCGACCTAAATTTAGGTCGGTCCACGATTTCAAGCGACCTGATCTAAATATAGGTCGTGGACTATATCGCTGTAAACACACGCGACCTAAACATTGATTTTTGCGCGACTATTAATAATGTATGTATGTTGAATATAAGCTCATAACATTCCCCTTTGACACAAAATCATTGAAATAAGCATGTTTGAGAGACAAATGAAACGATAAATACTGTGCATGAACGAAAATTAAACTAAATGACAGCTGTCACATGCAAACGAGGACTAAATTCGGCACAATGCCTCCTAAAAGTACGGGCCATAAGGCTACGTAATCGTTGTCGCTGTGACGTAAAGAGTTTAGGAAATTTTGGCATTTTCACGAGGCAGTACCAATGTACACAGATTTTTTACTTTCTTTGCATTGATTTGACAACATGGGTTTTGTCAAAGTGGAGAGGGGATAGCATTCTGGAAGAAGAACTGTTGCCATACACGTACGCTCATGTACGTATACATATATATATATACATGTTTATATATATATATATATATATATATATATATATATATATATATATATATATATATATATATATATATATATATATATATATATATATATATATATATATATATATATATATATATATATATATATATATATATATATATATATATATATATATATATATATATATATATATATATATATATATATACATATATATACATATACAAATACATATATATCAGTGGCGTGGCGTTCATGGAAGCAAGGGAAGCATTGCTTCCCTTGCATAAGGCTGACATAAATTTTAAATTAATTGTTAATTTTTCGAAGTCGTAAAATAATCGCGGAAAAATATTTATTAAAAAAAAATCTCAAATCAAATTGTGAACATCACACACAGTTGATGTGGTAGCACCACAGAATGAAAATAATGAAAGGACAACCACGACTTGGAAGCAACGTAAAAATTGCATCTATGAGCGTTTATTTGACCCCATATAGAATAGACTGTGACTTCATTAAAAAAAAATGTGTTTATACGATCTGTTTGGAAGCAATGAAGATGTTGCTTCCTAGGGAAAATTATCTTCTCAAGAGAGACTCAGAGCGGAGCTTCGAACGCATGGCTATTGTGGAACTTATTTCTGCGTTCCCCTCACTAGTAGCAGGGTAAATTGTTATTGCTATCATTTTGCTTTGCTTATACAGATTTTTTGCTGTGAGCGAATTTGTGTTGCGAGATGTGGCAAGCGTTGCCAGACGCTGTGGATTCGATAAGTCGTTATTTTATGAGTTTTGTTTATGATTTATGTTATGACATTATTTTTTGTATGTTCTATTTTGTATAGAAACTTTTATAAAGGTGTTTTTAATTGTCGAATGTTTTGAGTCACTTGTAGTCTATAGGATTCTGTGATAATATTGCATGGTATTAATAGGTGAAGCTGTAGACTAGAATTGTGTCGAATTGTATGTTTAGAAAAATTGTGTAAAATTGCATGAAACTTCTGATTGATATTTGAAATAGTGAAAGGTTGAAATAGGTGAATGTGTTCACTTGTTCTGTGGGTCAAAATTTTAGAATTCGTCAACTTATTTAATTTTTATATAATTGGATCTCAGTAATTTGCTGAAAAGAGGACATCATCAACCAGGATCGATCGAAACCGAATTTGTAAATTGTCTCTATAACAAAAAGATGTACCTGCTTGGCAGTTTGATCGCAAAATTAATAAATGAAAAACTCGGAACGGATTATCGGTTGCAATATTAAACAAAAATAGTTTTGCTGGTCATGTGTGCTATTTTCAAGCGTTTCAGACATTTGGCGAAATATCGGATTTTTTAATTTAAGTAATGTTAAAGCTGTGATTAATGCTATTTGTACCAAGCCTACAAATAGCATTGATCATTTCAATTCAGTCCTTTTACTTTCCAAGTTTGATTCCGGTGATTTGAAGAATTGCTGAAAGTGTGTGTGTGTGTGTGTGTGTGTGTGTGTGTGTGTGTGTGTGTGTGTGTGTGTGTGTGCGTGTGTGTGTGTGTGTGTGTGTGTGTGTGTGTGTGTGTGTGTGTGTGTGTGTGTGTGTGTGTGGGTTGGGGGAGAGGCGCATTAGCACCTCAAAGCACTCAGGCCAAAGGACCCATTCTACTCATTTCCCCTGCCTACCACACTTTCCCAGACTTCTTGATAAAGTCCAAGATCACTGATAAGGGAAAAGAGGCTATCGTCTGCATGCGTGCAACGTCCCAGCCAAAACATTGATATCTGAGACGCGCACACGCTGGGCAGTCACAGAGCAAATGCTCCGCAGAGTCAGCCTCTTCTAGACAGGATGAACAGAGGTCATCCTGCACAACACCTATTCGGTACATATGTCCTCCTAGGCAGTTGTGTCAATACCTACCATGGCCCTGCAAACTTTCCTGCTCTAATTGAGCAAGAATCCCGCAGTCACATGGTTGGGTTCTGAAAGGAAGACCTTCGTGTGCCTGGCCACACCAGCAGTCGTCCATCTATCTTTTTGAGCATCATCCACCCTTTTTCGAAGAATGGCACGTGCAGATGTGGTCGGCACACCCAAGTCGGGTTTAGGGCCCCGTAGTGGAAGTCCCGAACCTTGCTTCGCAATGACGTCAGCAATTTCATTCCCCTCAACACCACAGTGCCCCGGTACCCAGAGCAGATGCACCCTATTGAATCTGGCGACAGAGTTCATTCGTGCTTTGCACTCTTGGACAATTTTAGAGTTTGTCAGGGGTCTACGCAGTGCCATCAGTGCAGCTTGACTGTCACTGCAAATAGGAATGCTCTTTCCCCTCCACCTTTCTTCAAGTGCCCAACAGGCAGCTCTAAGGATAGCAAATATTTCTGCTTGAAAAACCGAAACGTGCTCTCCAAGAGAGAAAGGCCACCTGCCATTCGATGAATTTGGATAGAAACCAGCTCCAGATCTACTATCTGACCTCGAGCCGTCCGTGAAGAAGACCTCCGAATATCCCCTCGTACACAGATCTGGATCGTCCCAGTTACTTCTGCTTAAGAGGATTACTCCATACCTTCTTTTGAAGTCGAGGAAGGGCACCCGAGCGTCCGAAGGCATAGTGAGAATCGGAGAGATCTCACACATCGAACCCCTGATAGAGCAGTGCCCCACATCGTCTTCACCTACCCAGAAGCCAAGCTGAGCTAGTCTATGGGCAGAGCTCATCGCCACACTCTGAACTTGAATGTCAAGAGGAGGCAGATTGAGAAGTGTATCAAGGGCCGTACCCGGAGTAGTGCTCATGGCACCACAGATACCCAGGCACACCGTCCTTTGCAGCGTGGCTAACTTTTTTCGAGCATACAATAGCCTCACGATAGTCCACCACACCACGGATGCGTACGTGAACATTGGCCTAATTATTGCTGTGTAGATTCGCATCACTACACAAGTTTTTAGACCCCATGTGGTAGCAAAAGCTCTCCTGCACTGCCCGAAAGCTTTTAAAGCACGAGTAAGCTTCACTTCCACATGTTTCTTCCAAAGAAGTTTTTTGTCCAAGATTACTCCAAGATATTTGACTTCATCTGAAAGTTGAAGTGTTACACCCTTCATGTTGGGAAGCACTAGTCCTTCCAGTTTTCTTTTCCTGGTAAACAAAACAATTTTCGTCTTACCAGGATTCACTGTTAGGCCGTGCCTCAAACACCATTTGCCAATCAGATCCAATGCACGCTGTGTATTTCTACATACCACATTCAGACCTTTACCGACAGCCAGTGCAGCCACGTCATCAGCATAAGCCTGCTCGTGTAGCCTTTCTTGTTGCAGTTCGTTTAGCAGGGAGTCAACCAGCATACTCCACAGGAGCGGTGATAGGACGCCCCCTTGAGGGCATCCATTTGTCGCCTCTGTTCTTAAGTAGCAATCGGATCCAGCTTCCGCCAGCAACCATCTCTACGTCAGCATAGCATGAATCCACTTAACTAAGACATCATCCATGCCCTGACTTTTCGCAACATCACATAGTTCCACGAAGGGCGCGCAATCAAAGGCCCCTTCAATGTCCACAAATACCCCCAACCCATACTCACCATTTGAGATCGCTCCTTCAACTCTGGCCACCAAAGAATGAAGGGCCGACTCGCACGATTTTCCTCGCTGGTACGCATGTTGCTCATCATTCAAAGGGTTAAACCTAAGCGCCGTAGTACGTATGTGTCGTTCGACAAGTCTCTCTAGGCATTTCAACATAAACGAAGTTAAGCTGATCGGTCTAAAGTTCCTTGGATCGGAATAGTCATCTCTCCCCGGTTTAGGTATAAAAACTACCTTAAACTCTCGCCAAGATGACGGAACATACCCCAAGGAAAGGCATACCCAGAAGATTTCTCTCAGGTCTGCCCCAAGTGGTCAATTCCCTCCCTAAGCACAACCGGATAAATACCATCCAGGCCCGGCGATTGGAAATTTTCAAAAGACATGATTGCATCCCTGATCTTTGCTGAGTAGTCAATATAAATATTCAGTAATATTGCTCACAGTTAGGAGAAATTGAGAAACAATGAAGATTCTAACAAACATTGTGTGTCATTTAGGATTTCAAGAAGAAGCATAACAGTCATAATGAAAATGTGTATTCTTGAAATAAGGGTAAATCACCTAAAGACAATAAATTTTTTGACAGTACATAGCCGATAATTGCCTGCTCACTTGGAATTCAAAGCCTTGAGGAGCCTCTGTAATATCTGCCAATGAAACTGGATTGCGAACATGTATAAAAGAAATGTACATAAACGCAATATTTATTCATTTCTTCGAACATCGACTAAATTTGATTTTATCTAAATCGTGCAATAGTATACGCGAATTACTAATTTTTCAACAACGACAATAAGTTTATTTGCTTTGTATTTATTCGTCAAAAAAGGCTTCCAAAATTAGCTCCAAAACGTTGGACCTTTAATGGTTGGTTATATTTCATAATTTTTCTATCATAAAAAGCAATTTAAATAACTCGTGGAATATATAACTGAAAATGATAGTGCTAATTGAGACGGAGAGATCGTTTATAGTGAGAGTGGGCTTTTTATTTTACTTAAAGATGCTTAGTTTATTTTTCTGTTTAATATTTTTTCTAAACAAAACATACTATTTGATATGTGTCAGTCTTAACAAAGTAATATGCTGTATCATATTCACAAAATGGCAAAATTTGAAGATCAAATACACACTTTGAGAAATAGCTTCACGGGAATTGGGAACGAATCTGGTTGATTTATGAAACGCTTCAACGTCATAAAACAACAAAGTGTATAATTGGCAACAATGAGAATGTTGTACCATTCCTTACAAGTGCTCATGTCGAAATAATTGGTAGCATAATCGTTAAAATAAAGCCAAGGTTCTCATCCCTAAAAAGTTTCAGATTTTTAAACCTTTTCAATTCTTCGAAGTTTGGAAA
>OX376372.1:145353089-145384068 GCA_947369275.1 Nemotelus nigrinus
GAAGAGACATTTTTTTTGGAGTTGGTAAAAGGAAGAGACATTTTTTGCAGAATGTTTACGGTGTAGCGAATCTCAATTTACCAACGCAGTCCATACACAAGAATGATATAGGTAGACGCTTACGAGAATTGCCTTTTAAAACTTACGCCAACGCCGTTCCTAAGGTGCTTATAGGTATGGATCACTGTCATCTAGGTCTGCCGGATGAAATAGTTCCCATAAGAGACAATGGTCTATACGCAGCACACACAACTTGAGGTTGGGCAGTTTTTGGGAAAACGAACGCTTCGACAGCTGACTCATACCCGTGCTTATTCACCAGAACAGATCATGAGCATTCGCTGCATGAAACAGTTGCAGATTACTTTCGAACCGAGAATTTTGGAACTAAACCCCTGCCGTTAGTGGAGTCGAAGGATGACGTACGAGCCAAAGACATTCTTCGAGATACCACTAAGAAAGTCAACGACAGATTTGAGACCCGACTTTTATGGCGGCAAGACGATATAGTTCTACCTGATAGTTTTGATATGGCACTCAACAGGCTTGAAGATGTTGAACGACGAATTAAACGTGACGAAAAGCTGAGGTGTGCGTATCAATCCACTATCGAAGACTACGTTTTAAAGCAATATGCACGCAAACTAACCCCGATAGAAGTGGCTGACATTGGGCCAAGAACCTGGTATCTTCCACATTTTGCTGTGTTTAACCCTAACACGCCAGGGAAATTTCGTCTGGTTTTTGACGCAGCCGCAGCTTATTCTGGCGAATCATTGAACTCAAAACTGCTGAAGGGTCCACAGCAGTATCCATTATTACCATCCATCCTATTTAATTTTCGCGTTGGAGCCATTGCCGTATGTGCGGACATAAAGGAAATGTTCCACCAAATTCTAATCGCACCTGAAGATAGATCGTCGCATAGGTTTCTGTGGAGAAATCTTGACGACACCCGACCGCCTGATGTTTATGAAATGCGTGTAATGACATTCGGTGCAGCATGTTCGCCGTGCGCTGCTAATTACGTCTAGATTACGAACGCATTAGAGCACATTGATAAGCATCCTCGCGCCGTTAAATCCATAGTTGAATAACACTACGTCGATGATTTCGTTGATAGTTATGAAACTCCGTCCGAAGCGATCGAAATTTCCAAGCAGGTACGTGAAATTCATAAATTAGCTGGTTTTGAGCTTCGGAACTTTATATCTAATTCCCCGAAAGTGATCGCTACTCTTGAGAGTATGCTCGAGAGGTTAAATTGTTCTTTCGTTAGTATGTGTAAAGATGGTACGCCGGCTGAAAAGGTACTTGGTATGTACTGGGAGCCAACAAGTGATACTTTCCAGTTCCAATTGAAATTCCATCGAATTAAGCAAGACATAATATCTGGATTTCGGTGCCCAACTAAACGAGAACTATTAAGCGTTATTATGTCTATTTATGACCCGTTAGGGTTTTTGTGTAATTACATGATCACAGCAAAGTTGATGATGCGGGAAGTTTGGAGATATGATAAACGCTGGGATGAATCGTTACCACGCGAGATCCAAGTGATATGGCAAAATTGGGTGGGGAATTTAAATAAAGTTACTAATATTCGAATTCCTCGACGATATTTCACATCTGATCTTCCACGTTCACTTGAATTACACACGTTTGTTGATGCCAGTAGTGACGCCTTTGCTGCCGTGACGTATTGGAGGTCAACGTTTGCTGATAACAATGTTTCAGTGGTGTTTATTTGCGCTAAAACACGTTGTGCTCCTCTTAAGCCTATGACAGTGCCACGACTGGAGCTACAAGCTTCTGTATTGGGAACACGATTGATGTGCACCGTTTTGGAAGATCACAAACTAAATATTAGTAGGTGTATTTTATGGAGTGACTCGACCATGGTGATAAGTTGGATCAATTCTGATAGCCGGCGATATAAACCCTTCGTAGCACATCGAATAACAGAAATATTAGAATCTACTAGTCCCACAAACTGGAGATGGTTGCCAACAAATTTGAATGTCGCTGATGACGCGACTCGGACACGCGTCTACGAGGAGTTTGATTGCCACTCTCAATGGCTCTGTGGCCCAAAATTTCTTCGTGAAAATGAAGAATTCTGGCTAACCGCACACGCCGCCAGTGACGGTTATCAGGAAAGAGAAGAGTTTTGACCCAAGTTTGCTCTATTGATATCACGAGTTCCGTTTTTCGATTGGACTAGCAGCGCACGAGCTTGAAAGAGCAGAAATTTTCATTTTTCGCCAAGCCCAGCGAGAATCATTCGCTGATGAGATAAGCTTGATAAGAAAAGGGCTTAGTTTGCCGAAGGGAAGCGACCTAAGTAGCCTTTTACCGTACATTGACAATGACGACGTTTTGCGAGTCTACGGACGGATTGATATGGCAAGTTGGCTGCCTTACGATACTAAGCGCCCTGTTATTATGGCAGCTAGCCATCCGCTCACGATATTAATTATAAGGCACGTACATCACAGGATGAAACATCAAAACTTTGAGGCTACAACTTGCGAAATTCGAAGGCGATTTTGGATTCCGAGATTGCAACGCCTACTTAGAAGCTTGACGTCACGATGTAATGTATGCAAATTCTATCGTGCAAAGCCTACAATTCCTCTAATGGGTTCGTTGCTAGGGACACGATATCGAAAGAAGGTATCGATACTTTTACTTTCAAGTAGTATCACAACCAAGTATTGATATAAGTACCGTTCTCATTGCGACAGTATTGATATGAGTAAGTATCATTTGAAACTTAATATGCCTATTTTCATTTGCAAGAGTCAGTTTAGACTTCCAACGAAGCCAGAGATTCCAATTATAATGATAGGGCCGGGAACTGGTCTGGCGCCGTTTCGTGGCTTTATTCAAGAAATGCATTTCTCCAAGAATGAAGGCAAAGAAGTTGGCGATACTTTTCTGTATTTTGGCTGCCGGAAGAAGAGCGAAGATTTCATTTATCAGGAGGTAGGCTGTATTCATTATCTTGTATTTTTTACTCACAGCCACGATGCTGCGTTTCCTATGAACTGGAAGAATTCGTTGGTAAGGGTATTTTGACATTGCAAACGGCATTCTCTCGGGATTAAGCACACAAAATTTACGTTATACATTCAGATCTAATTTGGAAGACTATTTATTGGTGAGAACAAACGTCACTTGTATTCCTTGAGTGCGATTATAAAAGTTAAAATAATAAATTTACTAACTAACTTTTGAAACTAATTTAATCACATTGTTATTAGAACATTAGGATGTGAAAGTCGATACTAATAATTAAGCAAGAATGTTTATGATTTACTCGGTTCAGAGTGTTTTGCTTAAAAGATCAAATATGTGTTTTAAAAGCAACTTAGCTGAGAAGAGACGCCCCAGTACTATTTCATAGTGTAATGTGGGCCATATTTATGAATTAGTGAACCTGCTATTTAATATCTTTTGCTGATCAATTTATTTTTTTATAAATAACTGGTGTGAAGAGTCTTTTAGTTTCGTTTTAATTTTCTAGTTTCGTTGTTTTCATAGAAAATTTATTTTGGCTCGTGCGCTCTCGTTTATGTGAGGGATCTAGTGTAGTAATTTTGTTTATTGGAAACAATGTGTAAATGTTTATAAATACATTATTTTTTAAGAAATTATTTTATTGTTTTTGATTATGTATAGTAAAAGAAGAATGCAAGGTAAGTAATCCATAAAGTATGTAGAAATAACAAATTTTATAAACATTTTACTATCATTGATAGAGCCAAGCCTAATTTGCATAAGATTTTGGTAATAGAGACGTTAACGGTGATCTTTAATCTGGCAGGATCTATTTGATTGGGCAGGACCCGGTTTGAAATTCGGAAATAATTTTCACGACGGCGAGGTTCAAAGTCTTTAAGAACACCAGCCGGGCAGAAAACTAGACGGGCACCACGCAAGAAAAGGGAGTATTATAGTATGGGGTGCAATATCTTGTTAAGGGATCATTGACTTGGTGGCAATGAAAGGCTTTTTTTTAGAACCACACTATTAGAAAATTAGAACTACACTATTTCTATAACTTTCCAAAAAGGTAATGCACCTATTTATAATGCAACAGTAGTGAAAGTGTTACGAGGGCAATCCATCAAAATTATGGAATGGCCGCTGCACTCATCTGGCTAAAACATTTAGAGTGAACGTTCGGGAATGAATGCGAACAAAACTTAATGGCTTACATCTTCCAGATAAAATTAAAGTCATTTGAAAGAGACAATATGCAATCGAATCGTATGCTTCATCTGCTCCACTGAATATCACTACTTCATTTAAAATGAGTGATGGAGGGTCTCGCGATGAGCAATTTAAAGGTGAAATTTTTCGAAGAACATTTTCTGAATTTGATCTATTTTTCTGTAAAAGGTTAACACAATAACACAATGGGGTCAGCTTCATTGCAGAGCCTCTTCTTCCTAGAAGCAGTAAGCCACTTAGTCAAGAAACAAGCAATTAAAATTATCATCATCCTCCGAAAGGGAATAGGATAGGAAAGGAATCCCAAACCACACTCTCGACACATTCAATTTGTAATTAAATTATATAATAGTAAAAAAGAAAACATAAATAGGATAAATGGAGAATAAAGAAAGTAAGATAGAGTTAGTTGATGGGAAGTTAGTGTAAAAGATGGATGATAAAAAAGCATGCAAAGAAGAAGCTCTTTCATAATATAAATAAAAATTAATTATAGAGTTTTTTAGAAAACAAAGCGAGAGAAAGTGCTTCCCAGTCAGCAACAGAAAGCTGGTATGAGGGATGCAAAAATAAAAAACAAATAGCAATTAGTAAAAAAAACTAGTAGTAAATAGTACGTAATTTACTTTACATAGTTCTAATGTGATTCTTCAGCAGCCTTTTAAAGACGGGAAAAGACCTAGCATTCTTCAAAGAGTTGGGCAAATCATTAAAGATTTCCATAGCTAATCTAATAGGATCGTTATGTTTTCTATTCGTTCTAGCGATATCGAGCCTGAGATTATCTTTAAATCTTGTGTGATAGCTGTGATAATCACAGTGTTTTATTGGACATATCGAAGATTTTATATTGTTATTGAGTATTTTATATATTATCTTAGCTTTTTCCATAAATATAATATCCCTTACATTGAATTTATCTGTTTGTCTGTATAGTATATCACTTGGAGTCAGTCTACCAAGTCCATGCACTGCCTTGACTATCCTATTGAGTATTCTATGAATTGAGTCAATATTCATCTCTGAAGTTTGACTCCAATTCAAAATACCATAGGTAATCTTAAGCAGCACAAAAGAGTTGTATATCGTATTTTTTAGCTCTAAATCCAAGTAATGTTTCATTCTGAACAGGCTAACCTAGAAAACCAACTTAGATTTCACATTACTTATGTGAGGGGACCAAGATAATCTATCATCAATAATTAGTCCTAAGTATTTAGATCTAGCCACTCTTTGTATCTCCTCTCCATGTATTCTAATGTTAAGGCAAATCTCACTCTTATTAATCTGCTTGAATACTATGTAACTAGTTTTACAGGTATTGATTGTAAACCTGTTTCCCAAAAGCCAGGATCCATAAACAATTAAATCATTATTTATTTGTCGCTCCAGAAGTTCAGCAGAGTTAGCAGAGTATAGCAACAGGGTATCATCAGCGTAAATAATATATTTTCCATTCAGACCAGAGAAATATAAATTATAAATATAGAGCAAAAATAAAGTTGGCCCTAGAATCGACCCTTGAGGAACACCAATGTTAACTACTCGTTGTTTACTTATTTCATCATTAAACCTAACCAGAACTTTTCTGTCTTTTAGGAAACTACCAATTAACGCCAGTCCCAAGCCTCTTATTCCAAGTTCGCTCAGATTTTCTAACAAAGTGATATGATTAACTGTATCAAAGGCATAGAGGTATGAGACATTAAGACTGGTGGTAAAGAAGCATTCTGTCTCGAGGTCACCCATATCCACAAATTATTTCAATACAACGAAATATCTTTCGGGGTGTAGATCAGTTGCTCGTTTTGGGGGCAGTAACTTGGCGCGCATATTTGAAAAAATTGGAAAATATTAAAATTCAAGGAACAATATGCGTATATTTAAAATTTGAAGGTAATCTGCACTCTACATTGTGGCCGGTCATTGTTCTTCAGTATTAATATTTTTCAATAAATTGAAATCTATGGCTTCTCAAGTAAAAATTAGTCATTAAAATATTTGCTTCTAAAAAGTAGAACGTAACGAATCTTATTGTTGAATTGTTGAAGAACTATATATTATTATCTTGCAACATTTTCATGAATTGCATTAACGCTATTTAACCACTGTGCGCAGGTTAATGAGAAAATTATTATCATTTCATTACGGTTGCTTACAATGATAAATCTGAACTTTTGTATGCAAATGAGGTGCTAAATTTTCTACTACCTCCCTCTTCCTTTATAACCGGGCTTGGGACCGGCTTCGGCGGAATTAAGGCAAAACGCAGATTTTTCTAGGCTCATTTACTAACATGAATTCATTCTTCTAAAATTAACCTGAATTTATGATAGTCGAAACCATACCATTTTAATAAGTTTCTTATTTTAGCATATGTTATAATAGTAAACAGCACAAATTTTTCCAAACATTATAATTTTTTCCTTGTAAATGTACGCTACTAATAATCGTAGATTTTTTTCTGTTCGAATTTTATTTAGATCGACCGACATTTTTTTTGAATTCTTCAAACTAAAATCAGTTGCCCCTGTGAATGAGCTTCTAAGCCTACTTCATTGGCATTTCCGCCATTTTGGAATCCAAGAGAAACTGTCAGGCACCCAGGTGTCAGATACGTGGGCCCGCAGACGAGCACTTGAATCGGCATCAGACAATTGCACTAAAATTACTGGTTTTCAGCCACGCCAAGTACTCAAATCTACTTAATTTGGACTACAGACTTTACCATAAGGTAAATAGTAAGTACTTACCTGTAGAAAGTTCACCCAGGCAGGCAGGAGCCCGTATTTTTTTAACAACTCTTCACTTCACATTTTGTTGCCGGTGTTTTGATAGAAACTGAAGGTGTCACTGCCACTTTTAACCGTATCTTATACTTCTAATAACTTTCTACACTTCTCAGCACTCGCGTTACTAAATTTGATTTAAAAACACAGCTTGTTCAAGCTAATTTCATCTCAAAATCAATAGTATACTTGAAAATTGTTTGGTTTGTTTGTGTGTGATTTGACATTGACTCCTGGGTACTTGACAGCACCCCGTAAAGCTTGAGAGGTGAAGGCGAGGGGAAAAAGAATGCTCGAGACACACACCTACAGGCGTTTACACGGATACCGCCACTCTAAAGTCTTATACCTCTATTATCAAAGGCCTTCGCTAAATCAATAAACAGTGCGGCCACATATTTATTCGAATCAAGTTCACAATTCATAAATTGTAAGGCATCTGTTATTGCTGATGTTGTTTTACTTTTTTGTAAAAAACCATATTGATGTGTATCAAATCCTACACTGTTTTCTATAAACTTAACTAGTCTTATATTGATAACTTTTTCGAAAATTTTGCTAAACGAACTTGTTAAAGCAATTGACCTGTAATTAGAAGGATCTACATCGTCACCTGATTTATGAATAGGAACTATCATGGTATATTTAAGTTCTGTAGGGAATTCACCTTTGGTAATGTGATTATTAATGATTGCAGATATATAAGTTGATATCTGAATAGCGACTAATTTCAAGTTTTCGGAAGTTATTCCATCAGTTCCAGGTGAAGAATTCTTCAATGAGCTAAATATGGCAAACACTTCACCAGGATCAGTAGGCTCGAAAAAGAGAGATTTTGAATTCAACGGAATGTTCTACCTTTCAAAGTTGCAATAGTAATTATCTTTTTAAAAGAAATTTCACCATGCGTTTCACTAAGTTTCTTTAGTACCGAATCAACATATAGTCGTTTATTTAAAACTGAAATTTTCTTTTTAACTATAGGTTGCAATTGCTTTTTAATACCAGATGCTGTTATATACAAAGTATGGTGATCTAAATCTGGCCATTCTGAGTATTCTACTTTAAAAGCAACAGATTGAGTGTTGACGGTAGTTGTTACATGGTCTAACAAAGTAGCTGAACTTGATGTAATTCTAGTTGGGTCACAATTTAGCAGTACCACATTGTTCATTGCCAACATGTTATTATAGTTAACACAGATACTATTATTTATGCTAGTGGCATCTATATTGGTGTTGGCGACAACTATCAAGTTATTAAACCTTTGATACAAAGCATCAACATATTCAATAAACTCTTCAGGATCATCATGCTGGGTTCTATAGAATGTTCCTAAGTGGATTGACCGAAGGTCGCATTCAATAGAAATAATGATAGTGTGATACCTACTATCATAATGAAGCAGCTTATGCTGAATCCTTTTATTAATGTATATAGCAGTGCCACCTCCTTGGGCATGATCCCTGCAGTTATGAATTATCTAAGTTGAATAAACTAATCTCATAACTAGAAATCCAAGTCTCATTAAGAATCACTGCATCCAACTTTGGCTTAGAATTACAAAATATCTCAAGGTCCGTAAATTTATTCCTAATGCTTCTACTATTCGCATAAAAAATTTCTAGACTCATATTATTCATGATTATATTTCCGTAATCAGGTAATTAATTTTCCTTTGAACCGATGTTTTCTTCTTGAGATATTCTGGACATTCCCTGGCAAAGGATGGATGCGAAGTATTGTTACAGCCAGCCAGTGAGCAGTTAGTGCATTTGAGTATTTGCGAGTTGCAAACAGACGTGCTATGATGTTCTGCACACTTCGCACACACATCTATCTGACTTTTACAATTAACTGCGGTGTGCCCAAGTTTCTGACACTTATGGCATCTCCTATCAAATATGTCCTCTCTGCAAAAATGAGAATTAAATTCGATATTTATATACTTGTTTACAAGTTTGGCAAAGGTGGATCCAATTACTTCAAAGGTTACCGAATATTTTTTGGTCCTTTTATTTTGCCTACAAAACACAACCCTAATACCACCTTCAGCTATATTTGGATTGAGAGACTTGATCTCTTTTGAGAACTCATCAGATGAGAAGGTTCTATCAAGTCCATGGACAATTAGCCGTGGGGTCAAGTCTTTTGTGGACTCAACCGAGTAAGATTTGTCAAGAGGTTGCAAGAGGTTGTTTCTAAGTGTATGGGTCCCCTCCACCGAATCCGTCTTCAAAAGGATCCCACCGTCTTTCAATTCTTTACGGTGTAAAATTGGTACTTTAATAGCCGATGGGGTAATTGCCTCTTTGATTTTATTAAGTGTTTGGGATTTTATTAAGTGTTTATATTAAAAACAAATTCATATTTTTTTAGCCTTTACATGTATATTCACAGTACACAAATTTAATAATTCAGAAAATGGAACTGTTCCTAGTCTTTGACTTTTCATACCTAATGATTTGGGTATATAAATTTAAAATTATGCTAAATATTGCGTGATTAAATATTTAATTTGCTGAACATTACTAAAAGGTTTCTGTTGAAAACAAATTCATATTTTTTTAGCCTTTACATGTATATTCATAGTATACAAATTTAATAATACAGAGAATAGAACTGCTCTTAGTCTTTGACTTTTCATATTTAATGATTTAGGTATATAAATTTAAAATTAATATATACGCTTAATATTGCGTGATTAAATATTTAATTTGTTGAACATTACTAAAAGGTTTCTGTTGAAAACAAATTCATATTTTTTAAGCCTTTACATGTATATTCATAGTATACAAATTTAATAATACAGAAAATAGAACTGTTCCTAGTCTTTGACTTTTCATACCTAATGATTTAGGTATATAAATTAAAAATTGATATATATGCTGAATATTGCGTGATTAAATATTTAATTTGTTGAACATTACTAAAAGGTTTATGTTGAAAACAAATTCATATTTTGTAGCCTTTACATGTATATTCGAAGTATACAAATTTAATAATTCAGAGAATAGAACTGCTCCCAGTCTTTGACTTTTCATACCTAATCATTTAGATATATAAATTTAACAATTAATATATATGGACTTAATATTGCGAAGTATAATGAGTAGTTGTATCTGAATGAAGCGTTGGCAATCCTGGCCTTTCGAAATAGTTTTTCGACACCCTGTTTTTGAGAGAAAACATACATGAAAATGGTTTCTTTAATTTGTGATACATATTTTCTGAATAACAACTTGTAATAATTAAAAACAATAAAACAATATACTGACCTCTCGCTGCAGTTTTGTCCATCTAATTTTGAATTCACCTTCAGCATCCTCTGCTGCTTGCGCCTTATTCTTATACCATGGTATATGTTGAGTTTCGGATCGTGCTACGCTTGCTTGAACAGTAACGGTTTCGTGTTCAGATTTTTGCAGCTTGTTCGAAATGAGTTTACTTGCTTCTCCTCTAATAATTTGAACAAACAAATGCACGTAAATTACCAATTAAATTTAAACGAGTATATGAAACGTACCGGTATATGAAACAAGTATAATGAGTAGTTGTATCTGAATAAAGCGTTGGCAGTCCTGACCTTTCGAAATAGTTTTTCGACAACCTGTTCTTGAAAGAAAACATATATGAAACAGATTTCATTAATTCCTATTTTTGAATTTCAACTGACATACCTTAAGCTCATCCCCAATGTCTCGTAAAGTTCGACCTTCCTACTCGAATGAATCCTCGCTGGTTTGTCGCGAAGACGAATGTTATATACCAAATTCGGCCTCTGAGCATTCTCCTAAGAATATTATATTTTGAATCTTCCGACCTAATAAGCGATTCCTTGTTTTTTATATAACTGCACCAGCCTTACTGAATAACCGTTCTGATGGCACTGATGTTGCAGGTATCATTAAAAATTTTCTTGCTTATAGTGTTGTGTACACTGAAAATAAAACTGGCGTTTCGACACTTGTCGAAATGTCATATACACAGATGGCGACTAGAGCGCCCTAATTGCACGCGGTGGTAAATCCTCGGAACTAGATAATTATTTTTGATTCGCGCAGATTTTGAATTTGTTATAACTGTACTATTATTGATATAAAAGATCGAATGATTAACAATAAAGAACATTCTTTGCTGGTAAGCCAAAAGACAAAGCGGCGACCAGATTTGAAAAGGAATAGTTTTTCTTTCTTCTTTTCAAAACAAATCTAAGACTCTCTTGACTCGGCGTAGCGGCGACAGGCTCGCCAAAGCCAGGTCACAGCATAGTCAATTAAATAAAAATTTAGACTGTACTATTTTTGCATAGCGGCGACAGGCTCGCCAAAGCAATAGTAAACAGTGGTCTAAATTTGTTTTCCGGCTCGAGGAGCTAAAATTGTAGCCAGTTACAATTGTCAACGACTCTTTACATCACATGGCGATCCTGCCAACGGCGGACCAGAACAATTCGACATCAAACCTTCCCAAAGAAGGAGGACCACAAGCACGGGAGGACCCGCGGATCGTCCAGGCGCGAAAGGACGAATCAAAATTAACCAATATACCATATCAGGACACTCGCCGGAAGGAAAAAAAAACTAATTTTCGAAGAAATTGTCTTTGAGTGACAATGTGGAAAGACGTAATACACTTTTTTGTAGAATCATATCAACCATTCCTTGTTCAAAGCAACAGAACTCAACTATAACACAAATGATGAAAATGTTCAGTGCTGGCAACATTTTCATAACGAAGCAGCAATAAGTTAACCTTCACAAGCTCATACTTAAATCAACTTATCCTTTGAATTTCGTTCTCATCGGAGGATTTCATCGAAAGCTTCAGCGGTTAAACGTTGTTTGAGGCTGCCATCCGAAAAATGTTCAAAACTCGGAAAATTTAATAATTGGTTTCTTAATTTTATTGCAAATGTTTTGCATATGTGTATGTAATTTGAAGCATCTGTTGATGCAATAGTTACGAAAGTGGCAAATGCTGGTTACCCTGTGTCAGCACCAAAGCAAAATATATTCCAAATCTGCTTCACGTTAAGTTAAACCCAACCAGTAAATTTCGTTTCGATTGAATCACTGCGCTAGAAGTTATACGGGTGAAAAAAATTTTAGGGTTACCACCCTCAAAACTTTTCAAATTTTTAAAGCGTTAATATTTGTTGTTAATTTTCATTGCAGGATCGTTCCCATTTGCAAATCTAATGACGCGCCGTAAAGAAATTCTAAAAAATTACAAAAATGGTCATAGCTGGCAACCCTTTCACGATTTTTGTACGAAATTCCTGTGATATTTGGCTCACCTTAAAATCTTTTTACTACAGAAATTTCATTTTGATATCATGACTGCACCGGAAGTGATAGGAAAAAAAGCTTTATTTTGCTGAGCAAATTTGCAAGATTTAGGAGACAAAAATTACCATAGCTGGCAACCCTATTCTAATTTTTCAGCCAAATTTTCACCAAATGTTATCTTAAGTAAGAACCAAATATAGTGTGAATTTTGTTTAAATATGATGCCTGAATCGGAAGTTATAGGCCAAAAAGCTGTTTTTTTTCTCAGTGATTTTTCAAGATGGCACCACTGCCACAGGGTTGCCTGCATTTCAAAATCATTCCTATCAGACCTGGTCCTAGTTAATACCAACATGTCCTGTAAATTTCATTATGATCGGATTATCCGGTCGTCAGTTCTCGTGAACAGAACTTTCGAGTGCTGAAAATAGAGGTAATTTAGTGATGGGTTACCGTTCTTGCGCAAATCGGAATTTCAAAAACTTTAAATTGATATGATGCACAAACGTTAAAATTTATCAATGATTTGAATTTTTTGTCAAAAATAAAAAAATTTTCAGGAGGTTATATGATTTGAAGGATTTTTTTTCAAGAGCCTGCCGCAGCTACAGGGTTGCCCGCACTACCTTGGAAATTCATGTGTATTAAATTTTAGTCAACATCAATACGCTCAGCAAATTTCACGATGATCCAATGTTTCGGTCAGATGTAATGACAAATCAAAATTTGAAAAAAAATCCTTGCCTACTTTTAGGCACGCTGCACCCACATACGGCTCAAAATTTCCAATTCTTTACCATAAACAAGCTTAGGACATAATAAGATTTCATTCCCAATACTTTTTTTGAACAAAAATTCACGCTGCTTGGAAATATAGGAGTACCTCAAAATTCACTAAAACGCTCGCCGCCGCCAAAAGGTTTAGGATATCTGAATTTCAGCAAGTTGTGGACCTACCTACTAAATACATCTACGTTCTCCGAAAGTTTCAACTCAATCGAATCGGCCACTCCAGAGATTATCTCCCTTAATCATTTTGATGATATATATATATATATATATATATATATATATATATATATATATATATATATATATATATATATATATATATATATATATAAAGAAATATGAATTTTCGGCGAAACGAGTTTAATACTACTTTTCTTCGAAAATTAGTAAAAACGCGGGGGTAAAAAGGTATATTTAAGGAGGCTCCGAGTGGCACTCAAGAGAGTAGCGACTGATGAGGACAACCCACCACCTTGGGAACGACAAGGGGAGCTGTTCGAACGAATTGAGGAGATAACAAACGAATTAAGAAAAAAAAAATTAAGAAAAATTGTAAAAACAAAAATGTGCATACATAAATTTAATACAGTAGAATGAATTAAATAAAATTATTGTTATGAATTATAGTTAAAAAAAAAAAATAATAAATGAAAACTAAACAGAAAACAATATACTTTTATTAAGGATACAAAAAAATATAAGAAACAAATATCTATGGTCCATAGTATGGATATTTTTTTTTAATGGAAGAGCAAGTTAGTGCCGTATCAAAAATCATATTGAATTTTAAAAAGACTCCGGGTAGGGTATACAAAACTGATACTATCATAGAAAAATTAAATGATATAGAAGAATTAAAGAAAAAAGTATTAGAGACAGAATATATTCCAGAACTGCAAAAAATATTCTTGGACAAATATAGTGTAGCGAAAGAATTGTTAGAGAAAAAATTAGAACAAGCAGTAGAAAATAAAATGGGAACTTTTAATATAGAAGTAGCATTAAAATCAATACCAACTTTCAATGGAAACCCAAAAGAGGTAGATGCATTTTTAACCATAGTTGGGTTACTAAATGAAAGTCTGAATGAAGAAGGAAAATTGAATTTATTAAATTTCGTTAAAAATATAAAGTTAGGAGCAAGCGTAAAGGTACAGCTAAGTACATTAGAAATCAACAATTATTCAGCGCTAAAAAAAACACTTGAAAAATAGGTACAAAAGTAGGAAAACCTTGCAGCAAATTCACACGCAATTATCTCAATTACAACAACGCGGAACTGTAGAAAAATATGGAGAAAAATTGTCTGAGCTCATTAGTGAATTGAGTGATATCAAAATAAATAGCCTAGGACAAAATACAACTGCACAAGAAAAGGCAGTGATAGTAAAGTCTAATGGTTCTTACGCGCTTACAATTTTCAAGAATGGACTAAATGAAACTCTTAAGCCTACTATTTTTGCTGCGCAACCTAAGACATTTACAGAAGCGATACAGATCGCAACTGAATTTGAGACGAGTAATAGAACACCGGAAAATATAATGTATATTAATAGAAGACCGAATTATAACCAACAATATAACCATAACAGTAGAAACACATTTAATAGTAACAACACGTCTCATAGCTATAAAAATAACAGAAATTACGGCACGAACCAGAATAGAAATTATAGAGACATTCATAATTCGAGACCAAGTGAAATAAACAATTCAAATAACTACAGAAACAACAGAAATACTTATAATAAAAGAAATAACGAGTGGAATCAAAACAATACTTATAGAAATAACAATTATAGAAATAATAATAATAGGAACAATCACAACTCAAGTGGTAATGAAGTAAATCATCGAAACCACAGAAACTACGATAACAGCAGAACTAATAACAGAAATTTCAACGATAGGAGACAACGAATAAATATAGTCCAAGGAAACGCGACGAGCCCGGAGGCCAGCGACAATAAACATTAAAAGTTGACCCCAGGACCAAGACAGAAAAAATATTATTGCTTAACAGACAGCTCGAGAATTACGTCTCGATTTACTGCAAGGATAATAGAAAATATTTAAAATTATTGGTTGACACTGGAGCAGATGTGTCACTATGTAAAGCAAGTGCGATTCCGGATGATCAAATCATGAATGAAGACAAAAGATGTAAATTTTCCGGAATAACTGATGAACAAATACAGTCGATTGGAACGACTAATTTAAATTTGAATATTGATGGAAATAACATCAATTTTCCATTTCAAATAGTGGGAGCTGACTTTCCAACTCTTACGGACGGAATATTAGGAAGGGATTTTCTTACCCAAAAATTAGCAAGAATAAACTATGAAACATACACAATAACAATAAATATAAATTATGAAGACCATACTATACCTATCGCTACAAGAAAACAGAGAGTTGCAGTACCACCAAGGTGTGAATACGTATGTCCCATCGATATTAACATTGAGGAAGATAGTGTAACCACTAATAAAGAAATTAAACCAGGAGTCTATATAGCCAGTTCAATAATCTCAGTAAAAGGCGTAAAACACATTAAGATATTAAACACAAATGAAGAAGAGGTAATACTCGAAAATTTTAAAATTGAAACCGAACCGTTAAGAAACTTCAAACCTTGTGAAACAAGTAAATCAGTAGCTCGAAACATCAGAGACGAACAAAGATTTAAAGACATATTAAAACACGTTAAAATAAATCATCTGAATGCGAAAGACCAGAAGTTTCTATTAGAAATTCTTAAAACATACCAGCATATATTCCACTAAGAAGGTGAAGCTTTATCCACAAACAACTTCTACACTCAAAAAATACAAGTTACAGATACCACACCGACATACATAAAAAACTACAGGTTACCTCATACACATATTAACGAAATAAACAAACAAGTACAAGAACTGTTAGACAGCAATGTCATCGAAGACTCAACCAGCCCCTACAACTCACCACTACTTCTACCACCGAAGAAGAGTGAACTAGGCGCAAATAAATGGAGACTAGTGGTTGATTTTAGAGCACTGAATAAGAAAATAGTCAACGACAAATTCCCTCTAACAAGACTAGAAGATGTTCTAGATAGTCTGGGGAGAGCTAAATATTTCTCTACTCTAGACATGACAAGTTCATTCTATCAAATAGAGCTGACGAAAGAGTCACGACCATTGACAGCCTTCTCCACAAACAAAGGGCACTATCAGTTTAAACGACTACCATTCGGTTTGACAATTTCCTCAAACAGTTTTGAACGCATGCTCACCATATCTTTAAGTGGACTGGACTCAGCAGCTTTTCTATATGTAGATGATATAATTGTTTTCGGCTGCAGCTTAGCACACCATAATTCAAATTTAGTACGAGTACTTGAAAGGTTGAAAAAATACAATCTTAAGTTGAACCCTAAAAAATGCAATTTCCTGAGAAGCGAAGTGGTTTACTTGGGACATCTGATAACCAATGATGGAAAATTTGATACAATCAAAAAGTACCCAGTACCAACAAATCCAGACGAAGTCAGAAGATTCGTCGCATTCGCCAATTACTACCGTCGATTCATCCCCGATTTTGCTAAAATAACGAAATGTCTAAACGATCTACTAAAAAAGAAAGTTGAATTTAAGTGGACACAGCAATGCCAAACAACATTCGAATTGCTTAAAAGCAAACTAATGATTGCACCAATTCTACAATACCCGGACTTAAGCAAACCATTCATAGTCACAACGGATGCATCAGACTATGCGTTAGGCGCAGTACTGTCACAAGGTGACATAGGACAGGACTTACCCATAACTTACGCGAATAGTTCTCTCGTTAAACACGAAATAAACAAATCTACAATAGAAAAAGAATTACTGGCGATTCATTGGGCAATAAATTTCTTCAAACCATATCTTTTTGGAAATCAATTTACGGTGGTCACTGACCATAGACCACTGATATCGTTATTCACACACAAAAACCCATCATCAAAAATGACACGCATAAGAGTCGATTTATGTGATTATGACTTCGATATAATATACCGAAAAGGAAAAATGAATGTCAATGCGGATGCACTATCACGCATCAAGTTAAGCTCAGATACATTAAAAGAAATGATCCCGAAACAAGACCATAACGTTAAGAACAAAAATATATTAGCAGTCACAAGAAACATGACCAGAGAGAAATACAACACACCAACGATAGAAGCACATGAACCAAACCAAAACACAAAGTTAAATGAAACGTATATATGGAACAGCGAATTGATGGCTGACATAAAAAATTTAATAAACCTAAAATTTGAAACGGGGAAAACTACAAAGATAAACATTGAAAATAACCAAGTTAAAATTGAATGCAGTGATAATCCATCGGAATTAGTTTCGTTGCTGGAGAAACTGACGTCAATAGTGACAAGGAGAAATATAACTATGATATACTTAAAAGAAACTGATGAAATATTTAACATAATAGGGAAAAGCAAATTCAAAGACATATTCAATAAATTACAACAGTGTATTCAATCAAAAGACAAAAAACTCTAAAAATTATAATATAGAAACCCCCCAAAAGAATAACAGATAAAATAATACAATTTAAATTGATAAATGATTACCATACAACACCCATAGGAGGACATTTAGGTGTGAGAAAAACGACATTAAAACTCAAACAGAAATACATATGGAAAAATATGAACAAAATGATAAAAAACTTTATTAACAATTGTGAAACTTGTGCTAAAAATAAACAGACAAAACACATAAAAGAAAACCAAATTATAACAGACACACCTGCTAACACATTCGAAACAATCGTCATAGACACAATAGGGCCACTTAGGTTGAGCAACAATTATAGATATATACTCACAATGCAGTGCGAATTATCAAAATATGTTATTGCCCATCCAATAGAATCAAAAGACGCTAAAACTATCGCGAAAACAATGGTTGAACAATTAGTATTAAAACACGGCCTTTTCAAAAAACTGAAGTCAGATAATGGAACTGAATTCACCAATGAGCTAATGGCAAACATTTGTAGTATGTTAAAAATAGAACAAGTATTCTTGACACCCTATCACCATGAAACACTCGGGACAGTGGAACGTAATCACAGAGTATTAAACGAATATTTATTGAACTTTACCAATGATTACGAATGGGATAAATGGGCCCCTTACTATACTTTTGCATACAACACTAGCCCCCGAGTAGACACACAATATTCTCCATACGAACTAGTATATGGCAGATTACCTCATCTACCTAAAGACATAGTAGAAAAAGATTAACCTATAAACAATATAGATAATTATGCTAATGAACAAAAACTCAGGTTAAAAAATAGTATTAGTCTAGCACGAAAAATAATCGATAGAGTAAAACACGAAAGAAAACTTAAATTAGACAATTTTGCAAAACCATCAAACTTGAAAGTAGGAGATATAGTACTAGTACGAAATATGAATAGAAAGAAATTACAAAACACATACCACGGACCATACGAAATTAGATTCAGAGATGGCGTAAATTCAGATATCTTAATAAACAACAAATTTAAAAGATATCACAACAATTTGTTAAAGTTATACAAGCCACAGACAAGATTAATAATGTAATTAACTATAAGCATACAACTACAAATTTCCACAATCAGATAAAAAACACAAAACAAAACAGAATAGAATCAAACAATATGTACACTATAAGATAAAATTAAGTCAAAATAAAAAAAATATCAAGAAAAGAAATATATACATATGAAATTGCGAATTAAATAGAATTAAGTCAAAAAAAAAATGTATAATAGCATCAAATTATGTGAAATTGTAATGTTCACACATTACAATTTCATATAATTTTAAAAAAAATTAAAATTCAAAAAAATTTCTTTTCATACAAAAGAAATTTTTTTTTCCCAAAGAGAGAGGGTGTTGTGTACACTGAAAACAAAACTGACGTTTCGACACCTGTCGAAATGTCATATACACAGATGGCGACTAGAGCGCCCTAATTGCACGCGGTGGTAAATCCTCGGAACTAGATAATTATTTTTGATTCGCGCAGATTTTGAATTTGTTATAACTGTACTATTATTGATATAAAAGATCGAATGATTAACAATAAAGAACATTCTTTGCTGGTAAGCCAAAAGACAAAGCGGCGACCAGATTTGAAAAGGAATAGTTTTTCTTTCTTCTTTTCAAAACAAATCTAAGACTCTCTTGACTCGGCGTAGCGGCGACAGGCTCGCCAAAGCCAGGTCACAGCATAGTCAATTAAAGAAACAGTGGTCTAAATTTGTTTTCCGGCTCGAGGAGCTAAAATTGTAGCCAGTTACAATTGTCAACGACTCTTTACATCACAATAGGTATAATTTGGGAAAGGTTGACTTTATGTCTTCCCAACAGTGAAATGGGTCGCTCTTTAGTGGGTTATGGGTTGTTTCCAAATACATTAGCAGCTCATCTATATTTCTTGTTACTTTTTGGGAGCTACTTCGGCCGTATAGCAGAGTTTTGTAATGGCTCCAGATGTCTGCTGTTCCGCTTCTGCCAGGATGATGCTCCGAAATGCTGGAATCACTATCGCTTTCAGCTGTCATTGCTACTTCTTCACACATTTTTCGCAACCTACTCAGTGTCTTTGCGCATGCAGTCGGATCTTGAAAATGTGTAGTTTTGAATTTTGGATCCAAAATACATGCTGCTGCTGCAGAAAAGTTTTGTTCTATGAAACCAAATCTCTTCTCAATTTGTTCGATTGCAGTGCTCTTGGCGAAGCTTATAAGCTCATAATCTTCATTAGAAGGTTTTTGAAGTGAAGATCGAAGGCAGTTGATGAGTGGAATCACTTTACTTAGGGTAACGTACTTTTCACCACATACTTCCCTTGTTATGTTTTCAAATGGTTTCATTAGAGTACAAAGTTGTTTGACGATTTCGAGTTCTCTCGAATTGACCATTTCTGGACCATTGAAATCTCTTAGAAGCAATTGTTGCAAATCTTCCGATAGTTCAAGAAATCTTTCAATCATATAATATCCAGAATTTCATCTGGTTTTAACGTCAAGGATTACTTTTTTTATTTTCCCATCTTTAGTTTTTTGCTTTTCTCGGAGCTGGTCGGAAATTTTTACGCTGTTTTTTACCCACTTTACTATATTGCGAATTTTGGTAATGATAGGAGCCACTTTCTCGTTATGGAGAACATCCATCGCAATTAAATTTAGGGTATGACTAAAACAGTGCAAATGACGTCCACGAAACTGAACATGTGCTGCCTTTACAATGTTAGCACCATTATCCGTTACTATGCCAACGACTTTCGATTCATCTATTTTCCATTCCAATAAAATTTTGCCTAGTGTTTGAGCAAGATTTTCTGCTGTGTGGGATTCGGTCAGTGGCATAACAGCTATATTTCTAGATATCATATCTGAGCTGCTGCTTAAAAAATGTACTGTTACACCTAAAAATGTACTGTTACACCCATTTCTGACCAGGTGTCACATGTCAAACAAATATTTGTGGCATTTTTAAATGTTCGAACAAATGAAGATGAAACTACATATTTTTCTTCAAGAAGACTTTTAAATTGTTCGGGGCAAGGCACAACATAGGATGGTGGTAATTCTTTCATAAGCCTTGTAAAGCCAGCTCCAGTGACCGTATGGAAAGGTCGATTGTCCTTGCATATGAAAAACAGAATGCACTGCGTTATGCAATTATGTCTCGGCCCTCCTTCTAAAATATAAAATGCATATATCTATTTATAACATCAAGCTAAAGATACTGACCACGTAAAGAGGTACTTCGCTGAAAGGCTTCTACTATTGCCCTTTTCATTTTGGGCGGAGGAGGTCGTATTGACTCCACTTCACTTTCTACATCTGGCTCGAGGGATATAATGGTATCTTCGGATATATTATCTGGTGTTCTACCGAAGGTCCCTAACCTCAACATTGAAGTATAGTAATTTAGCTTTTATTGTTCTCCTTCCGCCATCCGCGGCACCAACGAACAACTCTGTTTTACGGGCAAGGAAATTTGCAATGGTTTGCAAAAGCTGAAAGGTTACGACAAAGAATATTATATAATACAAAGGATAATACAAAGGAGAACAAAGCATTCCTTCAGGGCTACAATTTGAATATAATTTTATTTAATTACTACACCTGACACAAACATAGCTTTCTAACACTTATTTTTCTTCATCAATTTCCTTCTTAATCTCCTAGGTTTTCTCGTCTGTTACTCCACGGATAATCGAAACATTTGCTTTCACTTCGGTTTCTTTCTTCCGACGAATGGTTTCTTCGCGACGCTTTTCCTGTTACTTTTTCTTGGGACTTCTACAGGATTTTCACCTACTTTCCAGCATTCTAAATACAATAGCACGCACTTCACTTGGACAGCACACCACATGTGGTAATTATGTGGATGGCTTTATAACGCCACCGGCTATCAAATACCCAGATTTGTCGTGTCTCCTGAAGGTCCAGCTCCCTAAGACTTATCAATGCCTCCTAGAATCACGGGCCGTAATGCAGAACGATGACGTCAGAGCATCGGGAGAAATGTCGCGAAAAACACATGTAGTCTTATGGGACGTCCGCGGGAAATTGTTCATTCGCGTGCTGTCTCTTGCGGTGGAAGGTTGTAGCCGGAGAAGGACGGCCTTTGTCTGGAATTGACAAGACGGGAATCATCGTGTCTTGAACTGCGTGTTCGGGTCGTCGCGTTGTTTGAGACCTTTGTGTTTAGTGTTTGTGACTGTCTTCTGCATGTTGAAAATCAAATAGACATATTGATTTCTAAATAATAAGTTATATTAAAACCGTGTGTTTAAAAATTTACAAAATAATAAAATAAATCAAAACCAAGTGTTTAAAAATTAATCGTGTAAACGATCAATCGGATTAACGTGAAAATAAATCGTGTAAACGTTGACTGATGCCTGCTAGTCAGGAAACCATTGCTGTTTGTAGGAAATTCTAGAAGCCTTTAGCAAAAAAAAAAAAAGGGAAATTGTTAATTGTAAAGGTTGTGGTAAAGTGAGTGAAGTGAAAATAAAGTGAGATTTTCAAAACAGTGCAAGTGAACAGCTAAAACACAAATTAATGCGGTGCGTGCGGTATAATTGGAAAAATTCGCCACGAAATGTTTATCAGTTTTTCTTAGGTTATGTGGTGTTTTGTATCGATTCACTTTCGATACAATTGATTGACACAAAATGCAAGTTATGACTAAATATTAACACTACAACGCATCCACGCACAAAAAACCAGGGCTGTGGAGTCGGAGTCGTGCCCCCTGTACATTTAAAGCGGAGTCGGAGTCGAATGCGACTCCGACTCCGCTTTAAATGTACAGAGCCACGACTCCGACTCCACAGCCCTGCAAAAAACTAACGTTTTATTCATAATTTAGCTACAAAGCCGCAAGTGAAATCTCCGTGTGTGTCGGCACTGCCTTGTGGAAAAATGAATAAAACGTTAGTTTTTTGTGCGTGGACGTGGACGCTTTATAATAATGATATTTAGTCATAACATACATTTTGTACCAATTAATTGTATCGCGACTGTCGCTGACTGCGACAATGGTGAAGTCAAAGATGCGGCAACGGCGATAACAATGTGGCGGCGACAATTTTATGAATGATTTGTAAGAATATTGTTTCTTTTTAAAATGTATATTTAACAAATGTATTACACGTGCCTCTTGTCTTCTCTCGAAATAATAATGATGGCGTCCTCCGCTATTTTAGTGTTGCCCCATTGCTCACAGTGTTGAGCTATTCGTTCCGGTGTTGACTCGCTGACATCCCCTCCCCCGTGAATCCTTCGTGACGATTCACTTCGATATCGAGTACTGCTAATTTTGATGCTGGTCTTTTTATCCGACCCGTGACAGTTTTCACAATTGCCGTCCTTGTTTGACCATCTTTGCCAGGAAAAACTTCGATAACTTGTCCTTTGGGCCAACGTCTTGGTGGTAGATTTGAATCACATACGAGCACCCAATCGTCTATTTTTAAAGGTGGTACACTTTCAAAATATTTGCATCTGCGTGTTAGTAGTGGCAGATATTCAGCTATCCATCTACGATAAAATCGGTTTCGTATTTCTTGTGCTATTTTCCATTGCTTTCGAGAACACAGTGCCCTTGGATCCTCAGGGCTTGGAGTGAACGTAGAGTTTATTTCCCCTATTAGGAAATGATTTGGCGTTATTGGACCCTCGTCTTCTGGCGCGATAGGTATATGAGTTAATGGCCGACTGTTGACTATGTTGGTGGCCTCCACCAACATGCTGCGTAGAGTGTCTTCCTTCGGGATAACATCTCCAAGGGTGATATTCAGAGAGCGCTTAACACTCTGGACAAGGCGCTCCCAACTCCCACCTGCACTTGGATCGGATGGACTATTAAATATCCACTCGATTCCAAAGTCCGTAAATTTGCGTTGAATTTCGTTTGTATCGAAAAAGTCTGGCACATTATGCAATTCGTTCTTCAATCCGACAAAATTTGTACCATTGTCACTTCTGATACGTTTAGACACACCTCGGATATTGACGAAATTGCGGATGCACAATATGCATGCATCATTCGATAGATTAGTTGCTAATTCCAAGTGCACTGCTCGAATAGTCATGCATGTAAAAAGGGCAACCCAACGCTTCTCCCGACGTCTTCCAATACTAACGGTGATCGGACCAAAGTAATCCAGGCCGGTATATGTGAATGGGCGTACAAAGGCGGCTAGTCGGTCATACGGCAGTGGCTCCAACATCGGGCGATTAGGCCTGGCAAACCGAACTGACAATTTGCTTTAATACTACGTAGCTTCGTTCTGAGATGTGGTATCCAGAATTTACGACGAATCTGGCATATCACTGTTTCGTCGTTTTGGTGTAACAGCTTTCGATGATGGTGTTTAATTATTAGCTCTGTGACTTTGTGGTTCTTTGTCATGATAATAGGTCGACGACTATTATACGGCACTACTAATGCAGCGTCAATACGACCGTTTATTCGAATAAGACCGTCTTCATGCATATACGGGCTCAGCTTATACAGCTCGCTCTTTGGCGCCACTGGTTGGCCATCACGCAATATAAGCCACTCCTCAGGATATGCATCTCGTTGAGCACGACGGCAATTGGTGAGTTCGGCGGCGGTTAACTCAACAGCTGTTAACTCCCCGCGTAATACTGAATTGTTCCTCACCTTCGCCAAAAAATTGCTTTCTGCCCTCATCAACCAGGCAGTAGCTCTTTGAAATATAATGTATGTTGAAAATCTATTCACATCAGGTAAATCTGGTTGATTTATGTTAATGACTGTCAATATTTGTCGGCTACTATTTTTCAGTTCACTTGAAATCTCGGAACCCGTAGATCTGAAGGTTGTTCAAGCCATTGCCTTTCCTCTTGACGTAGGAATAGTGGCCCATCAATCCATCGATTTTCGGCTTTATACTTTAATGGTTGTTCCATTCGTGTGGCATCGTTAGCAACGTTGAGATCCGTTGGTACACACCTCCATTCGTTTTCATTGGAACTGTCCAATATCTCAGCTATACGGTGAGCTACAAACGGCTTATATTTTCGACTACTTGATTTGATCCAATGCAATACCGTCTTCGAGTCAGACCAATAATATTTCTTAATCGGCATATTGCTGTGGTTCTCAGAAATCGATTGGTAAATTCTTGTACCCAGGATGGCGGCCTGCAATTCCAATCTGGGAATCGATAGTTGCTTTCGTGGGGCGACTCGTGTTTTCCCGTAAATAAATTTTATTTCTACATTTTCTGGCATTACTATTCTCCAGTAGCTAACTGCTGCATATGCATGTTCCGAGGCATCGACGAACGTATGAATCTGCAGTTCCACGACTCGAGATGAATTAGCCAAATAACAACGGGGTATTCTCAGTGTTGTCACTGTTTTCAATGCATTTAGCCATTGATACCACAGGTTAACAATTTGATCGGGTATCGCTTCGTCCCATTCTAGTTTCATTTCCCATGTCAACTGTAGCAATATTTTCACTGTTACATGAAAATTAGCGATGAATCCCATAGGATCGAATATGGACATCACAACACTTAGCATTTCTCGTTTTGTCGGCGGGCGTTTTTGCATGATTACTTCATGTGGCACTTTATACATCTTAAATTGGATATGAAATATCTCAACTCGTATCCTGCGGCAGCTTGAATGTCTCTTCCTTGTTTCGAGATTCAGATGGCCATATCGTCATCAGGAAAGCTTTTAGCGTAGTCATCAACGTAATGGCTTTTGATGACTGCTTCTACGGCTTCTGGATATTTTGCTCGATATTGCTCGGCATTAAATTTTTTTACATATTGTGCAATTGCAGGTGCACAGGTCGCTCCAAATATCAACGATTGCATCTCGTAGACTTGAACTGGCTTATTTACGTTTCCATCTCGCCAGAGGAAGCGCAATGATTGTCTGTCACTGAGTTTCATTTTAACTCGTAAAAACATTTCCTTTATATCAGCACACACAGCGATTGGTTCCTCACGCAGTCGACTTAATACGGTCATCAGCGGTTGATTCAAATCAGGGCCTTTAAATAATACTGAATTCAACGAAACTCCGTTTACAGTAGCTGCAGTATCGTACACCAATCGAAACTTGTCTGGCTTTTTGGGATTTACGACTCCGAAATGTGGCAGATACCACGTTCGAGGAGTTGTGACTTTCGATTCTTCTATGGATAATTTACGAGCGTATTGTTTATCAACGAGTTCAGCTATCGCATTGTTGTACTTGTTGGCGTATTTTGAATCGCGACTCAATTTAGTTTCCGTATTTTTAAGCCGTTTCAATGCCATATGCAGACTGTCCGGCATGACGACTTCATCTGTTTTCACAATATACCACATTCGTATCTTTCTCCGTTTTTCTTAGTGTTTTCCTGAAGAAGTTTCTCAGCTCGAATTATTTCGGCCGACTTAAGGTTACTTTCGGGTCTTTTCACTCCCATTTTTTCAGTTTCGTAGAAGTCTCTCACAGTCTGGTTGAGCTCGATATATTTTCTCTCAAGCTCTTCTTGGGCAGCGCTCTGAAGCAACATAATTCGCTGAGGCTGGCGATTTGCCTTTAAACAACCGTATTGTTCTGGCCCATAGACTAACCAGCCCAGCTGAGTGTGCACAGCTGTCGGACCATATGGTGGACAGTCCACCCACTCACTTGCGTATCCCAACCTGGCATTGTCCAGACCAATAAGTACACGTGGTTTGGCATCCACATACCGCTGTATCGGGACTTTTTGTAATTGTGGATATTGTCTGCAAAGCTCACTAGACATTGTTTGACAAGGCAAATTCAGCTTTTCTATAGCGTACACGTTTTTCAACGGAAGTCTTTAGCAATTTGAGCCATGACCTTGCACTTCGCAATCGACGATCATGGCTGTTTCTGTGACTCTCCGTTCGTCGAACCACTGCATCGTGATTTTGTCTGTTGTTCCAGTTAATTGTAGCTGCGCTGCAAGACTTTTCTCCATCATGGAGGTTGATGACCCTTCATCTAGCATGGCATAAGTTTTTACAGTTACACCATTTTGACCAGTCAGTGTTACTGGAATTATTCTGAAATACACTTCTTCACAATGCCGGTGTAGACTTAGTATTTGAGCTTCATTATTTGACGGCGTTTGCTGAGATGTATCGTGCAATAAACGATGATGATTCTTCTTGCATCCGAACATCCCGCAAACCTTCTGTTTTCGACATCTATTCACTTGGTGACCTCTATTTAAACATCCGAAACATGCATTTTTATTTTTCACCCACTGCCAGCGCTGATCAGTTGTCAAATTTGAAAACTTTGAACAATTTTCTAATTGGTGCTCACCTTCACAATGACTGCAGTTTGCGGTAACGTCCTGAGCATGTAATGCATATTTTCTATCGTTCCGTTTATTGGCACACTGTGGCCCAGTCTTCGGATTGCCAGACGTTGATGGCTGCTTGCAAGTTTGCTCAATCAGTGCGGCAAGCCTGGCCACGTGGCCCAGCCACGATGAAAATTCCGACAATGTCGCGGTCTGATTCATCGTCATCAGCTGAGCGGCCCATTCCATTCTGCGTTGTAATGGGAGCTTGCCAACAAGCTCCTCCACTAGTAATGGATTTGCCAAATATTGCTCACATTTAGCTGCAGTGATAAATGCAACGAGGCCTCGGACTTGAGTGGAAAATTCGACCAGTTGCGATAAATTGTCTTCCCTAATAGATGAAAATTTCTGAATTTCTCCATTTGCGATCGCAACAATAATTCAGGCCTTCCGAACCGAAACTTCAATTCATTAATAGCATCTGGTACGCTTACCGGCGATATCAGCATAGCCTCGATTGTTCGTCTAGCTACGCCCTGAACACTTTTCTGGAGTCTCAACTGATTTTCGAGGTTAGTATACTCGAACGCCGCGGTTGATTGCTCGAAGGATGTAATGAACGTTGGCCATTCTTCGGGCACACCCGAAAATATTGGCAAGTCATGTAGTTTCCTGTGTGGTTGGGCAACCACGGCAGTGACGGCATCAGAGGGAACTATCCGGTTATTTATGGCTACAGGAACATCAATTCGCGATGGCGATGGCGGGTCGATTTTAGTATCCACGGCACTTTCTGGTCTGCAATGTTTACTGTCATCAAGCTTTTTCACAACGTCTTGCAACAGCACTTTTAAGTCGTTCAGCGTGTAATTTGCATTCTCCATCACTGTTGCACTGTTCCGGCTCGAAGATGAAGACATCGGTGACGGTGGAAGATCCACGAGGCTGTGAGGCGTTGAATGCGATACGACTCCCGGCGGCGAAGTATCGTTCGGCTGCATGTCATGATTTGCATAACGAGCGGGCGGCTTGCCTTTGTTTGATCGTCTGCTAGTTCTAGGCTTTGAGTTTTTCGGCGGCATTGAAAACTCTTACTTGCGGCGGTCAAACTTAGTGGCGGCAATGACAAGTCACTTGTCGAATACAAATTTGTTAAAAATTGTCGCTGACTGCGACAATGGTGAAGTCAAAGACGCGGCAACGGTGATAACAATGTGGCGGCGACAATTTTATGAATGATTTGTAAGAATATTGTTTCTTTTTAAAACGTATATTTAACAAATGTATTACACGTGCCTCTTGTCTTCTCTCGAAATAATAATGATGGCGTCCTCCGCTATTTTAGTGTTGCCCCATTGCTCACAGTGTTAAGCTATTCGTTCCGGTGTTGACTCGCTGACAGCGACAGTAATGCTTGAGATACAATCAATGCAACCAACATTTGCTGCCAAGTTTTGTTGGTGGAACGAGTTACAATCAATGCAACACAACATTTACTGTCATCTGTCACTAGCTATATTAAAGAAATTGCTGTTCGATAATTTGTATCCTTTAAAGTCTCGGAAAGAGATATCAGTGAATATTTTATCCTCTAAAAGCTGCGGAGTGTAATAAAAAGCAAAAATGAGACAAAAAAATACAATTTCTGATTGTCATTTACATATGACAGTTCCGATTTCCCGAACGCTCATAGGAACAGGTGGAATTGGGAATTTTGTTGCCATGCCAAGTTTGAGGTATGAGCAAACTCTGCTGCGCAACAAAATTGTGTTGCATCATTGTAACTGCTCTCATACGTTCTCATGGGTTCAAACTCATTTTGTTGTGCAACAAATGTTGGTTGCATTGATTGTAACTCCAGCATAAATCAACACGAAACATCACATAACCTAGCACCAACCGATAAACATTTCATAGCGAATTTTCCGCATTATACCGCACGCACCGCATTAATTTGTGTTTTAGCTGTTCACTAGCACTGTTTTGAAAATCTCACTTTATTTTCACTTCACTCAGTTTACCGCAACCTTCACAATTAACAATTTCCCGCGGACGTCCCATAAGACTACGTGTGTTTTTCGCGACATTTCTCCCGATGCTCTGACGTTATCATTCTGCATTACGGCCCGTACTTCTAGGAGGCATTGCATTGAATTTATCCATTAAAAGACCTATTTACGGCAACAATCCGAACTCGACTTACTTACACGTATAAATTTCAAATTCAAACTATCTCGAAAGGATTTGCCACACATTAAGCGCCAGCATCGTTCGTATTCTCAGCGAAAATTTTTTCAACTTTCATATAAAAATTGCGTCGGCCACACTACCCACCTAATTTCCACCAAATGTTCGGCTTGTCACATTTTCACATGGGAAAAACACCACCATCCAGAAAAAAACACCATTCACTTACCTGAGTCCTGGCACTTTCAAAATATCACAATTCTGTTATCTGAACTTCTCTGACTTTAGATGCACTAGCGCTCATCAGGCGCATATAGACTTTTCCCAAAATTATGAGGCGAAAATGTTGGCAACAAATTACTTTGCCACGCACGGCCATCTAATGAAATGAACACTACTGAACACATTAATCTAATGAACTGAACACTGTGTGTGACGACTGTCGTCGGTGCGATATGCAATTCAATTGAATTTTCGATCGGCTGCTGATTCGTGAAAATCGTGATTCCTGGAACATAAACAGTTCATTATAACTGTCGCGTAGCTTAGAGAAATTTAGAGAAAGATGGGTAGATTTTCATGTGAAATTTTTTCAGTCACATGTCGATACGATACCAGCATCAAAGTATTGATATTAGTAAAATATCGAACAGTTTCGATTCAAGTAAAATTTTACTTGGTATCAAACGAAAGTATCGATACCGACTTATATCAGTACTTTTATCGTGTCCCTACTCGTTGTCAGAAGACGATTGACGCCGTACGTAAGACCTTCTCTTTCGTTGGTTTGGACTATTTTGGCCCTGTCATGGTAACTGTTGGTCGCTGCCAGGAAAAAAAGATGGGTAGCTCTGTTCACTTGTCTTACAATACGAGCGGTGCATTTGGAGATTACGTACGACCTATCTACAGACGCGTGCATTCTAGCCATTCGAAATTTTATAAATAGTCGTGGCGTTCCAACAAAGCTGCGGAGTGACAACGGAAAAAACTCTGTTGGTGCAGACGAAATTTTCCGAAGTTTTTGACGTCGAACGAGTCCAAGGAGAGCTATCAGTGAAAGGAATTGAATGGGAATTCAACTGTCCACACAACCCATCCGAAGGTGGAGCTTGGGAACCGAATGGTGCAGTCTATAAAGAGAGTTTTACGTCATTCTTTCACGAAATTGCGCCACGTGAGCATACATTTTTACAGTTTTTTAGTTGAAGCTGAGGAAATTGTGAATCTCGGCCCTTGACTCAACTTCCACTGAGTAGCGAAGAGGAAGAGCACTTACACCGAATCACTTCTTGCTTGGATCGGCCAACGCAGCAAGAACATCAGTTGAATTGACAACAAAAATCCACTTGCCCTCAGAAAACAGTGGCTATCTCACGTCAGTTGCGAGATCATTTCTTGGAAAAGATGGATCGTAGAGTACCTTCCCACCCTAACTAGACGAACTAAATGGTGTCAAGCGCATCGAACCAATTAAAGTTGGTGACTTGGTGCTTGTTTGTGATCCAACCTTGCCTCGAAAACAGTGGAAGCGTGGTCGGGTCGAGAGAGTGTATGAAGGCAGTGATGGTGTAATACGGAGAGTGGATGTACGAACAAGTAACGGATCCATTAAGCGCCCGGTTTCTAAGTTAGCTGTCCTTGATTTGGAGAAGTGAATCGGGGCTGATTCACGGTGGAGGGAGATGTCAAATATGAGGTCTGTTCGCGTACTACGATTAATTGCAATTAATTGCAATGAAGCCATTTTTGTACTCCGTTTACTGAATACTGAAAATTTCCCCTCT
>OX376372.1:145384268-145502783 GCA_947369275.1 Nemotelus nigrinus
ACACATATATCAGTTATTTGTAGGTCCGGCAGCAGATTGGTACTGGAGACACCACCGAGAATGGAGAGGAGTCAACTGGGAAAACTTGACCAGATCCATGCGAGATCAATTTGGGGATCGATTTTCGGATCTGGATTTAAGAGAATTAATCCGAAATCGACGACAGAAAGCAGGGGAAACCTTCGATGATTTTCACCTGCATATCTTACGACTTGTGGACGGACTGGAACGACCAATGCCGGATGAGGAACTGGTGGAGATATTGAAGCGGAATATATTGCCTGAGTTAAGACGCGATGTCTTACAGTTGCAGTTACCCTCAGTGCGAATGCTTCGCCAGGCGATCTTAAGAGTCGAAAACTTGGAGCTGGAATTCAAAAGCAGATCTCGACCTTCGTATACCCGACATCAAGTATCTGAAGTGGATTACGAACTACCCGAAGTAGACCAACGAGTGGAGGATTCGGAAGTGGCAAGTGTCACTCCGATACCGACATGTTGGAACTGCAGACAGCCAGGACATCGATTCGATGATTGCTTAGAAGAAAGGAAAATTTTCTGTTATGGGTGTGGCAAGCCTGACACATACAAACCAAATTGTGTCACTTGTCAAGCAAAAAACGGGAAACAGGGAGCGCTCAACAAGACATCGAGCCTCCCGAAACCTTCTCAACGCTTCCAGCGTCCCAGCAGTTAAACACTTCCAGTGCAAATGACCGCTCAATGAATTTCCAACAGTCATCTCCTGTTGAACCATTAATTCAAAATCATATTTTCCCTAACAAAACCTCTTATCCACCTTTGGCATTTCTGCCATATCACATCCGATTAAAAAAATATCTTACCGTTAAACAACGAATTTTTGCAGCTGACGCAATCAGTACTTTTCCGTTAGTACCAAGGCTCAGAAGATCCACACTACGAATTAGGAAATTTTACGCCCGTCTTAGATTGTGGCGTTGTCAACTGCAATGCGCCTCGTTAACGAATGTCCCTGCGGGAGATGTTCGGCCATACGCACAGGTCTTATTATTCGGTCAACCAACATCAGGGCTAATCGACACAGGAGCAACTGTGAGTGTGATGGCAGCTGACTTAGCGAAGTCTTTCCTCAAAGGAAGTTCGTTTCCTTGGAAAAGGGCTTCCTTTGGGTTGAAAACGGCAGACGGCACAAAACACCAAGCTGTTGGGCACGTGTCAGCCGATATCACATTCAAAGGTCTCACTAAAAAGTTGAATATATGGATCATTCCAACTCTCAGTCAAAATCTATATTTGGGAGTGGACTTTGTCCGTACTTTTGCCTTGGCCTCAGATCTGTTTGCGTCTCCTCAACAAATACTTTCACTATCAAGCCTTGATACTCTATCTGATAATTCTCATTCTCTAACACCAGAACAGTGTCGAAGACTTAAAGCAGTGGTGGCTTGTTTTCCATCATTCGCTGTAGAGGGATTGGGAAAAACAACTCTCATAAAGCATGACATTGATACTGGTATCCAAAAGCCAATTAAACAACGGCATTTCTCTGTGTCACCTACTGTCGAGAAACTTCTATATAAGGAAGTGGATCGCATGTTGTCATTGGGAGTAATAGAAGAATCTAAGAGCGCTTGGTCTTCACCTGTAACCCTTGTGGTTAAACCATCAAAGGTGCGCCTATGTTTGGATGCACGGAAAGTGAACTCTGTCACGGTGAAGGACGCCTATCCTCTTCCACTTATAGATGGAATTTTGAGTAGGCTTCCGAAGGCCACGTTTATCACTAGCCTTGATCTAAAGGATGCGTTTTGGCAAATTCCTTTGGAAGAAAACGCTAAGGACAAGACTGCATTCACCGTGCCAGGTTGTCCACTGTACCATTTCGTCGTGATGCCGTTTGGGTTGTGTAACGCACCTCAAACGATGTCTCGACTGATGGATGTGGTAATTCCGGCTCATCTAAAACATCAGGTGTTTGTATGTTTGGATGATTTGTTGATTATTACGGAAGGCTTTGATGAGCACCTTAAAGTACTTCATGAGGTTGCTTACCAATTGCGACAGGCAGGCCTCACTATTAACGTTGAAAAAAGTAAATTCCTTCTCAAAGAGGTTAAATACTTGGGCCATATAGTTGGCAGCGGCACAATCAAGACGGACCCGGACAAGGTGAAGTCAATTTTGGAATTTCCCCTTCCAACCACAACCAAACAATTGCGAAGATTTCTTGGAGTATGTGGGTGGTATCGACGATTCGTCAAGGAATACGCGTCATTGTCCACTCCGTTGACAGACATGCTCTCAAAAAGGAGTGAATTTGTGTGGAATGATGAGAGGTTAAGTGCTTTCAATCAGTTGAAACAGTGCCTCGCTTCTGCTCCAGTCTTGCATAGCCCGGACTTTACAAAACCATTCTCCATTCAATGTGACGCAAGTCAACATGGAGTTGGGTCCGTGCTAGTGCAAAGAACTAAAGAAGGAGATGAAGCACCCATTGCATATATGTCACACAAGTTGAACCCTGCTCAGCGAAATTATACTGTAACAGAGCAAGAATGTTTGGCTGCTGTGTTGGCAATAAAGAAGTTCAGAGCATATGTGGTAGGTCACGAGTTCGAAGTCATTACTGATCATGCGTCTTTAAAGTGGCTGATGAACCAGCCAGATCTGCATGGCAGATTAGCTCGATGGGCTTTGAAGCTTCAAGGCTTCAACTTTACCATCATTCATCGGAGAGAAAGCCAAAACATAGTGCCTGACTCTTTATCACGCGTGTTCTGTGTCGATTCGTTGAACTCATCCGACACTACCGAGACTCCAATAATTATCAATTTGGAATCTCCACATTTTGGAAGTGATTCATACAAAGACTTAGTCACCAAAATAGAAACTGATCAAAATCTATGGCCTGACCTAAAAGTCATGGACGGATTCGTATACAAACGAAATGAGTATGCGACCGGTAACGAGCTTCAGGATCAAATGGCATGGAAGTTGTGGGTACCAGCAGAATTGACAAATGATTTGGTGGAAAAAGCCCACGATCCTCCCTAGAGTGCTCATGGAGGAATAGCCAAAACCCTTAACCGCTTGCGGCAGTGGTTTTATTGGCCCAAAATGGCATCACAGGTTAAAGATTATGTAGGATCGTGTGAAATTCGCAAAACCACCAAAGCACCGTCACATACCCTTCGACCGCCAATGATATCACAGTCCGTTCCCGAAAGCATATTCCAGCGTTTGTATGTGGACATTATAGGTCCGTATCCGAGATCCAAAACTGGTAACATAGGAGCACTTGTAATCTTGGATCACTTATCACGATTCCCGTTTGTTGAATCCTTGCGCAAGTTTACTGCAAAAACGGTTGTGGAAATTCTGAAAAAACGCGTCTTTCACTTGGTTGGAGTTCCGGAGGTGATAATTACAGACAATGGAGTTCAGTTCCGTTCGAATGAATTTAAGAATCTTTTGACACCTTTTGGTATTACCCACACTTTAACTGCGGTTTATTCACCACAAGCTAACGCATCGGAGCGCCTCAATCGTTCTCTCATAGCAGCTCTCCGAGCTTATGTTCACCCTTCCCAAAATAACTGGGATGAGAAACTGTCTGATGTAGTGTGTGCACTTCGTTCATCACATCATAGCACTACTAATACCTCTCCTTATTTTGCTGTCTGCGGTCAACATATGATTACGAATGGCAAGACTTATGATCTTTTGCGAAATATTCAAAGGCTAGACGACCCTTCTGGTTTGCTTGAACGTCCTGATTACCTTGACATCATTCGTCAAGAAATGCGGCAACGCACACTGAAAGCTCAGGAACGAAACGTTAAGAGCTATAATCTTCGCTCTCGGCATATTTCATATCAGCCCGGAGATATTGTATTTCGTCGAAACTTTCGACACAGTGATGCGGCTGCTCACTATAATGCAAAACTGGATCATAAGTTTATTCAAAGTAAAGTGCTAAAGAAAATTGGTGGAGCATATTATCAACTATCCGATATGAATGGTCGCACCGTAGGTGTTTTTCACGCTAAGGATATTACTCAATAATATCAATATCTTATGAAACCACCATTTGCTAACTTCAAAAGCACTAAAGTAATCATACTGCGTTATTACTCTCTTAAAAATTTTTTGAGACCTATAAACCTTTTACGGTGTTAAGGCTATTTAAACCTGACCTTCAATTTTTTAGGCATTTGCATCTTCGTTGTAATTAATTAAACTACCTTCGGGTCCCCGCAAAGGTGGCACTTATTCTACGTTTCGGATGTTTCCTCTTGTTCTGAGATCCATCGACGCTTTGTAGCGGTCAACAATAGCTTTCTGGTTCTGTCTGAGAAGGTGAACAGAAACTTTTATTCCTACTGAATGTTATTAATAAGTCCTCTGTAAAGGATTTCTCCTTTTTTCTTTTTGCCCAACTGTCCTTGTTGCTGACGGTTTGGGATCTCTAGGCCACAACTTAAAATAACTTTCGATGAGAATCATTGGAAAATCACTCTTTCGTACTAGTCCCTACAATACCTTCGTATGCGGATGCGTGAGTGTGGAGCGTACGTTGGTCCTGATGCTGGAAAAAAGTAGGGTGCGGTCCTCCATGTGGTACGGCTGGCACTCCCCAAAACCCACTAATTTTATTTACTTTGAGGCTCCCGGACATGCATTCTTCGAGAGAATTGAATCCACCCTTCACTCGTTCACTTCGCTTTAAACACTTCGCTTTAAACTCACCTCCATTGCTTGATCCACTTGATCACCTATTAACTTGCATTACTGTATCAACTGTACAGTCCGATCACTTTGATCCTTTGCCACCTGCTTTGACGCAGAATCTTACGTTGTCCCGCACAAATTGGCCAAGCCTCTTTCATCCACTGATGATCTTGGCTGGTAAGCACTCAAGAACCCATTCACCGGGATTCTAACAATTTTCTTCACTGGTGTGAAAATTACCGTTAATACTATTGTTAAAGATTTCCTCTTTGATGTCTGTAAGTTCTGATGGAATATATAATTCGCGGGGTTTTCCCTTGTGTTTCTTGGAATCGTTATCCTCCTTATCATTGCAGTCTGATCTTTCGTGATCGCTACTTCCTTCAGAATGGCGATCCTTCTGGTCATCAACACCTCAACTATTTCATAACTTTGGAAAACATCTTGTGAACCTGTTGGGTTTCCTTCATTTTCGCTGTTCTCAAATATATAAAAAAGTAAAGCAATCCCACGACAACCCTTGTACGGGTCTAGGGGTTGAAGCTGGTAGAGAGCTTCATTACAATTTATTTAATCATTGTAAATACGAGTGTGGAGTGATTAGTTCCACGACTCACTTTACCCCTGATTTAAATCAGGTACCTAATCAGAGCTAGGTGAACTCAAAGCTTGGTGCGCGGACCCTCGTCCGAACCTGGATTCGAACCAGGGACCCCACACGCAAGAAGCCAGTGCTCTACCCACTAGGCTACTCAAGCTTATATAATTCAAGAGAATAATGCTGGCTCCTTTACTTGAAAATTTTTTTTACCACTGTTAGTGGGTACCTTTCTTTTGGAGGGAATTTTCCTCTTTATATCGCTACGCGCGTGAACTTACCTTTATACTAACTTGGCGCGTGCCTTCCTTTTGCTTCTTCATGTACAACTCTTTTGAGGTTTAGCATTCAGCTAGATTGAATGCTTCTCTGAATCTGGAACTAACTTCCAGCTCACTATTATTCCTTAACCCTGATCGTTTAGGATAGTTCTCTCCGGCTGATGAGTTAATCACACTCATCACTCTTATCATTTCAGCTGTAACCACAGCATCCACCTCTGTTGTACTTCAAATCTTTTATTTGTCGTCATCTCCTATGGTTATTCGCTGACAATTCATCCTGAAAATCAGGTTGTCTCTTTTCTATTCTGCTGCTTGTGGGTCACTTTCAGCTCATTAGTTGAAAATTTAACCACTGCACATAATTGATTTGTCACTCAACTCATATTGCATACACTCTTATTCCCATTCGTCGACCTTGCTGTTGATTGGAACTTGATTTCGCTACAACAATCGAACCATGATTGAATTCACTGGCTGTTCACCAACTTCCCTCCCTAACTTTAATAATCTTAGGAAGTTTGCTAGTAATTCCTCTTTATAATTCCCAAATTGAATCCCTTTCTCCTAATTAAGAGACCCAACCCTCACGAGTTTCGTAGTGGATTCGATCATGGTTTTTCTATTCTGGAAACTAGATAGATGAGAAGATTCGATGCCTAATCTTCTGGAAATTTGTCAGTGCAAACCAACCAAAAGTTCAATTTTACTCAGCCCTACAGTGGGATCAAAAACATCCCATGGGCAATTATGAAATTGTCAACCAACCATATGACATTGACGTTTCTCTAGTTGTTTTCATTTTGTGTTGTAACTTGAAAGTGATTAAGTGATAAAAGTTGTACGTGCGAAAAAGCAATTGAACGATGGATAAAACAATAAAGGTAAGCAAGTAAATGGATTAGTTGCGCATGTAAAACAACTCAATTAATTATTAAATGTATGTAAGTATAATAATTAGTTGTTATGAAAAACGAGTTGTTTTGTTGTTGAACTCCTAACCAATATTCTTGTTATGAAAAACGAGCGGCTTTTTCAACGCTCGTGTAGTTTCTGTGTCTTTTAATATTTGCATTTTGTCTGAAGTAAATTAATTAAATTACTTTTTAGAATAAAAGGAAAGGTCCGTGCAAGTGGACCTTTGATCTTGAGAAAAAATTGATATCATTGTGGAGAGACAGATTGGAGTCGTTTAGAAGTGCGAGAAAAAATGCGCAGATATACAGTGAGATAAGCAGAGATTTAGGAGTGGCATCGATAAGTGGTGGAGAAGTCCATGTGAAAATTCAAAACATGACGAAAAAATATAGGTATGTATATTTCAAACGAAAATTAGATTTTTTATTTGTATATTGACATGTCATAATTTGCAGAAAGGAGAAACAACGCATCGGCCCATCGGGGGGTGAACCATCAAGCTGGTTACACTATAGAGAAATAAACCAGATGCTTGGCGAACTGCCAGCCAATAGAATTGAATTGGCAGACGAATCGTTTCTAAGGACAAGTAAGTATAATTACATTATTTATACGTAGCTATATATTATTAAATACTTGTAACTGTATTTAATTTTTATACAGAAGCGGTTTTTGAATTGTTTTTAATTTAGAAATTGTATCTTCATACTTTATAACGTAATTTAGCTAACTTGGGCAATCGGTATGAATAGAAAATTTGTTATTAAAGGAAAAAAAAATAATGATGCATAATAAGTACGTTTGTCAATCATATAATGTATATAAATATCAATTTTATGATTTCACTGGCTTTCACAGAATAATACAGCAAATAACCCTCCAAATATCAGTAAATGTAGATAAATTTAACTGAATGTGTGAGGCAAAATCTAAACATAGAATATCTGTTCAACCAGTTTATGAAAAACAAACGTTTATATTTAACTAAATATAAGTTGCGAATATTTGTCTCAGCTTGTGTTAGTAAATGGTAAATTGTTGTAAAAATTAAATATACTGTGTACTCATTTAACTGCAAATGCAGTCTGCCTTATCGATACATTAACTTCAAATATGCATGAAGTAGTACATACATGTTATATTTGAAAAATTATAACAAATTTTAAATGTAATTCATAGATTTTAAAATATTTATTGAAATATTATGATATTTGCTGGGTAGAATAGTTTTTCCTTCATCCACAATACAAGCGAACATTAAATTTCACTTGACATAAATTAAGTTATACATATATTGACATTTAATTTGCATAAAATATTAAATTGACTATTCAAAACGATTTGCATTGTAGAACATTGTTAATTGCGAATGCAATGCCAATATATGCTACCAAATTGAAATATGTGTTGCTAATAAATGAAACACATTTCTTCATGTATGAATATTTAATATTTGAAGATCGAAAAAGTTATAATATATTTTTAATATTTGTTCTTATTGTCTAATAAACACTAATATTGAACACATTATATGTTTCCATATCTAAATAGCTCCAAGCTATTCATCTGATGACCAACACACACATTATTACTCGGAGATTATTGATGACTCTTCTGAATATGCAGGTAAATATTATATTGTGCAATTTCGTGCATATTAATAATTAATTTAGTTATAGCAGAAGAAACGAACGACGAGTTATCAATTTCCTTAAACACAATGCCTAGCCGTTCGTCAACAGTGGTCGCAGCAGCTACTGCAACGTCACCCATCAGTGTTCATTGTACGTCTCCGGCTTCAGCTGCATCAACTTCTGCACCCCCCACTCCAGCAACTGATACATCAAGTTCGACTTCGCCTCCTCCATCAACATCATGTAGTGGAGCATCTGCAAAGAAGAAAAAATTAGAGTCGGACCGATTCTTCCAGCATGTTGCTGCCGAGTCCGAGACTTCGAAAGCTCAAAACGAAAATCTGCTACAAATTATGGGTGGATTGGCTAGCACTTTAGCCGAAATCCAGAAAGAGCAGAAAAAATTTAATAACGAAATGCTACAAATTTTCGGCAAAATGAACCGAAGCAATGATTAACTTACAAATAGGCATGCATTATTTTAATACATCATTTTACTTAAATTTTTTAGTATAAGGTTTGTTTTTTAGTATTTTCCAAATAAAAATGTTAATTACAAGTAATACTGTGTTATTACCTGTTTCGAAGAAATGTTTGGCAATGGCGTCGCGAATAATTCTCCCGGCGTTGGCATCATTTCCTCTAGATTGCTGAAGAGGCTGTTGTCGAGTTGAATTATTCTCTCTTCAGCAATCGCATCTCGTTCATTGCATAAAAAATTATGCAGAACACAACAAGCTTTGACTATTTTGGGGGCATTTTCGATCCGAACTTCAAGCCCTTGTCCAACACGTCGGAATCTTCTTTTCAAATGACCAAACGCGTTTTCCACAACGCGTCTGCATTTAGACAATCTATAATTGAATAGTTTTTCTTGCCGTGGTTGGTCAATACCAAAGCTGTATGGTTTCATAAGAGTTTCCGATAACTTAAAAGCCGAATCTCCAATTTAGTGTACAGGAACCTGAACACCACCAATTGATTTAGCATTCATTTGCAACATATTGTTGTTTTCGGTATACCACTTTAATGCCGACATATTATAAGCGAATGAATCGCTATTCCGTCCCGGCAAACCGACATTTATGTATGTTAATCTATATCTGGTTATAATATTAAATTAGATGAGGAAAGTGGTATTTGAATTTTACTTCCCTATGGTCTACAGCTGCAAATAATATCATAGAGTACCAGCCTTTATAATTAAAATAGTCCGCCGCTTCGCGTTTCCTTGGGGAAATTTCAATGTGCGTTCCATCTATACAAAATTTTTGGTTATTCGTTTACTATGTGTATTGACAGTGCTTTACCTATAGCGCCTATGCATTGCGGATATCCCAACTCTTCAAATCCATGTATTATTTCTTGCATCCTTGCCTGAGTCATTGGATACGCATTTAGATACACTGAATGCCACTGCGTATATAATACGCAACAGAATTCCAGAACTATTTCCCCAACAGTGGTGCGACCAACACCAAATATTAGAGCGATCGTTCGGTACTCCGCTGATGAACCAAGGGCGTACAGAGCAATCGCCACTCTCTTGCCCAATGGTATTGCTTGGCGGTATGCTGTGTCTTGCCGTTCAAGGCATCTAACAGCTTGCACAACCTTCGCGAAAGATGACCTGGACATGCGAAAATGCTCCTTGAAGGTTGATTCATCGAAATTCACGGCATCCCTTTCCCAAAAAACACCACTCTTAAACTGAAATTAAAGTTTCGCAAACATCATCATGTAAGAATACCATATATCATAGGACTCACCTGCACCCATACATTCCGGTTTAATCGGTTTCTATGCCTCATATGCAAAATTCTATGTAGTCTTTTGATTCGCGCTTGTCGCGCTTTAATATCAGCAGCAACCAAACACGCAACATTTACAACTACCGCACTACTTAGCTCAACCACCTGATTCATTTCGTTCAATAATAAAAAAATCTTGCTCATTTCTTCCGGCGACATACTTCTTTTCAACTATTTAAAAATCTCACTTTGCCTATCGTTTACCTTTGCTTGTCAAACACAATTGTTAGTCGACAAAGTGCTGACAAATATGAACACATGTTTTTGACACATCGAATCTCGTACCATGGTGTGTCAACCGATGAAGTTTCAAAAAGCTTAAAGCTCCCAAGAGTTTCGTTAAAGAGATTCGATGGATGGTCTGTCGACAGTATGAAATTGTTGTTGTTGAATTTGGGTGAAAATTCGAACCACCGCGACTCAAAATCTCACAACGACGTTTTCTGTGGCGACATGGAAAATAACCCACTAACAACAACATAGATTCAATGCTCGGACCCCATCTACGGAATGTCGCTAATACTGAACGTGGGAAAACGTTCAGTCGGCCAAATACACACGAGAAGTTTCCGAGAAAATTATTGGAACCTGGACGATATGAAATCGCCAGAAAATTGTGTGCCGAGATGGACAGTCGCGTTTGGGTTTTGGCGTGATGAGGACGGATCGCGGCCTCCAGTCCTTGGTGATGGTGCTGGATAATCTCCCTAAACATTCGATTACTGAAGATTGTCGATAAAAATGTTGTTAGAGGGAAAACTGTGCTCGAGATAGATAATGAATTCAAAGTCGAGAGGGAAGCCTCGAGATCGCGAGTGTACTGGCTGTTTATTTTCGGTCCTGTGTCACGAATCTGTCCCCGATGACGAGGAAGTAGTGCGTTGATTTGGAACGTGAATTTGGAAACAGTGAGACGGAAGGGAATCATTTCGCATCACGATTAGACTGATTGTTTTTCGATGCTGTGGGGTGGATTTTGGGTTCAAAAGTGATCTGCGTCGTGATCGGGTGAAAAACATGGAGATTTGTTTGGCTGACGGTCGGAAAATTTGGGGTTTCTGCTGCATTTTACAGATTAGGTGATTGGATATTTCACAGTGGTTAGTGAAAGTGAATACCAGAGAATCCGGATGTAAGCAGACAATAGTGTAAAAGTGATTTGCATAATTCCCTCTTGTACCATTGTGTCAAGCAATGAGATATTGGTGCGTTAAAGTGCTTTTACAGAAATCTGAAACATAAAACGGGTTGAAGTAGTGATGGAGTGGGAAAAAACCTCGATTGTGTTTCTCAAGTTGTCTAATAAATGGTGATATTTTCTCTTGAAGCTCGAGTTATCGAGTGAAAATATTAATTAATGTAAAGAAAAGCGTTACTAAAGTGTAATGGCATTGTGGCCTTAAATAAAACTAGCAATAACTAATAGTTACGGCCAAGAAGTGAAGTGGTTCTTCCCCTATAAGGAATCTCGTCTCCCAAAAACCTAGTTCGAAAATGGGCTGGGTAAATCGCCCAGAAACATAGTGTGAACCAACCGATATATGGCTAAGCTGCATGGTATCGAGCAGCAGGCTGTACATCACTCCACGAAAGGTAGTAAGGTAGCTTTTCGGGTCGACATTCATACTATGGTTGGTATGCACGTAAGTACATATAAACAGAAAAAAAAAATATTTAATTCGTCCAGGCTATTTAATGCTTGGAAACTTTGCTCTGGAATTAATATATTGGAGTCTCGATTGGTGAAGAAGTCTCGGTAATGGACCGCAGCTGCAGACTTGTGACTAATGACCATTTCGTCGTCGACTTAATTGAAGGGCTTGGATCCGAAAACCGGCCCATGGTTCTGACACCTCCATGCAAAAATAATATATCCAACATGCTAACCAATGGATATCATCACTACGGTGAATGAACTTGTTCGGTTCAGTGGCAGAAACGACGATTTGCATGTGAAGTTTGGTTCATATTTTTGGCTGCTGATAAGAGTGGCGAAATGCACTAACTTGGTTGAACAGGATAGGGATTGTTCGTTTGCGAAAGCAATAACTATGACTATGCTTTGGGGTTCGTGAATCTTACATCCCACTATTTCGTAATTGACGGTAGATGATTCAAAGTAATTTTAATATACAGCATGGATGGGTTAAATGCTTCTACTTATGAGAAGCAATATTTGCAGTGTTCTTCAACTTGTAATTTAAAAATATTTATCGTATTCTTGCATCGGTAATTTACAAACAAAAATATTTACAGTTTTCTTAAATCTGTAATTTACAAACACAAATATTTGCAGTGTTCTTCAACCTGTAATTTAAAATATTTATCATGTTCTTACATCGGTAATTTACAAACAAAAATATTTACAGCTATCTTAAACCTGTAATTTACAAACACAAATATTTACAGTGTTCTTAAACCTGTAATTTACAAACAAAAATATCTACAGTGTTCTTAAACCTGTAATTTAAAAATATGTACAGTTATCTTAAACCTGTAATTTACAAACACAAATATTTACAGTGTTCTTAAACCTGTAATTTACAAACAAAAATATCTACAGTGTTCTTAAACCTGTAATTTACAAACAAAAATATCTACAGTTTTCTTAAACCTGTAATTTAAAAATATTTACTGTTATCTCAAACCTGTAATTTACAAACACAAATATTTACAGTATTCTTAAACCTGTAATTTAAAAAACAAAAAAATATCTACAGTGTTCTTAAACCTGTAATTTACAAACAAAAATACCTGCAGTTTTCTTAAACCTGTAATTTAAAAATATTTACAGTGTTCTTACACCTGTAATTAAAAAAAAAAAAAAAAAAAATATTAACCGACAAAGAGCGGTAAAATGAATCCTGTACAAGGCCTTTAATATATATTAAGAAACAAACAAAAAAATAAAATTTATAAAGAATCGAAATTTCTTTTCCGTTAAAAATAAAAGAAAAAATGATGAGTTAAACATAAACCACTGTTCTTGTTATTGGGCCTCGGCCCATGAGAACTGTGCGGTGATGGGTGCGTGAGAGCCGAGCTGGTCTAATTTTTTTAGGAGTGGTATTTCGACGAATTTTGATGTCGAATTCAATGGGTGGCGTTACCCCAACTATATCGGGGGTAAAGGCCTCAATTCTATCAGGGGCCTGAGGTTGTGTGCCTTGCCTCGGGTCCGCACAAAAATTAAGGCAATTTATTTTTTTTCTCTCTTAACGTCACGTTTTTCAGGTTCCCTTACGTGTGTTGACACGTCTCGGCTGAGTCTGGTAACAGCTCATGCCTGAGAGTTTTGTATGGCGGTTCTTTACGAACTTAGGCCTTAAATCCCTTTTGTAAAATTGTACTTTGCGGTTACTACTTTGTATGACGGATGAGATACAAGTAGCAGTCTTTTCTTTCTCGGAGCATATCCACCCCATTTCTGTAATGACCCACCCCAGCCGCGTAGAGCTAGCAAAGCGGCACACCAGCATCCGTCGGGGTTGGATAAAAGGGTGCTCCGCTATAAGCGGACTAGGGGCCTTTACGGCCAATTCTAGGGCACCCTGCTCCAGGGGCAATTAATTATTTTTTTTTGCCTCCTTGATGGTTCGTCATCAACCTCTTCGCTATTCCTTGTCGGTCTCTCATTCGTGCATCGGTACGAATGAGGGGAGCTGACTGGGAATGGTGAAAAGGTAATTCTCCCAGTTTTCTAAATTTCAATTTGCTACAAAGTCACAAAATATTAAAACTTTTACATAACATAAAAGTATTCAAACTCCCTGATCTGTAAAGCATACTGCGAAAACTATATGTGCTGTAATGTTTCCATGTTGATTGACGTGGGTATGAACTATCAGACAACAAACTAATTTTCTTCTCTTCCTTAATGAATGTGTCACAAAAATTTCAAAACCACAAATTTGAAATTATAGACATATTTTCACAAATATATTTTGACAACTACCTAACACAAACATAATCATCAACAAATTTTCCCACCCACTACTTTTTACGAACAAAATGAAACCATCTCCTGCCAGCTGAAACAGTTTTTTATTCAAATCATTCTGCGAATTCTTAACATTTCTTATCTAAGTTACTGCATTTCTTAACTGTTACTGCGCTACAAAACCTATTGCGAACAATATCCAATCGTAAAATCTACTAATTTTTACATGAAAACCAATAATCCCTATTTTCTTTCAAACCAACCGCCACTATAAATTTTTTTACCCAAGACCCAACTTACTATTATATGACATACATGATGTACATTTTCTTTTCGTGTAATTGGCCTTTCCGATAATTCGTGCGACTATTTTGCTCTTTGCTCAAACTAGTCGCATTCGCAAGTTCGTGCGAATTCGCGTTCGCCGTGAATGGTTCTATTCGCTGCGTCAATAGAGATATAAGACTTTAGAGTGGCGGTATCCGTGTAAACGCCGGTAGGTGTGTGTCTCGAGCATTCTTCTCCCCCTCGCCTTCACCTCTCAAGCTTTATGGGGTGCTGTCAAGTACCCAGGAGTCAAAGTCAAATCGCACACACAAACAAACCAAACAATTTTCAAGTGTGCTATTGATTTTGAGATGAAATTAGCTTGAACAAGCTGTGTTTTCAAATCAAATTTAGTGACGCGAGTGCTGAGAAGTGTAGAAAGTTATTAGAAGTATAAGATACGGTTAAAAGTGGCAGTGACACCTTCAGTTTTTATCAAAACACCGGCAACGAAATGTGAAGTGAAGTGTTGTTAAAAAATACGGGCTCCTGCCTGCCTGGGTGAACTTTCTACAGGTAAGTACTCACCATTTACCTAATGGTAAAGTCTGTAGTCCAAATTAAGTACATTTGAGTACTTGGCGTGGCTGAAAACCAGTAATTTTAGTGCAATTGTCTGATGCCGATTCAAGTGCTCGTCTGCTGGCCCACGTATCTGACACCTGGGTACCTGACAGTTTCTCTTGGATTCCAAAATGGCGGAAATGCCAATGAAGTAGGCTTAGAAGCTCATTCACAGGGGCAAATGATTTTAGTTTGAAGAATTAAAAAAAAATGTCGGTCGACCTAAATAAAATTCGAACAGAAAAAAATCTACGATTATTAGTAGCGTACATTTACAAGGAAAAAATTATAATGTTTGGAAAAATTTGTGCTGTTTACTATTATAACATATGCTAAAATAAGAAACTTATTAAAATGGTATGATTTCGACTATCATAAATTCAGGTTAATTTTAGAAGAATGAATTCATGTAAATAAAAAGAGCCTAGAAAAATCTGCGTTTTGCCTTAATTCCGCTTAAGCCGGTCCCAAGCCCGGTTAAAAAGGAAGAGGGAGGTAGTAGAAAATTTGGCACCTCATTTGCATACAAAGGTTCAGATTTATCATTGTAAACAACCGTAATGAAATGATAATAATTTTCTCATGAACCTGCCCACAGTGGTTAAATAGCGTTAATGCAATTAATGAAAATGTTGCAGGATAATAATATATAGTTCTTCAACAATAAGATTCGTTTCGTTCTACTTTTAAGATGCAAATATTTTAATGACTAACTTTTGTCACTTTGTTCTTCAGTATTAATATTTTTCATTATATTGAAATCTATGGCTTGAGAAGCCATAGATTTCAATATATTGAAAAATATTAATACTGAAGAACAATAACCGGCCACAATGTAGAGTGCAGATTACCTTCAAATTTTAAATATACGCATATTGTTCCTTGAATTTTAATATTTTCCTCTTTTTTCAAATATGCGCGCCAAGTTACTGCCCCCAAAACGAGCAACTGATCTACACTCCGAAAGATATTTCGTTGTATTGAAATAATTTGTGGATATGGGTGACCTCGAGACAGAATGCTTCTTTACCACCACTCTTAATGTCTTATACCTCTATGGCTGCGTCTTGCATATGATTTGCCTGTGCTCAAACTGTTCGCATTCGCATTCGCGTTGATTGAATCTTGGCCTTACCGCCCATCCATTTTTTCTATATCTTTGCCTCTAGTATTATACGTATTATATCTGTGAGAGAAGCAGAATATTCCTATATATTTCCCATAAGGTCAACCGGCACTAGCGTAGAGTGGGTATGTTTTGCCGTTCAGAAGGGTGTAAAACAAATTTGTCCTCTGTCCGGAACCGAGTTGACAGTTTGTCGCCTCACAAAGTTGTTATACTTGTGCTAGCCCGGCAATACGTGAAGGTAATTTAAAAGTTGAAATGTACTATGTCTAAACAATTGTATTTTAGGCGGTCTGTCGTAGTAGGTATGCACCTCATTTTCGGCGGGAGTTTTGTATAGTCCTGTTGAAACTTATACAGTTGCCGGATATCCCTTATAACGATTTATACAGTATTTTGACAACTGGAAAATTTGAAGCTGAAAATAGGCTTGCGGCGGATTTTATTGGTACTGTTAGAGATTTAGTTACGACTGGTGTAGAATATTTATGTGATTTGATTGATGTGACAACTATGGATGCATTATTCGCTGAAAAGAATGGAATCAACCAATATGGAGTTGTAGGATTGTACATTCGTCGTGTTGCTGTTTCTCTGGACAAAATGGCGTTTTCCGAAGTTATGGAATTGCACAAAAACATTATCCAGTATTATGAAAGAGGTATTCGGCTGCTAGGAATGTCTTCAGACCGTAATGTGAATAACATGGCGCAGAATGATGCAGTTCATGCAAAAGTCAGGCTCATGAGTAAGTGGTCTGTGAAACAAGCAGAGCTTTTCATGCTACGTCAATGTAGCTTGCTGCAAAATGATCAGACAAGAGCCCTCCCAGCAAAAGAGCTTCAAACCAAACTAATCGAAATAGTGGAAGATAACCCCTCTCTGGCGCAAGCTGATTTCCTGAGTTTTCTAAATTTTTTAAGATTGTTGGACGTCTTTGGTTCGTTAGATGCTCTGCACATCACTTATGATAAGAATCCAGTCGAAATTTTAACCGCAGCTGAGATAAGAGGATTTCAGTATGTCTGTTTGAACTTAGCTGTGCTACATGCTCAGCTAAATCATACTGATATGGCCAGTATATCTTTGCGGGAATCTATTATGTTGTCTCAAGAATCAGGTGATATACAGTGTCTTGAACATGCCGATACCTGGCACTGCGAAATAAAAAAGAATCAATTATTGAATAAAAGAGCTGTTTCGAGTGAGGAAAATGTCACAATTGTCCTGCCAGTGTCACTGCGAATTCAATTCGCTGTGAAAATAGGGGCAATAAATAGTTATAAACCATTCTTAGTGCTTGACGCTCTTATGAAGAGCGATGATATTAATATCCGACACGCCCTATCAGAACTAACAATAAGTTCAATTGGCGAACGGGGTGCGATATGGATTTTATATGGCATGACTGAAATCGGGTGCTTGTACGTTCAATTGCTTTTAACACTCGAAAAATCTTGGACCTCGTCTCATATTTGTAATGGGGAGATGATTTGTAAGGCACTTTGCATGCTTGGAAATTGGTTTATTGCTCGAGGTGAATACAATATGGCCTCAGTTACGATACAGCATGCCACATCGCGATATTCAAAAGATTCTTCAACAAAAGAATGGTTAGCGTGCAAATGTCTGATCAAATTGGTGCAGTGGGCTTATTCTTATAGATGGCGTGAATGCTTTGAAACTTGTTGTCAACTGATGTTACTCAATTCGAAGCTAAGTTCAGTTCAGAAAACAGCATTAAGTAATTCAAGGGGCATAATTACATACGCTCGAAAGCAGTTGAATGAAATTTTGCGTACTGAAAATCTTGAACCTCTCTATTTTGTAAAAAACCTGAGACTGCTTTCACAATGTCAAATTGGTCGGCGAACATCACAGACAGTAAAAATTCTGTCTCTGGGCCTTGCTATTTCCAGGAAGAGATATCTGCACTATGAGAGGTATCTGAACAATATTGATTTTGCAAATGCGCTACTACAGTTAGGACTTTTACAGCGAGCAGATGATATTATTAATGTCAGTATGGAACCACTATTTTCAAATGGGGCTGTGTACGATGGAGCGAATGCCACTCTGCTGTTTATTAAGTGCGTTTCAGCATCTGCCTCTAATGACTTCGAAAAATGCAAAAGATTGGAAGACTGTTTAAAGATGATAGAAGAAACGCTATCATATTTCAAAAAGCTAGAAGCTCATTCTACAGTTAAGGCAGTTTTTATATTCTTGGCGAAGTTTTATCACAGTGTTTCCCTGATTCGAAATCGTAACAAATATGCATGCCTCTTCAGGAGATACGATCGAGACTATCCATCTAATAGCCAATGTCTTAAACCACTTTTCAATTGAATACACCTAGTTAAATAGCGTATTTAAACTTTGATGTGTTTCCTTAAAGTCTCTCACTCTCAGAAGGCGAATCGGAGTCACAAAACGTGATGGCTCTAGAGCTTAAAAAGTGCCCAAGCAATGATAATTGAGTACAACAGCTAATCTGAAAGACGAAATACATGTTTTCAAGCGATTAAAGTATGTGGCACGTAAAGTTTATATAGCAGCAGCCCGGTGACGGTTTTACTTGTATATTTTTTTTTTGACAGTTGGAATCAGTGGTTGGAATACAAATGAACATTATGTGCCAAATAGATATTGGCCGAGCCCAGGCGAGCCGAGTGTGTGGACGGTCCAGACAAGCGACTTTGACAGGTGTCAGAGGCGCTCGTCCGCTTTCCGATCGGAATGAATGTTGAGCACGAGCCAAAGCGATTTCGGACGAGCTGTCAAATGCCGTCCACATGTTCGCGGTCTCGTCTGACTTCGGCTCGCCTGGTCTCGGCCAATATGTATTTCCCATGTGGGAAAGCGCCTCTGACACCTGTCAAAGTCGCTTGTCTGGACCGTCCACACACTCGGCTCGCCTGGGCTCGGCCAATATCTATTTGGCACACCACATTATGTGATTCAAGTACGGAAACAGACCTAATAGCACTCAATTCAAGCTTTTTCCTGGATTTCGATATGGCAGTACTTATAAGTCGTTTCGATCAATGCCTCCTAGAAGTACGGGCCGTAATGCAGAATGATGACGTCAGAGCAGTAGGCCAAAATGTCGCGAAAAACACACATAGTCTTATGGGACGTCCGCGGGAAAATGTTAATTGTACGGGTTGTGTTAAAGTGAGTAAAGTGAAAACAAAGTGAGATCCGGGGAACAGTGCTAGTGAACAGCTAAAACACAAATTAATGCGGTGCGCGCGGTATAATTAGAAAAATTCGTCACGAAATGTTTATCAGATGTTTTTAGGTTATGTGGTGTTTTGTGTCGATTCACTTTCGATACAATTGATTGACATAAAATGTAAGTTATAACTAAATATTAACACTACAACGCATCCACACACAAAAAACTAACGTTTTATTCATATTTTAGCTAAAAAACCGCAAGTGAAATCTCGGTGTGTGTCGGCACTTCCTCGTGGAAATGTCAAATTCCCTACCGCCATGACGTCACAGCGAGAACGATTACGTAGCCTGACGGCCCGTACTTCTAGGAGGCATTGTTTCGATCGACTCTCGCAATACCAAAACGCCATCGACTCGACAGCTTCGTCGAATATCGACTAGCAATCGACTCAACACTCACAATACGGGTGTATATCGGTAAAACTTGACTACGTGTTCTCCATAGCCGTTAGACAATTTTACCGATAAATGTTTGGCTGGTATGTTTGCGTGTTTGTTGTTTTAGGGGTGAATTTTGTTTATCTTCTGTGTTATCTTCTCGTGCATTTTTACGTGTTGGTGAGCTTTTTCTTCAATTTTTTACTCTACTCGTCTTCTAGTGGTAGCAGAGTCGGAAATATCGGAGAATTCTCAAAAACACATAGAATCTAGGTGAGAAGACAACACGATGGTAATAAACAAGCAAACAAACAAAAAATTAACAAAAATACGAACATACCAGTCAGGTATCTACCGGTAACGGGTATGGGAAAAAAGTCGGGCTAAAGCTAGAGTTACAATCAATGCAACCAACATTTGTTGCACAACAAAATGAGTTTGAACCCATGAGAACGTATGAGAGCAGTTACAATGATGCAACACAACTTTGTTGCGCAGCAGAGTTTGCTCATATATCAAACTTGGCATGGCAACAACATTTTTGAAAATATCCAATTCCACCTGTTCCTATGAGAGTCCGGGAAATTGGAACTGTCATATGTAAATGACAATCAGAAATTGTATTTTTTTGTCTCATTTTTGCTTTGCATTATACTCCGCAGCTTTTAGAGGATAAAATATTCACTGATATCTCTTTCCGAGGCTTTAAAGGATCCAAATTATCGAACAGCAATTTCTTTAATATAGCCAGTGACAGATGACGGTAAATGTTGTGTTGCATTGATTGTAACTCGTTCCACCAACAAAACTTGGCAGCAAATGTTGGTTGCATTGATTGTAACTCAAGCATAAGCCACTATCTTAATTTTTGAAAACTCTTCAAGATTAGAGGTCTGTTCCCATACCACGATTAATTGCGATTAATCGCGATTAATTGCAATGAAGCTGTTCCCGTACTCCGTTTTACTGAAAACTGAAAATTGCCCTCTTTCAGTAATTTCAGTAGGGTCTGAGCTACTGAAAAATACTGAAAAGTGTCAAACGGAGTAAATATTTTCAAATGTGCGCGGCAAGCAACATATTTTTCGCGTAATGTTGCTACGAAGGTCCAATATTTTTGTGGCGATAATTTATTACCGCTTAGGATGACTTTATAATCACTATTGTTGTCCCAAAAACCGAAAGCTGACACTTTCGGTTGTCAATTTTCAGGAAATACAATGAGAGCGTTCCCGTACTTTTCATGAAACTCCCCACCACATGATTCAGGAAAATTCAGTTACTGAAAGTACTGGAACAGACCTATTAGTTCCACTGTTTACAAGAGGATTGTGTCTTAATCCAATTATAGGTCTGTTCCCGTACCACGATTAATTGCGATTAATTGCAATGAAGCTGTTCCCGTACTCCGTTTTACTGAAAACTGAAAATTTCCCCTCTTTCAGTAATTTCAGCAGGGTCTGAGCTACTGAAAAATACTGAAAAGTGTCAAATGGTGTGGTGCGAGTAAATAGTTTCAAATGTGCGCGGCAAGCAAAATATTTTTTGCGTAATTGTGCTATGAAGGTCGAATATTTTTGTGGCGATAATTTATCACCGCTAAGGATAACCTTACAGTCACTATTGTTCTTCCAAAAACTGAAAACTGACACTTTTGTTTGTCACTTTTCAGGAAATGCAATGAGAGCGTTCCCGTACTTTCATGAATTTCCCCCACCACATGATTCAGTAAAATTCAGGAAAATCCAGTTACTGAAAGTGCGGGAACAGACCTTATGTTTACTACAGCCCCTGGACACGGACGGTATAACTTTCCACCATTAGCCCCTTCAACCATCTCGCGCACAAAGCATGTTAAAGCTGCCTGTACGCCATTTCGACCTCATTGCCAAATTGGAGGGGAACTACTTGGATTTGACAATGAGTTGCTAAAAAATTACTACCATCCCCTTCAATGTAACCGCTGAAGCACACTGCGACGTCGTCTACCGCAGCCAAGCTGTCAGTTGAGTTGACTATACGGGTTTTCCATAGCAGCGAGCACACCAAGTCGCAGCTATGCGCAGCCAGGCGCAGCTCCGGTCGAAATGGATTCAACTTTTGTCGCAGCGAAGAGTTGCAATCAGCTGTAATTACTTGAGAAACGCGCGGGATTTGAAATGTATGCGAAAATGTAAATAGAGCTGATTTTATATTATTAATTTTTTGAAGAATTCGAAAACAATTTTTATTGGTAATAGCTTAGATAGTTAAAAGTAAAATAAAAAGATAGTTAAGAGCAAATTTGAACGATAATTAATAGCACATTGATTATAGTAATTTAAAATACTTGAGTAGTCTAGTTGGTAGATTACTGACTTCTTGCTTGTGGGATCCCTGATTCGAATCCAAGTTCGGACGAAGGCCCGCGAACCAAGCTTTGAGTTCATCTAGCTCTGATTAGGTACGTGGTTAAAAATCAGGGGTAAAGTGAGTCGTCGAATTGCACATTCGTATTCACGTTGATTGAAAAAATTGTAAAGAAGCTCCTCACCAGCTTCAACTCCTAGACCCGTATGAGGGTTGTCGTTGGATTAGTTTTAATTTAATTATGGTTTAAAGGCCAGTTTTTTTCTCCTACAAGCCAGATCTAGTCGAATGTACTTACATATTTATAACGAGGGCTATTTGGCTTTCTCCTCAAAGCCCATCAGTGAAATATTATGCTAATAGTATAACAAACGGATGTTTAATTTAAATAACATTGGGAAATGTTTAAGAGCCAAGTAAGATTTCAAAGGTGACTATGGTAAAAGGCAAGTAGTAAAATAAACTTTTAAAGCATTCGGCATAAATATAAGGTTGAGTTTACGTTAGAATTAAACTCATTTACAGTGCATAGCAAAGAACACCCTCGAATAAATCAAAAAATACAAAGCATTATTTCAAAATGCAGTCAATTAAAGATGCAGTATTGGATAACGAGGCGACAATAGAGATGCTGATAGCCCAAGTGAAGGAGCGTCCGATTATTCATGAGAAGGCTACAGGCGGATACAGAGATGTCGCTGTGAAATTCAAACATCAACTGAAAATTCTTATACTTCAATGACACTTAGTCACGTTTCAGTGTAACCAGGCGATTTCGTTGGCTGCGCTTGGTCACTGATGGCTGCGCCTCGCTGCGTCGACTGTACTTCAGGCATAAATCTTATGGGCATGTCCACTCCATTTCTACTACCTCACTGGTTTACTATCTGTATTCCTTCGTTTTTTTGCGTCATTTGATATTCTATCTGGACAAGGGGCTGATTTCTCTTTATGCGATTTGAGGACCTGTATCTTTGAGTATAAAGATATTAAGAGTAGCAGAAACACTGTAAACGCCTGTAAGTGTGTGTCGCGATTTTAGGCCTTTTTCTTTTTATCTTTTCCTTCCCCTTGCCTTACACTCTATCACTATATGGGAGCACAAAATCCGGCTGCTGTCTAATTTTGCTAGCCCCGTAAAGCAAATGTAAACAATCTACTGACACGCAATAGAAATCGATGTGAAACAACTAATGAAAAGAGGCTTTTTACAAAACGAGCTATGATACGTGACTGGGAAAAGTATGCAAAAGCACCAGAGAATTGGAAATAAAAGCGACATAGACTAAAGTTATTAAAAAAAGGCAAAGACAACTGAGCAGCGAGACGTCGCTCAAATAAATAGCACTATCTCACTTTTGAAATGTTAATTCACAAGAAACTTTCCACTATAGCACTTGCTGTAAGGTTCTGAACGAAATCCGAAAACTTCCAATTATAAATAATACGCTGAATAGAAATTATTGCCGATATCCCGATTGACTCCACGTGTTAGCGTCTTTGAACGCGACACTTTGACAGCAGCCGGATTTTACTTTTTCAAGATGGCGCGAGGACTGGCGAAGGTCAATGGCGTAAGTAAGAAGATGATGCATAGGGGCATATGATGTGTAAATTAAATTTGTTTGAAAATTTCGAGAGGCAATTTAGATATGGGTAGAACACTAGTTAGCAATATAAAGAATTATAATAATATAAACAATTATTTTATGTGCAGGTATTATTTGGACATGTTTTAACTGCACAAAACATATTACAAAAAAATTCAAATACGCGCTTCGAAAGCAATTCATAAAGAGCAGCCTGATAAAAAAAACTCCGAATAGCCCGATAAAAAAATCGGGCTGCTGTCAAATTAATACTATACAACAAACACACACACACACACACACACACACTCACACACACATATATATATATATATATATACAGGGTGCGGCGCCAAAATCCGGACAAAATTCAATTTAAATTTTCCCATATTCTATAAGCATTCGAGAGGTCGCGATTCGTGTACAAATAGTTTAAAACATGTGTTGAACATTCATAACCTCGAAAAAGTCGCAATGTTGAGGCCAAGTGCAGAGTATAATCGAAGAGGCGCGATCATCGAAAGTCTTCGCGCTGGGCGGTCAGCACGGGAGATTATTCAATTTTTCCAATATCCGAAATCAACTGTATATGAGGTTGTTATTAAGTACAAAGCTCAAGAACAGTTAAGTGAAGGTTCAAGTACACCGGCAAGAAAGCAGCACTCAAAAGAACACACCGTGAGAACCCCTGAAGTCACCAAAAGGACTGAAGAGCTGATTCTGGAAGACCCGGGGCTATCGTTACGAAAACTGGCGTCTATTGTGTATGTGAGCGAGCCTACCATGCGAAGAATCGTTGAGGCGGACCTTCGATATTATTCTTACACGATCAAGGTTAGACAATGCTTTCTGAGGCTGTAAGAACGAAGCAAGTGGCTCGCTGCAATTTGATCATATTTTCTAAGGTTCAATTTGATCACTTCTAAGGAGTTTTTGCCTCCGAATAGTCCAGATTTAAATCCCTTGGACTACTACGTATAAAGCGTGATTGAAAAGGCTACCAACAAGTCTCGACATCCAAATTTGACATCATTAATGACCGCTATTGAGGCAGCGTTCGCCAATATTGACAGCGCAGAATTGCAGAGGGCGTGCGAGCGCTTCAGACCGCAAATGGAGGCCGTGATTGAAGCTGATGGGGGCTACATTGAATAATTACAATGTCAATAGATGCACAAAATGCCAGGTAAGACGTTTTTGTACTTAAACTTCATTTTTCAATAAATAGCACTATTTGAAGGATGTTCATTGATTTGTCCGGATTTTGATGACCCACCCTATATATATATATATATATATATATATATATATATATATATATATATATATATATATATATATACATATATATATATATATATATATATATATATATATATATATATATATATATATATATATATATATATATATATATATATATATATATATATATATATATATATATATATATATATATATATATATATATATATTTATACATATATTAGTTAATTCTTTATTTATTTAGTATAAAGAATATTGAAGCTTGAACATTCATACGCACAACATATATATATTTTCAAATTTCCGCGCCAAGCCCCTACACCCAAAACGAGCCATTCATCTACGCCCCGAACAATTTGTCCGAATGTTCGTAAATTTTCAGAGTATGGGTGGAATCTTGGTAAAATAATACAGGTATAAGACTTTAGAGTGGCGGTATCCGTGTAAACGCCTGTGGGTGTGTGTCTCGAGCATTCTTCTCCCCCTCGCCTTCACCTCTCAAGCTTTACGGGGTGCTGTTAAGTACCCAGGAGTCAATGTCAAATCGCAAACACAAACAAACCAAACAATTTTCAAGTATGCTATTGATTTTGAGATGAAATTAGCTTGAACAAGCTGTGTTTTCAAACCAAATTTAGTGACGCGAGTGCTGAGAAGTGTAGAAAGCAGTGGCGGCTCGTCAGGGTGGGCCCGGCCCGCCTGGACCACCCTGACGAGCCGCCACTGAGTTAAAGTAAAGTAGATTTTTCCCGTTGGTATCCGCGTATACCTTATAATAGTGTTTTTGTGTCGAGCGGGCCCAGTGGCGGCTCTTCAGGGTGGGCCAGGCGGGCCGGGCCCACCCTGACGAGCCGCCACTGGTAGAAAGTCATCAGAAGCATACGATATGGTTAAAAGTGGCAGTGACACCTTCAGTTTCTATCAAAACACCGGCGACGAAATGTGAAGTGAAGAGTTGTTCAAAAAATACGGGCTTCTGCCTGCCTGGGGGAATTTTCTTTCTTTGAATTAGTAGATTTGAGTACTTGGCATGGTTGAAAACCAGTAATTTTAGTGCAATTGTGTGATGCCGACTCAAGTGCTCGTCTGCTGGCCCACGTATCTGACACCTGGGTACCTGACAGTTTCTCTTGGATTCCAAAATGGCGGAAATGCCAATGAAGTAGGCTTAGAAGCTCATTCACAGGGGTAACTGATTTTAGTTTGAAGAATTCAAAAAAAAAAATGTCGGTCGACCTAAATAAAATTCGAACAGAAAAAAAATCTACGATTATCAGTAGCGTACATTTACAAGGAAAAAATTATAGTTTTTGGAAAAATCTGTGTTGTTTACTATTATAACATATGCTAAAATAAGAAACTTATTAAAATGGTATGGTTTCAACTATCATAAAAAAAAGCAATCCCACGACAACCCTCGTACGGGTCTAGGGGTTGAAGCTGGTAGAGAGCTTCATTACAATTTTTTTAATCATTGTGGATACGAGTGTGGAGTGATTAGTTCCACGACTCACTTTACCCCTGATTTAAATCAGGTACCTAATCCGAGCCAGGTGAATTCAAAGCTTGATGCGCGGACCCTCGTCCGAACCTGGATTCGAACCAGGGACCCCGCACGCAAGAAGCCAGTGCTCTACCCACTACGCTACTCAAGCTTCAACTATCAACAACAACTTTCTATCATAAATTCAGGTTAATTTTAGAAGAATGAATTCATGTAAATAAAAAGAGCCTAAAAAAATCTGCGTTTTGCCTTAATTCCGCCGAAGCCGGTCCCAAGCCCGGTTTACAAGGAAGAGGGAGGTAGTAGAAAATTTGGCACCTCATTTGCATACAAAAGTTCAAATTTATCATTGTAAGCAAACGTAATGAAATGATAATAATTTTCTCATTAACCTGCGCACAGTGGTTAAATAGCGTTAATGCAATTCATGAAAATGTGGCAAGATAATAATATATAGTTCTTCAAAAATTCAACAATAAGATTCGTTTCGTTCTACTTTTTAGAAGCAAATATTTTAACTTAATGACTAATTTTTACTTGAGAAGCCATAGATTTCAATTTATTGAAAAATATTAATACTGAAGAACAATGACCGGCCACAATGTAGAGTGTAGAATTCCTTCAAATTTTAAATATACGCATATTGTTCCTTGAATTTTAATATTTTCCTATTTTTTCAAATAAGCGCGCCAAGTTACTGCCCCCAAAACGAGCAACTGATCTACACTCCGAAAGATATTTCGTCGTATTGAAATAATTTGTGGATATGGGTGACCTCGAGACAGAATGCTTCTTTACCACCACTCTTAATGTCTTAAGGTAGAACTATAATGCAATTAAGTGAACTTTAAGTAGCTTAAGTGACAGTACGGTTGCATAGAAAACAAGCGGCATACCCATAATGTACTTATCCGCCGTTTCGTTAAGTTTCGTTCAATTCGGGCCACTTAAGTGGCGTACGACTGGGACCGTACATCAATTAAGTAAATTTGACAGGAGGTGTGTGTAACGAATACGACCAATAGAAAGCACGTAAAATAATTGAATATGTTTTCGTGGATCGCTTGCTCTTTTTGCAGGAGGTAGAAGTAATGATCGTTCGTATGCGGTATTGTAGAAGCAATAATAGCTATGTGAAATATTTGAATATTTTAGGTATGTTCGCGTACTTTCAGTCACTGAATTTTACTGAATTTCCCTGAATCATGCGGTGGGGAAATTCATGAAAAGTTCGAAAACGCTCTCATTGCATTTCCTAAAAATTGACAAACAAAAGTGTCAGTTGTCGGTATTCGGGAGAACAATAGTGATTATAAAGTCATCCTTAGTGGTGATAAATTATCGCCACCAAAATATTCGTCCTTCATTATAACATTACGCCAAAAACCATTTGACGGTTTTCAATATTTTTCAGTAGCTCAGACCCTACTGAAATTTACTGAAAGAGGGGAATTTTTCAGTTTTCAATAAAACGGAGTACAAAAACGGCTTCATTGCAATTAATTGCAATTAATCGTAGTACGCGAACAGACCTTTTATTTGTAAATGTTATTTAATTGTGATCATGGCTCCCTTCTTGTCTGTAAATCAGCATAGACAACGTATATCGTCTCTAAAGCTTATCAAAGCAGAGAGTATTGATACGGGAAACTCGATCGTTTTGCGGAATAAGCCTCCGAAGCCGAATCAAATTGGAATTGTTTTTGCGGGATGATTAAAATTGAAATATTTTTTTTTTATTTACATTGAAAATTTATATTTGACAAAGTGGTTTCGAAAGTATGCACTGATTCTCATCAGACACCAGCACACAATGCATATTTGACTGATTGAAATTGAAACAGTTGGAAATCATCAATTGATTGAAACAGTTGGAAATCATGAACTTTTATTTACGCTTGATTCGGCTTCGGAGGCTTATTCCGCAAAACGATCGAGTTTTCCGTATCAATATTCTCTGCTTTGGTAAGCTTTAGAGACGATATACGTTGTCTATGCTGATCTATAGACAAGAAGCGAACCATGATCACAATTAAATAACCTTTACAAGTAAATTATGTCGATGGATATACATAAGACGGAGATGTTAAAATTTGTCACAACTAGCGTAAATAAAAATTAATGATTTCCAACTGCAAGTGGTCACTTCAGTCAAGTATGCACTGTGTGCTGTTGTCTAATGAGAATCAGTGCATACTTTCGAAACCACTTTATCAAATAAAAATTTTCAACGTAAATAAAATTTTTTTTTCAATTTTCATCATCCCGCAAAAGCAATTCCAATTAGACCTTTTATTGTTAAACAGTTCATTGACAGTTAACAATAAAGGAATGAGTAATAAGATGTCTCGAATATGATCCTGCGCGATATTAGAAAAAGAATAACAGGTATCTAAAATATTTGTTCGTCGATCATATAAATGCTATTTTTACAGGAGGTAGGAATAATGAGTATCAAACATAATTTCAAAGAGAAAACGCGTTGAACAACATACGAAATAATAAATGAAAGTACATACGAAATAATAAATTATATAGTATTTTATTTACTTGTATCTTTAAATTACTTACTTTAAAAAAAAAAGTACATAAACTACTTAAAATGCCATCACACAGCTTTTTTCATTCAAAGAATAACCACACACCATGCTTCAGCTGTCCACTATGGAGTTTTAATCTTCAGCAGCAAAGACCTTGTTGATGAAATATATTCCTTTCGTACACTTATTTGAATATAAGTATAAATTAAGAGCCTGTACCAAGCCCATCTTTATAGATCTAATAATCTACAACAAAGTGCCGAGTTTCAGCTCAGCAACAATTTTCTACGATTTCTTGCAACAGAGCTATCAAGCTATGAAGACAACTATATTTCAATTGCAGCAAAATCCTATTCAAATATATTACACAAATGCAATATGCAAATTCAAATTCATATTCGCCACTCTGGCGGCAGCTTCATGAAGCTTCACTTAATTGTATTATGGGCAAAATAACCGATCGACTTCAATTGAGTGAATTTTCGTTCATTTTCAGCGCTCACTTAAGTTCACTTAATTGCATTATAGTTCTACCTTTATACCTCTATGGGTAAAATGAAGACAGTCTGCTTGCGTTATTGCAACTCTTAACATCTTTATACTCAAAGACCTGTATGAATTCCAATAACGACAAAACAATGGAACTGCTAGGAATAGGAAAATGTTCAAATGACTAATTACTGGGAACACTTCAATCAGGTTTAAGAATTTCATATTATTAACTGGATTGCAACTAAATGTCTAACCAGGTGAAGCCTTGTTGTTTTATTTTATTAATCAAACTAGGCATTCTTCTCTTTTCTTCAGTCGCAACTTTGATTAATAGAATGTTCTATTACCTCATTTTCTCTCCTTAACAACTTGACTCCATTCCTCTTTTGCAATGCACAAAAGTCCGCACTTGTGTGCAGATTTGATCACAAGGAAGACCCTCGTCAGACCTTTTTTAAAATCAAATTTTTGCCAAAGAGTGGAATTCCACAAAATTGTTGGACTTTGTCTCCTGTTTCGGCAGTTTTTCCTGGTATGATTATGAAGATACCAATATAGATGCCATTAGCATAAACAATAGTATCTGTGTTAACTATAATAACATGTTGGCAATGAACAATGTGGTAATCCTAAATTGTAATCCTACTAGAATTACATCATGTTCAGCTACTTTGTTAGACCATGTAACGACTACCGTCAACACTCAATCTGTTGCTTTTAAAGTAGAATACTCAGAATGGCCAGATTTAGATCATCATACATTGTATATAATAGCATCTGGTATTAAAAAGCAACTGCAACCTATAGTTTAAAAGAAAATTTCAGTTTTAGATAAACGGCTATATGTTGACTCGGTACTGAAGAAGCTTAGTGAAACGCATGGTTAAATTTCTTTTAAAAACATAACTACTATTATTCAAGATGCAAAACAGTTGGCTTGAACTATTAAGGAAATCAGAGCTAGGAGAGGCAACAATTGGATTACAGAAGATTTAATTAAGGAAATGGATAAAAAGAATATGTTATATAAAAGAATGAAAATGAATCCAAATGATGCCAAACTTACTTCTGAATCCAGATCCTTGGAGAATAGAAGAATTGCTAAGAAAATTCCGTTCAACTCAAAGTATCTTTTTTCCGAGCCTAATGATCCTGGTGAAGTGTTTGTCATAATTAGCTCATTGAAGAATTCTTCACCTGGAACTGATGGAATGACTTCCGGAAACTTGAAATTAGTCGCTACTCAGATATCACCTTATATTTCTGCAATCATTAATAACCACATTACCAACGGTGAATTTCCCACAGAACTGAACGATACAATGATAGTTCTTATTCATTAATCAGGTGACGATGTAGATCCTTCTAATTACAGGCCAATTGCTTTAACAAGTTTGTTTAGCAAAATTTTCGAAAAAATTATCAATTAAAGACTAGTTAAGTTTATAGAAAACAGTGTAGGGTTCGATACACATCAATATGGTTTTTACAAAAATGTAACACAACATCAGCAATAACAAATGCCTTACAATTTGTTAATTGTGAACTTAATTATAAATATGTGGCTGCACTGTTTATTGATTTAGTGAAATTGGAATAAGAGGCTTGGCACTGGCGTTAATTGGTAGTTTCCTAAAAGACAGAAAAATCCTGGTTAGGTTTAATGATGAAATAAGTAAGGGTCAATTCTAGGGCCAACTTTATTTTTACTCTTTATTTATAATTTATATTTCTCTGGCCTGACTGGAAAATATATTGTATATGCTGATGATACTCTTTTGCTATACTCTGCTAACTCTGCTGAACTTCTGGCGTGACAAATATATAATGATTGAATTGTTTATGGGTCCTGGCCATGATACAAGAAACACTAGAGATAGCGACACTAGAGTGACCATTTTATTCTCTCTCAGCGCATGACGTCACCGGGAGAGTTCGTCGCGCGGCATGTTCACATGCATTGGTGTAAAATGTATGGGCGCTGGCGTAATTCATTTAAACAATCCGTAATTAAAACATGTTTGCATACATTCTTGTACACAAAATCGTCACTTAAGGAATTATAATATGTACAGTTAAATTATGTGCTTAGTAGTACATGTAAAATGTATGCACAATTTATGCAAAATATGATTAAAGTATATTTCAAAAGATGTAGATTTGGAACAAAACGCATTGTTTGTACATTTGAGAAAGTCAAAGTTCACTCTTCGAGATGTGGCTAAGCAACAATATTATTGTAACTAACACAATTTAATGATGCTTTTGATGATTTCAACTTCAAAAAATAGGTTTTACTCATTTTTATTAATTTTACTTTCAATACAAAAACTCCATTGCTAGTTTAAGACTCCTCTAGGGTGAAATCAGGGAAATACCTTACTAAGTATGTATGAAATATTTGAGCTGAGAAATGAAAGACGTCCAATATGATGGATTGAATAACCCAAACTATGATTGGAGTACTTTACGTGGCTCACATAGCTCAAAAAATGTTGGTCGGTCTATAAATAGCAATTCATCTCTGGAGTTTTTTTGAAGTGCCTAAATTTTAAGTTTGAAAACTGGAATACTTCTAACTCCTTATGGATTGTGGGATTTTCATCTCCTGAATCAATAACAAATGTATGGATTGAAAATCCACATGAATTTAACAGCCCCTTATTTTGTGGTTCTACATAGAAAGGCATAATATTTTGGTCGCTGGCAGGTTTCGAACAAGCCTTGGATCACATAATTTTCTGATGGAGTCAATTTTCATCTCATTGAATGAGAAACCGGCGAGTGGAGATTAAAATGCTTTTTGTTAATGAAATTCATTATGACTTCACACAAAAACTATACGAAATTGTTGCCAAAGGTTTATTTTACTTACGCGTAATATGAAATCCCCTGCGAAGCACTTCGGTAGCTGCTTTTGCAGCCTGGAACGCGGCACTTCATTATCGCACTATTTTACCATATTTGACCGCTAATTTGTTCGCGAAACCGACACAACTTATTGCCCACAAACGTAGATTCACGTTTTCAACGAATACATTGAAAAATTTTCAAATATTATTTGATAAATTTAGACTGAAAGTCAATGTTTTCATTTCCCGACACAAATTAAACTGAAATTGACGTTTCTTTCCGTGCTGCCCGTTGCACGCTTTTACACCGATCTGGTGTTCCCAGCATTAAGACACAGCATTAAGGCTTTTCGGTTGTGAGTGTGATAGAAAGGGGTGCACTGAGCGGAATTTTTGTGAGAGAGCAATGTTGTTCGTGTATTAAAAAAGGCACACTCACGTATGGGTACACGGATAGCCATTTCGTATCCATATTCTTTCATATCTATGGTCCTGGCTTATGGAAAACAGGCTTATATGCCGTTCACACTACACTCTAAATCAGGCGATTTCGATCAGCTGATCGCTTTAGAGCTAAATCAACTTAAATCTACCTGATTACCCATACATTTTTCTCGGCGTCTGACAGTTGAAAGCTGGTGGATTTAGAGTTAATCAAGTACAAATCAGGTACTATTGTGAAATTTTCCCGGCTGAATTGTTCTCAGAGCGTGCTGAATTCCATCCGTGAGAGGCACAGTAGATGTGAATGAAATGTCATTCGAATGTCGTTCCAAAATGGCAAAAATTGAACAAATAAAGAAAAATGTGAGTTGTGCAAAGTGAAAAGAAAATGTTTTTGCATGTTCCTGCACCATTTTCAACAACTTTCACGCAAAATAAATTGTACACATGAATTCGAATGACATTTCTCTCTCTAAATCTCCTCATTCTAAATCACTTCAAGTAGTGTGAACGCTTACCTGATTAACTTGACAGATTCTAAATCTACCTGATTTAGAAATGTAGTGTGTTTATCGACCATATTACTATCAATACCTGTAAAACTAGTTACATTGGGCCTTTCCGAATTCGTGTTTCCGACTTGGTCTTGATCTCCGTATAACAGATTATGGCGTCAGCGTTTTAGCTGACCTATTATAACAGTTATAGGAGATCAAGGATCAAGATAGACTGTCCGGCTTCTCTGTCTTGTCACAGGTCTTGCCTTCTTTTGACATTTCGGAAAAATGTTTCGCGTTGTAAATATTAAATAAATTGTGAAAACCGATGAAATTGTTGATTCGATGTCAACTGCGGCTTTGAGCTACGAGTGGTCCTGAAAGCAATTGCTGCCTGTGAGAGTTTCCCCCAAGTGAAGTTACAACACGACATAGATTTCTGGTAGGAATTATACTTTCATAGTGTATTTTCAGTGTCAAAACTTTTAATTTCTTACAGAGAATTGTATTTATGGTTAGCTGAAGTAATGTTTGGAAATGCTCTACCCGAACATAATGGTCAATCGTAGCTGTTTCTTATTGACAAATTCAAGGTAAATCGTTTTAAACTGGGTTTTAGATTAATGCTACGGAATTTGATTGATTTGAAATTTCTTGCAGAATTTAGTCGAAGTAACTCAAACACCGGAATCTCAGAAGAATCTGCTCCACATTGTTAACTTTTACCAAATTAGCTCGTCTCTTGATAGTATATTAACAGGCAACTTTGAAAAAAGTGTCGATAAATTACAGTTTAATAAGTTAAATTAAAAAAAAAAAACAATATTAGGGGTAAGTAATGTAAACGTTAGTTTATTATCAGTGTACCATAAGCTGAATTAAATATTATTAGCTAGTTTTTGGGAAGCAGAAAGACGCCTTACTAGATAATCTTAGTTTAATTTTAAAGTATGAAAACTACTAAATATTTTTAAATTTTAAAATAAAGTGCCTTAGATATAGATGAACAATTTATAATGTATATATGTACATGAAACTTGATTTTGAAATATACAATTGCAAATTTGAATAAATTTGTAAATTTGTAATATTTTTATTTCCAAAAGTACCATATCAAAGTATTTGCCGTGTTCCATTTTTACTAATTAGTACTTGTAAGTACTTGGGAGTAGAGCACAAAAGGAACGCCATCTTCGTTAATACGAGCAGATTCTAACCTGTCAAATTATATGCAGTTTTCAAACGTACAACAGTTGAAAATAAAGGGAGGAAACAACGAGTATAAACTAAAACAATCGATAAAGAATATAAAAGGAACTAGCAGAAAATTACATCTTTTAACTTTCCACACATTATGAGGGCTATTTCTAATTTCCTAACTACCAAAACATTCAACATAACCATGAAAAAATCAAAACCAAGCTAACACTACCAACGACAACTAACATAACCACCTCACGGCAAAAAAAGGCGTAAGTACTCATGAACTACTCGCGAACGAGAGCGCGAGTAGTTGGAAGTAGCCAGAAGCACTTGCGAGTACTAAATAGTAATAATGGAACACGGGCATTATTGTGAAAATCAATTATGGAGGGGTGCCTCAACTTCATTGATAAAACGCTCTCCACCCATAGCAATAACTCAACACAAGGTCTGTTCTCATACTTTCAGTCACTGAATTATACTGATTTTTCCTGAATCAGGTGGTGGGGAATTTTATGAAAAGTACGGGAACGCTCTCATTGTATTTCCTGAAAATTCATAACCGAAAGTGCCAGTTTTCGATTTTTGCGAGAACAATAGAGATTATAAAGTCATCCTAAGCGGTGATAATTTACCGCCAAAAAATTATTCGACCTTCATATCAACTTAACGCAAAAAATATGTTGCTTCCCGCGCACATTTGAAAATATTTACTCGCACCACACCGTTTGACACTTTTCAGTAGCTCAGTTCTTACTGAAATTTCATCGTACTTACTGTCAAGCCGTAGATAAACTATTCTATAATGTCAAGCCGTAGATAAACTATTCGGACAGGCTAAGCTTGATGTGACGTCACATTCTGTTATAACAAGCTGAAGACCAAGGTGAAGACGACTATTCGGAAAGTCCCATAGTATTCAAGCCAGATTCAAGCAGATTAATAAGAGTGAGATCTGCCTTAACATCAGCATACATGGAGAGGAGATAGAAAGAGTGGCTAGATCTAAATACTTAGGGCCTTTCCGAATTGTCGCCTTCACCTTGGTCTTCAGCTTGTTATAACATAATGTGACGTCACATCAAGTTAAGCTTGTCCGAATAGTTTATCTTCGGCTTGAAATTTCTCCCCTGTATAACATTTCATGATAGTCTCATCTCACGTTTGTGTAGACGTCATGATACCGTGTTTGATCCAGAAAAATGATACCACATATTTTGCTTAACTAATATGTTGTGCCGCTATTGATCAAATGCTTTCAAAAAATCACGTCGAATTCACGAAAAACATTGATGTGACTTCTTATAAAAATAGTAAGTAATTGATTTGAAATAGCTATGTTTTTGTTCCATGAAAGTATTGAGCCCTAGTTTGGTGAATTATTTGCATTTTAGATGTTCGAAAGACTCTCAACCCGGATTGGCGAACCATACCCTCTACTATTTGGCCGTTATACGAGGATGATTCGACTATTGAACCCACAAACATTCCTTCAATCCATTTATGTAATGAATGCAGCGCTCCAAGAGTTTTTCCACTGTATGGTTGGTACTAATGCCTATTTAACGCCTCTGAATAGTCAAGGATTTTCGCCTCATTACGACAACATCGAAGCGTTTGTTCTTCAAATTGATGGTGAAAAACGCTGGAAACTTTATAATCATAGATAATTTCACTAGATTCTTATGAAATAATTCTATGAGTATTTTGTGCAGATTTGAGAATGAGAAGCTTGCACGAGTTTCATCCTTACATTTTTCTCAAGAAGAAATCGGCGAACCTATTCTGGATAAAGTATTTAAACCCTGTGATGTATTCTACTTTCCTTAAGGAACGATTCACCAGGCGTGCAAAGAACCCAGTCATCATTCACTGCACATCACTATTAGTGTGTATCAAAAGCATTCATTTGCCGATCTTTTCGAAATCCTCAACCGAAAATGCTATCGCAAGCGATTGAAAACGAAGTTTATCTTCGACGAGGCCTGCCTTTAGATATTAGGTCTGTTCCCGTACTACGATTAATTGCGATTAATCGCGATTAATTGCAATGAAGCTGTTCCCCTACTCCGTTTTACTGAAAACTGAAAATTTCCCCTCTTTCAGTAAGTACGATGAAATTTCAGTAGGGTCTGAGCTACTGAAAAGTGTCAAACGGTGTGGCGCGAGTAAGTATTTTCAAATGAGCGCGGCAAGGAACATATTTTTTGCGTAATGTTGCTATGAAGGTCGAATATTTTTGTGGCGACAATTTATTACCGCTTAGGATGCCTTTATAATCACTATAATTGTTCTTCCACAAACCGAAAACTAACACTTTTGTTTTTCGATTTTCAAGAAATGCAATGAGAGCGTTCCCGTACTTTTCATGAATTCCCCCACCACATGATTCAGTAAAATTCAGAAAAATTCAGTGACTGAAAGTACGGGGACAGACCTATCTGGTATAAGTTGGGGAAATGGTCTGATAGTGACGACGATGTTGACAATGAACGTGTGAAATACTAGGCACCATTAGAAAATTAATGAATAAAGTCCTACGCCATTCCGATATGAATGAAGCTGTTGATTTGATGGCGAAAAAGTTTCAACATGATGCACTGCCGCCAGCGCTCACATTCAAAGAGAAGAATAGGATGATCTTTGGGGTTAAAAATTTGATTGATAGAAACGGTAAAGTGAAATATGGTAACGAGATTACATTAGACACACACGTCCGGTTGCTAAGGGCGAATAAACTAACGTGGTCCGCTTATGGTTGATGAACCTATGCGATAATTATGTTGAATGTTGCTATCAAAAGTAATTTTTGTCTTGGTACTATTTGTAGTTATTTATTTTGAAGAATTAAAAGAGTCATAAGATTGTAAAACTTGTTTTGTCAGTAATAAAATATTTTCGAATGATCGTAAACAGTAATCGTGAGCATATATACATAGCCTTAAGCTAGTTGTCTCTATTTCAACTGGTTTCGAAGTAGACGGAATCATTTTCAAAACTCTGCATTAACAATTAACAGCTTTAATAAATATATCACTCATTTATTGGCAATTACAATGACCTCGTTTTCATACATAGCTCAACAAAAATATGCTAAGCGTACTTAAGTAGACGTTTAGTTGATTACTCCATGCTTTACTTTCGCATGTTTTCTCGAGGATATTTGAAATGAAATTATAATATTTCGAGATTTACAGACAAGATTCATATACTTTCTGTGAATATTAATAATCTTCATGTAACCAAATTTTGATTACTCCGGCCGGCGAATTTTTAAAATTTTTTTTTTCTCCTTCTGAAGCAACACCCTGTTAAATTCTCTTCGATACTTTGCGAGAATTCGGAGAATGGTCGTCGATTTTGCAAATCAACATTATATTTCAACATAAATTGTAAATGCATGCCTTTGAATTTAACGTTTTTTGGTGTTGTGAATACTAATATGTAAACACACATAAATATCAAAACATATCAAATATGTCCACTTTGCGATTCTAGCGATATTCCACGAAAGTGATGAACACTAAAATTATAGTAGAATTTGATTTAGCGGAGACTCAAACAATCGCACTTAATTTTAAAAACAAGATTAAAAGCCAAATCCATACATTTTAGTACCTATATTTTTCATTTACTAAAATTTTACTACCTAAGAGCGAAACATGAGTTAATAAAGACAGTCTGTTTTGGTAAGCCAAATTGGTAGGCGACCAATCAGACTAATTCAAAATTGAACAGATTTGTTTCATTTTGAAAGATCACTGATGCATCGTGATCTTGCTAAAGAGGCGGTTAAATTCGCCATGCAAGTATCACATGCATAGTGACCAGTTAGGGAAATAACAATACTTTTATAACACCACATGGCGATCCTTTGACCAAACGTTCCTGTGAATCACGACATTGTGATTAACGACCCTGCCACTTACGACTCTGTGAGTTACGGTCGTACATTTTTCGAGCGCCTGTTAAATTGGAGCCCGACAACATTTTGCAAGGGTACAAAGACAACAATTGCATATTATTGGAAAGTCAATCCTACGAGTTTCCAGCGATGCAGATTTCGAGTACTGTAACAACAAATTTTCGAATAGTGGACATTACAGTTTATAACCGAGGAAACTACACATAAAGCATAGCACGGCGACTTCGCTGTCAGCATGAATTCCGATCCTACAGCTTACGACCCTGCGATCTATAATTCGATGCTGAGAACATTGAATACTACAGGTGTAGGGACACGATGAAAGTACTGATATTAGTACGGTATCGATACTTTCGTTTGATACCAAGTAAAATTTTACTTGAATCGAAACTGTTCGATATTTTACTCATATCAATACTTTGATGGTGGTATCGTATGGATATATGACTGAACAAATTTCTCATGGAAATCAACCCATCTTTCCAAACTGAGCTACGGATTACGCGGCAGCTATATAATGTAAAACAAATGAACTATTTTAAGCTCAAAAAACCTTTCAATCATACAATATCCAAACAGTTTATATTGAAATAGTAATGTAAGGGGCATTTCACGTGAAGCGGACAACGAAGAAAAGTCGAGGTTCTGGATTTCGTTTATATTGTGCATAATTGTACTTCTAGAAGATATGAATGTGGATGCACAAGTTTTTGTTTCTATGAGGTTTAGCTGTCGAGTTATGGGCTTCTGAAAAATGGATGACATTGATGAAAGGCTTTTTTGGAAGCGATTTCTAGTATTCAAAAAAAACCTAAGATACATAAAAAATACTGATTGTTGTAGAAAATTAGCTGCTCTTTTTGATTTGGAAATTAGATTTGAAAACGGGAATTAAAAATATGTGTGAAACCGGAAGTAATAATTTCAACTTGTTTTTTGAATAATTTGGACCAGGTTACTTTTGTTTATTTTTGTAAGTATTCTTAATTTATCATAAAAGGTTTAGAATGCGATGGCCAGTAGTTTAAGTAGTAGGTGAATTTTAATACATGCAAGTCGCATGGGGCGTGGTACCGAGAGCTTGCTTACAACTTCTAGTTGGCTAAAAAACAAAAAATGATATCGAAGTAGGATTATTAGCGACATCTTTTAGTTGAAAAAGGTTTTATTTTCTTATAAAATCCTATTTAATATATATGATGCCCATATAATATATATTGTGCCAAACCATTTCGAATTTTCCGTTATTTTTTGAGTTATTGTTCAGCGCTTGCAGTGACGATTACTTTCGTTATTAATTTAAAGAGTCTTAATTGTGTGTATTGTGTCTCCCTATGGCTGTCGATGTTTCAATCCTTTCGATTTGAAATTTCATCGGAATAGAATATTAGCAGAAAAGTGGAGATATTCATTTTATATGTACGTATGTGGAAGCCGCAGAAAAAAATGGTCGTAGAAACACATCCAGTAATAAATAAAAGAACCAGTTTAAGAAACGAGAATAAAATAGTAAAATTTGTGAAATAAATTCATTTTCCATAAGCATGTATTACCATTAAGTAAATTAGCATTATCAAATTTTAATATTTTATCTTCTTTATGTAAGTGATATATAATAGTTTTACTACAAATGTTTTGTTTTCACACTCACTAGTTGTCCTAATCAAGCTCCCGGTACCACACTTCATACGACTTATGTGTATTGAAATTCACCTACCTCTTAAACTACTCGCCATCCCATTCTAAAACTTTTATCATAAAATTACAATACTTTTAAGCTTTGCTTTGTGATAAAAATAAACAAAATTAACCTGGTCCAAATTATTCAAAAAACGAGTTGAAATTGTTACTTCCTGTTTCACACAAATTTTTCATTCCGGTTTTCAAAATTTCAAAATTAAAAAGAACAGTCAATTTTCTACACCAGTCAGTATTTTTGATGTTTTTTCGATTTTTTTTGAATCCTAGAATCCGCTTCCGAAAAAACCTTTCATCAATTTCATCCATTTTTCAAAAGCCCATGACTCGGCAACTAAACCTCATAGAAACCGAAAATTGTGTATCCACGTTCTTATCTTCTGGAATATCATTATGCGCAATATGAACTAAATCTAGAACCTCAACTTTTTTCGTTGTCCGCTTCACGTGAAATGCCCCGTAAAACAAATTAAATATTTAATAACGCAATATTTAAGTTTTTTTGTTATATGTATATTATATTGACGAAGGAGAAAAGTTGCTAATGTTGTAATATATATTTAAATGATTAGGTATGAAAAGGCAAAGACTAGGAGCAATTTTATTTTGTGTATTATTTAATTTGTATACTGTCCATATATATAAAAAGGCAAAAAAATTATGAATGTGTTTTTAATAGAAACCTTTTGCAGCGAAATAAATCAAATTCAGCAAATGTTCTTCGATTAATTTTCACATTTACATAGCTAATCATGAGACTCTCCACCACTCATTTTAAATGAAGTAGTGATATTCAGTGGAGCAAGTGAAGCATACTATTCGATTGAATATCTGATGAGTGCGGCGGCCATTCACTACTGTTGCAATATAAATAGGTGCATTATTTTTTTTTGGGAAGTTACAGAAATAGTATGCTCCTAATTTCTAATTTTTACAGCAAGTCTTTCATTGCCACCAGGTCAATGATCCCTTAATAAGATATTGCACCCCATACTATAATACTCCCTTTTCTTGCGTGGGGCACGTCTAGATTTCTGCACGGCTGGTGTTCTTAAAGACTTTGAACCTCGCCGTCCTGGAAATGATCGCCAAATTCCAAACTGAGTCCCGCCCAATCAAATAGATCCTGCCAGACTAAGGATCATCGTTATCATCTCTATTACCAAACTCTTGTGCAAATTAGGCTTTGTTCTATCATTGATATTAATATAAACATAAAATCTAGCTTTTTTACCTACCTTACATTCTTCTCTTACTATAGATATACATATACAAGAAAATAATTCCTCAAAAAAGAATGTATTTAGAAACATATTTGCACATTGTTTGCAAAAAACAAAATTACTGCACTAGATCCCTCACTTTATATCATAATTTACAAAAAAATCTCATAAACGAGAGCGCACGAGTCAAACTCAATTTTTGATAAAAACAGAAACAATTAGAAAGTTTAAACGAAACTAAAAGACTCTTTACACTAGTTATATATAAAAAGATCATTTGATCAACAAAAGATATTAAATAGCAAGTTCACTAATTCAACAATATAACCCACATTACAGTATAAAATGGCACTGGTTCGTATCTTTGTATAAAATCTCAACTAAGTTGCCTATATTACCCATATTTGACCTTTTAAGAAAAAACACTCTGAACCGAGTAAATCAAAAACATTCTTACTTCATTATTAGTACCGACTTTCACATCCTAATGTTTTCTCAATGCACGAATAACAATGTGATTAAATTAGTTTCAAAATATATATGTAAAAAGGCACATTTTTGACGTGAGAATGCAACAATCCTCGTGAACAACACCTGGTCTTCTGTACACATCCTCATCACATCACTGTTTTTTATCATCGCTTATCTCCTCTTCAAAATTAACTTTTATCTGGTTTAATTTAGTTTAATAGATTTATTATTTTAATGTTTCTAAACCGACTCAAAGAATGCTGTTTGCTTGCTCCTGTCTTGAGCGAGCAAACAAAACGAAATCTGATGGAATACTTGCAATTAGCTCCACACGTCGGCTGAGTTGCGATTTTGAGCCTCCATTTTAATGCAAAACTGTTTTGCTTCGGCCTCTGACTTATTTCCTTTGCTAGATGATATCACATTGAGCAGAATATTTAGGAAGGGATAACCAAGTGAAGCAAACGTACCCGCACATGTACAAGTTTCTCACCAATAATTAACCTTCCAAATTAGATCTGAATGTGTGACGTAAATTTGGTGCTCTTGATCCTGAGAGAATGCTATTTTTAATGTCAAAACACCCTTACGAACGAATTCTTCCAGTTCATAGGAAACGCATCATAGCGGCTGTGAGTAAAAGATACAAGTTAATGAATACAAGCCTACCTCTTGATAAATGAAATCTTTGCTCTTCTTCCGGAAGCCAAAATACAGAATAGTATTGCCAACTTCTTTGCCTTTATTCTTGGAAAAAAGCCTTTCTTGAACAAAGCCACGGAACGGCACCAGACCAGTTTCCGGCCCTATCATTATAATTGGAATATCTGGCTCGGTTGGAAGTCTAAACTGACTCTTGCAAATGAAAATAGGCATAGTAAGTATCATATGATACTTACTCATATCAGTACTGTCGCAATGAGTACGGTACTTATATCAATACTTGGTTGTGATACTACTTGAAAGTAAAAGTATCGATACTTTCTTTCGATATCGTGTCCCTATACAGGTGTTGATTCCAGTCGATTTTAGAATCATAACCCAGTCAATTTTGAAACCACTACTAAACAAATTTCGAAACCGTACAAGGAGAAGCAACATCGATAATGGAAATATAAAAAATACGAAAAGTAATTTATGTAAAATATTAATAAACTACACGACTTAAAAGTTACATAATCGAAAACATGATTTAAAAAATGAGGATTTGATGATTTGAATCAAAATTTATAAAATCATTAAAGTAAACAAACATACAACGGGTTTAACATACAACTGCATTAATGTTATTAAGTTAATCATAAAAAAAAATTGAAGTATGTGGAATATTGAAATATTTTAAATATTAATATCTGAAAACAAAAAAAAAACAAAATACAAATAAAATAAAATTCTTTTGTATAGTATATAGGAAAATTCAAAATAATTTGAATGATTTGCAATCAAATACATTAAAATAACATAAAACTTGTGCATGGTCTGTGGTATGAGAAACAAGTAAGTGAAATAGCAAATAGATTTTATTTATAAAAATAAAATCCCAATAGCATAGTTTTGAAAATTTAGTTGAAAGCTTTGAAAGATTTAGAGCATTTAATAGATAGCAAGATGAGCAACTTTAATGTTCAGCTTGCACTAGAATGCATACCAGTTTTCAATGGTAGTGAAAAACAATTAGATTCCTTTTTAACAATATTAGGATTGATCAACGAAAAGTTAAAGTTTACAGAAAATGTCAGATTGGGTTCTGGCGTCAAAACTCAACTTTTGAGTACAAAAATTAGCAGCTATGAAGAATTAGAAAAAGTGTTAAGAGATAGGTTCATGAGTAGAAAAAACCCACAACAAATCCATACACAGTTAGCACAGTTATATCAAAACGGATCAGTGGAAAAATACAGTGAGAAGATATTGCAGCTCATTAGCGAATTGAATGAAATTCAAATTAATAGCTTAGGACAAAGTCCATCTGCAGCAGAGAAAGTAGCGATACAGAAATTTAATGATTCTTATGCGCTTACTATTTTCAAAAACGGTTTAGACGAGTCACTTAAACCTACAATTTTTGCGGCACAACCGAAAACACTTATAGAAGCAATTCAAATCGCAACAGACTTAGAATCAAGCTTTAATGCGACCAAAAATGTTATATGCATTAATAAAAATTACAACAGTAATCGACAATTGAATTACAGATATAGATACATGCCAAACAATACAGAAAATTTATATGATACTTATAGTAAGCACAAAAATGATAAAAGATTCGCTAACAGTTATAGAAATACGAGAAATAATTATGAAAACCAGGATATGATTAACAGAAATAATGATAAAAGTTATTATAGAAATAACAATAATCTAAAAAGAACTGACACAGATACTAGAAACCAGAGAAACAATTACCATATTATGAAAGAAACTTCATCTCAAATTTACATAGGCAACTCAATAGCCCCAGAAATGAGCGTGAAATACATTGAAGTGCTGAACACACATAAAGAAGATGCATTGATCGATAATATTAAAATAAAAACTAATTCAATAGTCAAATACCGATCAATACAAGTCGAGAGACCAACAAACGTATGTTTTAACGATAATGAAATATTGGAAAATGTAACAAGAAGTATTGACATGAATCGTTTGAGCTCCAAAGCATTAACAAATATGAAACCTACACACGAAAATGGGATTAATCACAAAACAGTAATACCATGTAAAAGAAAATTAATCGAAAACCAAAAAAATACCAAGCAGAACAAAAATAAAAATAAATCCGAGAAATCGCATAAACAACCCCAGAATATAAAACGTAAGAAAGCTGATTTATATAACAGTAATTCTACGATTGATGAAAAAAGATTGATTAAACCAAAACACAATATGAAGCCTAAAAAAGCCTTCCTTTGTAACAGCGACTCGACCGCTGATAGAAAAAAATTGATGAAATCAAAATTCATAATAAAATAACAGTTAGATGCAGTGATAGTCCATCGAAATTAGTTTTGCCATTGGAGAAGCTGACATCTCAAATAACTGAAAAAAAGATATCAAATGTGTACCAAAACAAGAGTCACAAAATTCCTAACACATCTAATACAGAGAAGTTCAAAAACATGCTCTTTAAAATGCAACAAACATTCAAATACAAAATGAACCGATGCAAATAATCATCTACAAAACCCCAAAGAGAATAATTGAAAGCTTAATCCAATTTAATTACATTAGTGAGCTACAAATCAAGCTGAGAAATAGCATTAGTTTAATGCAAAATAAGAAAGAATAAACCAAAGAAAATAATAAAACAAATTCAAAAAATTAAATAAACTTTTGTGGTTTAAAGTAATTCATCCAAATCCATGAAATCCATTCTTTAACATAACATATCGAATATACTTTTCGAAACCAAGTTATATTCAATCAAATACAGCAACTTATTCATATATAAAAATGAACTCGTTGAATTTTATAGAAATTTGAACACAAAAAAAAACAGCAAAAAGAATACCACGAACCATACAAAACATGAAGCAAAAATGGTGTTAACTCACTTATACTAGGAAACACAAAATGCAAAAAAAAATATATCACTAGAATTTATTACAACTAAATGAACTATAAATATTAAAATATAAAAAAAACATATTACTTTATAAGCATTGTAATTACATTGTTATTTCAAACAAAATTGATGAAAACCTTCATACATTCACACATTAATTAATATTTATAGAAATTATTATTTTTTACAAGCAAGAATACCAAATTATAAAAATAACATAATAAAAAGCTTTGAGTAGAAAATCGCACATATATTTTAAGTTAAAACTAAACGAAACACTTGTGAATTAAATATTCCAACCTAAGCTTTCTATGTACATAAACAAAAACGTCAAAAAATGTGATTAAAATTGTAAAGTATGGATTTGAGTTCAAAAAAAATTTCCTTTCTTCAGAAAATAATTTTTTTCCCCCAAAGGAGGAGGGTGTTGTGAATACTGATATGCAAACACACATAAATATCAAAACATATCAAATATGTCCACTTTGCGATTCTAGCGATATTCCACGAAAGTGATGAACACTAAAATTATAGTAGACTTTGATTTAGCGGAGACTCAAACAATTGCACTTAATTTTAAAAACAGCATTAAAAGCCAAATTCATACACTTTAGTACCTATATTTTTCATTTACTAAAATTTTACTACTTAAAGCATAGTACTGAGTTCGATTTCACGTGAAATTTTCATACAAAATTTCACGTGAAATCTGTTTCGGCGAAAATTTAACTTGAAAATAAGCAAGAGTTGTACTAAGTTCTTAGCATGAAAAGTTGCTTTGAAGTTGCTTTCGCGTTGAAAACGTAGATGGCACTGAAACATGTCTCCAATCATTTCACGCCAATTTAGTTTGTGCAGTTCATTCTTTCGAGCTAAAAAGTGACATTTGGTGTTTCAATTTGAAAATGGAGCAGTGCAAATGTCTTTCCAATAAGAAAATCGATCGAAAAGTGAAATTCTTCACATTTTATCCGTCAGAAATGAGCATTGTCTCTGCTTTTCTCCATTGCCAAAATTTTCGCTCGAAATAATGACCAGATAATGGAGACATGTCAAAATTTCACGTGAACTCGAACTCAGTACCAGCCTTAAGAGCGAAACATGAGTTAATAAAGACAGTCTGTTTCGGTAAGCCAAATTGGTAGGCGACCAATCATACTAATTCAAAATTAAACAGATTTGTTTCATTTTGAAAGGTCACTGATGCATCGTGATCTTGCTAAAGAGGCAGTTAAATTCGCCATGCAAGTATTACTAGACCAGTTAGGGAAGTATTATTAGTTAGGTTGGTTAGTATTATTAGACCAGTTAAGGAAGTAACAATACTTTTATAACATCACATTAGAATTGAACAACTAAGGGCCTCTCCGAATTCGTGTCTCCGACTTGGTCTTGATCTCCGTATAACAGATTATGACGTCAGCGTTTTAGCTGACCTATTATAACAGTTATAAGAGATCAAGATTGACTGTCCGGATTCTCTGTCTTGTTTTGCTTTGACATTTCGGAGAAATGGTGACTAGTGGTGTAAATATGGTGACTGGTCCGCGTGAAAATCTAAATTGTGCGGGTTGCGCGTGCTATATTCGAGTAAAATGAACGTGAGACCCGCAAACCATGTTGATTAAATCGCGACAATAAAAGTTAGTGCGATTCGCGTTGTAAATATTTAAAAAATTGATAAAAACCGATGATTTTGTTGATTCGATGTCAACTGCGGCTTTGAGCTACGAGTAGTCCTAACAGCAATTGCTGCCTCTGAGAGTTTTCCCGAAGTGAAATTACAAGACGACATAGATTATCAGTAGGAATTATACTTTCATTGGGCCTTTCCGAATTGTCGTCTTTGCCTTGGTCTTCAGCTTGTTATAATAGAATGTGACGCCACATCAAGTTTAGCCTGTCCGAGTAGTTTATCTACGGCTTGACATTTCTCCACTGTATAACCGCTGAAGCACACTGCGACGCAGCCAGGCGCAGCCAAGCTGTCAGTTGAGTTGACTATATGGGTTTTCCATAGCAGCGAGCACACCAAGTCGCAGCCAGGCGCAGCCAGGCGCAGCTCAGGTCGAAATGGATTCAACTTTTGTCGCAGCGAAGAGTTGCAATCAGCTGTAATTACTTGAGAAACGCGCGGGATTTGAAATGTATGCGAAAATGTAAATAGAGTTGATTTTATATGATTAATTTTTTGAGGAATTCGAAAACAATTTTTATTTGTAATAGCTTAGATAGTTAAAAGTAAAATAAAAAGATAGTTAAGAGCAAATTTTGTAAGATAATTAATAGCACATTGATTATAGTAATTTAAAATACTTGAGTAGTCTAGTTGGTAGATTACTGACTTCTTGCTTGTGGGATCCCTGATTCGAATCCAAGTTCGGTCGAAGGCCCGCGAACCAAGCTTTGAGTTCACCTAGCTCTGATTAGGTACGTGGCTAAAAATCAGGGGTAAAGTGAGTCGTCGAATTCCACACTCGTATTCACATTGATTGAAAACATTGTAAAGAAGCTCCTCACCAGCTTCAACTCCTAGATCCGTACGAGGGTTGTCGTTGGATTACTTTTAATTTAATTATGGTTTAAAGACCAGTTTTTTCTCCTACAAGCCAGATCTAGTCAAATGTACTTACATTTTTATAACGAGGGCTATTTGGCTTTCTCCTCAAAGCCCATCAGTGAAATATTATGCTAATAGTATAACAAACGGATGTTTAATTTAAATAACATTGGAAAATGTTTAAGAGCCAAGTAAGATTTCAAAGGTGACTATGGTAAAAGGCAAGTAGTACAATAAACTTTTAAAGCATTCGGCATAAATATAAGGTTGAGTTTACGTTAGAATTAAACTCATTTACAGTGAATAGAAAAGAACACCCTCGAATAAATCAAAAAATACATAGCATTATTTCAAAATGCAGTCAATTAAAGATGCAGTGTTGGATAACGAGGTGTCAATAGAGATGCTGATAGCCCAAGTGAAGGAGCGTCCGATTATTTATGAGAAGGCTACAGGCGGATACAGAGATGTCGCTGTGAAATTCAAACATCAACTGAAAATTCTTTTACTTCACTGACACTTAGTCACGTTTCAGTGTAACCAGGCAATTTCGTTGGCTGCGCTTGGTCATTGATGGCTGCGCCTCGCTGCGTCGACTGTAATTAAGGCATAACAGCTAATGATAGCCTGATGCAGCCCCTGGACACGGACGGTATAACTTTCCACCAGTAGCCCACGCGACCAATTGCGAATGGGCAAACCAAAGACGTATGAGATTTCTATTTTTCATTTTCTTGTGGGGGCATAGGAAAAGGCGCGGCATTTCGAAATATTTACTGTCTATTGAAAAATTCGATTGGTATATTTTAATTGCAGCAACTTATTTTAGTTTAGATTTCCATATAGAAATACAATCGTTGCTTCAAATATTATATGGCAAAGCAAATATAGTGCAGGTAATAGTTTATCGCAGGAAAGTGGAGTCATTGTATACATATGTGGCCGACCGGTTACGAACTTTGCATGGTTTTGCTTCACCGCTGTAAACAAGTGGAAAGTGCAGAGTGAGCCGCTATATTGTTCGCCCGACGTGAGTCATCCATGTTGTCCATCTTCATCATCATCAGCCGCTGCACGTGAACGTGATTATCTTTTATGTATACTTTGTGTAATATTAGTTTATATTAAATAAACATTTAATAATAACCTAAAGTGGTGACCCCGTAAAAAGTGAGCACAAGCACCCCAATTAATAAAAGCGATGACCAAGAATAACATCGATTTGCAATCGCCACAGTTGCCGTCGGGCGAAGAGTCACATGTGGATGCAACCACGGTCCCACGGCTCAACCCTCCATCGATGACGGGAACGAACATCGAAGCATATTTCATGTCATTAGAATTTTGGTTCGTGGCGTGTGGCATCAGTAATGACAAGCAGAAATTTAACTTTGTCATGGCGCAAGTACCGCCAGAAAAGTTAATCGAATTACGTAGTGTCGTAGACGCAGCCCCACAACAGGACCGATACACCAATGCCTCCTAGAAGTACGGGCCGTAATGCAGAATAAAGACGTCACACTATACTGTCAAAGTGTCGCGAAAAACACACGTAGTTTTATGGGACGTCCGCGGGAAATCGTAAATTGTACAGGTTGTGTTGAAGTGAGTGAAGTGAAAACAAAGTGAGGTCCGCGGAACAGTGCTAGTGAACAGCTAAAACACAAATTAATGCGGTGCGTGCGGTATTATTGGGAAAATTCGCTACGAAATGTTTATCGGCTGGTGTTAGGTTATGTGACGTTTTGTGTCGATTCACTGTCGATACAATTGATTGACACAAAATGCAAGTTAAGCATAGTACTGAGTTCGATTTCACGTGAAATTTTCATACAAAATTTCGCGCGAAATCTGTTTCGCCGAAAATTTCGCTTGAAAATAAGCAAGTTTGGTACTGTGTTCTTCGCATGAAAAGTTGCTTTGAAGTTGCTTTCGCTTTGAAAACATAGATGGCACTGAAACATGTTGTCAATCATTTCACGCCAATTTCGTTTGTGCAGTTCATTCTTTCGAGCGAAAAAGTGACATTTAGTGTTTCAATTTGAAAATTGAGCAGTGCAAATGACTTTCCAATAAGAAAATCGATCGAAAAGTGAAATTCTTGACATTTTATCCGTCAAGAATGAGCAGTGTCTCTGCTTTTCTCCGTTGTCAAAATTTTCGCTCGAAAGAATGACCAGATAATGGAAACATGTCAAAATTTCACGTGAACTCGAACTCAGTACCAGCCTTTAAGACTAAATTTTATTTCTACAACGCGTCCACGCACAAAAAACTAACGTTTTATTCATATTTTAGCTTAAAAACCGCAAGTGAAATCTCCGTGTCTGTCGGCACTGCCTCGTGGAAATGTCAAAATTCACGGCTAAATTGACGTCATAGCTAAAACGATTACGTAGCCTGACGGCCCGTACTTCTAGGAGGCATTGGATACACATACATAAAGGAAAGGCTACTTAAGCATTTCGCAGATAGCCAGCAGCGCTGACTCCAGCGAGTACTTTCCGACATGCCACTGGGTGACATGAAACCCAGTCAGCTGTTCAATGAAATGCGCCGGGTTGCTGGCGCTTCGCTGAGTAAAACAATTCTGCTCGATTTGTGGGCAGCAAGACTTCCAACACATGCTCAAGCAGCAGTCATTGCTTATAGTGGTGATGCAGTGGGTAAAGCAACTATCACCGATGCGATCGTCGATTCACTTAGCTTGCGAAACGTCAATGCGATCGAAACTGGCGATATGCACGGAGCAATCACTCTAGAAAGTCTTCAGGCAGACGTGGCTCAGCTCTCGAAACGTTTAGAGAGAATATTTACGGATCGGGATCGTTTTGCTCGACGGCCACGTTCACGAAGCCGAGGTTGCGCTGATCGAGCTCGATCGAACTCACGAGGAGCAGAATACCACACATGCTGGTATCATCGAGTCTATGGTGGCGAGGCACGCAAATGCAGGAAACCGTGTTCCTTCACCAAGTCGGATCCCGCATACGAACGTCAATGACATCCAGTGTCTAATGCAGCATCGAATTCGGGCGTACCATCAGATGCTGTACATGTATATCGCCTTAAAATATCCGACGCGACCAACAATCTACGTTTTTTAATTGATACGGGCGCTGATGTATCTGTTATTGCCAAGCACCCACGTTTAGATACACTCAAACCGACAACAATGCAACTCTTTGCTGTCAACGGGACACCAATTCAGGTATTCGGAGAAGCTATTCTTGAAGTTAATTTGGGTCTTCGCCGTTCGTTCTTGTGGAAATTTTTAATAGCGGATGTTTCAGCTAATATAATTGGTGCCGATTTCATTAAACATTTCGATCTCCTTATTGACTTAAAGCGAAGTCGTCTCATAGCAACGTTACAAAGCTTGAGTCAGCAGGAATTCTTACGTCGACACCCATCACAGGCATTAAATCTATCAACAGTCTAATGCCGTTCCAGGCTCTTCTGAACGAATATGCGAGTATAACACGACTCTTGCAGCCAAGAACAGCCGTAACTTCAAATGTCGTACATCACATCATGACGAATGGTCGTCCTGTCACAGCGCGACCTAGACGTCTCTCACCAGAGAAGCTCATTGCTGCTCGTCAGGAGTTTGAACAGCTTATGCACCTTGGAATTTGCCGGCCATCAAGCAGCAGTTGGACAAGCCCACTTCACATGGTTCAGAAAGCTGATGGATCATACAGACCATGTGGAGACTATTGAGCCCTCAATGCGATAACCATTCCCGACAAGTACCCATTACCGTACTAACAGGACTTCACTGCGATTCTGCAAGGCAAGACAATATTTTCTAAAGTCGACTTACAGAAAGCATTTCACCAAGTTCCAGTGCATCCAAGTGACGTGCCGAAAACAGCTATAATAACGCCATTCGGCTTATTTGAATTTGTCTACATGACATTTGGCTTGCGCAATGCAGCCCAAACATTTCAAAGTTTGATGCATAACGTTATATGTCGATTAGACATGGTGTTTGCCTCTTCAACGCCTGAGGAGCACCAACTCCATTTACGTTTGTTATTCGACAGACTTAAAAAATATAACCTAGCTATTAACGTAGCCAAATGTGAATTCGCTCGGAGTGAGATAACCTTTCTCGGCCAACATATATCTGCCGACGGTATTCGTCCACTGCCGGAGCGTGTAAGTGCCATTCAAAATTTTCAACAGCCATCGAATGTAAAGGACTTAAAAAAATTTCTGGCGATGATAAATTTTTACAGGCGATTCATACCAAATGCAATCGAAGCTCAGGTACCATTGTTCACTATGTGCACTGGGAACATTCGTAATGACAGATCGCTGCTTACGTGGACTCCGGAGACAAAAACTGCTTTTGAAAAATGTAAGCAGCAGTTGGCAAGTAAAACTTTGCTAGCCCATCCAGCAAAAAATGTTGAATTATCTCTTTGGGTTGACGCGTCGAACAAAGCAGCTGGGGCAGTGCTCCACCAAGTAAACGCAAAGAAAATCGAACCATTGGGGTTCTTTTCCAAAAAATTTGAACCAGCACAGTTACGATATAGCACGTACGATCGCGAGCTTACGGCTGTTTATCTTGCTGTGCGCCACTTCAAGTTCATGTTAGAAGGCCGGACGTGTCACATCTACACCGACCATAAGCCTCTTGCATTTGCCTTCCGTCAAAAACAAGATAAAACTTAAGATCGTCAAGCTCGCCAACTGGATTACATCGGACAAATCACGACTGACATCAGATATGTAAATGGAAAACACAACGTTACAGCCGACTTGCTCTCTCGTATTGCATCCATCAACACCGTTCCACATATTTGCTATGATGAACTAGCAGATGATCAATTAGCTGATGATGAACTTCAACAACTCTTGCAAAAAAGTAATTCAAATCGGTCGATCAAATTCAAACTTTTTAGCATTCCAGGAAGTACGAAGCAAATTTACTGCGATTATTCTACAAAAATAATCCGACCCTTCATCACGAAAAAATTTCGGCGTGATTTTCTGCAGTCGACGCATAATTTATCTCACCCTGGAACAAGAGCTACGGTCAAGTTAATGACACAGAGATTTATTTGGCCGGGCATCCGAAAAGATAGTCGAGAATTCGCTAAGACGTGCATCGAGTGCCAGAAAGCAAAGGTGCAGCGTTATACACTTTCACCTCTTGCGCGCTACAGTGTACCAGGCGCTCGATTTTCACATATCAACATTGACATTGTTGGACCCTTTCCGCCAAGCAATGGTCACAGATATAGCCTCACAATTATAGACAGATTCACGAGGTGGCCGGAGGCAATCCCTGTTTCGGATATGACCGCCACTTCTATAGCACAAGCATTTCTTGGTGGATGGATTTCTTGATTTGGAGTGCCGACCCACATTTCGTCAGATCAGGGACGACAGTTTGAATCAACGTTGTTCACTGAGCTGATTCGCACCCTTGGCTCCAGACACCTTAGGACGACGCCATACCATCCACAGTCGAATGGTATTATTGAAAGGTGGCACAGAACTTTAAAAGCTGCCATTACTTGCCACGATACCGACCGATGGACTGAGCATTTGCCGATGATTCTTTTGGGTCTGCGAACAACATTCAAGGATGATATCAAAGCTTCGCCTGCCGAGCTGGTTTACGGTACGACGCTTCGTATTCCGGCAGAATTCTTCAGCGAGGATGTACGTAACCAGACGGAGACGGAAGTTGTAGCTGACCTACGGAAATCAATGCGAAACTTACGCCCGCATGACACTACATGGCATTCGAATCAAAAGATCTTTATTCAAAAGGATCTCGAAACCTGCAAACACGTTTTCTTGCGCAACGATTCTTTTCGGCCAACCTTGCCTCAACCGTACCAAGGTCCATACGAAATGCTGGAACGAAATGAGAAAATTTTCAAAATCAATATTAACGGTCGAATATCCAATGTGTCAATTGACAGGTTAAAACCTGCATACTTAATAAGCAACGAAGAAGATGTTCACGATTGCAACGACCCGCCGACAGGAGAATCTAGATCTCATAACCAAGTCACGCGCTCAGGACGTCGCGTCATCATTCCGCCCCGATTTCGCTGAATTGTTTTTTCCACGGGGGGAATACTGTGGCCGACCGGTTACGAACTTAGCATGATTTTGCTTCACCGCTGTAAACAAGTGGATAGTGCAGAGTGAGCCACTATATTGTTCGCCCGACGTGAGTCATCCATGTTGTCCATCTTCATCATCATCAGCCGCTGCACGTGAACGTGATTATCTTTTATGTATACTTTGTATAATATTAGTTTATATTAAATAAACATTTAATCATAGCCTAAACATATATGCAAATACTTACATATATGCAAAACAATACTATTCATATCTGCGAAACACTCAATTGTACCATACATGGAATTTTTTTTAAAAAAAAGTGATTATTACATAAATAGTTAGGAATTTCACTGAAGTATATTACATAAAGCAAATGTATTATAGTTGGAGAATTTCCTTAATCAAACTGATACAGCAAATAAAACTGAGAGCGCAATAAATTTTTTATGGTCTGGGTTTAATGGATATTTACTTTGTAGTTATCAGGGTGAAGCGATCAGTATCGCAAATCACATTGTCTCTTATAAACGAATTAAAACACTGTACCGAACAAGAGCCTCCCTCTTTCTTTTACAACCGTACTTGGGACACGGCTTTGGTGAAATCACGGCTCTCGTCTTGTTTCTTTGCATCAAATAAACTTCATTCATATCTCCGATCATGCAATTTTTAGCCGTGAATATAAATAATTCCTTATATTGTTTATAAAGCTTGTGTAAGTTTGCACTTATTGGATTAATGATTAGATTAACTTGCTTGGATTGTTCTACCTTTTAAAACAAAGTATTTTACGTGAAAGTCCAATGTTTGTAGGCAAAGATAAGTAAGTTCTTGAAATCGTTCAAAAAATGAAATATGGATGTATGTCGAGGAATTGAAATATATATTGCTTTTAAATGAATAATTTTATCTTTCAAATGAAAGATTTTGCGGCACTAATTGATGCATTTGGAATTTATGAAGTGGATTGAGGTTTACCAGAATAAATTTGTTCAATTTCATAAGAACCAATAATTATCATTGTAGATACTAATTAATTAGTAAAAGCTATATCTTTCAAGGCTCTCAAGTTTCATTTTTGCCTTTCTACATGCATAAATTTAAGCATTTTAAATCATTAAAAAATGCCCGCATATGTCAGATTCAGTTAAATTATATGCCATACAATTATTATTAAAAATTAGTTACAATTATATGCCATACAAATATTAGCGTAAATGTATTTCCTTTTCTACTAGTCAAAGCAAGGTTAAATAAAAATACACGATTTCTGTAAGGTGGCAATTGCTGCACGATCGTATATTAACATAATCATGCATGCATGGGTCAATGATTCAAACGACAGCAATTTTCAGTAAACAATGAAAGTAGCGAGAAAATACAACACCCGCACGAATGTATACACCATGTGACTGATCAGTAATTTTCACTGAATCAATCATATAGAATAATATGATATATATAAGAGCTTGATTGGCAATCGCTTTTTGGGGTTTTATCAGACCACTTGTGTTTCAAATGATTTACCCTTTATCGAACACAAGCAAAGAGTCGTATAGATGAATTTCATATTCGGCTATACCATTAGCATGCGGATTTGTATTTGGCTGCTAGCGTGCCGATAAAAGAATCTGAATATATATCCAAACAAAAATAATAAACATATATCCAAACAAAAACTTACCGAGCTCTCCATATGAACACCCGATAGCTCAGCAGCTGAGTTTCTTCTTGTTTCAATGTTCTGAAAGTGGCAATTTTATAAATCAAATTTAAGCTCAAGGAAAACGTTATAATTACTTACGCATGATTTCCCTTCAACCGCGATAGGAACTGCATTAGCAGTGAGAACTGTCCGGTTATCTACTCGAATGAAGCACTCGGTTTTAAAATGCTCCGAACAAATCATAGCTATTTTATTTAGATGCAGTTCCGGTAAACCCAAGGCGCTTTTCCACATACATTGCTTGAGCTCGTTTTTCGGAAATCTAAAAGATATTGACGGCAAAGTTAGTTTAACATCATCTTGCCCCAAACTTCTCAACATTTGCACCGCCTTTGATACGAAAGAGCACAAAGTGTCATGGCGACCAACAAATTGTTGACAAATTTAGAAATATTGAAAAATGATTACTTTTAACAGGAAAAGACGATATCAATGATTGATTTTAAGCTTAAGCCTTATATTGATCACTTACTTGTGAAAAGGAATTCCGGAAGGTTTGCACTGCTTGCGATATTCACAACTTGGCACAACGCACTTCATTGTCGCTTTCTGCCGTTTTCTCTGTCTCTCACTGCAAAAAAATACACAAATATACGATCATTATTCACATCTGCACATATTTCAAACATTTTTACCTTTAATTCTTAATTCGGAAATTCACAAAGTTCACTTTTATTTTTACGCGCACAAAACCACTACACAACTCACGTGTTTCACCGTACTTGTCAGATTGACAATGAGAGCGAAATGCTTGGATTTGACAATGAGTAGACAAACAATTACTACCATCCCCTTCAATGTAAATCTTATGGGCATGTCCACTCCATTTCTACTATCTCACTGGTCTGATCTCACCGTTTTTTAGACGTCAGTGATGTAGTAGATAGACACCGGCTTAGAAAAAGTCAACAATGGCAGAGCGCAGGTGAGGTTTTTGTTAGATTTGCAATGTAAATGACACCGGGACTCGACTAGCGATTTTCTCTGCAATTTCCGATTGCAACGACTGTCAAATTTATGGTATGCCATCTGTGCGTGGGGAATTTCATGGCATGCAATTTCATTTCGAAAATGCCTCTGAGCAGGAAAGACGTACGCTGTACCTGAGCGTCAAATGCTCTTAAGGAGTTATTTGAAATGCAAATTCGATTTTTTCGCAATTTCCCACCATTTCATTGCTCAACGACATCTAAAAATCCCTTTAAATTCAAAATACCTACATCTTCTTATAAGAAATAAAGCATTCCCATGGTTCAGCGCCATTTTGAAACCAAGAACTGTCAAAATATTGCAAGGCAGATTGCCGAGCAAATTGCATACCATATTGCCTACCATTTATGGCAGACCATAAAATATTGCATACCATAGGCTGCCTCCACTGGCAATTTCAAATTTCATGCAATGGGAAATTGCTAGTGGAGGCAGCCTGTGAGTTAAATTGATATGTATTATTTCAGGGATTCCCGAGGATATTGAATTATTGTCCCGGCCACTGGGAGCAGCAGGAAAAAAGAAAACGACGAACTGTTTCAACAAGTACATCGTTTAAAAGGCCACTAATTTAGCTATGACGGTAAAGAGGGAAAAACATTCCGTTTGTAACAGCGAAAACGAGAATCAGAGTAGTATTGAAAATGATCAGTTTGCTTTTCGCTGTGATCCGGACGTAATTATGTCGCCATCAACTTTGACCGAGCAACGTGATTCCTCATATGTCGACCCAACCGCAAAAAACAGCATTGAAGATGGAAAGACAGTTTTCCGATGGCCTATGTCACCTATTGATTTTGACAATTTCTTTGCGAAATTGTAGGAAAAGAAACCGTGTTTGATCATGGCCTGCATATAACACGCCTATCGCGACTTGCAATCTGACAGGTATTAAGCTACTTTTTGTAGTCCTCTCGGGATTAAGATTTGTTGGCAATTGCTCGATGACAATTGCATTGACATTTCTTTGACAAATAATAAAGTGAATGGTGCTGTTCGGTGGGCTCGGTTCTATGCGTTTGGCTTAATTGCGAAGTAAAGTACGTGTTTATCCAATAGTTAGTAATGTCTTTAGATACAATTCCTAAAGACCTACGAGGGTTGCGGGCATGTTTGGTCTGTTCGATAGTCAAGGTAAATGCTCTACTCTGCATTCAAAGTATGTACGTCTGTAAATTGAGTTTGCTTGGGTTGACTTTTGAACAGCTCGAATATGACGGCTGCGATAATTGCGGAGTTTCTCTGAATGAAAAATAAGGAAGATCAAGTGTACGACTGCACCAGCAATAAGTTCGATGGGTAAGTTGCGGTCACGAGCCCAGAAGATAGTTGGGTCACCAAATGGCAACGGATAAGTGAGCGACGGCGCATCTCATTTCCAACGGTGATACTAATGAGAATTTTACCTCTAGATCGATTTTGCCGGGGTATTTATGCGATTTCAGTGTCTGGACGGCTACCGAACGCTACGATTCGGGATATGAAAAGTCAAGGAATACCATATAGATCGAGAGACACAAGTCAACGTTAGAGTAATACTGCTAAAAGTTGGTTTTTAAATAAGTCATTTAAAGCAGAAATGAAGATCAATTTGATTCAATCAAACGACATTTCGTCTGAGCATATGGAAACATTTATCTAATCACTCTACAGGAAGAATAAAGTTTATAAATTCTTATAAATATTATATTATAAATACTTTCGGGTTGCAGCAGATTTTTAATTAAAAAGTTTCTTGGGGGCCTATCATTTGCGAGTATATTAAAACGTTTATAAATATATGATAAATACTTTCGGGTCGCAGCTGATTTTTCATAAAAATACCTATTGTTTTTAATAAGCCGCTAAAAAACGGGAGCGTCTTGATAAAACGAATAATGAGGCTAACAATAAAACACTTGTTTACGGTATGTCTCCTTTGACAATCCGGGCTAGTCTTATTTCAGTATCGTCGGCACTTGAACCGAGATATTGCGTGGATTTTTTTGTATCCTTGATTGGATAACTACGGCACTTGTAGCCGTGATATCCTCGTAAATATATGATGATTTAAAAACAACAACGGCACTTGTACCGTGATGTCAAATGGCAAATTAGTAGCTTGATGTTGAATGAAACGAATGGTGTATCAGACTAGACGATTTAATTTACTTTAGGTTCTTTATATATGGTATATACATTTCACTTACTTGCTAGCATAAATTGTTCCCACGTCGTCAGCGAAATGCGCATTCATTTGACTACCTAGCAATCTGGACGTCGCATAGCCAAGATGCAATGTGAGAACAGATGTGCGCGAGTGCAAGCAAATATGAACTTGAGAAATAGTAAACAATTAGATAGAGTGTTTTGCTAAATCTAATGCAAGAAAAAAAGTGCACTAGTGCAGGTAACTATGAGTTTGACGAGCATTACGAGAAATGGTAAGCAATTAGTGCGTTTTGCTGACGCGTCTGGTAGCTTGTGGGAATTCTTTAGTTCTTTGTCTTTGATTTCTGAATGTTGGAATTTGATGAAAAAATGAAGATGATGATGAACATGCTCCCCGCGTTGAACGTCGTTCAAGATTACGGTTGTATTTCAATTGAGAAGTCTGGTTTTTTGTTTGCCCGAGGTGCTGGAATTGGCCTTTGCCTGGCGCGGTTGTGTCGGCACTTCAAGAATACTCCAGTCATAATAACCAAGATCAGCATGATTGATACGTAACCAGGAATGGCGTGATACGAAAGATATTGGTGGCTTGTATAAGTTGGAAACTCAAAAGTCTCCTTGCGTAGGGTCTGTTGTAAGTCGTTCAACAGATTTCGCTGTGGTTGATATTCCTCGTCGTCTCCAGGAAGTAAAATTGTTGGAATAGGTGATGGAATTTCAATCACAACATTTCTGGCCTGGATTCAGCTGCCAACAGGTTCATTTCACAAGATGAAATTTGGGCACCAGTGTGATATAAAGGACCTGCCTTTACGCACAGAAAGGACTGATCTTCGATGGTTAGGCATGAATTCAGCTCGGCTTCGGTTATTGTAAAATAAGAGTCTCGGTGCGCATTAACGGCAAGCAGCTTGGTTGATAGCTTTATTGAAACCAGCGTTTGGTTGACGATTACGGGTATAGGAGTCAAGCTGAGCAGTTGGTAATCGCGTTTTTCAGTAAGGGGTATTCTTACTGTGAATACGACATAATTGTTGATTATGCTTCCAGCGGTCCTCATCAAACGATATAATGGCAATACATCCTCGTCGTGCCCAGGGAGGTGCTCCCCTGAAGGTAATTTAGTCCTTATATTTTTCAACTCTTCATGAAGCTGATATGGTGATAATAGTAGAGGACTTAGGGTTCCATGATGAGCGTCGGTCAATACATCAATGATGGTTGATTGAATGCGGTGTAAATTGGCGCTTGTTGCTACCAACTGAGACTGGTTAATGTTTGGAAAACCTTTTGTTGGGTATCTTCAGTACCATTCATGTTTATTCTTTGCAGTATCCAATTAATCCTTTGTTCTATTCTGCCAAATTTTCGTTGAGCGCTTGTTTGATCTATTATTATCAGGTTGATGGTTGAATCTGTAACTGATGTTTGATTTCTCAGTAACTTCATTAAAAGGTGTTGATCAGTTTGATATTGTTGATCGTGGTAGACATTTCATCCGCGTATTTCGAGTCTAGTACACCAAATAATGAATTGGCAAGATTTTCCACAACATCGAGTGCACCTCGTTTCATTCTCTTAGTCATAAACAGACTATTGTCGAGTTTGAGCTCAAGCTGTTCTTGCTCAAATTGGAGAATCAGGTGTTCACAATTTGATTTATGCATCATCAGGTCGCATAGTTGCCTTAGGACTGTTGTTCCGTTTGAAAGAGAGGTCATCTCATCCCAATATGGGGATAGGTCGTAGTATACGATCATTTTCCATTCATCAGTGACATGAAGAATAGTCCCAATGTTCTCAAAGTTAACTCGGAATGTGTTGTTAAATCGCTGTGTTTCAAATTTGGCTGGGTTGGCGTAACAGGAGGGCACTAGACTAGTATGCAGGCGAATAAAGTTGCGAGTAAGGCTCCACGGCTGAGTTTTTTTCCGTTTGATGGGTGAACCTTCAACTTGACAATTTGTATCGCTCGGGCAGCATTGCCTTCGACCAGGTGGATGATCCTGTGTAGTGGAGGTTGCAATCTGATTTCGAGCTTCTTCATCGATTTCCAACTTTGAATTCGGAGCTCCTGTGGCGGTTGTGGATTCTGAGGGTAATGGAGCGAGTCTATGTATAGGCCGAGTCAAGGTAGTGGTTTCAGTTTTCAGATCGACAACTCGAACAAATCCGTCATTGCCTTTATAGGTGCGGATTACTCGGCCAAGAGGCCATTTCATAACGGGTGTATTATCATCTTTGATGATAACAATCGTATCGATTGGTATGTTTGTCATTGCTGTTTTCCATCCGTAACGGTTTTGTAGAAGATGTAGGTATTCCTTGGACCATCGTTGCCAAAACTCACGCTTGATGTTGCTTATTTCTCGCCAGGCTGGTTGCAGTCCGCCCATCCTGCTTTCTGCGTCACAGTCAATTTGGGCAGTCAGTGGTTCACCAATGAGCAAGTGCCCCTGGAGTTAATGCGGCTAGATCATTGGGGTTAGAAAAAAGTGGCGTCAAGGGCCTTGAGATAAGAATCGCCGCGATTTCCACCAAAACGGTTAATAGCGTCTCGTGCGTTAGTGAAACTGGTCCAATCGTTTTCTTCATTAATTCCTTGGCGGGTTTGACAGCGGCTTCCCAGAGCCCCCCAAAATGGGGGGCCTTAGGAGGTATGAAATGAAAGTCGATGCCTTTTTCACTGCATTGGGTGGTAATGGTGTTTTGAGCTGAGTCTGAATAAATCGAGGATGAAATTTCTAGCAGCTGGTTCCTCGCGCCAACAAAGTGTGTTGCATTATTGCAGTAGATTCTCCGACGGTAGCCACGCCTTCCAATGAACCTTTTGAGGGCGCCTAAAAAGGCTTCGGTGGATAAATTAGAGACCAACTCTAAATGTACAGCCTTCGTCGCAAAATAACAAAAAACTGCAATGTAGGTCTTCTGTGGCCTTTTTCCTCTGATTTGGAAATGGTAGTATATAGGGCCACAAAAATCAACCCCGGTATTAACAAACGACCGTCCAGGTTGTACCCTTGGTGCTGGTAGGTTCCCCATTATTTGGGTGAGTAACTTGGGATTGGCTCGAGTGCATTTTACGCATTTGTGCACAATAGAGCTTGCTAATGTTTTGCATTTGATGGGCCAAAATTTTTGCTTCGTAATGGCTTCAAGACCTTGGGGCCCCACGTGAGAATGCTTCCGATGAATGTCCTCCATTATTAATCTTGTTTTATTGTCCAAGTATGGCAGCAAATTTGGATGCTTTGCTTCAAAAGACAAACTCGCTGCCCTCCAACTCTTAAAATGCCGTGTTCGTCTAAGAATGGGGTGAAGTTTTTCAATGGACTCGATGTATGCACTCGATGATGCCGTTGCAAGTAGCTGATTTCTGTTTTGAAATCCTCTGATTGGATTGCTTTGACGATTATGCGTAGAGCTTGCTGCCTCTCCGACTGAGTTAGTGCGAGAGCTGAATTTGCTTGCTCGGATTTCCGCTTTCTTCACCGGTTTATGAATCGTACTATGTATCCAGTTGTCCGTAACAATCTTCCAAACGAGTTTCTATGCTCAATTTCAAAAACGAAGTTGGTTGAAGGCGTTGCTGCTAGGAATGCTATTTTTCATTCTACGTCATTGGCGGAGTCTACGTGCGCGTTATAGGCCACTGGCCGCTCCTTTTCTCTACCGTGTAGAAAAATCGGACCGAAGAACCATAAATTGCAGGTTTTGAAAGTGCTCGGTGCTATGGGTCTCGTTAATACATCGGCTGGATTCATTTTTGTTTCTACGTGCCGCCACAGCTCTGGACTTGAAAGTTCATGAATTGCGCCAATTCGGTTGGCAACAAATGTGTGAAAATCTGAGGATAGTGACTGTATCCAGGATAAAACTATTTGAGAATCAGTCCAGTAATACGTTGGGACGTTGGTCATGTTGAGAATATGCTTGATACGATCTGCCAGGTCTGCAGCCAGTTTGGCTGCATAAAGCTCTAACCTGGGGAGAGTGATCGTTTTGATGGGTGCTACACGAGATTTGGCACATAATAGTCGAACAACGACAGTGTTATCCTGCTTGACAGAGCGTATGTATGCGGCAGCACCAAAAGCTTGAGTCGAGGCATCTGAAAATATATGAAGCTGCTTTGATTTTGGTAGCCCGTGGGAGTAAATGTGTCGTGGTATAACGATATCATCTATCGTCTCTAGTTCGTCACGAAATGTTGACCATCGTGTATGAATTTCCTTAGTCAAGGCAGCATCCCAGTCCAGCTTGAGTTTCCAAATAGCTTGAAGTTGTATTTTTGCAGTCGTTACGATTGGGGCTACGAAACCTAAAGGGTCGAAGATTCGAAATATGTCGGAAGCGACGGTACGTTTCGTATATTTATTTGAGTTAGTCATTGCCCGCTTCATTCTGAATACGCCAGATGCTGGTGACCATGTCAAGCCTAGCGTTTTGATGTGGTCATCACTGCATTCGTTGAAATCGAGGCATAGTTGGCTGTCTTGCGGTGGAGTTTGATCGAGTAGGCGTGCGTCGTTCGCGCACCACTTTCTTAGGTTGAATCCAGCTTGCAAGAGTAGAGTTTTGAGCTTTGACTGAGTTTGCAGTAATTCCGGCAAGCTGTTGCTTCCGGTCATGATGTCATCGACGTAACAACTTTGAAGTAGCGCTGCGGATGCGTACAGAAATTCTGACTTATTTTTCCTTGCTAGGTCCACTAAACATTTTGTTGCTAAGTATGATGCTGGCCTAAGTATGATACTGTATTCAATTGATACTGTATGATACTGTATTCAATTGATACTGTTTCATGGGCTCTTCGGGAGAGCGTCTCCAAAAGATTAGCTGGAAGAATCTTTGTTCTGGGTTAACATTGACCTGCTGGTACATTTTCTCAATGTCCGCTGTTAGCACGTATCGATGTTGTCTGAAACGTAGTAATATAGAAAACAGATCCTCCTGAACTGTATGACCAGCAAGCAGAATATCATTTAGTGAAACGTTGGATGTTGTTTTCGCTGATGCATCGAAAACTACCCGCACTTTGGTTGTGGCACTATGTGGCTTGGTAACGCAATGATGAGGAAGATAGTAATGTATCCTGGAAACTTCAGTGATTTCTTCCATATGGCCCAGGGCTAAATACTCATCCATGAACTTAGTGTATTCTTGCTGGAGCTCAGGCTGACGTGATAGCTTGCGTTCTAAACTGTGAAACCTTCGCAAAGCCAAATCCTTTGTCTCACCCAGAGTGGATGGATCAGCGGTGAAGGGCAGTGAAACTTCATATCTGCCATTTGCTTTGCGGTTTGTCCAGCGTGTAAAATGAGCCTCGCACTGCTTCTCACTTGGAGACAAGTGTTGTTCCTCTCGAGGCAAATTGTTCAAGTTCCAAAATCGTTCGATTTGTTGTGAAATTGCTTCGTCTTTAATGCCAACTCCACAAGTAACGTTATCGCCGCTCATTTCGCCTATGCCCCCCCAACAATCCAACCAAGAACAGTGTTTTGCAGTATGGGAAGGTTCTCTCCCAACTTTATTTGGCCTATTGATAGGAGTTGATAGTAGAATTCTACCCCCAGTAGCAGATCTACCCTGTCTGGTCTATAGAAATGGGGATCAGAATCTTCCAATCACTCACATTGATCTCCCTCGATGGTTGTTGGGTTATTATGTGGGGAAGTACATATGCCTCCACTCTTGTAGTGAATGCCGTGATCTGCGATTTTAACAGAAAATTAACTCTCACTGTTGTGTGCTAACGCCCGTTCCCAATGCCAAGTATTTCGAGATTGCTGGAATCTTTGGTCAATTGAAGCCTTTTGCAAACCCGTTCCAATATTAAATTTACTTGGGACCCTGAATCCAAAACAGCTCTGCAGGTTGTATAGGTGCCATTATTCCCTTGGATGGTAACAACCACTGTACTGAGTATCATGTATTTCGATCGTGGATTTATTATACCCGTCGTCAGAGAAGATGCTTCACCTTCCTGGCTTGCCGAAATACCTTGTTTCGTGGTGGACGATGAGGCTTCAAATTTTTGCCTTTGATCTGCTTTCTTCCCTGCTGCGTCGAGGTGCAACAAAGTATTGTGCCTTTTGGAACAATGTTTGCAGGTTCCCCTCGTGCAATTCTTCGACGAATGGTCTGCTTGTAGGCAGTTTACGCATCTTGAATGCTTTTGAATAAGTTTCAGTTGATTTTCGGGGCTGAATGTTAGAAAAGTTTTGCACGAAAAAAGTGGGTGCCAGGCGTTGCAAGCAATACAGTTTTTGGTGTTCACTGCCGCTAAAGCCTTTGTGGAGACTGGCCGTTTTTCGTCCTCTGCCTTGGTCTTGGAGCCGAGCGCTTCTAGGGATTGGAATCTATTTTCTAAGAAATTCATTAGTCCTTCGATGGTTTGAAGTTGCCTTGGATGAGCTAATGACTGCTCATATAGCACGTGCGTATTTTTGTGCAACTTGCGTATAAGTAAAACAACAGCAAGGGATCCCATCCTGTGGTTGAGATTCCAACGTTCTCCAACCCTTTTAAACATTCACGCGTTGTGTCGTGGAGTGATTTAATGTTCGCAGCTGAGACAATCGAATGAGCTGATTGCCCGAGTAGATTCGATAACAGCGCATTTGCAATTAATCACGGATTTTTGTAGCGTTCCTTGAGAATTTGCCATGCTGCGAAATAATTTTCATTGGATAGTGGCAAGTGTTTTATCAGTTTTCCAGCTTCCCCTGATAGGTTGGCTCGAAGATACCATAACTTTTCACATGGCGAAATAGCTTGCTTTTGAACCACTTCCGAAAATAAATCGTGAAACTGACGCCAATTCAAATAGTTTCCGTCGAACTTCGGAATTTCTATTTTAGGTAGCTTAATTTTCACGCTCCTATCTGGCTGTAATATTTGATTGCTTACGGGCATCTGCTGTGGCCCACTTAGCCGGAGATATTCAGTCCGTGAAACATTGGCACTCAAAACTTGGTCCTGGTGGTTCAAGAATCCCTTCATGTCGTAGCCAAATGTTCCGGGATTATCAACAGCTTCGCATATCTGATGATGTAGAGTTTCGATTTGTTGCCAGTAGTCAAAAATAGGTTGTTTTTCAATTTGATAAAAGGCCGTTGGTTGCTCAGAACTTGTATCCACCAACCTCCGTAGAATGTGGTCCAACTGTCCCCTGATGGTGTTGGCCTTCCTAAGTAGCTGGCGTATGGGGTTACTTGTGGCTGAATCCTTTTCTTCAATATTACATGCCATACTTGCTTCAATATTGGGCGACAAGGCTTTAATTTGTGCTTCAAAGAACTCCTTGTACTTTGAATGGAGTGATGCGATGGAATTGTAATAGTCACTGATGAAATAGTCGTCCTGCTGTTGAACGTCAGGATGGTTCCTGATATCAGTATCGGTAGACTCGAACTGCTTCCATGCAGTTTCCAAACGCCGCAACCGTTCTTGGAAATATTCGAGGGTCTTTCGCTGCGAAGGATCCTTTCCCACGTTGGAGATAATCCTTTGAATCTCCTTTCCAGTGACCTCCTGGTTGGCGATGAGTTTTTCCATGTTGAAGATTGCAAGGTTCGTGTCCTGTCACGGTCGCCAATGTTTACAGTATGTCTCCTTTGACAATCCGGGCTAGTCTTATTTCAGTATCGTCGGCACTTGAACCGAGATATTGCGTGGATTTTTTTGTATCCTTGATTGGATAACTACGGCACTTGTAGCCGTGATATCCTCGTAAATATATGATGAGTTAAAAACAACAACGGCACTTGTACCGTGATGTCAAATGGCAAATTCGTAGCTGGATGTTGAATGAAACGAATGGTGTATCAGACTAGACGATTTAATTTACTTTAGGTTCTTTATATATGGTATATACATTTCACTTACTAGCTAGCATAAATTAACCAAACAAAGTTCCCACGTCGTCAGCGAAATGCGCATTCATTTGACTACCTAGCAATCTAGACGTCGCATAGCCAAGATGCAATGTGAGAACAGATGTGCACGAGTGCAAGCAAATATGAACTTGAGAAATAGTAAACAATTAGATAGAGTGTTTTGCTAAATCTAATGCAAGAAAAAAAGTGCACGAGTGCAGGTTACTATGAGTTTGACGAGCATTACGAGAAATGGTAAGCAATTAGTGCGTTTTGCTGACGATGTGTCTGGTAGCTTGTGGGAATTTTTTAATTCTTTGTCTTCGATTTCTGAATGTTGGAATTTGATGAAAAATTGAAGATGATGATGAACAACACTTATAGATAGCCTAAACAAGAAACTTGGGCAAAAATATACGGCTAAAAATACGAAACAGTGGCTTCCAATTTTAGTGTTGTTTGGTTTAGAAAAACAATACACGGAGGAAGAGCTGAATTATCAAATTTCATCTTTGAATTATGACATGGGTTTGGATCCAAAAATTCGTGTAAAATATTATAAAAAAAGCTACAAAAACGGCAAGTATATTGCGCTCATTGAGGCCCCGGGGGATACGTATCACAAATTAGTTAACAGGTATGTTAACGTAGACTTTAGCAGTTACTTTTGTAAGGGAGACCTCAATGTCAGAAGGTGTTTTAAATGCCAGAAATATGGGCACCCGTCAAAATATTGTACTAGGACAAGTGATGTTTGTGCCAAAAGCGCTGGCGATCATAAAACTCAGGATTGTACCTCTGAAATACATAAATGTGTAAATTATGTCGCGAAGAATCAAAACAATCCTAATCATAGGGCAGATAGTAAAAATTGCCCAGAATATATAAAAGCTGTACAATTTTTGATCAGGGAAACTAACTATTCCTCATAAATCAGATGCCACTGCAATCTCTGAAAATACTTTATGCAAGTGTTAGAAGTATTAGAAATAAATTTCACGAATTGGAAGTAACAGCTATAGTTTTGAATGATTCTGACATAATTATTTTAGGCGAAACCTGGCTTTATGAAAATGAAGCAGTTTTTTATAACATCTCAGCGTACTTTGCAGTGTTCAATTGTCGAGATTCAGTTGGAGATGGAACAGTGATTTACATAAGGAACAGTATCAATTTCAAAACCCTAGTGAACGAAAAGCAATATAATATGATCATTGTCGAACTAATAGTTTGTAACACTCCTCTAAGACTTGGCACTCATTACAGAGCTCCTTCTCAAGATAGCTTGGATTACCTCGAGTATATTGATGAAATCTACCATAAATATAAAAATATTATGATTGGTAACAATAATATTGATATACTTAAATGTAATGATAATCTAACCAGAAACTACCTGGAAACGCTAAAAATGAACAATACGACTTTACATAATGAGAAACAATCAACTAGAGTTACAAGTGAGTCTTCGACGCTTATTGATCATGTTGTCAGTTCGGTTAACCTTCGTAGGTATGAGTTTGGTATTGCTTTTTATGACATGCCTGATTTAGACCACAGGGTTCAAAACATCACTATTACAGGTGCTCTCACTCCTAAATCTCCAATGAAAGTTTTTCAAATACCTGTGCTAAATAAAAATAGATTTGCAAATTTAGTCCGTGAGAATTTGCATATATTAATGCTGGAACCACGGGAAATTGAACTTGAAGAGCTCATTGAAATAGTTTGTAATGCAAAAACACTTTTAACCACCTATAAAAAGATTCGCTCAAGAAGCAATGATTGGATGAATAGTGATGTCCTTAATATCATAAAGTCAAAAAGAATTGCATACAACACCTATCGCAAGAGTCCAAATAATGAAAATCTCTTAAAATACAGGCGGTTGAAAAACAAGGCTAGCAATGTAATAAATAAAGCCAAAGAAATTGCGTTAAATAAAAGAGTAGATAAAGCCCATGGAAACAACAAAAAATTATGGAATATTCTTGGGAGTGAATTGAATCCTGGGAACAATCAAAATCAAAATAAGGCTAATGTGTCTCTCCTCACAGCAATGCAGCTTAATGACTTCTTCTCGCTAATAGGCAGCAGAATAAATGATGAATTTCGCGCAAACTCTGCGGAAAGAGTTAGCAATAGAATCAATCATCAGACCCTCTTCCTAAGACCAACTACGATTGAAGAAATAAAAGAGATTATATCTAACCTTAAAAATGTAGCTCCTGGAATAGATTCGATTAGGGCAGATGATTTAAAATGCATCAAGGATCTTCTTGCTCCATTTCTTACTTCTATTGTTAACAAGCACTTGGATGAAGGCACCTTTCCTAATATTCTGAAAAACCCAAAAAACCCAAGAGCACCTCCATCTTTAAGAGTGGTGATATTGATGATCCAAATAACTATAAACCAATTTCATTAGCAAGCGCCTTCAGTAAAGTTTTTGAGAGAGTTATCAATTCTAGGCTAGTTCACTTTATAAACAACACTATAAGCTTTGATAAAAATCAATACGGTTTCCTTAATGGCAGCAATACAAGTGCAGCCCTCTTAGATGCGCAACATTATATTAACAGCCAACTAGATAAGGGTTTATATGTGTCAGCCATATTTGTTGACCTTAAAAAGGCGTTTGATACAGTTGACCATACTATTTTAGGCTATATTTTAAACGAACTGGGTATTCGAGGAAAGGGAAATGAGCTAACAAAAAATTACTTATCCAACCGGACCATAATTACGCAGTTCAAAGGAGAAACTAGTGATAGGAGGGTGATAAATATAGGCATTCCTCAAGGATCGATTTTGGGACCAACACTTTATTTGCTTTATGTCCAGAGTCTGAATAATATTAATTTAGTATCTAAATATGTCATTTATGCAGATGACACCCTTTTATTAAACTCAAATAGAGATCTTTTTGAACTAGAGCAGATGATCTATGATGATTTAGGTACATCTTTCAATTGGCTAGTCACTAATAAATTAAAAATAAATGTAAATAAAACGCATTTCTTGATTTTCAAACAGAAAAATAAGGAAGACATGTCACTAAACATCTTGATTAACAACCAACCCATTGATAGAAGAGAAAAAACTAAATATTTAGGAATAATAATTGATGACAAATTGTCATGGTCGGATCAAATTAGAAAAATCAGAGCCAAGATTTGTCCCATTATAGGTCTCTTAAGAAGACGATGCTACTTGAACATTGTTTTAAAAAACATGATTTATCATGCTTTTGTAATTCCCTATATTAGTTATGCTATGCTTAACTGGAGCCAATCTTCTTCAACAAACCTGGCCATCCTGAGCAGAACTCTAAATAAGGCAATTAAGGCAGTTCATAATCTGAGTCCACGGACACCCACTAATCAGCTACCTTTCATAACTGCGAAAATGACTTTTTTTCAACTATTAGCATTTCAAAAGCTAATAACAATATGGAAAATCGTCCACGGAAAGAATAAATCTTCTATTTCTCTGACAACAACCAGAGAAATGCATAACTATGAAACAAGATCTGTGAATTCTTATAGATTGCCTCCAGTCAGAACCAATAGAGCTCTAAATGACCCGATTCTTTCAGCTATATTGTTGTATAATGATATGTCTGATGATTTAAAAAACAACTTATTTTATTTCGTTACTAAAAGGAAGCTGAAGCAGTATGTTGTAAAGCAGAGAATTCAATTCAAATAGTTTTATAATGAATAGTTTGATTTATGAATTCTTTTCCTCTCTCATACCAGTGTTCGACACTGCCTGAGGGGAAGGATGTGGCAAATGATATTATTCAAGTGCATGCAAAATAATAATCTTTGTTATGGGTGTTTGGTGAATTCATGTGGGAAACTAACGGCCGTACCACAACTAATTAGCCAGTTATGTCACTCCCAATGTACCCTCATTTTGTTAAAGAATCAATAAAATTGTGAGGAGAGTATGGTTCGAATCTATCCACAGATCCTTCATTCCCTACTTGGGAATGGTCAATCAGTTACTAACTTTAGCGGCAATTTAAACTAACCCCAATTTGTCTATAGTTTGTATGAAACACTTAACAGTTGGTGGTGGATGAAAAATGCATGCATATTTATATATTCTTTTTCTCAACAGAGCCCTCTTTCAGCATACATGCATGAGTATGTTGAAATGGTGAAATTTTCTTCAGGTCAGTAAATGCTGGTTTTGCTGAGCTGAAGAAGTGTATCATGAAATCAGACATATATATGTGTATCTATACATTTATATATGTTTGATTGTCGACGACGAATTCGATTAATTTCAAAAAGCTTCTTGGGGACCTATCATTTGCAAGTAAATTTAAACGTTTAAAACTCGAATAAGATATTAGAAAACTATGCTTATTTTATCCTGTTGTCTATTTTTCTATGTAACAATTATAAAACAAGAAAATTTTGAAACTTAGAATATCACACATAATGTACATGCACCGTTTGACAAAACGGAGCATTCGTAGAATCAGTGTGTACTACATTTTTCCAAGATATATAAAAGGTATACTTGTGAAGAACTCCTGACAACAAACATCTTCAATATTCACGAAACGCCTTCGAACTGTGGAACTTCAACTAGATTTGGAGAAAATTGAAATTGGTATTTTTCACGAAGCCCCGCTCGAGAATGATCGTTTAACTATGGTCCTAGTATGAAAAGGTTATCCCGAACACTGACACAAACATGAAGCTACGCCAAAAAACTCAAAATGAATATGTAACATACAATAGCGGATTTGAAATAAATTCGGTCAAGTTGACCCGTATAATTTAAAAAATATAAAAGTTTCCAATAATTGTTAACGTTTACTACTTATTAGTAATAGGACGAAATGCGTCGTCTTATTATTAATAAGTAGTACTAAAAAAAATTAGAAGAAAACTGATAATTGAATTTGTTCAACAATGAATTGACGTTGTCACCTTGACAACATCAGCAGCAGATGGGAGACAGACAGCTGATTGGAAAAATTTAATGCTGTGCTTAAAATGTAAAACTGGATATTGGAAATTTATAACCAGTAACAGTTCAAAAGCTGGAATCTACCGAAATTTTCACTATCCAGTTATTTTTCAAAAGTTAAAGTTAAAATAGAAAATTGAAATGAAAGTTAAGTCCATCATCAGCTTTGAAATCGTGAACACCGAAATTCGTTTTTTTCGACCTTAGAAGTTAATTCGAACTTGAAACCCGTATTTTGAATCGTAGTAGCAAGTAAAAGGCTTTTAAACTTTGAAATAGTATTTGAAATAAATTGGTGAAGTGTAAAGAATTTGGAATAAATAAATTTGGAATAAATTGGTGAAATGTACTCGTTATAGTGTTTTGTTTTAAACGGAACTTAGCATAAATCGAATTTTAAGATACGAAGCAAATCATTTTGGACATTTTTTGGTCCTTGGAACCGGATCGTGTCGCGATTCAATTTCGGTGAAAAAGTGATTTGTGAGACAATTGGCAAGGGTTTTTCCTTAATTGAGCACTGAGTAAGTCCTTTCCTTTTTCCTTTCTATATAACTATGCATACTTTTTAATACAAAATAACTTTTGAAACGCATAACTGTAACACATTACTTGAAATTGATATTGTACTAATCCCATAATTTGAAATTTGATAAAAGGTGAAAATAACATTCTAATTATTCATAAGAACAAGTGAAGTGAATAAATTTGTTAAATAATTGAAAACCAATATACTAGAATCTTGAATATAGTGGCATTTAGATAAATCAATTAGATTCGGAATTCAACCAGTTAATATCAAATATACATTCGGTATTTGTGCATTTATATTGGGCGTGTACATTTGAAATTTGCGGTGAATTCGAAAAGTGCAATAAAATTGTGAAAAGTATCGGCAGCTTTTGATTCGAACTCCGTGTTAACGGGAATTTGTAAGAACGTGCTGAATTCACGGTATTTCTCTTCCGCCATAACGGTTGAATCTCTGCCACGGTTAGTAACCTTTGTTCGTATACAACTGTACATTCATTGTAATCATTATTGTGCACATTTCAATCACACGTAAATGGCTGACGTGCAGAATCTTATTGTACGACAAAAGATCGCATGTGATCAACTTGCAAGATGGCAAGTAAATTATCGTAAAGATTCCAAAGCACGGAAAACAACGGGTTATTACCAATCTTTGCTTAGCAAAATACAAGCTCTTTACGAGCGCTTCTTGGAGACCCATGAGCAGATTTTGGAACAAGTGAATGAGAAGATTGTGGAATTGCCGTACTTTACTGAAGATTTCGACAAATTTGAAAATCTTCATCTAAATTTCCAATCGGAATTGGAAGAATTATTGCAAGGGGCGCAGGGGGTTGAAGGCAAGCAGACCACGAAGACGCAAGTGCAAACAAAAACTGATGAATTAGAGTTGAAACTTCCACGGATAAACTTGCCTAAATTTACGGGAAATTATGAAGATTGGGTACCATTTAAGGATCTTTTTGTGTCAATTATCCATGGTCGGGCTTTGTTATCACAAGTGGAAAAGCTGCATTATTTAAAATGCAGTCTAGGTGGTGAAGCAGAAAATTTACTCCGACATTTTGCCATAACTGGAGCAAATTATGAGTCCGCGTGGAACCTGTTAAATGAGCGTTATGACAACCAAAGAGTGTTGTTAAATGCTCAATTTAAGAAATTGTTCAGCATTGGTAATGCATCCGAATCCGCTACTGCATTGAAAAGTCTTGTTGATCGTACTGTTGAATGTGTTCAGTCAATTGAAAATTTAAAGTTAGGGGATTTATGGCAATACATAGTGGTGTATCTGACAACCCAACGATTACCTCAAGAAACTCGTCAGCTGTGGGAGCAAAATCAAGCATTAAACACCAAATTGCTTTCATTTGATGAGTTGAAAACTTTTTTAAATCAAAGATTTCGTGCTTTAGAAGCTTCCGGGATCGATCGATCTAAACAATTTCGAATTCAATTCCACACTCGCAATGTTCATTCAGTACAAACACATTCGTCACCTTTATGTGTTCATTGTCGAGGTCCTCACCGTTTAGTTCATTGTGCACAATTTAAACAACTGCCCCATCCTAACAAATTTGATATCGTTAAACGAAATGGGCTATGTCTGAACTGCCTGGATAGGGGACACTAATTGATAAATTGTCCTAGCAGATTCAAATGTTTGAAGTGTCAAAGGTCACATAATATACTTCTGCATCGAGATGATCCATCGGCCAACAGTGCAACCAATATATTGCTATCAACATCACAAACGGAACACTTGCATGTACATAGCATTAACACATTGAACCGACGAGAAGTTTTTCTAGCCACAGCTGTCGTTACTTTGCATTCTCCCATTGGTCTTTAAGAGCGCTGCTGGATCAGGGATCACAGGTTTCTTTAATAACAGAATCTGCCGTGCAACAATTGGGTTTAACCAGAAAGTCAGCCAAGGTAAATGTGTCTGGAATCGGAACCTCTGATCCAACTAAAGTAAAGGGAATAGTACAAATCAGCATGCACACTCGAACAGGAGGCGTATTGGATTTCGACGCATACATACTAGATAAATTGACCAATTCGATTCCTAACAAAGCAGTGTTGACATCGGATTGGGACCAAATAAAACACTTGCAGCTCGCTGATCCGTTCTTCGGCCGTCCTTGTCGCATTGACGTTTTATTAAGAGCCGACGTTGTAGTCAATGTGATGCTAGGAGAAATGATGAAACTAGTCGCGGGACCAATAGCACAGAACACAAAATTAGGCTGGGTGATATCTGGACAAATAGAAAATGCAGTCGTGTCGACGGTTCAAAGTTTTAAAGTAGAAACAAACGCTGATGTGAAAGTCAATGAGCAATTGAAAAAGTTTTGGGAATTAGAGGAAGTGCAACCAAACCGAATCCCAACTAAAGAGGAAGAATTTTGCGAATCATTCTTTGTGGAAACTACATCTCGTGACAAATCGGGTCGTTACTCTGTGAAATTGCCATTCAAAAGCATCGAATGCCGAAATTCCTTGGGATCTTCAAGAGCCACAGCTTTGTCTAGTTTTTCATCGTTAGAAAAGCGTTTTCAAAAGGATGAAAACTTAAAAAAAGAACACACTAATTGCGTTCAGGAATATTTGGATCTAAGCCACATGAAGCTAGTCAGCGATATTAATGAGCATATATTTAAAGGAGATGAACGTCAATGTGTTGCGCATTACTTACCACACCATGCAATCTAAAAGGAAAGCAGCACAACAAGATGTCGAGTCGTTTTCGATGCCTCCAGAAAAACAACCTCTGGTATATCATTGAACGAGACTTTGTTTGCTGGTCCAGCTATTCAAAACGACCTCATGACCGTGTTGATGAAATGGAGATGGCACCGCTTTGCTTTTGTTGCTGATATAGCAAAACTGTATCGTCAGATAAACATGCACTCGAAAGATGCACAATTTCAAAGAATTTTGTGGAGGTCCAATCCATCCGAAGAAATAAAAGACTACACATTGACCACGGTAACATTTGGTACAAGTTGTGCACCGTTTTTGGCCATTAGAACTTTGAGAAAACTGGCAGAAGATGAACGTTTTAGATATCTCAATGCATACGACTCGGTGATGAATGAATTTTACGTAGACGATCTGTTATCAGGAGAAGAAGATTTGAAAAAAACAATCAGCAAGCGGAAAGAAAAATTTGAACTTTTGCAATCTGGAGGCTTTCATCTTCGCAAATGGATTAGTAATGATATACGAATTTTAGACGAATTTAAGATCAAAATCCCGCTGATTTAGCATCCCGCGGAATCCATGCTTCTGAAATCTTCGACAATAATTTGTGGTGGCATGGACCCAGTTGGTTGACTCAGGATTCTAATAATTGGCCCCGCAGTACCTGTTCCTGGAATACTAAACTGGAATGCAAAAATACACTGTTAGTCCATGTTGTTAATGAATGTAACCCAGACCTCGACACTTTGTTAGATAAATTTTCAACTTTGTCTCGTTTGATACGAGTAACAGCCTATTGCTTCCGTTTCTTCGCACACATATCGAAACAATCTAATTATAGCGGACATTTAACAACAATCGACTTACAGCAATCGTTTAATTTCTGGTTAAGATACACTCAATCAAAGGAATTTGGAAAAGAAATCTCGACGTTACGAAATGGAAAGGTCATTGGAAACAACAGCCTTCTCAGGAATGTGAACCCGTTTGTAGATGGTACTGGAATATTGAGAATTGGAGGACGGTTAAACAACGCAACTTTGCCATACGACGCTAAGCATCAAATCATTTTACCTAAAAGAGGAAAATTAGTGGAGTTATTAATACATCAAATGCATCAAAACAAACGACAAACGCAGCTGATGTTGAATATGATTAGAAGACGGTATTGGATTTTAGACGCTCGTAATACTATTAAGCGGGAAATACGCAAATGTGTAAAATGTTTCCGGGCCAAGCCGCAAATATTAACCCAATTGATGGGAAGCTTACCAGCACCTAGAGTAAATATGTCCAGTCCATTCACGCATACGGGTGTCGATTACTGCGGTCCAATTGAGTATCGCGACAGACGAGGACGTGGATACAAACTACACAAGGGATACATCGCAATATTCATATGTCTAGCAGTCAAGGCTATTCACATCGAATTCGTCAGCGATTTGTCTACAGCAGCGTTTCTCGCAGCACTGCGTCGATTTATAGGACGTCGAGGACTTTGTAACCACATATATAGCGACTGCGGTACTAATTTCATCGGAGCTTGCGCGGAATTGCGACACATCTTGAAAGGAAACACTCATTATGCTGCAGAAGTACTCGCCAATGAAAATATCATTTGGCATTTCAACCCTTCTGCTTCTCCACATTTCGGTGGACTGTGGGAGGCCGGATTGAAGTCGATTAAACAGCACTTACGTCGAATTGTTGGAGGAGCAGCATTAACTTTTGAGGAAATGTCAACCGTGTTAGTAAGAATTGAAGCTTGCCTCAACTCCCGGCCTTTATACCCTTTATCAGATGACCACACAGACATCGAAGTGCTCACTCCAGCTCATTTTCTAATCGGAAGAGCAATACTTACACCACCTGAACAAGATTTCACAGCCATAAAAGCGAATTATTTGGATAGATGGCAGTATGTTCAACGTTTGACACAGGACTTCTCGAACAGATGGAAAATTGAATATTTGAATCGCCTGCAATCACGTCCGAAATGGCTTAACAAAGAAATAAACCCGCGTGTTGGTGATATTTGTATATTAAAGGACGAAAGAGTGGTATCCTATAAATGGCCGTTAGCAAAAATAACTGAACTTCATCCTGGAAAAGATTCATTAGTGCGAGTGGTTTCCGTGTTCTCAAATGGCAAAATTTATAAACGACCTATATCAAAAATCGCGTTACTGCCAATCACAACAAGAACTTGAACTTCATTATTGAATTAATAACGTATCAAATATACTTATGAAATTTGCACTGTAATATCAAGTATTAACGATAAACTAATGAATTGATGAATCGATTAACCCGTTTGAGATAAATGAAGAGACAACACTTGGAATAACAACTAAAAAAAAACCAATTGACATCGAATTAATAATAATAATTGAATCAAATGAATCAACCTTAATTTAAAGTATGCATAGTTATCTCAATCTCTGTTCAACGTCTTTATACCATACCAAACCCTGTTCCCTAAATTCCTTCCAATCTTTTGTTCGAGGTGGCGAGTCAGGGCGCAACGTTAATATAACCCTTGGTTGCTGGATGCTATGTGTCTGTTCGGAGTAAATGCCACAGGCAACACTAACATCTTTAACGAATGGTTCTCGACTCCGGTATTTCATAATTTTTCTGGACTATAAACGTTTATGTTTAACGGACCAATGTATCAACAAGGAGTCTATGATCGGTAATTCAATATCGATGTAAAACATTACTAAGCATGTATTTATAGGTGGTAATCCTGATCCTGTCGGCCCAGCGGGGGGAGGATGTTCAACAATGAATTGACGTTGTCACCTTGACAACATCAACAGCAGATGGGAGACAGACAGCTGATTGGAAAAATTTAATGCTGTGTTTAAAATGTAAAACTGGATATTGGAAATTTATAACCAGTAATTGTTCAAAAGCTGGAATGTACCGAAATTTTCACTATCCAGTTATTTTTCAAAAGTTAAAGTTAAAATAGAAATTTGAAATGAAAGTTAAGTCCATCATCAGCTTTGAAATCGTGAACACCAAAATTCGTTTTTTTCGACCTTAGAAGTTAATTCGAACTTGAAACCCGTATTTTGAATCGTAGTAGCAAGTAAAAGGTTTTTAAACTTTGAAATAGTATTTGAAATAAATTGGTGAAGTGTAAAGAATTTGGAATAAATAAATTTGGAATAAATTGGTGAAATGTACCCGTTATAGTGTTTTGTTTTAAACGGAACTTAGCATAAATCGAATTTTAAGATACGAAGCAAATTATTTTGGACATTTTTTGGTCCTTCAAACCGGATCGTGTCGCGATTCATTTTCGGTGAAAAAGTGATTTGTGAGACAATTGGCAAGGGTTTTTCCTTAATTGAGCACTGAGTAAGTCCTTTCCTTTTTCCTTTCTATATAACTATGCATACTTTTTAATACAAAATAACTTTTGAAACGCATAACTGTAACACATTACTTGAAATTGATATTGTACTAATCCCATAATTTGAAATTTGATAAAAGGTGAAAATAACATTCTAATTATTCATAAGAACAAGTGAAGTGAATAAATTTGTTAAATAATTGAAAACCAATATACTAGAATCTTGAATATAGTGGCATTTAGATAAATCAATTAGATTCGGAATTCAACCAGTTAATATCAAATATACATTCGGTATTTGTGCATTTATATTGGGCGTGTACATTTGAAATTTGCGGTGAATTCGAAAAGTGCAATAAAATTGTGAAAAGTATCGGCAGCTTTTGATTCGAACTCCGTGTTAACGGGAATTTGTAAGAACGTGCTGAATTCACGGTATTTCCCTTCCGCCATAACGGTTGAATCTCTGCCACGGTTAGTAACCTTTGTTCGTATACAACTGTACATTCATTGTAATCATTATTGTGCACATTTCAATCACACGTAAATGGCTGACGTGCAGAATCTTATTGTACGACAAAAGATCGCATGTGATCAACTTGCAAGATGGCAAGTAAATTATCGTAAAGATTCCAAAGCACGGAAAACAACGGGTTATTACCAATCTTTGCTTAGCAAAATACAAGCTCTTTACGAGCGCTTCTTGGAGACCCATGAGCAGATTTTGGAACAAGTGAATGAGAAGATTGTGGAATTGCCGTACTTTACTGAAGATTTCGACAAATTTGAAAATCTTCATCTAAATTTCCAATCGGAATTGGAAGAATTATTGCAAGGGGCGCAGGGGGTTGAAGACAAGCAGACCACGAAGACGCAAGTGCAAACAAAAACTGATGAATTAGAGTTGAAACTTCCACGGATAAACTTGCCTAAATTTACGGGAAATTATGAAGATTGGGTACCATTTAAGGATCTTTTTGTGTCAATTATCCATGGTCGGGCTTCGTTATCACAAGTAGAAAAGCTGCATTATTTAATATGCAGTCTAGGTGGTGAAGCAGAAAATTTACTCCGACATTTTGCCATAACTGGAGCAAATTATGAGTCCACGTGGAACCTGTTAAATGAGCGATATGACAACCAAAGAGTGTTGTTAAATGCTCAATTTAAGAAATTGTTCAGCATTGGTAATGCATCCGAATCCTCTACTGCATTGAAAAGTCTTGTTGATCGTACTGTTGAATGTGTTCAGTCAATTGAAAATTTAAAGTTAGGGGATTTATGGCAATACATAGTGGTGTATCTGACAACCCAACGATTACCTCAAGAAACTCGTCAGCTGTGGGAGCAAAATCAAGCATTAAACACCAAATTACTTTCATTTGATGAGTTGAAAACTTTTTTAAATCAAAGATTTCGTGCTTTAGAAGCTTCCGGGATCGATCGATCTAAACAATTTCGAATTCAATTCCACACTCGCAATGTTCATTCAGTACAAACACATTCGTCACCTTTATGTGTTCATTGTCGAGGTCCTCACCGTTTAGTTCATTGTGCACAATTTAAACAACTGCCCCATCCTAACAAATTCGATATCGTTAAACGAAATGGGCTATGTCTGAACTGCCTGGATAGGGGACACTAATTGATAAATTGTCCTAGCAGATTCAAATGTTTGAAGTGTCAAAGGTCACATAATATACTTCTGCATCGAGATGATCCATCGGCCAACAGTGCAACCAATATATTGCTATCAACATCACAAACGGAACACTTGCATGTACATAGCATTAACACATTGAACCGACGAGAAGTTTTTCTAGCCACAGCTGTCGTTACTTTGCATTCTCCCATTGGTCTTTATGAGCGCTGCTGGATCAGGGATCACAGGTTTCTTTAATAACAGAATCTGCCGTGCAACAATTGGGTTTAACCAGAAAGTCAGCCAAGGTAAATGTGTCTGGAATCGGAACCTCTGATCCAACTAAAGTAAAGGGAATAGTACAAATCAGCATGCACACTCGAACAGGAGGCGTATTGGATTTCGACGCATACATACTAGATAAATTGACCAATTCGATTCCTAACAAAGCAGTGTTGACATCGGACTGGGACCAAATAAAACACTTGCAGCTCGCTGATCCGTTCTTCGGCCGTCCTTGTCGCATTGACGTTTTATTAAGAGCCGACGTTGTAGTCAATGTGATGCTAGGAGAAATGATGAAACTAGTCGCGGGACCAATAGCACAGAACACAAAATTAGGCTGGGTGATATCTGGACAAATAGAAAATGCAGTCGTGTCGACGGTTCAAAGTTTTAAAGTAGAAACAAACGCTGATGTGGAAGTCAATGAGCAATTGAAAAAGTTTTGGGAATTAGAGGAAGTGCAACCAAACCGAATCCCAACTAAAGAGGAAGAATTTTGCGAATCATTCTTTGTGGAAACTACATCTCGTGACAAATCGGGTCGTTACTCTGTGAAATTGCCATTCAAAAGCATCGAATGCCGAAATTCCTTGGGATCTTCAAGAGCCACAGCTTTGTCTAGTTTTTCATCGTTAGAAAAGCGTTTTCAAAAGGATGAAAACTTAAAAAAAGAATACACTAATTGCATTCAGGAATATTTGGATCTAGGCCACATGAAGCTAGTCAGCGAGTTTAATGAGCATATATTCAAAGGAGATCAACGTCAATGTGTTGCGCATTACTTACCACACCATGCAATCTAAAAGGAAAGCAGCACAACAAGATGTCGAGTCGTTTTCGATGCCTCCAGAAAACCAACCTCTGGTATATCATTGAACGAGACTTTGTTTGCTGGTCCAGCTATTCAAAACGACCTCATGACCGTGTTGATGAAATGGAGATGGCACCGCTTTGCTTTTGTTGCTGATATAGCAAAAATGTATCGTCAGATAAACATGCACTCGAAAGATGCACAATTTCAAAGAATTTTGTGGAGGTCCAATCCATCCGAAGAAATAAAAGACTACACATTGACCACGGTAACATTTGGTACAAGTTGTGCACCGTTTTTGGCCATTAGAACTTTGAGAAAACTGGCAGAAGATGAACGTTTTAGATATCCCAATGCATACGACTCGGTGATGAATGAATTTTACGTAGACGATCTGTTATCAGGAGAAGAAGATTTGGAAAAAACAATCAGCAAGCGGAAAGAAATATTTGAACTTTTGCAATCTGGAGGCTTTCATCTTCGCAAATGGATTAGTAATGATATACGAATTTTAGACGAATTTAAGATCAAAATCCCGCTGATTTAGCATCCAGCGGAATCCATGCTTCTGAAATCTTCGACAATAATTTGTGGTGGCATGGACCCAGTTGGTTGACTCAGGATTCTAATAATTGGCCCCGCAGTTCCTGTTCCTGGAATACTAAACTGGAATGCAAAAATACACTGTTAGTCCATGTTGTTAATGAATGTAACCCAGACCTCGACACTTTGTTAGATAAATTTTCAACTTTGTCTCGTTTGATACGAGTAACAGCCTATTGCTTCCGTTTCTTCGCACACATATCGAAACAATCTAATTATAGCCGACATTTAACAATAATCGACTTACAGCAATCGTTTAATTTCTGGTTAAGATACACTCAATCAAAGGAATTTGGAAAAGAAATCTCGACGTTACGAAATGGAAAGGTCATTGGAAACAACAGCCTTCTCAGGAATTTGAACCCGTTTGTAGATGGTACTGGAATATTGAGAATTGGAGGACGGTTAAACAACGCAACTTTGCCATACGACGCTAAGCATCAAATCATTTTACCTAAAAGAGGAAAATTAGTGGAGTTATTAATACATCAAAGGCATCAAAACACTTTACATGGACAAACGCAGCTGATGTTGAATATGATTAGAAGACGGTATTGGATTTTAGACGCTCGTAATACTATTAAGCGGGAAATACGCAAATGTGTAAAATGTTTCCGGGCCAAGCCGCAAATATTAACCCAATTGATGGGAAGCTTACCAGCACCTAGAGTAAATATGTCCAGTCCATTCACGCATACGGGTGTCGATTACTGCGGTCCAATTGAGTATCGCGACAGACGAAGACGTGGATACAAACTACACAAGGGATACATCGCAATATTCATATGTCTAGCAGTCAAGGCTATTCACATCGAATTCGTCAGCGATTTGTCTACAGCAGCATTTCTCGCAGCACTGCGTCGATTTATAGGACGTCGAGGACTTTGTAACCACATATATAGCGACTGCGGTACTAATTTCATCGGAGCTTGCGCGGAATTGCGACGCATCTTGAAAGGAAACACTCATTATGCTGCAGAAGTACTCGCCAATGAAAATATCATTTGGCATTTCAACCCTCCTGCTTCTCCACATTTCGGTGGACTGTGGGAGGCCGGATTGAAGTCGATTAAACAGCACTTACGTCGAATTGTTGGAGGAGCAGCATTAACTTTTGAGGAAATGTCAACCGTGTTAGTAAGAATTGAAGCTTGCCTCAACTCCCGGCCTTTATACCCTTTATCAGATGACCACACAGACATCGAAGTGCTCACTCCAGCTCATTTTCTAATCGGAAGAGCAATACTTACACCACCTGAACAAGATTTCACAGCCATAAAAGCGAATTATTTGGATAGATGGCAGTATGTTCAACGTTTGACACAGGACTTCTCGAACAGATGGAAAATTGAATATTTGAATCGCCTGCAATCACGTCCGAAATGGCTTAACAAAGAAATAAACCCGCGTGTTGGTGATATTTGTATATTAAAGGACGAAAGAGTGGTATCCTATAAATGGCCGTTAGCAAAAATAACTGAACTTCATCCTGGAAAAGATTCATTAGTGCGAGTGGTTTCCGTGTTCTCAAATGGCAAAATTTATAAACGACCTATATCAAAAATCGCGTTACTGCCAATCACAACAAGAACTTGAACTTCATTATTGAATTAATAACGTATCAAATATACTTATGAAATTCGGACTGTAATATCAAGTATTAACGATAAACTACTAATGAATTGATGAATCGATTAACCCGTTCGAGATAAATGAAGAGACAACACTTGGAATAACAACTAAAAAAAAAACCAATTGACATCGAATTAATAATAATAATTGAATCAAATGAATCAACCTTAATTTAAAGTATGCATAGTTATCTCAATCTCTGTTCAACGTCTTTATACCATACCAAACCCTGTTCCCTAAATTCCTTCCAATCTTTTGTTCGAGGTGGCGAGTCAGGGCGCCACGTTAATATAACCCTTGGTTGCTGGATGCTATGTGTCTGTTCGGAGTAAATGCCACAGGCAACACTAACATCTTTAACGAATGGTTCTCGACTCCGGTATTTCATAATTTTTCTGGACTATAAACGTTTATGTTTAACGGACCAATGTATCAACAAGGAGTCTATGATCGGTAATTCAATATCGATGTAAAACATTACTAAGCATGTATTTATAGGTGGTAATCCTGATCCTGTCGGCCCAGCGGGGGGAGGATGTTCAACAATGAATTGACGTTGTCACCTTGACAACATCAACAGCAGATGGGAGACAGACAGCTGATTGGAAAAATTTAATGCTGTGTTTAAAATGTAAAACTGGATATTGGAAATTTATAACCAGTAATTGTTCAAAAGCTGGAATGTACCGAAATTTTCACTATCCAGTTATTTTTCAAAAGTTAAAGTTAAAATAGAAATTTGAAATGAAAGTTAAGTCCATCATCAGCTTTGAAATCGTGAACACCAAAATTCGTTTTTTTCGACCTTAGAAGTTAATTCGAACTTGAAACCCGTATTTTGAATCGTAGTAGCAAGTAAAAGGTTTTTAAACTTTGAAATAGTATTTGAAATAAATTGGTGAAGTGTAAAGAATTTGGAATAAATAAATTTGGAATAAATTGGTGAAATGTACTCGTTATAGTGTTTTGTTTTAAACGGAACTTAGCATAAATCGAATTTTAAGATACGAAGCAAATTATTTTGGACATTTTTTGGTCCTTCAAACCGGATCGTGTCGCGATTCAATTTCGGTGAAAAAGTGATTTGTGAGACAATTGGCAAGGGTTTTTCCTTAATTGAGCACTGAGTAAGTCCTTTCCTTTTTCCTTTCTATATAACTATGCATACTTTTTAATACAAAATAACTTTTGAAACGCATAACTGTAACACATTACTTGAAATTGATATTGTACTAATCCCATAATTTTAAAAAATAACATTCTAATTATTCATAAGAACAAGTGAAGTGAATAAATTTGTTAAATAATTGAAAACCAATATACTAGAATCTTGAATATAGTGGCATTTAGATAAATCAATTAGATTCGGAATTCAACCAGTTAATATCAAATATACATTCGGTATTTGTGCATTTATATTGGGCGTGTACATTTGAAATTTGCGGTGAATTCGAAAAGTGCAATAAAATTGTGAAAAGTATCGGCAGCTTTTGATTCGAACTCCGTGTTAACGGGAATTTGTAAGAACGTGCTGAATTCACGGTATTTCCCTTCCGCCATAACGGTTGAATCTCTGCCACGGTTAGTAACCTTTGTTCGTATACAACTGTACATTCATTGTAATCATTATTGTGCACATTTCAATCACACGTAAATGGCTGACGTGCAGAATCTTATTGTACGACAAAAGATCGCATGTGATCAACTTGCAAGATGGCAAGTAAATTATCGTAAAGATTCCAAAGCACGGAAAACAACGGGTTATTACCAATCTTTGCTTAGCAAAATACAAGCTCTTTACGAGCGCTTCTTGGAGACCCATGAGCAGATTTTGGAACAAGTGAATGAGAAGATTGTGGAATTGCCGTACTTTACTGAAGATTTCGACAAATTTGAAAATCTTCATCTAAATTTCCAATCGGAATTGGAAGAATTATTGCAAGGGGCGCAGGGGGTTGAAGGCAAGCAGACCACGAAGACGCAAGTGCAAACAAAAACTGATGAATTAGAGTTGAAACTTCCACGGATAAACTTGCCTAAATTTACGGGAAATTATGAAGATTGGGTACCATTTAAGGATCTTTTTGTGTCAATTATCCATGGTCGGGCTTCGTTATCACAAGTAGAAAAGCTGCATTATTTAATATGCAGTCTAGGTGGTGAAGCAGAAAATTTACTCCGACATTTTGCCATAACTGGAGCAAATTATGAGTCCGCGTGGAACCTGTTAAATGAGCGATATGACAACCAAAGAGTGTTGTTAAATGCTCAATTTAAGAAATTGTTCAGCATTGGTAATGCATCCGAATCCTCTACTGCATTGAAAAGTCTTGTTGATCGTACTGTTGAATGTGTTCAGTCAATTGAAAATTTAAAGTTAGGGGATTTATGGCAATACATAGTGGTGTATCTGACAACCCAACGATTACCTCAAGAAACTCGTCAGCTGTGGGAGCAAAATCAAGCATTAAACACCAAATTGCTTTCATTTGATGAGTTGAAAACTTTTTTAAATCAAAGATTTCGTGCTTTAGAAGCTTCCGGGATCGATCGATCTAAACAATTTCGAATTCAATTCCACACTCGCAATGTTCATTCAGTACAAACACATTCGTCACCTTTATGTGTTCATTGTCGAGGTCCTCACCGTTTAGTTCATTGTGCACAATTTAAACAACTGCCCCATCCTAACAAATTCGATATCGTTAAACGAAATGGGCTATGTCTGAACTGCCTGGATAGGGGACACTAATTGATAAATTGTCCTAGCAGATTCAAATGTTTGAAGTGTCAAAGGTCACATAATATACTTCTGCATCGAGATGATCCATCGGCCAACAGTGCAACCAATATATTGCTATCAACATCACAAACGGAACACTTGCATGTACATAGCATTAACACATTGAACCGACGAGAAGTTTTTCTAGCCACAGCTGTCGTTACTTTGCATTCTCCCATTGGTCTTTAAGAGCGCTGCTGGATCAGGGATCACAGGTTTCTTTAATAACAGAATCTGCCGTGCAACAATTGGGTTTAACCAGAAAGTCAGCCAAGGTAAATGTGTCTGGAATCGGAACCTCTGATCCAACTAAAGTAAAGGGAATAGTACAAATCAGCATGCACACTCGAACAGGAGGCGTATTGGATTTCGACGCATACATACTAGATAAATTGACCAATTCGATTCCTAACAAAGCAGTGTTGACATCGGACTGGGACCAAATAAAACACTTGCAGCTCGCTGATCCGTTCTTCGGCCGTCCTTGTCGCATTGACGTTTTATTAAGAGCCGACGTTGTAGTCAATGTGATGCTAGGAGAAATGATGAAACTAGTCGCGGGACCAATAGCACAGAACACAAAATTAGGCTGGGTGATATCTGGACAAATAGAAAATGCAGTCGTGTCGACGGTTCAAAGTTTTAAAGTAGAAACAAACGCTGATGTGGAAGTCAATGAGCAATTGAAAAAGTTTTGGGAATTAGAGGAAGTGCAACCAAACCGAATCCCAACTAAAGAGGAAGAATTTTGCGAATCATTCTTTGTGGAAACTACATCTCGTGACAAATCGGGTCGTTACTCTGTGAAATTGCCATTCAAAAGCATCGAATGCCGAAATTCCTGGTGATCTTCAAGAGCCACAGCTTTGTCTAGTTTTTCATCGTTAGAAAAGCGTTTTCAAAAGGATGAAAACTTAAAAAAAGAATACACTAATTGCATTCAGGAATATTTGGATCTAGGCCACATGAAGCTAGTCAGCGATATTAATGAGCATATATTCAAAGGAGATCAACGTCAATGTGTTGCGCATTACTTACCACACCATGCAATCTAAAAGGAAAGCAGCACAACAAGATGTCGAGTCGTTTTCGATGCCTCCAGAAAACCAACCTCTGGTATATCATTGAACGAGACTTTGTTTGCTGGTCCAGCTATTCAAAACGACCTCATGACCGTGTTGATGAAATGGAGATGGCACCGCTTTGCTTTTGTTGCTGATATAGCAAAAATGTATCGTCAGATAAACATGCACTCGAAAGATGCACAATTTCAAAGAATTTTGTGGAGGTCCAATCCATCCGAAGAAATAAAAGACTACACATTGACCACGGTAACATTTGGTACAAGTTGTGCACCGTTTTTGGCCATTAGAACTTTGAGAAAACTGGCAGAAGATGAACGTTTTAGATATCCCAATGCATACGACTCGGTGATGAATGAATTTTACGTAGACGATCTGTTATCAGGAGAAGAAGATTTGGAAAAAACAATCAGCAAGCGGAAAGAAATATTTGAACTTTTGCAATCTGGAGGCTTTCATCTTCGCAAATGGATTAGTAATGATATACGAATTTTAGACGAATTTAAGATCAAAATCCCGCTGATTTAGCATCCAGCGGAATCCATGCTTCTGAAATCTTCGACAATAATTTGTGGTGGCATGGACCCAGTTGGTTGACTCAGGATTCTAATAATTGGCCCCGCAGTACCTGTTCCTGGAATACTAAACTGGAATGCAAAAATACACTGTTAGTCCATGTTGTTAATGAATGTAACCCAGACCTCGACACTTTGTTAGATAAATTTTCAACTTTGTCTCGTTTGATACGAGTAACAGCCTATTGCTTCCGTTTCTTCGCACACATATCGAAACAATCTAATTATAGCCGACATTTAACAATAATCGACTTACAGCAATCGTTTAATTTCTGGTTAAGATACACTCAATCAAAGGAATTTGGAAAAGAAATCTCGACGTTACGAAATGGAAAGGTCATTGGAAACAACAGCCTTCTCAGGAATTTGAACCCGTTTGTAGATGGTACTGGAATATTGAGAATTGGAGGACGGTTAAACAACGCAACTTTGCCATACGACGCTAAGCATCAAATCATTTTACCTAAAAGAGGAAAATTAGTGGAGTTATTAATACATCAAACGCATCAAAACACTTTACATGGACAAACGCAGCTGATGTTGAATATGATTAGAAGACGGTATTGGATTTTAGACGCTCGTAATACTATTAAGCGGGAAATACGCAAATGTGTAAAATTTTTCCGGGCCAAGCCGCAAATATTAACCCAATTGATGGGAAGCTTACCAGCACCTAGAGTAAATATGTCCAGTCCATTCACGCATACGGGTGTCGATTACTGCGGTCCAATTGAGTATCGCGACAGACGAAGACGTGGATACAAACTACACAAGGGATACATCGCAATATTCATATGTCTAGCAGTCAAGGCTATTCACATCGAATTCGTCAGCGATTTGTCTACAGCAGCGTTTCTCGCAGCACTGCGTCGATTTATAGGACGTCGAGGACTTTGTAACCACATATATAGCGACTGCGGTACTAATTTCATCGGAGCTTGCGCGGAATTGCGACGCATCTTGAAAGGAAACACTCATTATGCTGCAGAAGTACTCGCCAATGAAAATATCATTTGGCATTTCAACCCTCCTGCTTCTCCACATTTCGGTGGACTGTGGGAGGCCGGATTGAAGTCGATTAAACAGCACTTACGTCGAATTGTTGGAGGAGCAGCATTAACTTTTGAGGAAATGTCAACCGTGTTAGTAAGAATTGAAGCTTGCCTCAACTCCCGGCCTTTATACCCTTTATCAGATGACCACACAGACATCGAAGTGCTCACTCCAGCTCATTTTCTAATCGGAAGAGCAATACTTACACCACCTGAACAAGATTTCACAGCCATAAAAGCGAATTATTTGGATAGATGGCAGTATGTTCAACGTTTGACACAGGACTTCTCGAACAGATGGAAAATTGAATATTTGAATCGCCTGCAATCACGTCCGAAATGGCTAAACAAAGAAATAAACCCGCGTGTTGGTGATATTTGTATATTAAAGGACGAAAGAGTGGTATCCTATAAATGGCCGTTAGCAAAAATAACTGAACTTCATCCTGGAAAAGATTCATTAGTGCGAGTGGTTTCCGTGTTCTCAAATGGCAAAATTTATAAACGACCTATATCAAAAATCGCGTTACTGCCAATCACAACAAGAACTTGAACTTCATTATTGAATTAATAACGTATCAAATATACTTATGAAATTCGGACTGTAATATCAAGTATTAACGATAAACTACTAATGAATTGATGAATCGATTAACCCGTTCGAGATAAATGAAGAGACAACACTTGGAATAACAATTTAAAAAAAAAACCAATTGACATCGAATTAATAATAATAATTGAATCAAATGAATCAACCTTAATTTAAAGTATGCATAGTTATCTCAATCTCTGTTCAACGTCTTTATACCATACCAAACCCTGTTCCCTAAATTCCTTCCAATCTTTTAATCGAGGTGGCGAGTCAGGGCGCCACGTTAATATAACCCTTGGTTGCTGGATGCTATGTGTCTGTTCGGAGTAAATGCCACAGGCAACACTAACATCTTTAACGAATGGTTCTCGACTCCGGTATTTCATAATTTTTCTGGACTATAAACGTTTATGTTTAACGGACCAATGTATCAACAAGGAGTCTATGATCGGTAATTCAATATCGATGTAAAACATTACTAAGCATGTATTTATAGGTGGTAATCCTGATCCTGTCGGCCCAGCGGGGGGAGGATGTTCAACAATGAATTGACGTTGTCACCTTGACAACATCAACAGCAGATGGGAGACAGACAGCTGATTGGAAAAATTTAATGCTGTGTTTAAAATGTAAAACTGGATATTGGAAATTTATAACCAGTAATTGTTCAAAAGCTGGAATGTACCGAAATTTTCACTATCCAGTTATTTTTCAAAAGTTAAAGTTAAAATAGAAATTTGAAATGAAAGTTAAGTCCATCATCAGCTTTGAAATCGTGAACACCAAAATTCGTTTTTTTCGACCTTAGAAGTTAATTCGAACTTGAAACCCGTATTTTGAATCGTAGTAGCAAGTAAAAGGTTTTTAAACTTTGAAATAGTATTTGAAATAAATTGGTGAAGTGTAAAGAATTTGGAATAAATAAATTTGGAATAAATTGGTGAAATGTACCCGTTATAGTGTTTTGTTTTAAACGGAACTTAGCATAAATCGAATTTTAAGATACGAAGCAAATTATTTTGGACATTTTTTGGTCCTTCAAACCGGATCGTGTCGCGATTCAATTTCGGTGAAAAAGTGATTTGTGAGACAATTGGCAAGGGTTCTTCCTTAATTGAGCACTGAGTAAGTCCTTTCCTTTTTCCTTTCTATATAACTATGCATACTTTTTAATACAAAATAACTTTTGAAACGCATAACTGTAACACATTACTTGAAATTGATATTGTACTAATCCCATAATTTGAAATTTGATAAAAGGTGAAAATAACATTCTAATTATTCATAAGAACAAGTGAAGTGAATAAATTTGTTAAATAATTGAAAACCAATATACTAGAATCTTGAATATAGTGGCATTTAGATAAATCAATTAGATTCGGAATTCAACCAGTTAATATCAAATATACATTCGGTATTTGTGCATTTATATTGGGCGTGTACATTTGAAATTTGCGGTGAATTCGAAAAGTGCAATAAAATTGTGAAAAGTATCGGCAGCTTTTGATTCGAACTCCGTGTTAACGGGAATTTGTAAGAACGTGCTGAATTCACGGTATTTCCCTTCCGCCATAACGGTTGAATCTCTGCCACGGTTAGTAACCTTTGTTCGTATACAACTGTACATTCATTGTAATCATTATTGTGCACATTTAATCACACGTAAATGGCTGACGTGCAGAATCTTATTGTACGACAAAAGATCGCATGTGATCAACTTGCAAGATGGCAAGTAAATTATCGTAAAGATTCCAAAGCACGGAAAACAACGGGTTATTACCAATCTTTGCTTAGCAAAATACAAGCTCTTTACGAGCGCTTCTTGGAGACCCATGAGCAGATTTTGGAACAAGTGAATGAGAAGATTGTGGAATTGCCGTACTTTACTGAAGATTTCGACAAATTTGAAAATCTTCATCTAAATTTCCAATCGGAATTGGAAGAATTATTGCAAGGGGCGCAGGGGGTTGAAGGCAAGCAGACCACGAAGACGCAAGTGCAAACAAAAACTGATGAATTAGAGTTGAAACTTCCACGGATAAACTTGCCTAAATTTACGGGAAATTATGAAGATTGGGTACCATTTAAGGATCTTTTTGTGTCAATTATCCATGGTCGGGCTTCGTTATCACAAGTAGAAAAGCTGCATTATTTAATATGCAGTCTAGGTGGTGAAGCAGAAAATTTACTCCGACATTTTGCCATAACTGGAGCAAATTATGAGTCCGCGTGGAACCTGTTAAATGAGCGATATGACAACCAAAGAGTGTTGTTAAATGCTCAATTTAAGAAATTGTTCAGCATTGGTAATGCATCCGAATCCTCTACTGCATTGAAAAGTCTTGTTGATCGTCCTGTTGAAAAGTCTGTTGAATAGTCAATACTACTGTTGAATAGTCAATTGAAAATTTAAAGTTAGGGGATTTATGGCAATACATAGTGGTGTATCTGACAACCCAACGATTACCTCAAGAAACTCGTCAGCTGTGGGAGCAAAGTCAAGCATTAAACACCAAATTGCTTTCATTTGATGAGTTGAAAACTTTTTTAAATCAAAGATTTCGTGCTTTAGAAGCTTCCGGGATCGATCGATCTAAACAATTTCAAATTCAATTCCACACTCGCAATTTTCATTCAGTACAAACACATTCGTCACCTTTATGTGTTCATTGTCGAGGTCCTCACCGTTAAGTTCATTGTGCACAATTTAAACAACTGCCCCATCCTAACAAATTAGATATCGTTAAACGAAATGGGCTATGTCTGAACTGCCTGGATAGGGGACACTAATTGATAAATTGTCCTAGCAGATTCAAATGTTTGAAGTGTCAAAGGTCACATAATATACTTCTGCATCGAGATGATCCATCGGCCAACAGTACAACCAATATATTGCTATCAACATCACAAACGGAACACTTGCATGTACAAAGCATTAACACATTGAACCGACGAGAAGTTTTTCTAGCCACAGCTGTCGTTACTTTGCATTCTCCCATTGGTCTTTAAGAGCGCTGCTGGATCAGGGATCACAGGTTTCTTTAATAACAGAATCTGCCGTGCAACAATTGGGTTTAACCAGAAAGTCAGCCAAGGTAAATGTTTCTGGAATCGGAACCTCTGATCCAACTAAAGTAAAGGGAATAGTACAAATCAGCATGCACACTCGAACAGGAGGCGTATTGGATTTCGACGCATACATACTAGATAAATTGACCAATTCGATTTCTAACAAAGCAGTGTTGACATCGGACTGGGACCAAATAAAACACTTGCAGCTCGCTGATCCGTTCTTCGGCCGTCCTTGTCGCATTGACGTTTTATTAAGAGCCGACGTTGTAGTCAATGTGATGCTAGGAGAAATGATGAAACTAGTCGCGGGACCAATAGCACAGAACACAAAATTAGGCTGGGTGATATCTGGACAAATAGAAAATGTAGTCGTGTCGACGGTTCAAAGTTTTAAAGTAGAAACAAACGCTGATGTGGAAGTCAATGAGCAATTGAAAAAGTTTTGGGAATTAGAGGAAGTGCAACCAAACCGAATCCCAACTAAAGAGGAAGAATTTTGCGAATCATTCTTTGTGGAAACTACATCTCGTGACAAATCGGGTCGTTACTCTGTGAAATTGCCATTCAAAAGCATCGAATGCCGAAATTCCTTAGGATCTTCAAGAGCCACAGCTTTGTCTAGTTTTTCATCGTTAGAAAAGCGTTTTCAAAAGGATGAAAACTTAAAAAAAGAATACACTAATTGCATTCAGGAATATTTGGATCTAGGCCACATGAAGCTAGTCAGCGATATTAATGAGCATATATTCAAAGAAGATCAACGTCAATGTGTTGCGCATTACTTACCACACCATGCAATCTAAAAGGAAAGCAGCACAACAAGATGTCGAGTCGTTTTCGATGCCTCCAGAAAACCAACCTCTGGTATATCATTGAACGAGACTTTGTTTGCTGGTCCAGCTATTCAAAACGACCTCATGACCGTGTTGATGAAATGGAGATGGCACCGCTTTGCTTTTGTTGCTGATATAGCAAAAATGTATCGTCAGATAAACATGCACTCGAAAGATGCACAATTTCAAAGAATTTTGTGGAGGTCCAATCCATCCGAAGAAATAAAAGACTACACATTGACCACGGTAACATTTGGTACAAGTTGTGCACCGTTTTTGGCCATTAGAACTTTGAGAAAACTGGCAGAAGATGAACGTTTTAGATATCCCAATGCATACGACTCGGTGATGAATGAATTTTACGTAGACGATCTGTTATCAGGAGAAGAAGATTTGGAAAAAACAATCAGCAAGCGGAAAGAAATATTTGAACTTTTGCAATCTGGAGGCTTTCATCTTCGCAAATGGATTAGTAATGATATACGAATTTTAGACGAATTTAAGATCAAAATCCCGCTGATTTAGCATCCAGCGGAATCCATGCTTCTGAAATCTTCGACAATAATTTGTGGTGGCATGGACCCAGTTGGTTGACTCAGGATTCTAATAATTGGCCCCGCAGTACCTGTTCCTGGAATACTAAACTGGAATGCAAAAATACACTGTTAGTCCATGTTGTTAATGAATGTAACCCAGACCTCGACACTTTGTTAGATAAATTTTCAACTTTGTCTCGTTTGATACGAGTAACAGCCTATTGCTTCCGTTTCTTCGCACACATATCGAAACAATCTAATTATAGCCGACATTTAACAATAATCGACTTACAGCAATCGTTTAATTTCTGGTTAAGATAAACTCAATCAAAGGAATTTGGAAAAGAAATCTCGACGTTACGAAATGGAAAGGTCATTGGAAACAACAGCCTTCTCAGGAATTTGAACCCGTTCGTAGATGGTACTGGAATATTGAGAATTGGAGGACGGTTAAACAACGCAACTTTGCCATACGACGCTAAGCATCAAATCATTTTACCTAAAAGAGGAAAATTAGTCGAGTTATTAATACATCAAACGCATCAAAACACTTTACATGGACAAACGCAGCTGATGTTGAATATGATTAGAAGACGGTATTGGATTTTAGACGCTCGTAATACTATTAAGCGGGAAATACGCAAATGTGTAAAATGTTTCCGGGCCAAGCCGCAAATATTAACCCAATTGATGGGAAGCTTACCAGCACCTAGAGTAAATATGTCCAGTCCATTCACGCATACGGGTGTCGATTACTGCGGTCCAATTGAGTATCGCGACAGACGAAGACGTGGATACAAACTACACAAGGAATACATCGCAATATTCATATGTCTAGCAGTCAAGGCTATTCACATCGAATTCGTCAGCGATTTGTCTACAGCAGCGTTTCTCGCAGCACTGCGTCAATTTATAGGACGTCGAGGACTTTGTAACCACATATATAGCGACTGCGGTACTAATTTCATCGGAGCTTGCGCGGAATTGCGACGCATCTTGAAAGGAAACACTCATTATGCTGCAGAAGTACTCGCCAATGAAAATATCATTTGGCATTTCAACCCTCCTGCTTCTCCACATTTCGGTGGACTGTGGGAGGCCGGATTGAAGTCGATTAAACAGCACTTACGTCGAATTCTTGGAGGAGCAGCATTAACTTTTACTTACTAATACTTACACCACCTGAACAAGATTTCACAGCCATAAAAGCGAATTATTTGGATAGATGGCAATATGTTCAACGTTTGACACAGGACTCCTCGAACAGATGGAAAATTGAATATTTGAATCGCCTGCAATCACGTCCGAAATGGCTTAACAAAGAAATAAACCCGCGTGTTGGTGATATTTGTATATTAAAGGACGAAAGAGTGGTATCCTATAAATGGCCGTTAGCAAAAATAACTGAACTTCATCCTGGAAAAAATTCATTAGTGCGAGTGGTTTCCGTGTTCTCAAATGGCAAAATTTATAAACGAACTATATCAAAAATCGCGTTACTGCCAACCAGAACAAGAACTTGAACTTCATTATTGAATTAATAACGTATCAAATATACTTATGAAATTCGGACTGTAATATCAAGTATTAACGATAAACTACTAATGAATTGATGAATCGATTAGCCCGTTCGAGATAAATGAAGAGACAACACTTGGAATAACAACTAAAAAAAAACCAATTGACATCGAATTAATAATAATAATTGAATCAAATGAATCAACCTTAATTTAAAGTATGCATAGTTATCTCAATCTCTGTTCAACGTCTTTATACCATACCAAACCCTGTTCCCTAAATTCCTTCCAATCTTTTGTTCGAGGTGGCGAGTCAGGGCGCCACGTTAATATAACCCTTGGCTGCTGGATGCTATGTGTCTGTTCGGAGTAAATGCCACAGGCAACACTAACATCTTTAACGAATGGTTCTCGACTCCGGTATTTCATAATTTTTCTGGACTATAAACGTTTATGTTTAACGGACCAATGTATCAACAAGGAGTCTATGATCGGTAATTCAATATCGATGTAAAACATTACTAAGCATGTATTTATAGGTGGTAATCCTAATCCTGTCGGCCCAGCGGGGGGAGGATGTTCAACAATGAATTGACGTTGTCACCTTGACAACATCAACGGCAGATGGGAGACAGACAGCTGATTGGAAAAATTTAATGCTGTGTTTAAAATGTAAAACTGGATATTGGAAATTTATAACCAGTAATTGTTCAAAAGCTGGAATGTACCGAAATTTTCACTATCCAGTTATTTTTCAAAAGTTAAAGTTAAAATAGAAATTTGAAATGAAAGTTAAGTCCATCATCAGCTTTGAAATCGTGAACACCAAAATTCGTTTTTTTCGACCTTAGAAGTTAATTCGAACTTGAAACCCGTATTTTGAATCGTAGTAGCAAGTAAAAGGTTTTTAAACTTTGAAATAGTATTTGAAATAAATTGGTGAAGTGTAAAGAATTTGGAATAAATAAATTTGGAATAAATTGGTGAAATGTACCCGTTATAGTGTTTTGTTTTAAACGGAACTTAGCATAAATCGAATTTTAAGATACGAAGCAAATTATTTTGGACATTTTTCGGTCCTTCAAACCGGATCGTGTCGCGATTCAATTTCGGTGAAAAAGTGATTTGTGAGACAATTGGCAAGGGTTTTTCCTTAATTGAGCACTGAGTAAGTCCTTTCCTTTTTCCTTTCTATATAACTATGCATACTTTTCAATACAAAATAACTTTTGAAACGCATAACTGTAACACATTACTTGAAATTGATATTGTACTAATCCCATAATTTGAAATTTGATAAAAGGTGAAAATAACATTCTAATTATTCATAAGAACAAGTGAAGTGAATAAATTTGTTAAATAATTGAAAACCAATATACTAGAATCTTGAATATAGTGGCATTTAGATAAATCAATTAGATTCGGAATTCAACCAGTTAATATCAAATATACATTCGGTATTTGTGCATTTATATTGGGCGTGTACATTTGAAATTTGCGGTGAATTCGAAAAGTGCAATAAAATTGTGAAAAGTATCGGCAGCTTTTGATTCGAACTCCGTGTTAACGGGAATTTGTAAGAACGTGCTGAATTCACGGTATTTCCCTTCCGCCATAACGGTTGAATCTCTGCCACGGTTAGTAACCTTTGTTCGTATACAACTGTACATTCATTGTAATCATTATTGTGCACATTTCAATCACACGTAAATGGCTGACGTGCAGAATCTTATTGTACGACAAAAGATCGCATGTGATCAACTTGCAAGATGGCAAGTAAATTATCGTAAAGATTCCAAAGCACGGAAAACAACGGGTTATTACCAATCTTTGCTTAGCAAAATACAAGCTCTTTACGAGCGCTTCTTGGAGACCCATGAGCAGATTTTGGAACAAGTGAATGAGAAGATTGTGGAATTGCCGTACTTTACTGAAGATTTCGACAAATTTGAAAATCTTCATCTAAATTTCCAATCGGAATTGGAAGAATTATTGCAAGGGGCGCAGGGGGTTGAAGGCAAGCAGACCACGAAGACGCAAGTGCAAACAAAAACTGATGAATTAGAGTTGAAACTTCCACGGATAAACTTGCCTAAATTTACGGGAAATTATGAAGATTGGGTACCATTTAAGGATCTTTTTGTGTCAATTATCCATGGTCGGGCTTCGTTATCACAAGTAGAAAAGCTGCATTATTTAATATGCAGTCTAGGTGGTGAAGCAGAAAATTTACTCCGACATTTTGCCATAACTGGAGCAAATTATGAGTCCGCGTGGAACCTGTTAAATGAGCGATATGACAACCAAAGAGTGTTGTTAAATGCTCAATTTAAGAAATTGTTCAGCATTGGTAATGCATCCGAATCCTCTACTGCATTGAAAAGTCTTGTTGATCGTACTGTTGAATGTGTTCAGTCAATTGAAAATTTAAAGTTAGGGGATTTATGGCAATACATAGTGGTGTATCTGACAACCCAACGATTACCTCAAGAAACTCGTCAGCTGTGGGAGCAAAATCAAGCATTAAACACCAAATTGCTTTCATTTGATGAGTTGAAAACTTTTTTAAATCAAAGATTTCGTGCTTTAGAAGCTTCCGGGATCGATCGATCTAAACAATTTCGAATTCAATTCCACACTCGCAATGTTCATTCAGTACAAACACATTCGTCACCTTTATGTGTTCATTGTCGAGGTCCTCACCGTTTAGTTCATTGTGCACAATTTAAACAACTGCCCCATCCTAACAAATTAGATATCGTTAAACGAAATGGGCTATGTCTGAACTGCCTGGATAGGGGACACTAATTGATAAATTGTCCTAGCAGATTCAAATGTTTGAAGTGTCAAAGGTCACATAATATACTTCTGCATCGAGATGATCCATCGGCCAACAGTGCAACCAATATATTGCTATCAATATCACAAACGGAACACTTGCATGTACATAGCATTAACACATTGAACCGACGAGAAGTTTTTCTAGCCACAGCTGTCGTTACTTTGCATTCTCCCATTGGTCTTTAAGAGCGCTGCTGGATCAGGGATCACAGGTTTCTTTAATAACAGAATCTGCCGTGCAACAATTGGGTTTGACCAGAAAGTCAGCCAAGGTAAATGTGTCTGGAATCGGAACCTCTGATCCAACTAAAGTAAAGGGAATAGTACAAATCAGCATGCACACTCGAACAGGAGGCGTATTGGATTTCGACGCATACATACTAGATAAATTGACCAATTCGATTCCTAACAAAGCAGTGTTGACATCGGACTGGGACCAAATAAAACACTTGCAGCTCGCTGATCCGTTCTTCGGCCGTCCTTGTCGCATTGACGTTTTATTAAGAGCCGACGTTGTAGTCAATGTGATGCTAGGAGAAATGATGAAACTAGTCGCGGGACCAATAGCACAGAACACAAAATTAGGCTGGGTGATATCTGGACAAATAGAAAATGCAGTCGTGTCGACGGTTCAAAGTTTTAAAGTAGAAACAAACGCTGATGTGGAAGTCAATGAGCAATTGAAAAAGTTTTGGGAATTAGAGGAAGTGCAACCAAACCGAATCCCAACTAAAGAGGAAGAATTTTGCGAATCATTCTTTGTGGAAACTACATCTCGTGACAAATCGGGTCGTTACTCTGTGAAATTGCCATTCAAAAGCATCGAATGCCGAAATTCCTTGGGATCTTCAAGAGCCACAGCTTTGTCTAGTTTTTCATCGTTCGAAAAGCGTTTTCAAAAGGATGAAAACTTAAAAAAAGAATACACTAATTGCATTCAGGAATATTTGGATCTAGGCCACATGAAGCTAGTCAGCGATATTAATGAGCATATATTCAAAGGAGATCAACGTCAATGTGTTGCGCATTACTTACCACACCATGCAATCTAAAAGGAAAGCAGCACAACAAGATGTCGAGTCGTTTTCGATGCCTCCAGAAAACCAACCTCTGGTATATCATTGAACGAGACTTTGTTTGCTGGTCCAGCTATTCAAAACGACCTCATGACCGTGTTGATGAAATGGAGATGGCACCGCTTTGCTTTTGTTGCTGATATAGCAAAAATGTATCGTCAGATAAACATGCACTCGAAAGATGCACAATTTCAAAGAATTTTGTGGAGGTCCAATCCATCCGAAGAAATAAAAGACTACACATTGACCACGGTAACATTTGGTACAAGTTGTGCACCGTTTTTGGCCATTAGAACTTTGAGAAAACTGGCAGAAGATGAACGTTTTAGATATCCCAATGCATACGACTCGGTGATGAATGAATTTTACGTAGACGATCTGTTATCAGGAGAAGAAGATTTGGAAAAAACAATCAGCAAGCGGAAAGAAATATTTGAACTTTTGCAATCTGGAGGCTTTCATCTTCGCAAATGGATTAGTAATGATATACGAATTTTAGACGAATTTAAGATCAAAATCCCGCTGATTTAGCATCCAGCGGAATCCATGCTTCTGAAATCTTCGACAATAATTTGTGGTGGCATGGACCCAGTTGGTTGACTCAGGATTCTAATAATTGGCCCCGCAGTACCTGTTCCTGGAATACTAAACTGGAATGCAAAAATACACTGTTAGTCCATGTTGTTAATGAATGTAACCCAGACCTCGACACTTTGTTAGATAAATTTTCAACTTTGTCTCGTTTGATACGAGTAACAGCCTATTGCTTCCGTTTCTTCGCACACATATCGAAACAATCTAATTATAGCCGACATTTAACAATAATCGACTTACAGCAATCGTTTAATTTCTGGTTAAGATACACTCAATCAAAGGAATTTGGAAAAGAAATCTCGACGTTACGAAATGGAAAGGTCATTGGAAACAACAGCCTTCTCAGGAATTTGAACCCGTTTGTAGATGGTACTGGAATATTGAGAATTGGAGGACGGTTAAACAACGCAACTTTGCCATACGACGCTAAGCATCAAATCATTTTACCTAAAAGAGGAAAATTAGTCGAGTTATTAATACATCAAACGCATCAAAACACTTTACATGGACAAACGCAGCTGATGTAGAATATGATTAGAAGACGGTATTGGATTTTAGACGCTCGTAATACTATTAAGCGGGAAATACGCAAATGTGTAAAATGTTTCCGGGCCAAGCCGCAAATATTAACCCAATTGATGGGAAGCTTACCAGCACCTAGAGTAAATATGTCCAGTCCATTCACGCATACGGGTGTCGATTACTGCGGTCCAATTGAGTATCGCGACAGAAGAAGACGTGGATACAAACTACACAAGGGATACATCGCAATATTCATATGTCTAGCAGTCAAGGCTATTCACATCGAATTCGTCAGCGATTTGTCTACAGCAGCGTTTCTCGCAGCACTGCGTCGATTTATAGGACGTCGAGGACTTTGTAACCACATATATAGCGACTGCGGTACTAATTTCATCGGAGCTTGCGCGGAATTGCGACGCATCTTGAAAGGAAACACTCATTATGCTGCAGAAGTACTCGCCAATGAAAATATCATTTGGCATTTCAACCCTCCTGCTTCTCCACATTTCGGTGGACTGTGGGAGGCCGGATTGAAGTCGATTAAACAGCACTTACGTCGAATTGTTGGAGAAGCAGCATTAACTTTTGAGGAAATGTCAACCGTGTTAGTAAGAATTGAAGCTTGCCTCAACTCCCGGCCTTTATACCCTTTATCAGATGACCACACAGACATCGAAGTGCTCACTCCAGCTCATTTTCTAATCGGAAGAGCAATACTTACACCACCTGAACAAGATTTCACAGCCATAAAAGCGAATTATTTGGATAGATGGCAGTATGTTCAACGTTTGACACAGGACTTCTCGAACAGATGGAAAATTGAATATTTGAATCGCCTGCAATCACGTCCGAAATGGCTTAACAAAGAAATAAACCCGCGTGTTGGTGATATTTGTATATTAAAGGACGAAAGAGTGGTATCCTATAAATGGCCGTTAGCAAAAATAACTGAACTTCATCCTGGAAAAGATTCATTAGTGCGAGTGGTTTCCGTGTTCTCAAATGGCAAAATTTATAAACGACCTATATCAAAAATCGCGTTACTGCCAATCACAACAAGAACTTGAACTTCATTATTGAATTAATAACGTATCAAATATACTTATGAAATTCGGACTGTAATATCAAGTATTAACGATAAACTACTAATGAATTGATGAATCGATTAACCCGTTCGAGATAAATGAAGAGACAACACTTGGAATAACAACTAAAAAAAAACCAATTGACATCGAATTAATAATAATAATTGAATCAAATGAATCAACCTTAATTTAAAGTATGCATAGTTATCTCAATCTCTGTTCAACGTCTTTATACCATACCAAACCCTGTTCCCTAAATTCCTTCCAATCTTTTGTTCGAGGTGGCGAGTCAGGGCGCCACGTTAATATAACCCTTGGTTGCTGGATGCTATGTGTCTGTTCGGAGTAAATGCCACAGGCAACACTAACATCTTTAACGAGTGGTTCTCGACTCCGGTATTTCATAATTTTTCTGGACTATAAACGTTTATGTTTAACGGACCAATGTATCAACAAGGAGTCTATGATCGGTAATTCAATATCGATGTAAAACATTACTAAGCATGTATTTATAGGTGGTAATCCTGATCCTGTCGGCCCAGCGGGGGGAGGATGTTCAACAATGAATTGACGTTGTCACCTTGACAACATCAACAGCAGATGGGAGACAGACAGCTGATTGGAAAAATTTAATGCTGTGTTTAAAATGTAAAACTGGATATTGGAAACTTATAACCAGTAATTGTTCAAAAGCTGGAATGTACCGAAATTTTCACTATCCAGTTATTTTTCAAAAGTTAAAGTTAAAATAGAAATTTGAAATGAAAGTTAAGTCCATCATCAGCTTTGAAATCGTGAACACCAAAATTCGTTTTTTTCGACCTTAGAAGTTAATTCGAACTTGAAACCCGTATTTTGAATCGTAGTAGCAAGTAAAAGGTTTTTAAACTTTGAAATAGTATTTGAAATAAATTGGTGAAGTGTAAAGAATTTGGAATAAATAAATTTGGAATAAATTGGTGAAATGTACCCGTTATAGTGTTTTGTTTTAAACGGAACTTAGCATAAATCGAATTTTAAGATACGAAGCAAATTATTTTGGACATTTTTTGGTCCTTCGAACCGGATCGTGTCGCGATTCAATTTCGGTGAAAAAGTGATTTGTGAGACAATTGGCAAGGGTTTTTCCTTAATTGAGCACTGAGTAAGTCCTTTCCTTTTTCCTTTCTATATAACTATGCATACTTTTTAATACAAAATAACTTTTGAAACGCATAGCTGTAACACATTACTTGAAATTGATATTGTACTAATCCCATAATTTGAAATTTGATAAAAGGTGAAAATAACATTCTAATTATTCATAAGAACAAGTGAAGTGAATAAATTTGTTAAATAATTGAAAACCAATATACTAGAATCTTGAATATAGTGGCATTTAGATAAATCAATTAGATTCGGAATTCAACCAGTTAATATCAAATATACATTCGGTATTTGTGCATTTATATTGGGCGTGTACATTTGAAATTTGCGGTGAATTCGAAAAGTGCAATAAAATTGTGAAAAGTATCGGCAGCTTTTGATTCGAACTCCGTGTTAACGGGAATTTGTAAGAACGTGCTGAATTCACGGTATTTCCCTTCCGCCATAACGGTTGAATCTCTGCCACGGTTAGTAACCTTTGTTCGTATACAACTGTACATTCATTGTAATCATTATTGTGCACATTTCAATCACACGTAAATGGCTGACGTGCAGAATCTTATTGTACGACAAAAGATCGCATGTGATCAACTTGCAAGATGGCAAGTAAATTATCGTAAAGATTCCAAAGCACGGAAAACAACGGGTTATTACCAATCTTTGCTTAGCAAAATACAAGCTCTTTACGAGCGCTTCTTGGAGACCCATGAGCAGATTTTGGAACAAGTGAATGAGAAGATTGTGGAATTGCCGTACTTTACTGAAGATTTCGACAAATTTGAAAATCTACATCTAAATTTCCAATCGGAATTGGAAGAATTATTGCAAGGGGCGCAGGGGGTTGAAGGCAAGCAGACCACGAAGACGCAAGTGCAAACAAAAACTGATGAATTAGAGTTGAAACTTCCACGGATAAACTTGCCTAAATTTACGGGAAATTATGAAGATTGGGTACCATTTAAGGATCTTTTTGTGTCAATTATCCATGGTCGGGCTTCGTTATCACAAGTGGAAAAGCTGCATTATTTAAAATGCAGTCTAGGTGGTGAAGCAGAAAATTTACTCCGACATTTTGCCATAACTGGAGCAAATTATGAGTCCGCGTGGAACCTGTTAAATGAGCGATATGACAACCAAAGAGTGTTGTTAAATGCTCAATTTAAGAAATTGTTCAGCATTGGTAATGCATCCGAATCCGCTACTGCATTGAAAAGTCTTGTTGATCGTACTGTTGAATGTGTTCAGTCAATTGAAAATTTAAAGTTAGGGGATTTATGGCAATACATAGTGGTGTATCTGACAACCCAACGATTACCTCAAGAAACCCGTCAGCTGTGGGAGCAAAATCAAGCATTAAACACCAAATTGCTTTCATTTGATGCGTTGAAAACTTTTTTAAATCAAAGATTTCGTGCTTTAGAAGCTTCCGGGATCGATCCATCTAAACAATTTCGAATTCAATCCCACACTCGCAATGTTCATTCAGTACAAACACATTCGTCACCTTTATGTGTTCATTGTCGAGGTCCTCACCGTTTAGTTCATTGTGCACAATTTAAACAACTGCCCCATTTTAACAAATTCGATATCGTTAAACGAAATGGGCTATGTCTGAACTGCCTGGATAGGGGACACTTATTGATAAATTGTCCTAGCAGATTCAAATGTTTGAAGTGTCAAAGGTCACATAATATACTTCTGCATCGAGATGATCCATCGGCCAACAGTGCAACCAATATATTGCTATCAATATCACAAACGGAACACTTGCATGTACATAGCATTAACACATTGAACCGACGAGAAGTTTTTCTAGCCACAGCTGTCGTTACTTTGCATTCTCCCATTGGTCTTTAAGAGCGCTGCTGGATCAGGGATCACAGGTTTCTTTAATAACAGAATCTGCCGTGCAACAATTGGGTTTGACCAGAAAGTCAGCCAAGGTAAATGTGTCTGGAATCGGAATCTCTGATCCAACTAAAGTAAAGGGAATAGTACAAATCAGCATGCACACTCGAACAGGAGGCGTATTGGATTTCGACGCATACATACTAGATAAATTGACCAATTCGATTCCTAAAAAAACTCTAGCGCACCTGAACCGCTAGAAACACTAATGTTCGAAGAACAGTAGAAGAATCGTGCAGGTTTTGAGTGCATATTCCACCACATGTGCTGCTTATTACGGCCAAACTGTTTCAAATGCCACGTTTTACTTTCGTCTTAAGAATGCATTATAACTCATATGGTGCAAGGTTTCAGATATTACCACTGGCATGAATTTCAACGTTTATGAGAGCAAAACACGGGTTAATTATATTCGTTATCAGTTGCTTATTTCACATAATTTTGAAAGCAGCATCTCATATAACATCAATGAAGAAAATGCTCAGTGCCTGCAGCACTGTAACTGAAGTTGGTGTTTGGGGCTGCGATCCGAAAAATTTGCAGAACTTTGCGAATTGTAACATCGGTTATTTATTTTCATTGTAAATGTTTCCGGTATGTATACTAACTGTAAGCATTTATTGATACAAAAGTAGCACAACCGACTGGTGCTGGCACTGAGAGCATAAAGACATTCGGAGGGGCGATGTCCATTTAAAATACATTGAAGAGAAACCGACCACTTTTCAGGTATCTTCAATGTCAATTACTCTCTTTGTATCCTCTCTGTCAATATGACAATTAAACTAATGTAAACAATTTGAGTCGGTACGGAAATAAAATCATGTTTATTTTAAATATAGATTAATTTTGTGTAGATTCGACTAGTGCGGTTCACAAAAACGTTAGTGTAGAAGTGAAAATCGCGAGTTTTATTTGAAAAAAGTGTTTGAAAACTGTGCAATTGCATTAATCTTTGCAATGAAGTGAGTTGTGCCGAATTGTGGCAATAGTTTTGTGGAATTGTGGCAAAAAAAAACGCCGGCCACTTGGAGTTTCTTATCACAAGTAAGGAATAAACAAACGATGTGTTTTGCAAAATTTTGTGAATTTCACAATTTTTTTATAAGCGAAAGTGCCTATTTGAGCCCTTTTAAATATTGTCGACATATTGGCGCGAATTTTCTGGTAGCCATTTTAATTTCTGTCAAAAAAAACACAAAGCAGTAGAGCGGATAAACAGTTTCGGATCAGAGCGGAAATAAAATGATACATAAATTTATTCGTATTGCATGCTGTGTGAAATATTGTTTTCCAGATTTCCAGAAAATGAGCAACACATATTCATTTGGACTTCTTCTCTTGGATTTCCTGAGCTGATCATCAAAAATACTTCCCGGGTCTATTCAAATCTTTCGGCCGTGGTATATAGCAATTGATGATTGACAAGGGAATAAGTGTAATAGTTTCTTGTTTTTCTTACAGCTGAGCAAGCGAACAGGGGATCATCTTTAGTGGAGTAAAATCTTCGAGTGATGCAGTAAGTAAAGAAAATGTTCAAAACATTCTTCTCTTTAATTATCTTAATTCTATAGATACCTTTCGGCAACAATATTCAAGATGAGATAAACGATAGACAAGAAGAGCGAATTGCGATCTCATTAGGTGCTTCATGCTGATGTTGCGTTCATGATACACTTTTGAAAATTTTAATATTCAACAATATCATTTCAATTAGGCTACGTAAACAGACCAAGTGGCTCCTATTACCGCAGTGCATTTAATCAAGCTGCAGGAAAAAATTGGAAGAAAAAAATAGGATTATCCGAAATTCGCGTAAAAAAAGAAAACAGCAGGCAAAAGAAAACAGCTTCTATAGTTGAGTTGTTAGATAATCTCAAGGCCAATAACTGGATTAGCGAAGTAGGTCGAGAACGATTAGATAGTGTGAATATAATATAATAAATATCTTATTACCTAGAAATATATTATCTCCAACCTATCATTATATTTAGCCTACTTTATAGTATAAGAAAAGTTGAGACTTCTTGGAACTATTAACTGTGAAGACTACTTATTTTTTTTCGAAAAATCTTAAATAAAATTTGCCTTTTTCGGAATTTAAAGCTGTTTTTGATTTTGATGATTTTATTCATTGCAGTTGCTTTACACACAATACTCAGTAAAAACTTTCTAGATGTTCTAAAAACGAAAATGATATTCAATGTTTTCTCATCACCTACGGCAGTACTCAGCACTGCCAAGATTTGAGCCAGCATAAACACATCTAATTTTTAAGCCACTTTCTTATAAAACAATTTTTGTTTTATGGGTGAATAAATATTCAATTAGTATATTCTACAATTTTCATAGTTCGCATGCATTTGTGTTCTGTTTTCATTTTCTATCCTGGAAAAATAATTGATTCACCGCAAAGCAACGAATAATCCAGCCTGCTGTAGCTTATTTTTACTCCCTGGTTCGAGAATTCGTACGGTTATAATATGAAAGCTAAAAAATATTAAATAACTAAATATCTAACAATCATTCACTTACGATATTCAAAATTTGAATATTTGAAATTATTCACACATAATATATCCCCATCAATTTGATAAATTAGGAATTACCTACGCCCCGAAAATTTCAATCAATCATCGGGGTCGCTGGTGATGAGGAAAAATGGCCATGCCTTCGGCCCCTCCGAATGTCTTTATGCTCTCAGTGCTGGCAACCTTTCGCCAGTATCAAAGCCAAGAATATATCAAATCTGCTTCACGTTGTTTAATTACATTCGAAGTTATAGGAGTATAAAGAAATTTAGGGTTACCTGCAGCGAGTTTTTTCAAATGATCGAAAGCTTAATATTTGCTGTTTATTGTCACTACAATATCATTACCATTTGAAAATTCTACGATAAAACCGCTTAATAAAGATATTGCAATTAAACACAAAACCAACAATAGCTGGCAACCCTATCGTGTCTTTTCAACCAAATTTGGCCTGAATAATGCTTATGACAGGTTTCATTAATTGTATGAAATTCGTATTGATTTCATGACTGCACTGGAAGTTATAGTGCAAAAAGTTTTATTTTCCTGAGCGAATTTTCAAAACCAAAGACACAAAAATTACCATAGCTGGTAGCACCAATCAAATTTTTCAACCAAATTTCCACCAAACAGAGATTAGAGTTAGGTTTAGCTTCTGTGTCAATTTCATGAAAATCTGGTAACTAATTCACATTTCATAGGGCAAAAAGCAGTTTTTTTTCTTTGTAATTTTTCAAGATGGCACCACTGGCACAGAGTTGCCCACAATTCAAAATCGCTTCTATCAAATCTGGTCTTACTTAAGTCGAATGCATTCTGTAAATTTTAGCTGTATCTGATTATTGGTTCGTGAGTTTCCGTGAACAGAAGTTTTTGATGCTAAAAATATAGGTTAACTGGGAGAGGGTTACCGTTCTTGTCCGACATGAAATTTCCAAAGTTTTATTTTGAACGTGTAGATAAAACATAAGATTTATATACAGATTGGTTTTATTGTAAGAAACGGACATTTTTTTGAATATTCGATGGTTTGAATGTTTTCACTTCCAAATTTTTTTTTTCAAAATGAAGACACCAAAATTATCATAGCTGGCAGCTCCAACCGAATTTGTCGACCAAATTTCTACCAAACGTGGCTTAAAGTAAGGTCCAGCAATTGTGTAAGTTTCGTCAGAATCGAACGATTCAATCAGAATTTATAGGGCTAAAAACAGTTATCTTTTTTAGTGTTTTTTCAAGATGGCACCACTGGCACAGAATCGCCCGCATTTCAAAATCACTTCTATCAGACCTGGTCCTATTTAAGGCCAATACATGCTGTGAATTTCAAATAAATCTGCCCATCGGATCGTGAGTTTCCGTGAACAGAAGTTTTTGATGCTAAAAATATAGGTAAATTGGGCAAGGGTTGCCAGGCGTGCCCGTTATACCATATCTTTTTTTTTTTTTGGTTATGTAAACAAAGCACAAGATTTACATATGAAAGGCTTATTTTTGAAGAAACGGCATTTTTTCAAAAGAGACGATGATTTAGAGGTTTTCACTTTCAGTACCTGATCTAGCTACAGGGTTGCCAGCACGCTCATTAAAAGCCACAAAAATCTACAACTAAATAATATCAATATGTCCTGAATATTTGGTAATGATTGTATAGCTCTGTCAAAAGTAATCGAAATTTAAAAATTTTCATATTTTCCCGTCCTCTTTTTAGGCACCCAGTGCACACATAGGGTTAAAAAATTCCAAAGCATTATCCGATTCATATGTAAAACACGTTAGAAATTTATTTTATTAACTTTATTTTTGCGAAAATCATTTGTGCACGAAATAATAGGTATATTAAAAATATCACTTAAATGCCCGCCGGCGCGAAAAGGTTTACAATAACTGACATTTAAAGAGACCTGGACCTATTCTGCATATACACCAATGTATCCTGAAAGTTTCAGCTCAATCGAATGGCGCGTTCCCGAGATTATCTCACTGAAATTTTTTGTACATATATATATATATATATATATATATATATATATATATATATATATATATATAGAAATATGAATTTTCGGCCGAATCGATTTTAATACTAATGTTCTTCGAACATTAGTAAAAAGCAGTGTTGACATCGGATTGGGACCAAATAAAACACTTGCAGCTCGCTGATCCGTTCTTCGGCCGTCCTTGTCGCATTGACGTTTTATTAAGAGCCGACGTTGTAGTCAATGTGATGCTAGGAGAAATGATGAAACTAGTCGCGGGACCAATAGCACAGAACACAAAATTAGGCTGGGTGATATCTGGACAAATAGAAAATGCAGTCGTGTCGACGGTTCAAAGTTTTAAAGTAGAAACAAACGCTGATGTGGAAGTCAGTGAGCAATTGAAAAAGTTCTGGGAATTAGAGGAAGTGCAACCAAACCGAATCCCAACTAAAGAGGAAGAATTTTGCGAATCATTCTTTGTGGAAACTACATCTCGTGACAAATCGGGTCGTTACTCTGTGAAATTGCCATTCAAAAGCATCGAATGCCGAAATTCCTTGGGATCTTCAAGAGCCACAGCTTTGTCTAGTTTTTCATCGTTAGAAAAGCGTTTTCAAAAGGATGAAAACTTAAAAAAAGAATACACTAATTGCATTCAGGAATATTTGGATCTAGGCCACATGAAGCTAGTCAGCGATATTAATGAGCATATATTCAAAGGAGATCAACGTCAATGTGTTGCGCATTACTTACCACACCATGCAATCTAAAAAGAAAGCAGCACAACAAGATGTCGAGTCGTTTTCGATGCCTCCAGAAAACCAACCTCTGGTATATCATTGAACGAGACTTTGTTTGCTGGTCCAGCTATTCAAAACGACCTCATGACCGTGTTGATGAAATGGAGATGGCACCGCTTTGCTTTTGTTGCTGATATAGCAAAAATGTATCGTCAGATAAACATGCACTCGAAAGATGCACAATTTCAAAGAATTTTGTGGAGGTCCAATCCATCCGAAGAAATAAAAGACTACACATTGACCACGGTAACATTTGGTACAAGTTGTGCACCGTTTTTGGCCATTAGAACTTTGAGAAAACTGGCAGGAGATGAACGTTTTAGATATCCCAATGCATACGACTCGGTGATGAATGAATTTTACGTAGACGATCTGTTATCAGGAGAAGAAGATTTGGAAAAAACAATCAGCAAGCGGAAAGAAATATTTGAACTTTTGCAATCTGGAGGCTTTCATCTTCGCAAATGGATTAGTAATGATATACGAATTTTAGACGAATTTAAGATCAAAATCCCGCTGATTTAGCATCCAGCGGAATCCATGCTTCTGAAATCTTCGACAATAATTTGTGGTGGCATGGACCCAGTTGGTTGACTCAGGATTCTAATAATTGGCCCCGCAGTACCTGTTCCTGGAATACTAAACTGGAATGCAAAAATACACTGTTAGTCCATGTTGTTAATGAATGTAACCCAGACCTCGACACTTTGTTAGATAAATTTTCAACTTTGTCTCGTTTGATACGAGTAACAGCCTATTGCTTCCGTTTCTTCGCACACATATCGAAACAATCTAATTATAGCCGACATTTAACAATAATCGACTTACAGCAATCGTTTAATTTCTGGTTAAGATACACTCAATCAAAGGAATTTGGAAAAGAAATCTCGACGTTACGAAATGGAAAGGTCATTGGAAACAACAGCCTTCTCAGGAATTTGAACCCGTTTGTAGATGGTACTGGAATATTGAGAATTGGAGGACGGTTAAACAACGCAACTTTGCCATACGACGCTAAGCATCAAATCATTTTACCTAAAAGAGGAAAATTAGTGGAGTTATTAATACATCAAACGCATCAAAACACTTTACATGGACAAACGCAGCTGATGTTGAATATGATTAGAAGACGGTATTGGATTTTAGACGCTCGTAATACTATTAAGCGGGAAATACGCAAATGTGTAAAATGTTTCCGGGCCAAGCCGCAAATATTAACCCAATTGATGGGAAGCTTACCAGCACCTAGAGTAAATATGTCCAGTCCATTCACGCATACGGGTGTCGATTACTGCGGTCCAATTGAGTATCGCGACAGACGAAGACGTGGATACAAACTACACAAGGGATACATCGCAATATTCATATGTCTAGCAGTCAAGGCTATTCACATCGAATTCGTCAGCGATTTGTCTACAGCAGCGTTTCTCGCAGCACTGCGTCGATTTATAGGACGTCGAGGACTTTGTAACCACATATATAGCGACTGCGGTACTAATTTCATCGGAGCTTGCGCGGAATTGCGACGCATCTTGAAAGGAAACACTCATTATGCTGCAGAAGTACTCGCCAATGAAAATATCATTTAGCATTTCAACCCTCCTGCTTCTCCACATTTCGGTGGACTATGGGAGGCCGGATTGAAGTCGATTAAACAACACTTACGTCGAATTGTTGGAGGAGCAGCATTAACTTTTGAGGAAATGTCAACCGTCTTAGTAAGAATTGAAGCTTGCCTCAACTCCCGGCCTTTATACCCTTTATCAGATGACCACACAGACATCGAAGTGCTCACTCCAGCTCATTTTCTAATCGGAAGAGCAATACTTACACCACCTGAACAAGATTTCATAGCCATAAAAGTGAATTATTTGGATAGATGGCAGTATGTTCAACGTTTGACACAGGACTTCTCGAACAGATGGAAAATTGAATATTTGAATCGCCTGCAATCACGTCCGAAATGGCTTAACAAAGAAATAAACCCACGTGTTGGTGATATTTGTATATTAAAGGACGAAAGAGTGGTATCCTATAAATGGCCGTTAGCAAAAATAACTGAACTTCATCCTGGAAAAGATTCATTAGTGCGAGTGGTTTCCGTGTTCTCAAATGGCAAAATTTATAAACGACCTATATCAAAAATCGCGTTACTGCCAATCACAACAAGAACTTGAACTTCATTATTGAATTAATAACGTATCAAATATACTTATGAAATTCGGACTGTAATATCAAGTATTAACGATAAACTACTAATGAATTGATGAATCGATTAACCCGTTCGAGATAAATGAAGAGACAACACTTGGAATAACAACTAAAAAAAAAAACCAATTGACATCGAATTAATAATAATAATTGAATCAAATGAATCAACCTTAATTTAAAGTATGCATAGTTATCTCAATCTCTGTTCAACGTCTTTATACCATACCAAACCCTGTTCCCTAAATTCCTTCCAATCTTTTGTTCGAGGTGGCGAGTCAGGGCGCCACGTTAATATAACCCTTGGTTGCTGGATGCTATGTGTCTGTTCGGAGTAAATGCCACAGGCAACACTAACATCTTTAACGAATGGTTCTCGACTCCGGTATTTCATAATTTTTCTGGACTATAAACGTTTATGTTTAACGGACCAATGTATCAACAAGGAGGTACATTACTAAGCATGTATTTATAGGTGGTAATCCTGATCCTGCCGGCCCAGCGGGGGGAGGATGTTCAACAATGAATTGACGTTGCCACCTTGACAACATCAACAGCAGATGGGAGACAGACAGCTGATTGGAAAAATTTAATGCTGTGTTTAAAATGTAAAACTGGATATTGGAAATTTATAACCAGTAATTGTTCAAAAGCTGGAATGTACCGAAATTTTCACTATCCAGTTATTTTTCAAAAGTTAAAGTTAAAATAGAAATTTGAAATGAAAGTTAAGTCCATCATCAGCTTTGAAATCGTGAACACCAAAATTCGTTTTTTTCGACCTTAGAAGTTAATTCGAACTTGAAACCCGTATTTTGAATCGTAGTAGCAAGTAAAATGTTTTTAAACTTTGAAATAGTATTTGAAATAAATTGGTGAAGTGTAAAGAATTTGGAATAAATAAATTTGGAATATATTGGTGAAATGTACTGGTTATAGTGTTTTGTTTTAAACGGAACTTAGCATAAATCGAATTTTAAGATACGAAGCAAATTATTTTGGACAGAATTTGATTGCGTATATAATTGAAAACGGATAGGAACACAAATAATGTTTTTTTTTATTTTCAAAGTGCGGAAAGAGAAGCTTTAGATTCAAATATTATTCCAATATATATTTGATTACCACGGATGTGGCTTGGTAGTTTTCGTTGTTTCAGTTAAAAGTTGTATGAACAGGAGGCTGTTTATCATTTTAAAATTTTAATACATGAAAATTTGTAAAGTATTACTTTAGTAAGGCACCGCATGAAAATGACACTATACACCATTTCCAGCTCAACGGGTGACCGTCGTCAGGAAATTGTGTTTTTTTTCTTTTTCCTTCTGTTCGGGCCACGCCGGTGTTCCAGACCTACAAAATAAAGGCCTTAAAAAATCGGCTCCCAGCGAACCTGCATCCTGCTTCCAACTTGCCGAATAAAAACATAATATTTTATATGAAAAATGATAATTTGTAAAAATTATTCGAATTCGACACGTACCATCAAAAATAAGATTGTAGAAAATGTAAATAATGAAATTGAAAGTAGAAAATGTGTATATTAAGATCGTATTCTAAATTCGAAATCACCATTCTCAACCAAGTTCATAGTAACAAAAAAATAACGTTAGAAGACAATATGATAAAAACAATTTACCGCAATTTTCACTCTCTATCGTGGTATCAAACAGAAAGAATGAATTTTGAACTGGTCGTGCTCGTTAACATGTAATTTGATAATTTGAACCCGTGTAATAGAAATTATTAAAATCTTGAAGTGTTGTACAAGTTGAATAGTCGAAATAAATATATTTCAAGTTTGAAAGCGGAGTGTTTCTTATTGATTAAACATATTTTATGGTCCGTCGAGCCGGATCCGTAAGACGGATAATTGAATTTGTGCTACGTCTGTGCAAACTAGAACTTCGTGAACTTCCAAAGTAGTGACTAACTACAGTGGAAACAATAATAAACATTGAAACGGGTGTGCGCGGTCGAGTGAAATTAGACAAATATCAAAGCCATAAATTGAATGATTGCGGCAAAATTTGGTTTGGTGAGTCCGTTCCTTTTCTTTCCTTTATATTTATGATATTTTCTTCCCATATCCTGGTCCAAAATTAAATGATCACATATATTAAATATAGAAAATTAAATATCACATATTTAAACACATGCGAAGGCGAAGAATTGAACATTACACAGAGTATACATATTCGCATACCGCATATTGAACACTATTGCACTACATTACACTACACCAGTGGCGTGGCGTTCATGGAAGCAAGGGAAGCATTGCTTCCCTTACATTTTACTGATATATATTTTAAATTAATTTATTTAAAAATCACGAGAAAAATCATGGACAGGAATTTTCTAAATAAATTTTCCCAAAAACTCATAGTGAACATCTTGCATGGCTAAGGTGGTAACACCACCGAATGAAAATATTGAGAGAACAAGACGGGTAGAAGCAACTAAAAAATTGCTTCTACGAGCATTAATTTCACTTCATGTAGACTGCATTGTGACGTCATTCAAAAAAATATGCTTGTACTGGCTGTTTGGAAGCAATGCAGAAATTGCTTCTTAGGGGAAATTCTCGTCTCAAGCGAGAAACTGAGAGAGAAGCTGCGAACATATGGTTGCTGTGGATCTTATTGTGACGTTCCCCATATAATTTGCTTGTGCGTATTTTTTTTTTTGAATGAGAATGTTTGCTGTAGTACCTACACACTATGTGAATTTTTGAATGAATTTGAACTACGAGATGTTTTAAGGGTTCCCAGAGACTGCTTGAATGTAGTTCGGTAGTGAAATTTGTGCTATATTTTACATATAAATTTGGTGAAGGTATTTTTAATTGGTGAAGGTAATTATTTCACCAATAGTTTAGAGTATTGTTGTAATTAAATTGATTTGAATTGTTTAGAATTGAGTGCGTAGAATTACTTTCTGGAATCGCATGATTTTTTAATTTTATACTTAAAATAGTGAGAGTGCAATCAAAAGGTTAATGTATTTATTTGTTCCGTAAATAGCATGGATTATAATTGCATAATTAGTGACCTTTTTAAATTTCCTTTTGGATCTCGATCTTTTGCGGATAAAAAGGAACTCATTGTTTTTTACTCTAATGCAAATTCACAGAGAAAATATTTTTGAATATTCTATCAACAATAAATCAGAAAATAGTTTAAAACAATTTTATAAATCAGTTTTTTTAGTTCTAACATTGCAAGTAATGAATGCAAAAGAGAATGTTACAAGAGCACCCGCAGAGCGCAGTTTTTCTTCCTTAAAAAGGATTAAAACTTATCTCAGGAATAGGACAGATGAACAGTGACTAAGTGACTTGGCAATACTTTCCATAGAATAGGTTTTCTTAAAATAATGTTTGAGCGAGTAAAGTTTTCAAGACGTCATAGATGAGTTTGCAAAAAAAAAAACAGAGGCAAATTGCATTAAATTTAAAATATATATGCATGAATTTTCTTTTCAAATTTGATTTATAATAGATTTTTTTTCAGCTGTCACTTCATTTATTTTAAATTTACTAGATTTTTTTTAAATATAAATATATATGTTATTCGTTATGGGAATGTTGTTACTTTACTGTTATTTTTTATAAGTACTAGAATATTGAAATTTTCTTTATGCGTATAAACATTTAATTTGCATAATCACTGTGGTTGTTATTGTTGCCGTAGCTATATTTGCAAATGCTTCATTTACATAGCTTGCTGTTGCAACATAGCTAATTTATATATTTGCCAATATTTAATTTTTGCAAATATATATTTAATGAAAAAATAATTATATATTGGTGGCATGCGAATTAGTACTGATAACAATACAGTATAAGTACTCTCACGTCCATGCTCGTAATTCATGGAAGCTTTTGTATTTGCAATGTTAAAAGTAGCTTACAAGAGGCGTTCCATTAATACGTAACAAATTTGAAGAAAACATAGCCAAAGTCAGTCATCGAAATGAACTAATTGCTTCCCTAAGGTAAACTATCACGCCACGCCACTGCACTACACGTATTAATTTCATTTACACATCACATCATATACACATATATACATACATATTTTGAAACTAGTGAATTACACTAGATACATTGATGACATTTTCATATAATATCATATGCATCATTACAAATTGACCACGTGCAAAACAAAGTGCATACGTGAGTGCATCACACTAAGTCAAAAGTGGCTGTGTTTTAGTGCGCGAACGCAAATATATCCCGTGAATTAGTTTAGCCAGGCAGTTGTGAATAGCGGTTAAGCAGCAAACCACTAAGAAATCACCACCTTAATAACAGTCTAAATTTCGTGATTAATTCAATTCAAACTTTAATATGGAAGGTCTTACAGCGCAACAGACCATACTCTCTATCCTTTTCAATGTAAGCCTATCATCTGGTATTTTTCCTTCCGTCTGGAAAATTTCTAATATTTACCCCATTTTCAAAACTGGCGATGTTTCCTCCGTCTCAAACTATCGGCCTATTTCTCTTCTCCCCTGTTTTAGTAAAATCCTTGAACAAATTGTCTTTTCTAGAATGTATCTTATCATTCATCCTATTCTAGCTCCAGAACAGCATGGATTCGTGAGGGGTAAGTCTACTTTGACTAACCTTATTCTTTTCTCAAACACAGTTGCTCTTGCCTTAGATCGTCAGGAACAAGTGGACGTAGTGTACACAGACTTTCCTAAAGCCTTTGATACTGTCGACCATAGTATTTTACTCAGTAAAGTTTCACAGTTCGGTTGTTTCGGGCCAATCCTTTCTTGGTTTTCGTCCTACCTCAGTAACTGTGAGTGCAAAGTTACTATTAACAACCTCTCCTCTTCTCCTTTTCATCCCTCTTCTGGTGTTCCACAAGGGTCTATCCTTGGTCCTTTACTTTTCCTAATTTTTATTAATTACCTGCCTTCCATTATCGATTCCCCTTGTCTACTGTATGCTGACGATCTAAAATTGTTCCGAGTTATCAGGTCAGCTGATGACTGTATTATTCTCCAGAATGATTTGTGTGCTCTTCTTAGTTGGTGTAACCGCAATTCTTTGTCCTTAAATGTTAGCAAATGTAAACATATGACCTTTTACCTCAAATCATCTCCTATTTCTTTTTCTTATTCAATTTCCACTAACTATCTGTCGTCCGTTAATCAATTTAGGGACTTGGGTGTGACTTTTGACCCTAAATTAAAATTTAATTTCCATATTGCGGAAGTCACCGCTAAAGCCTCCCCAGTCTCTGGATTGGTACTTCGTTCTGCCTCTAAATTCGTTGACATCCGTACATATGTTCGTCTGTTTTTAATGTTAGTTCGTTGTGTCCTCGAATATGCTTGTCAAGTGTGGTCTCCACGTTTCCTATACCTTTCTGAGGCCATCGAGTATGTGCAGCGTAGGTTCACACGCTCTTTATTTTTTAAATATAATATCCCTTACACTCCGTATGTTTCTCGTTTGTCCTTCCTTCAAATTCCGACCTTGGAGCCACGCCGGCTGTTGCTTGACGAGTGCTTCCTCTTCAAATCGCAGCGTGGTATAATATCAGGCTTCACCGATGCATTCCGACCTCGCAGCTCGTTACGGGGCAACAGGTCTCAGGAAGTTTTCACTGTTCCGTTCGCTCGTACAAATGTATACTTCTTTTCTCCTTTCGTCAGAATCTCTAGACGTCATAATGAATTAGGGCTTGGAACTCTGCCACAATCGTTCTTTACCTTTAAAAGGTATTTAAAAGAATTTATTCTAGACCTGAGCGTTGGGTCATTAGTTTATTGAATTATGTTTTTCTTTTTGTATACTTCAATCTTTATTTTTTTTTTAATCCATTTCTTATATCATTGCCATAATTGGAATTTGTATTCTGTTGTGATGAATCTTTGAATTAAATAAATAAATAAATAAATTAAATAAATCCTAATCTTGCCATTACTTTTTTCCACTATCACTATGTTCGATACCCATTCGGTAGCTTCATTTACATGCTCGATAATGCTCCGTTTACATAGACGTTGCAATTCGTCCCTCACAGCATCTTTAATTGATGTTGGTATTCTTCTAGATGGTTTAATAACAGGTCTGGCTGAGTCTATTAATTCCAATTTAAAGTTTTTGTAAAAGCATCCTAGGCCCTCAAATACACATTTGTATCTCTCAATCAAACTACCTACATTTGCAATGGCAAGTCTCATTACTCATCGTACTAAATCTAATTCAACACATGCCTGAAGCCCTAACAATGGTATTGTATCATGATCTACAACAAAAAAATTTAACTGTGATTTATTATTTCTCGCAACACAATGCATTGAAACATTACCGATCGTATTTAATTTTGTACCCCCATAAGCTTCTAATCTCTGATGACATCTTTTTATTTTGATATGTTTGAAATCTCTTAAAAATTTAATTGGCAAATTGTTGGCATTAGCACCAGTATCTAGCTTGAATTTAGTTAACTGTCTTTCGACTAACACATTCTCATACCAAGAGCTTGCATGTAAATTATTTATTGTATCTATTGTAAAAGTGCTATCATCACTGTTAGCCATGTTCATTGATTTACTTACTGTGCGCACATATTTACTTTTACAGGCTACTGCGAAATGATTGGGTTTTTTACAGCTATTACACATTTTTCCA